>CM026399.1:53210379-53420481 GCA_014843695.1 Archivesica marissinica
TTACATTTAGTCGTGTCATATTGTAGAATAGTTGCATACTATTTCTTGACAAATAACCAGCATATAAATGCATTCACCACCAAACTACCTTCAGAATAGCGGGCTGGTGCCTTTAGTGGGAATTTAAAAAAACCTCAATTTGTCAACCTCATTGAAATTTCACATTTTCTTTTGGCTCAAAGTTCAGTCTGTTTTTTGGGGGGGATTTAATGGCACTGTGTGTTATAACGTTGGCCTATGTACATGTCAATAGCTGTGTCTGACCTAAATATGAACATGATACCACTATTAACAAATTCTATAGATGCGTTACCTTTAACTCCACATGAGTTATCTTCTCTTGTACCCTCTTTATGCATGTGTGTCGTGAAACCTAGTGGATCGATGTTTGCTGGTAACGACGTTCTCTTATATACTACGTGGCGATGCTGACCGTCGGATGTCAAAGCATGAGAATTGAGAGGCTCAATGAAGTATTCCCCGTCTGCAGTATGGATAAACCCTTGCTGAAATGAAACACATTGCTCGGTTAACTGTGGTTCCTAGATAAGGTGATTAACCTTTATACAAAGTATAACGTCAATAGGGCATTGCACAATGCGTAAACTTACCAATACTACAGACTGGTACGCGAAATCCGTAGTTCACACGAATGTAGACCACAGCACTGAACTGCCAAATAAAATCCTTCGATAAATATACGGTTTCCCGTAACGGTGAGTCTGCTTTGTGATAGAAAATTGTATTCGTGAATGTATTTATAATGTAAAAATGTGTATATATGGTGTAGTCGTGAATGTATTTATGATGTAAAAATGTGTATATATGGTGGAGTCGTGAATGCATTTATGATGTAAAAATGTGTATATATGATGGAGTCGTGAATGTATTTATGATGTAAAAATGTGTATATATGGTGGAGTCGTGAATGTATTTATGATGTAAAAATGTGTATATATGATGGAGTCGTGCATGTAGCTATGATGTAAAAATAATGTCTATATAATGAGACAAATATTAAAATTATGCCAAAAAGTCGTCGGTCTATTTACAGTCTTTGTTAATTATATATAAAAGTGCTGAAGTGTGTGGAAACGTTTCTGGAACAACGGTGTCTTCTTCACCATTCGTACACGGCATAATATTGTGATGATTGCCTTGTGGATTGCTAGAACTGCTAAAATTAATGATTTACCCTCGAAATATAAGGAATTAACGTTCTATGAATTCAACATGTGCTTCTTGTGCATCAAAGGTGCATCTAATCGAACATTGTTCAAATACAAAATGGAGCTCGTTTGTTGTAATGGTTCTGAGATACCAATTAACTGAACATATCCCCAGGCGTTATTTACTGACACGTTCTCGTGTTATACCGATACACTATTTACGGACACGTTCATGTGTCATACTGATATACTATTTACTGACACGTTCACGTGTTATACTGATATACTATTTACGGATACGTTCACGTGTTATACTGATATACTATTTACTGACACGTTCACGTGTTATACTGATACACTATTTACTGACACGTTCACGTGTTATACTGATATACTATTTACGGACACGTTCACGTGTTATACTGATATACTATTTACTGACACGTTCACGTGTTATACTGATACACTATTTACTGACACGTTCACGTGTTATACTGATATACTATTTACTGACACGTTTACGTGTTATACTGATACACTATTTACGGACACGTTCACGTGTTATACTGCTACATACTGCTACATTATTTACTGACACGTTCATGTATTATACCGATATATTATTTACTGACACGTTCACGTGTTATACTGCTACATTATTTACTGACACGTTCACGTGTTATACTCTACAGTATTTACTGACACGTTCATGTATTATACCGATACACTATTTACTGACACGTTCATGTGTTATACCGATATACTATTTACTGACACGTTCATGTTTGGAGCTCTCTGGAGAATATAACGGCATGATGGAGCTCTCTGGAGAACAACATGACAGGATGGAGCTCTCTGGAGAACAACATGACAGGATTGAGCTCTCTGGAGTACAACATGACATGATGGAGCTCTCTGGAGAACAACATGACAGGATGGAGCTCTCTGGAGAACAACGTGATAGGTTGGAGCTCTCTGGAGAATATAGCGACATGATGGAGCTCTCTGGAGAACAAGACGACAGGATGGAGCTCTCTGGAGAATATAACGACATGATGGCGCTCTCTGGAGAACAACACGACAGGGTGGAGCTCTATGGAGAACAACATGACAGGATGGAGCTCTCTGGAGAATATATCGACATTATGGAGCTCTCTGGAGTATCAAATGAATGCAATATTAATACCAAGGACACGCATATATACAGAATGAATTGTTCTCGTGTTTTACGCATTGTATTATGTAACAGCTGCATGATTTAAGATGATCGCGTACTAACAGGGTCGGTGTAGATCGATAATTGCATGCATGGTGCCAAGGTTTGACCGAGAGCACCAATGTTCTAGTACCAACCGTGTCGAGCCTCCTACTATGTTACTGTCGGTATTACATTGTTAACTCATGGTAATATGACCTTCCGGACACAGACTTGACGGACATATATGTTATCGTTCGAGTGACTGACCTTCCGGACACAGACTTGACGGACATATATGTTATCGTTCGAGTGACAAACCTTCCGGACACAGACTTGACGGACATATATGTTATCGTTCGAGTGACTAACCTTCCGGACACAGACTTGACGGACATATATGTTATCGTTCGAGTGACTAACCTTCTGGACACAGACTTGACGAACATATATGTTATCGTTCGAGTGACTAACCTTCCGGACACAGACTTGACGGACATATATGTTATCGTTCGAGTGACTAACCTTCTGGACACAGACTTAACGAACATATAGGTTATCGTTCAAGTGACTATCTTTCTGGACGCAGAATGCATAACAGAACACGAGACTTATTCAACTTCAGTATTGAATCCTGCTAATTTGATGTCGCCTATATCCAAATAGTGGCTTACAAGGGAAATCGTGGCTATGACGTAACACGAACACTGCACAGGTAATAAACTCCAACGTAACCCTTGTGGATGGATGTACCCGAGCATTGTGCAATACCTGTGGACTCTTTCATGAACGATATGAACTCCAGCCAGATATACTGAATGATAGCCTCAAATTAAAATCACTGTTATCCTTATTGATGATTTTCCTTTAAGAAATCCTTCGATTTTCTATGAGCAGCTCACTTGGTAAATCAACCGCTAATAAATGCAGAATGTATAAATGACATTTGTAGACAATAAAGCACAGTGCTGGTGTTTCTATAACCTCCCAGATTAAGTCCGATTTATTCCGAAATGGATAGTGTTCGTTTTAGTTGGAATCTTGTGTATTTACTGTTTTTCCCTAAACAGATGTTGAGGTAATATGAATATAACTGCTAAATAATGTTAATCAATTGATAACAAATTTTACAGTAAAGTACACATTGAATATGTTGTTGGATATCTGTTTAAAAAACCGGATGGAAATTTATAGCATGTCGTGGAAAGGAAACAGCGATAAAAACATAGGAAACCAATTAAGATGGTCAATGTACTTTTATGATTATTCAGGGGCAGTAACTGACTGTTCCTGTTAGTCTGTAATTCTACACATTTGTAATTGCTGGTCATTAATTAGATTTGTCTCAGCAGACTTGTGGCAGCTTGTTTACACTACAATGCTCTCTATATCTGATTCATTGTACTTAATTCCGATGCTTTATAAACATGTCTATCCGGATATAGATTATCATTAGACAAAGAAATTATATTTCTTAGATAAATAGGCGTATCTTTTACTTTCCTTTTGTTGGTGAATGACTGTGTGGTTACAATATAACCATTCGTATATGATATAATAGTTAACACATCTTTATCAGGAAGCTTGTATAAATAGGGAATATAATATATGTGTTCCTTTTGATAAATCAGGTCATATATAACAACATTTATTCATCCAGCATTGTTATTTAGTTTGAAATGATGGGGAGGGCTGTAAATAATGTTGTCATAGCTCAATCCCAATGCATTTACATTTTCCCCAGATTATACAGCAATACTAACTCATTTCTTAATTTCTAATTGTAATGTATGAAAAATATGTAATATAATATATACTAATGAGCTGAAAATGTGCTACACAACAATATATACGAAGGAGCAGAGAATGTACTACACAACTATATATACTAAGGCGCAGAGAATGTGCTACGCAACACATATACTAAGGAGCGGAGAATATGCTTCGTAACTATATAATATTATACAAAGGAGCGGATAATGTGCTACATAACTATATATACTAAGGAGCGGAGAATATGCTACACAACTATATATATTAAGGACCGGAGAATGTGCTACACAACAATATATACTAAGGAACGGAGAATGTGCTACGTAACTATATATACAAAGGAGCGGATAATGTGCTACATAACTATATATACTAAGGAGCGGAGAATGTGCTACACAACAATATATACTAAGGAGCGGAGAATGTGCTACACAACAATATATACTAAGGAGTGGAGAATGTGCTACACGACAATATATATTAAGGAGCGGAGAATGTGCTACGTAACAATATATACTAATGCGCGGAGAATATGCTACACAACTATAATACTAAGGAGCTGTGAATGTGATACGTAACTATATATACAAAGTAGCAGATAATGTGCTACGCAAATATATATACTACGGAGCGGAGAATGTGCTACACAGCAATATATATTAAGGAGCGGAGAATGTGCTACGTAACTATATATATTAAGGAGCGGAACATGTGCTACTCAACAATATGTACTAAGTAGCGGAGAATGTGCTACGCGACAATAGATATTAAGGAGCGGAGAATGTGCTACGTAACTATATACATTAGGAGCGGTGAATGTGATACACAACAATATATACTAAGGAGCGGAGAATGTGCTACGTAACAATATATAATAAGGATCGCAGAATGTGCTACACAACAATATATACTAAGGAGCGGAGAATGTGCTACGTAACAATATATAATAAGGATCGCAGAATGTGCTACACAACAATATATACTAAGGAGCGGTGAATGTGCTACGTAACAATATATACTAAGGAGCGGAGAATGTGCTACGCAACTATATATACAAAGGAGCGGCTAATGTGCTACACAACTATATATACTAAGTAGAGCAGAAGGTGCTACACGACACTAGATATTAAGGAGCGGAGAATGTGCTACACAAAACTATATACTAAGGATCGGAGAATGTGCTACACAACAATATATACTAATTAGCGGAGAATGTGCTACACAACAATATATACTAAGGAGCGGAGAATGTGCTACTCAACAATATATACTAAGGAGCGGAGACTGTGCTACACGACAATAGATATTAATGAGCGGAGAGTGTGCTACACAACAATATATACTAAGGAGTGGAGAGTGTGCTACACGACAATAGATACTAAGGAGCGGAGAATGTGCTACACAACAATATATACTAAGGAGCGAAGAATGTGCTACACAACAATATATACTAAGGAGCGGAGAATGTGCTACACTACTATAATACTAAGGAGCGGAGAATGTGCTACGCAACAACATATACTAAGGAGCGGAGAATATGCTACTTAACTATATATACAAAGGAGCGGATAATGTGCTACATAACTATATATACTAAGGAGCGGAGAATGTGCTACACAACTATATATATTAAGGAGCGGAGAATGTGCTACACAACAATATATACTAAGGAGCGGAGAATGTGCTACACAACAATATATACTAAGGAGCGGAGAATGTGCTACACAACAATATATACTAATGAGAGGAGAATGTGCTACAAAACAATATATATTAAGGAGCGGAGAATGTGCTACAAAACAATATATACTAATGAGCAGAGAAGGTGCTACACAGCAATATATACTAAGGAGCGGTGAATGTGCTACGTAACAATATATACTAAGGAGCGGAAAATGTGCTACGCAACTATATATACTAAGGAGCGGAAAATGTGCTACACAACAATATATACTAAGGAGCTGAAAATGTGCTACACAACAATATATTCTAAGGAGCGGAGATTGTGCTACACAACAATACATACTAAGGAGCGGAAAATGTGCTACACAACTATATATACTAAGAAGCGGAAAATGTGCTACACAACTATATATACAAAGTAGCCGAGAATGTGCTACACGACAATATATATTAATGAGCGGAGAATGTGCTACACAACAATATATAATAAGGAGCGGAGAATGTGCTACACAACAATATATACTAAGGAGCGGAGAATGTGCTACACGACAATAGATATTAATGAGCGGAGAATGTGCTACACAACTATATATACTAATGAGCGGAGAATGTGCTACACGACAATAGATATTAATGAGCGGAGAATGTGCTACACAACAATATATACTAAGGAGCGGAGAATGTGCTACACAACAATATATACTAAGGAGTGGAGAATGTGCTACACGACAATATATACTAAGGAGCGGAGAACGTGCTACACAACAATATATACTAAGGAGCGGAGAATGTGCTACACAACAATATATAATAAGGATCGCAGAATGTGCTACACAACAATATATACTAATGAGCGGTGAATGTGCTACGTAACAATATATACTAAGGAGCGGAGAATGTGCTACGCAACTATATATACAAAGGAACGGCTAATGTGCTACACAACTATATATACGAAGTAGCGCAGAAGGTGCTACACGACACTAGATATTAAGGAGCGGAGAATGTGCTACACAACAATATATACGAAAGAGCGGAGAATGTGCTACACAACAATATATATTAAGGAGCTGAGAATGTGCTACACAACAATATATACCAAGGAGCAGAGAATGTGCTACACAACAATATATACTAAGAAGCGGAGAATGTGCTACAGGACAATAGATATTAATGAGCGGAGAATGTGCTACACAACTATATATACTAAGGAGCGGAGAATGTGCTACACGACAATAGATATTAATGAGTGGAGAATTTGCTACACAACACTATATACTAAGGAGCGGAGAATGTGCTTCACAACAATATATACTAAGGAGTGGAGAGTTTGCTACACGACAATAGATACTAAGGAGCGGAGAATGTGCTACACAACTATATATACTAATGCGCAGAGAATGTGCTACGCAACACATATACTAAGGAGCGGAGAATATGCTTCGTAACTATATATACAAAGGAGCGGATAATATGCTACACAACTATATATATTAAGGACGGAGAATGTGCTACACAACAATATATATACTAAGTAACGGAGAATGTGCTACGTAACTATATATACAAAGGAGCGGATAATGTGCTACATAACTATATATACTAAGGAGCGGAGAATGTGCTACACAACAATATATACTAAGGAGCGTAGAATGTGCTACACAACAATATATACTAAGGAGTGGAGAATGTGCTACACGACAATATATATTAAGGAGCGGAGAATGTGCTACGTAACAACATATACTAATGCGCGGAGAATGTGCTACACAACTATAATACTAAGGAGCGGTGAATGTGCTACGTAACTATATATACAAAGTAGCAGATAATGTGCTATGCAACTATATATACAAAGTAGCGGATAATGTGCTACGCAAATATATATATTACGGAGCGGAGAATGTGCTACACAGCAATATATATTAAGGAGCAGAGAATGTGCTAGGTAACTATATATATTAAGGAGCGGAACATGTGCTACACAACAATATGTACTAAGTAGCGGAGAATGTGCTACACGACAATAGATATTAAGGAGCGGAGAATGTGCTACACGACAATAGATATTAAGGAGCGGAGAATGTGCTATGTAACTATATACACTAAGGAGCGGTGAATGTGCTACACAACAATATATACTAAGGAGCGGAGAATGTGCTACACAACAATATATACTAAGGAGCGGAGAATGTGCTACACAATAATATATACTAAGGAGTGGAGAATGTGCTACACTACAATATATACTAAGGAGCGGAGAATGTGCTACACAACAATATATACTAAGGAGCGGAGAATGTGCTACACAACAATATATACTAAGGAGTGGAGAATGTGCTACACGACAATATATACTAAGGAGCGGAGAATGTGCTACACAACAATATATACTAAGGAGCGGAGAATGTGCTACACAACAATATATACTAAGGAGCGGAGAATGTGCTACACAAGAATATATTCTAAGAAGCGGACAATGTGCTACGCAACAACATATACTAATCGGCGGAGAATGTGCTACGTAACTATATATACAAAGGAGCGGATAATGTGCTACATAACTATATATACAAAGGAGCGGAGAATGTGCTACACAACTATATATATTAAGGAGCGGAGAATGTGCTACACAACAATATATACTAAGGAGCGGAGAATGTGCTACACAACAATTTATACTAAGGAGCGAAGAATGTGCTACACGACAATAGATATTAAGGAGCGGAAAATTTGCCACACATCAATATATACTAATGCCCGGAGAATGTGCTACACTACTATTGTACTAAGGAGCGGAGAATGTGCTACACAACAATATATACTAAGGAGCGGAGAATGTGCTACACAACAATATATACTAAGGAGCGGAGAATGTGCTACGTAACTATATATACTAAGGAGCGGAGAATGTGCTACACAACAATATATACTAAGGAGCGGAGAATGTGCTACACAACAATATATACTAAGGAGCGGAGAATGTGCTACGCAACAACATATACTAAGGAGCGGAGAATGTGCTACGTAAATATATATACTAAGGAGCGGAGAATGTGCTACACAACAATATATACTTAAGGAGCGGAGAATGTGCTACACAACAATATATACTAAGGAGCGGAGAATGTGCTACACAACAATATATACTAAGGAGAGGAGAATTTGATACGCTACAATATATACTAAGGAGCGGAGAATGTGCTACGCAACAATATATACTAAGGAGCGGAGAATGTGCTACACAACAATATATACTAAGGAGCGGTGTATGTGCTACACGACACTAGATATTAAGGAGGGGAGAATTTGCTACACAACAATATACTAAGGAGAGGAGAATTTGATACGCAACAATATATACTAAGGAGCGGAGAATGTGCTACGCAACAATATATACTAAGGAGCGGAGAATGTGCTACACAACAATATATATTAAGGATCGGAGAATGTGATACGCAAATATATATATTAAGGAGCGGAGAATGTGCTACGCAACAATATATTATAAGGAGCGGGGAATGTGCTACACAACAATATATACTAAGAAGCGGAAAATGTGCTACATAACAATATATATTAAGGAGCGGTGAATGTGCTACGTAACAATATATACTAAGGAGTGGAAAATGTGCTACGCAACAATATATACTAAGGAGCGGTGAATGTGCTACACAACAATATATACTAAGGGGTGGAGAATGTGCTACACGACACTATATATTAAGGAGCGGATAATATGCTATAAAACCATATATACTAAGGAGCGGAGAATGTGCTACACAACAAAATATACTAAGGAGCGGAAAATGTGGTACACAACAATATATACTAAGGAGGTGTGAATGTGCTACGCAACAAATATAATAAGGAGCGGAGAATGTGCTACACAACAATATATACTAAGGAGGTGTGAATGTGCTACGCAACAAATATAATAAGGAGCGGAGAATGTGCTACATAACAATATATACTAAGGAAAGGAGAATTTGATACGCAACAATATATACTAAGGAGCGGAGAATGTGCTACGCAACAATATATACTAAGGAGCGGAGAATGTGCTACACGACAATATATACTATGGAGCGGAGAATGTGCTACACAACAATATATACTATGGAGCGGAGAATGTGCTACACAACAATATATACTAAGGAGCGGTGAATGTGCTACACGACACTAGATATTAAGGAGCGGTGAATGTGCTACACAACAATATATACTAAGGAGCGGAGAATGTGCTACACAAATGTATATACTATGGAGCGAAGAAAGTGATATGCAACAATATATACTAAGGAGCGGAAAATGTGCTACGCAACAATATATACTAATGCGCGGAGAATATACTACACAACAATATATATTAAGGATCGGAGAATGTGATACGCAAACATATATATTAAGGAGCGGAGAATGTGCTACACAACAATATATAAGAAGGAGCGGATAATGTGCTACACAACAATATATACTAAGAAGCGGAGAATGTGCTACTCAACAATATATACTAAGGAGGTGTGAATGTGCTACGCAACAAATGTAATAAGGAGCGGAGAAAGTGCTACACAACAATATATACTAAGGAGAGGAGAATTTGATACGCAACAATATATACTAAGGAGCGGTGTATGTGCTACAGGACATTAGATATTAAGGAGCGGAAAATTTGCTATACAACAATATATACTAAGGAGCGGAGAATGTGCGACACAAATGTATATACTATGAAGCGAAGAAAGTGTTACGCAACAATATATACTAAGGAGCGGAAAATGTGCTACGCAACAATATATACTAATGCGCGGAGAATGTGCTTCACAACTATATATATTAAGGATCGGAGAATGTGATACGCAAAAATATATATTAAGGAGCGGAGAATGTGCTACACAACAATATATAATAAGGAGCGGGGAATGTGCTACACAACAATATATACTAAGAAGCGGAGAATGTGCTACACAACAATATATATTAAGGAGTGGAGAATGTGCTACACAACAATATATACTAAGGAGCGGAGAATGTGCTACACGACACTAGATATTAAGGAGCGGAGAATGTGCTGCACAACAATATATACTAAGGAGCGGAGAATGTGCTACACAAATGTATATACTATGGAGCGAAGAAAGTGATACGCAACAATATATACTAAGGAGCGGAAAATGTGCTACGCAACAATATATACTAATGCGCGGAGAATATGCTACACAACAATATATATTAAAGATCGGAGAATGTGATACGCAAAAATATATATTAAGGAGCGGAGAATGTGCTACACAACAATATATAAGAAGGAGCGGATAATGTGCTACACAACAATATATACTAAGAAGCGGAGAATATGCTACTCAACAATATATACTAAGGAGGTGTGAATGTGCTACGCAACAAATATAATAAGGAGCGGAGAATGTGCTACAAAACAATATATACTAAGGAGAGGAGAATTTGATACGCAACAATATATACTAAGGAGCGGTGTATGTGCTACACAACAATATATACTAAGGAGCGGTGAATGTGCTCCACGACACTAGATATTAAGGAGTGGAGAATGTGCTACACAACAATATATACTAAGGAGCGGAGAATGTGCTACACAAATGTATATACTATGAAGCGAAGAAAGTGTTACGCAACAATATATACTAAGGAGCGGAAAATGTGCTACGCAACAATATATATTAAGGATCGGAGAATGTGCTACACAGCAATATATACTAAGGAGTTGAGAATGTGCTACACAAATGTATATACATGGAGCGAAGAAAGTGATACGCAACAATATATACTAAGGAGCGGAAAATGTGCTACGCAACAATATATACTAATGCGCGGAGAATGTGCTACACAACAATATATATTAACGATCGGAGAATGTGCTACACAACAATATATAATAAGGAGCGGAGAATGTGATACGGAAAAATATATATTAAGGAGCGGAGAATGTGCTACACAACAATATAGAATAAGGAGCGGAGAATGTGCTACACAACAATATATACTAAGAAGCGGAGAATGTGCTACACAACAATATATATTAAGGAGCGGTGAATGTGCTACGTGACAATATATACTAAGGAGCGGAAAATGTGCTCCGCAACTATATATACTAAGGAGCGGAAAATGTGCAACACAACAAAATATACTAAGGAGCGGAGAATGTGCAACACAACAATATATACTAAGGAGGTGTTAATGTGCTACGCAACAAATATAATAAGGAGCGGAGAATGTGATACACAACAATATATACTAATGAGCGGAAAATGTGCTTCGCAACAATTTATACTAATGCGCGGAGAATGTGCTACGCAACAATTTATACGAATGCTCGGAGAATGTGCTACACAACAATATATACTAAGGAGCGGAGAATGTGATAAGCAACAATATATACTAAGGAGCGGACAATGTGATACGCAACAATATATACTAAGGAGCGGAGAATGTACTACACGACAATAGATATTAATGAGCGGAGAATGTGCTACACAACTATAATAATAAGGAGCGGAGTATGTGCTACATAACAATATATACTAAGGTGCGAAGAATGTGCTATACAACTATATATACTAAGGAGCGGAGAATGTGCTACACAACACTATATACTAAGGAGCGGAGAATGTGATACGCAACAATATATACTAAGGAGCGGAGAATGTACTACGCAACAATATATACTAAGTAGCGGAGAATGTGCTATACAACAACATATACTAAGGAGCGGTGAATGTGCTACACGACACTAGATATTAAGGAGCGGAGAATGTGATACGCAACTATAATAATAAGGAGCGGAATATGTGCTACATAACAATATATACTAAGGTGCGAAATATGTGCTATTCAACTATATATACTAAGCAGCGGAGAATGTGCTACACAACAATATATACTAAGGAGTGGAGAATGTGCTACACGACAATATTTATTAATGAGCGGAGAATGTGCTACACAACTATAATACTAAGAAGCGGTGAATGTGCTACACAACAATATTTACTAAGGAGCAGAGAATGTGCTACACAAAAATATATACTAAGGAGCGGTGAATGTGCTACACGACACTAGATATTAAGGAGCAGAGAATGTGCTACAAAACAATATATACTAAGGAGCGGAGAATGTGCTACACAACAATATATACTAAGGAGCGTTGAATGTGCTACGTAACAATATATACTGAGGAGCGGAGAATGTGTTACAAAACAATACATAATAAGGAGCGGAGAATGTGCTACACAATAATATATACTAAGGAGCGGAAAATGTGCAACGCAACTATATATATTAAGGAGCGGAAAATGTGATTCGCAACAATATATACTAAGGAGCGGAGAATGTGCTACACAACAATATATACTAAGGAGAGGAGAATGTGCTACACAACAATATATACTAAGGAGCGGAGAATGTGATATGCAACAATATATACTAAGGAGCGGAGAATGTGCTACACAACAATATATACTAACGAGCGGAGAATGTGCTACACAACAATATATACTAAGGAGCGGAGAATGTGATATGCAACAATATATACTAAGGAGCGGACAATGTGATACGCAACAATATATACTAAGGAGCGGAGAATGTACTTCACGACAATAGATATTAATGATCGGAGAAATTGCTACACAACTATAATAATAAGGAGCGGAGTATGTGCTACATAACAATATATACTAAGGTGCGAAGAATGTGCTACGCAATAATATATACTATGTAGCGGAGAATGTGCTACACAACACTATATACTAAGGAGCGGTGAATGTGCTACACGACACTAGATATTAAGGAGCGGAGAATGTGATACGCAACTATAATAATAAGGAGCGGAGTATGTGCTACACAACAATATATACTAAGGAGTGGAGAATGTGCTACACGACAATATTTATTAATGAGCGGAGAATGTGCTACACAACTATAATACTAAGAAGCCGTGAATGTGCTACACAACAATATTAACTAAGGAGCAGAGAATGTGCTACACAACAATATATACTAAGGAGCGGAGAATGTGTTACAAAACAATACATACTAATGAGTGGAGAATGTGCTACACAACAATATATAATAAGGAGCGGAGAATGTGCTACACAATAATATATACTAAGGAGCGGAAAATGTGCAACGCAACTATATATATTAAGGAGCGTTAAATGTGCTACACAACATTATATACTAAGGAGCGGAAAATGTGATTCGCAACAATTTATACTAATGCGCGGAGAATGTGCTACAGAACACTATATACTAAGGAGCGGAGAATGTGATATGCAACAATATATACTAAGGAGCGGAGAACGTGCTACACAACAATATATACTAAGGAGCGGGGAATGTGCTACACAAATATATATACTAAGGAGCGGAGAATGTGATACGCAACAATATATACTAAGGAGCGGGAAATGTGCTACGCAACAATATATACTAATGCGCGGAGAATGTGCTACACAGCAATATATACTAAGGAGTGAAGAATGTGATACGCAACAATATATACTAACGAGCGGAGAATGTGCTACACAACAATATATATTAAGGAGTGAAGAATGTGATACGCAACAATATATACTAAGGAGCGGAGAATGTGCTACACAACAATATATACTAAGGAGTGAAGAATGTGATACGCAACAATATATACTAAGGGGCGGAGAATGTGCTACACAACAATATATACTAAGGAGTGGAGAATGTGATACGCAACAATATATACTAAGGAGCGGAGAATGTACTATGCAACAATATATACTAAGGAGCGGTGAATGTGCTACATGACACTAGATATTAAGGAGCGGAGAATGTGATACGCAACTATAATAATAAGGAGCGGAGTATGTGCTACACAACAATATATACTAAGGAGTGGAGAATGTGCTACACGTCAATATTTATTAATGACCGGAGAATGTGCTACACAACTATAATACTAAGGAGCAGAGAATGTGCTACACAACAATATATACTTAGGAGCGGTGAATGTGCTACACGACACTAGATATTAAGGAGCGGTGAATGTTCTACAAAACAATATATACTAAGGAGCGGAGAATGTGCTACACAACAATATATACTAAGGAGAGGTGAATGTGCTACGTAACAATATATACTAAGGAGCGGAGAATGTGTTACAAAACAATACATACTAATCAGCGGAGAATGTGCTACACAACAATATATACTAAGGAGCGGTGAATGTGCTACACAACAATATATACTAAGGAGCGGAAAATGTGCAACGCAACTATATATATTAAGTAGCGGAAAATGTGCTACACAACAATATATACTAAGGAGCGGAAAATGTGCTTCGCAACAATATATACTAATGCGCGGAGAATGTGCTACATAACAATATATACTAAGCAGCGCATACTGTGATACGCAACAATATATACTAAGGAGCGGAGAATGTGCTACACAACTATATATACTAAGGAGCGGAGAATGTGATACGCAACAATATATACTAAGGAGCGGGAAATGTGCTACGCAACAATATATACTAATGCACGGAGAATGTGCTACACAGCAATATATACTAAGGAGTGAAGAATGTGATACGCAACAATATATACTAAGGAGCGGAGAATGTGCTACACAACAATATATACTAAGGAGCGGAGAATGTGCTACACATCTATATATACTAAGGAGCGAAGAATGTGCTACACAACTATATATACTAAGGAGCGAAGAATGTGCTACACAACTATATATACTAAGGAGCGGAGAATGTGCTACACAACAATATATACTAAGGAGCGGAGAATGTGATACGCAACAATATATACTAAGGAGCGGAGAATGTGCTACACGACAATAGATATTAATGAGCGGAGAATGTGCTACACAACTGTGCTACACAACTATATATACTAATTAAAGGAAGATATATTGGCGAACACATTAGGCTTATATACGATGTGATTGATAATCTTAATGTTAATAACAAACCCGGACTACTTTTTTTCGCAGACTTTGAAAAGGCTTTTGACAGCTTAGATCATAAATTATTGTTAAAACACTGGCTTATTTTAACTTTGGAGATTCCATGAAAAAATGGGTACATGTCTTTTATCATGATATACAAGGGTGTATAACAAATAACGGTAATATGTCAGACTTGTTCAACATTGAACGGGGTGTTCGCCAAGGTTGTCCCCTTTCCCCTTTCTTGTTCATAATAGCAATAGAAATAGTATCTATAGCTGTTAGACAGGAACAAAATATCAAAGGAATAATTTTATCTGAAAAAGAAATAAAGAACTCCATGTTTGCGCATGATGCAACATTTATAACATACGGTTCTAACAAGTCTTTTGGTACTCTAATCAATATCATCGATGAATTCAGCGTAATATCAGGTCTCAAGCTTAACACACACAAATCAACAGTACTTCGAATAGGCTCTTTAAGAAATAAGGAAAAGATATTTTGCAAAATGAAACAACTCAAATGGACATCAAATCAGGCTATGGCGTTAGGAATTATATTCAGTAATCAGAAAGAACACCGAAGCAAGCTCAATTTTGAACCAAAACTAGGTGAATTATACTCATGTTTGAATAAGTGGAAAGACCATAAGCTTAGTTTACTCGGAAAAATAACAGTAATAAAATCGTATGCACTACCCACAATAGTATACCCATTGTCTGTTCTTGAAAATCCTCCTGAAATCTATTTCACGGAATTAACCAAATGTTTATACTCCTTCCTTTGGGATGGAAAACCCGATAAAATAGCCAGACATATTATAACAAGAGATTATAAAGAAGGAGGCTTAACAATGATTGATGTCAAATCATTTGTTAACGCACTAACGTTTAATTGGGTTAAACGGATTTTAAATACAGGAATAAACATCAATGGTTACTAGAAAGATATTTACATTGAAGAAATTAATAAATTTGGTGGTAAAATGTTCTTTGAGTGCAATATATGTTACAAGGATTTAAACAGGCAAATAAATAACAACTGCCTAAAAGATGTTATTGAAAGTTGGGCAAAACTTAACTATGACCCAAATATATATATATGGTATCTAACGATAGTATATGGAACAATTCCAAGATAAACATTTTTATATTAGAACATCCAGTACAAACAATGCAAGCAAACATCCAGTACAAACAATGCAAGCAAACATCCAGCACAAACAGTGCAAGCAAACATCCAGTACAAACAGTGCAAGCAAACATCCAGTACAAACAATGCAAGCAAACATCCAGTACAAACAATGCAAGCACATATCCGGTGCAAACAATGCAAACAAACTTCCAGTACACACAATGCAAGCAAATATCCAGTACAAACAGTGCAAGCATACATCCAGTAAAAACAGTGCAAACATCCAGTACAAACAATGCAAGCAAACATCCAGTACACACAATGCAAACAAACTTCCAGTACAAACAGTGCAAACAAACATCCAGTACAAACAGGGCAAGCAAACATCCAGTGCAAACAGTGTATGCAAACTTCCAGCACAAACAATGCAAAAAAACTTCCATCACAAACAATTCAAGCAAACTTCCAGCGCAAACAATGCAAACAAAATCCATCACAAACAGTACAAGCAAACGTCCAGTACAAACAGTGCAAGCAAACATCCAGTACAAACAGTGCAAACAAACATCCATCACAAACAGTGCAAACAATGCAAACAAACATCCTGTACAAACAATGCAAGAACACATCCAGTAAAAATAATGCAAGCAAACATCCAGTACAAACAATGCAAGCAAACTTCCATCACAAACAATGCAAACAAACTTCCTGTACAAAGAATGCAAACAAACTTCCAGTACAAACAGTGCAAACAAACTTCCAATACAAACATTGCAAGCAAACATCCAGTACAAAAAATGCAAGCAAACATTCAGTACAAACAGTGCAAACACACTTCCAGTACAAACAGTGCAAGCAAACATCCAGTACAAAATATGCAAGCACACTACCAGCACAAACAGTGCAAACACACTTCCAATACAAACAGTGCAAACAAACGTACAGTACAAACAATGCAAGCAAACTACCAGCAGAAACAGTGCAAACAAACTTCCAGTAGAAACAGTGCAAACTAACATCCAGTACAAACAATGCAAGCAAACTTCCAGTACAAACAGTGCAAACAAACTTCCAGTACAAACAGTGTAAGCAAACATCCAGTACAAACAATGCAAGCAAACGTCCTGTACAAACAAAGCAAACAAACTTCCAGCACAAAAAATGCAAGCAAACTTCCTGCACAAACAGTGTAAGCAAACTTCCATTACAAACAGTGCAGACAAACATCCAGTAAAAACAGTGTAAGCAAACATCCAGTACAAACAATGCAAGCACACTTCCAGTACAAACAATGCAAGCAAACATCCAGTACAAACAATGCAACAAACTTCCAGTACAAACAGTGCAAGCAAACATCCAGTACAAACAATGCAATAAACCTCCAGCACAAACAATGCAAGCAAACATCTAGTACAAGCAATGCAAGCACACATCCAGTACGAATTAATGCAAGCAAACAGCCATTACAAACAATGCAAACAAACTTCGAGTACAAACAATGCAAGCAAACATCCAGTTCAAACAGTGCAAGCAAACATCCAGTACAAACAATGCGAGCAAACTTCCATCACAAACAATGCAAACAAACTTCCTGTACAAACAATGCAAACAAACTTCCAGTACAAACAGTGCAAACAAACTTCCAATACAAACATTGCAAGCAAACATCCAGTACAAAAAATGCAAGCAAACATTCAGTACAAACAGTGCAAACAAACCTCCAGTACAAACAGTGCAAGCAAACATCCAGTACAAAAAATGCAAGCACACTACCAGCACAAAAAGTGCAAACACACTTCCAATACAAACAGTGCAAACAAACGTACAGTACAAACAATGCAAGCAAACTACCAGCAGAAACAGTGCAAACAAACTTCCAGTAGAAACAGTGCAAATTAACATCCAGTACAAACAATGCAAGCAACCATCCAGTACAAACAATGCAAACAAACATCCAGTACAAACAATGCAAGCAAACATCCAGTACAAACAATGCAAGCAAATATCCAATACAAACAGTGCAAACAAACATCCATCACAAACAATGCAAACATCAAGTACAAACAGTGCAAGCAAACGTCCAGTACAAACAGTGCAAGCAAACATCCAGTACAAACAAGGCAAACAACAATCCAGTACAAACTGTGCAAGCAAACATCCAGTACAAACTGTGCAAGAAAACATCCAGTACAAACAATGCAAGCAAACATCCAGTACAAACAGGGCAAGCAAACTTCCAGTACAAACAGTGCACACAAACATCCAGTATAAACAGTGCAAGCAAACACCCAGTACAAACAGTGCAAACAAACATCCATCACAAACAGTGCAAATAATGCAAACAAACTTCCAGTACAAACAGTGCAAGCAAACATCCAGCTCAAACAGTGCAAACAAACTTCCAGTATATACATTGCAAACAGACTTCCAGTACAAACAGTGCAAGAAACATCCAGTATAAAAAATGCAAGCAAACTACGAGCAGAAACAGTGCAAAGAAACTTCCAGTACAAACAATGCAAGCAAACTTCCAGCACAAACAATGCAAACAAACTTCCAGTACAAACAATGCTAGCAAAAATCCAATACAAACAATGCAAACAAACTTCCAGTACAAACAGTGCAAGAAAACATCCAGTACAAACAATGCAATAAACATCCAGCACAAACAATGCAAGCAAACATCCAGTACAAGCAATGCAAGCAAACATCCAGTACAAATAATGCAAGCAAACATACAGTACAAACAATGCAAACAAACATCCAGTACAAATAATGCAAGCAAACATCCAGTACAAGCAATGCAAGCAAGCATCCAGTACAAATAATGCAAGCAAACATACAGTACAAGCAATGCAAGCAAACATCCAGTACAAATAATGCAAGCAAACATCCAGTACAAACAATGCAAACAAACTTCGAGTACAAACAATGCAAGCAAAGTTCCAGCACAAACAGTGTAAGCAAATTTCCAGTACAAACAGTGCAAACAAACTTCCAGTACAAACAGTGTAAGAAAACATCCAGTACAAACAATGCAAGCAAACATTCTGTACAAACAATGCAAACAAACTTCCAGTACAAACAATGCAAGCAAACATCCAGTACAAACAAGGCAACAAACCTCCAGTACAAACAGTGCAAGCAAACATCCAGTACAAACAATGCAATAAACCTCCAGCACAAACAATGCAAGCAAACATCCAGTACAAGCAATGCAAGCACAAATCCAGTACAAATAATGCAAGCAAACATCCATTACAAACAATGCAAACAAACTTCGAGTACAAACAATGCAAGCAAATATCCAGTACAAACAATGCAAGCAAACATCCAGTACAAACAATGCAAACAAACTTCCAATACAAACAATGCAAGCAAACTTCCAGTAGAAACAATGCAAACAAACTTCCAGTACAAACAATGTAAGCAATCATCCAGTACAAACAGTGCAAACAAACATCCAGTACAAACAATGCAAGCAAACATCCAGTACAAATAATGCAAGCAAATATCCAGTACAAACAGTGCAAGCAAACATCCATCACAAACAATGCAAACATCAAGTACAAACAGGGCAAGCAAACGTCCAGTACAAACAGTGCAAGCAAACATCTTGTACAAACAAGGTAAACAACAATCCAGTACAAACTGTGCAAGCAAACATCCAGTACAAACTGTGCAAGCAAACATCCAGTACAAACAATGCAAGCAAACATCCAGTACAAACAGGGCAAGCAAACATCCAGTACAAACAATGCAATAAATATCCAGCACAACAATGCAAGCAAACATCCAGTACAAACAATGCAAGCAAACTTCCAGCACAAACAGTGTAAGCAAACTTCTAGTACAAACAGTGCAAACAAACTTCCAGTACAAACAGTGTAAGCAAACATCCAGAACAAAGAAAGCAAACAAACTTCCAGCACAAACAATGCAAGCAAACTTCCAGCACAAACAGTGTAAGCAAACTTCCAGTACAAACAATGCAAACAAACTTCCAGTACAAACAGTGTAAGCAAACATCCAGTACAAACAATGCAAGCAAACTTCAAGTACAAACAATGCAAGCATACATCCAGTACAAACAATGCAACAAACTTCCAGTACAAACATTGCAAACAAACTTCCAGTACAAACATTGCAAACAAACATCCAGTACAAACAATGCAAGCAAACATCCAGCACAAACAGTGCAAGCAAACATCCAGTACAAACAATGCAAGCATACATCCAGTTGAAACAATGCAAGCAAACATCCAGTACAAACAATGCAAGCTCAACTCCAGTGCAAACAATGCAAACAAACTTCCAGTACACACTGCAAGCAAATATCCAGTAAAAACAGTGCAAGCATACATCCAGTACAAACAGTGCAAACATCCAATACAAACAATGCAAGCAAACATCCAGTACAAACATTGCAAACAAACATCCAGTACAAACAGGGCAAGCAAACATCCATCACAAACAGTGCAAACAATGCAAACAAACATCCAGTACAAAGAATGCAAGAACACATCCAGTAAAAATAATGCAA
Organism: Archivesica marissinica; assembly: GCA_014843695.1. NCBI lineage: Eukaryota > Metazoa > Mollusca > Bivalvia > Venerida > Vesicomyidae > Archivesica > Archivesica marissinica. The sequence goes on from CM026399.1 coordinate 53,231,849, forward strand.
GCAAACATCCAGTACAAACAATGCAAGCAAACATCCAGTTCAAACCGTGCAAGCAAACATCCAGTACAAACAATGCAAGCAAATTCCATCACAAACAATGCAAACAAACTTCCTGTACAAACAATGCAAACAAACTTCCAGTACAAACAGTGCAAACAAACTTCCAATACAAACAGTGCAAGCAAACATCCAGTACAAAAAATGCAAGGAAACATTCAGTACAAACAGTGCAAACAAACTTCCAGTACAAACAGTGCAAGCAAACATCCAGTACAACAAATGCAAGCACACTACCAGCACAAACTGTGCAAACACACTTGCAATACAAACAGTGCAAACAAACGTACAGTACAAACAATGCAAGGAAACTACCAGCATAAACAGTGCAAACAAACTTCCAGTAGAAACAGTGCAAACTAACATCCAGTACAAACAATGCAAGCAGACTTCCAGCACACACAGTGTAAGCAATCTTCCAGTACAAATAGTGCAAACAAACTTCCAGTACACACAGTGTAAGCAAACATCCAGTACAAACAATGCAAGGAAACTTCCTGTACAAACAAAGCAAACAAACTTCCAGCACAAACAATGCAAGCAAACTTCCAGCACAAACAGTGTAAGCAAACTTCCAGTACAAACAGTGCAAACAAACGTCCAGTACAAACAGTGTAAGCAAACATCCAGTACAAACAATGCAAGCAAACTTCTTGTACAAACAATGCAAGCAAACATCCAGTACAAACAATGCAACAAACTTCCAGTACAAACAGTGCAAGCAAACATCCAGTACAAACAATGCAATAAACCTCCAGCAAAAATAATGCAAGCAAACATCCAGTACAAGCAAGGCAAGCACACATCCCGTACAAATAATGCAAGCAAACATCCATTACAAACAATGCAAGCAAACTTCGAGTACAAACAATGCAAGCAAATATCCAGTACAAACAATGCAAGCAAACATCCAGTACAAACAATGCAAACAAACTTCCGGTACAAACAATGCAAGCAAACATCCAGTACAAACAATGCAAACAAACTTCCAGTACAAACAATGTAAGCAATCATCCAGTACAAACAGTGCAAACAAACACCCAGTACAAACAGTGCAAACAAATATCCATCACAAACAATGCAAACATCAAGTAAAAAACAGTGCAAGCAAACGTCCAGTACAAACAGTGCAAGCAAACATCCAGTACAAACAAGGCAAACAACAATCCAGTACAAACTGTGCAAGCAAACATCCAGTACAAACTGTGCAAGAAAACATCCATTACAAACAATGCAAGCAAACATCCAGTACAAACAGGGCAAGCAAACGTCCAGTACGAACAGTGCAAACAAACATCCAGTACAAACAGTGTAAACAAACATCCAGTGCAAACAGTGTTATCAAACTTCCAGCACAAACAATGCAAACAAACTTCCAGCACAAACAGTGCAAGCAAACATCCAGTACAAACAATACAATAAACATCCAGTACAAACAATGCAAGCAAACATCCAGCACAAACAATGCAAGCAAACATCCAGTACAAACAATGCAAGCAAACATCCAGTACAAATAATGCAAGCAAACATCCAGTACAAACAATGCAAACAAACTTCAAGTAAAACAATGCAAGCACACATCCAGTACAAACTATGCAAGCAAACATCCAGTACAAGCAATGCAAGCAAACATCCAGTACAAAACAATGCAATAAAATTTCCAGTACAAACAATGCAAGCAAACATCCAGTACACAAAATGCAAACAAACTTCCAGTACAAACAATGTAAGCAAACATCAAGTACAAACAGTGCAAACAAATATCCAGTAAAAAAGTGCAAACAAACATCCATTACAAACAATGCAAACATCCAGTACAAACAGTGCAAGCAAACGTCCAGTACAAACAATGCAAACAAACTTCCAGTACAAACAATGCAAGCAAACATCCAGAACAAAAAGTGCAAGCAAACATCCAGTACAAACAAGGCAAACAAACATCCAGTACAAACAATGCAAGCAAATATCCAGTACACACAGTGTATGCAAACATCCAGTACAAACAATGCAAGCAACTATTCAGTACAAACAATGCAAGCAAACATCCAGTACAAACAATGCAAGCAAATATCCAGTAAAACAATGCAAACAAACATTCATCACAAACAATGCAAACATCCAGTACAAACAGTGCAAGCAAACGTCCAGTACAAACAATGCAAACAAACTTCCAGTACAAAAAATGCAAGCAAACTTCCAGTACAAACAAAGTAAGCAAACTTCCAGTGCAAACAGTGCAAACAAACTTCCAGTACAAACAGTGCAAACAAACATCCAGTACAAACTATGCAAGTAAATATCCAGTACAAACCATGCAAACAAATATCCAGTAAAACAATGCAAACAAACATCCATCACAAACAATGCAAACATCCAGTACAAAAAGTGCAAACAAACATCCATCACAAACAATGCAAACATCCAGTACAAACAGTGCAAACAAACATCTATCACAAACAATGCAAACATCCAGTACAAACAATGCAAGCAAACATCCATAACAAACAGTGCAAACAAACATCCATCACAAACAATGCAAACATCCAGTACAAACAGTGCAAGTAAACATCCAGTACAAACAAGGCAAACAAACATCCAGTACAAACTGTGCAAGCAAACATCCAGAACAAACTATGCAAGGAAACATCCAGTACTAAAAGTGCAAGCAAACATACAGTAAAGACAAGGCAAACAAACATCCAGTACAAACAATGCAAGCAAACATCCAGGACAAACAAGGCACACACATCAAGTACAAACTGTGCACGCAAACATCCAGTACAAACTGAGCAAGCAAACATCCAGTACAAATAATGCAAGCAAACATCCAGTACAAACAAAGCAAGCAAACATCCAGGACAAACAAGGCACACACATCCAGTACAAACTGTGCAAGCAAACATCCAGTACAAACTGTGCAAGCAAACATCCAGTACAAATAATGCAAGCAAACATCCAGTACAAAAAATGCAGGCAAACATCCAGTACAAACAAGGCAAACAAACATCCAGTACAAACTGTGCAAGCAAACATCCAGTACAAACTGTGCAAGCAAACATCCATTACAAACTGTATAAGCAAACATCCAGTACAAACTGTGCAAGGAAACATCCAGTACTAAAAGTGGGAGCAAACATCCAGTACAAACAAGGCAAACAAACATCCAGTACAAACAATGCAAGCAAACATCCAGTACAAACAAGGCAAACAAACATCCAGTACAAACAATGCAAGCAAACATCCAGTACAAACAAGGCAACAAACATCCAGTACAAACAAGGCAAACAAACATCCAGTACAAACTATGCAAGCAAACATCCAGTACAAACTGTGCAAGCAACCATCCAGTACAAACTGTGAAAGCAAACATCCAGTACAAACAGTGCAAGCGAACATCCAGTACAAACATTACAAGCAAATATCCAGTACAAACAATCAAACAAATATCCATCACAAACAATGCAAACATCCATACAAATAGTGCAAGCAAACATCCAGTACAAACAGTCAAACAAATATCCAACACAAACAATGCAAACATCCAGTACAAACAGTGCAAGCAAACATCCAGTACAAACAGTGCAAGCAAACGTCCAGTACAAACAATGCAAACAAACTTCAAGTACAAACAATGCAAGCAAACACCCAGTACAAACAAGGCAATCAAACATCCAGTACAAACAAAGTAAGCAAACTTCCAGTACAAACAGTGCAAACAATCTTCCAGTACAAACAGTGCAAACAAACATCCAGTACAAACAATGCAAGCAAATATCCATCACAAACAATGCAAACATCCATTACAAACAGTGCAAACAAACATCCATCACAAACACTGCAAACATCAAGTACAAACAGGGCAAGCAAACGTCCAGTACAAACAGTGCAAACAAACATCCAGTACAAACAAGGCAAACAACAATCCAGTACAAACTGTGCAAGCAAACATCCAGTACAAACTGTGCAAGCAAACATCCAGTACAAACAATGCAAGCAAACATCCAGTACAAACAGGGCAAGCAAACTTCCAGTACAAACAGTGCAAACAAACATCCAGTACAAACAGTGCAAACAAACATCCAGTGCAAACAGTGTTATCAAACTTCCAGCACAAACAATGTAAACAAACTTCCAGCACAAACAGTGCAAGCAAACATCCAGTACAAACAATACAATAAACATCCAGTACAAACAATGCAAGCAAACATCCAGCACAAACAATGCAAGCAAACATCCAGTACAAACAATGCAAGCAAACATCCAGTACAAATAATGCAAGCAAACATCCAGTACAAACAATGCAAACAAACTTCGAGTAAAACAATGCAAGCAAACATCCAGTACAAACTATGCAAGCAAACATCCAGTACAAGCAATGCAAGCAAACATCCAGTACAAACAATGCAAACAAATTTCCAGTACAAACAATGCAAGCAAACATCCAGTACAAACAATGCAAACAAACTTCCAGTACAAACAATGTAAGCAAACATCCAGTACAAACAGTGCAACAAAAATATCCAGTAAAAACAATGCAAACAAACATCCATCACAAACAATGCAAACATCCAGTAAAAAAGTGCAAACAAACATCCATTACAAACAATACAAACATCCAGTACATACAGTGCAAGCAAACGTCCAGTACAAACAACGCAAACAAACTTCCAGTACAAACAATGCAAGCAAACATCCAGTACAAAAAGTGCAAGCAAACATCCAGTACAAACAAGGCAAACAAACATCCAGTACAAACAATGTAAGCAAATATCCAGTACGCACAGTGTATGCAAACATCCAGTACAATCAATGCAAGCAAATATCCAGTACAAACAATGAAAGCAAACATCCAGTACAAACAATGCAAACAAATATCCAGTAAAACAATGCAAACAAACATCCATCACAAACAATGCAAATATCCAGTACAAAAAGTGCAAACAAACATTCATCACAAACAATGCAAACATTCAGTACAAACAGTGCAAGCAAACGTCCAGTACAAACAATGCAAACAAACTTCCAGTACAAACAATGCAAGCAAACTTCCAGTACAAACAAAGTAAGCAAACTTCCAGTACAAACAGTGCAAACAAACTTCCAGTACAAACAGTGCAAACAAACATCCAGTACAAACTATGCAAGTAAATATCCAGTACAAACCATGCAAACAAATATCCAGTAAAACAATGCAAACAAACATCCATCACAAACAATGCAAACATCCAGTACAAAAAGTGCAAACAAACATCCATCACAAACAATGCAAACATCCAGTACAAACAGTGCAAACAAACATCTATCACAAACAATGCAAACATCCAGTACAAACAATGCAAGCAAACATCCATAACAAACAGTGCAAACAAACATCCATCACAAACAATGCAAACATCCAGTACAAACAGTGCAAGTAAACATCCAGTACAAACAAGGCAAACAAACATCCAGTACAAACTGTGCAAGCAAACATCCAGAACAAACTATGCAAGGAAACATCCAGTACTAAAAGTGCAAGCAAACATACAGTAAAGACAAGGCAAACAAACATCCAGTACAAACAATGCAAGCAAACATCCAGGACAAACAAGGCACACACATCAAGTACAAACTGTGCACGCAAACATCCAGTACAAACTGAGCAAGCAAACATCCAGTACAAATAATGCAAGCAAACATCCAGTACAAACAAAGCAAGCAAACATCCAGGACAAACAAGGCACACACATCCAGTACAAACTGTGCAAGCAAACATCCAGTACAAACTGTGCAAGCAAACATCCAGTACAAATAATGCAAGCAAACATCCAGTACAAAAAATGCAGGCAAACATCCAGTACAAACAAGGCAAACAAACATCCAGTACAAACTGTGCAAGCAAACATCCAGTACAAACTGTGCAAGCAAACATCCATTACAAACTGTATAAGCAAACATCCAGTACAAACTGTGCAAGGAAACATCCAGTACTAAAAGTGGGAGCAAACATCCAGTACAAACAAGGCAAACAAACATCCAGTACAAACAATGCAAGCAAACATCCAGTACAAACAAGGCAAACAAACATCCAGTACAAACAATGCAAGCAAACATCCAGTACAAACAAGGCAACAAACATCCAGTACAAACAAGGCAAACAAACATCCAGTACAAACTATGCAAGCAAACATCCAGTACAAACTGTGCAAGCAACCATCCAGTACAAACTGTGAAAGCAAACATCCAGTACAAACAGTGCAAGCGAACATCCAGTACAAACATTACAAGCAAATATCCAGTACAAACAATCAAACAAATATCCATCACAAACAATGCAAACATCCTACAAATAGTGCAAGCAAACATCCAGTACAAACAGTCAAACAAATATCAACACAAACAATGCAAACATCCAGTACAAACAGTGCAAGCGTGTGGTGGTTGTTGGGACATCCAGTACAAAAGCAACAACTCCAGTAAAAATGCAAGCAAACATCCAGTACAAACAAGGCAAACAAACATCCAGTACAAACAGTGCAAGCAAACATCCAGTACAAACAATGCAAGCAAACATCCAGTACAAACAAGGCAACAAACATCCAGTACAAACAATGCAAGCAAACATCCAGTACAAACAGTGCAAGCAAACATCCAGTACAAACAGTGAAGCAAACATCCAGTACAAACATGCAAGCAACATCCAGTACAAACAATGCAAGCAAACATCCAGTACAAACAATCAAACAAACATCCATACAAACATGCAATCAGTACAAACAGTGCAAGCAAACTCCAGTACAAACAGTGCAAGCAAACTCCAGTACAAACATGCAACAATCAGTACAAACTGCAAGCAAACACCAGTACAAACGCAACAAATCCAGTACAAGGTGTGGTGTGTTGTTTGTCATGAAACATCAGACAACAGCAAACTCCAGTACAAACAGTGCAAAAACATCCAGTACAAACAATGCAACAAAATCCAGTACAAACTGCAAGCAAACATCCAGTACAAACTGTGCAAGCAAACATCCAGTACAAACATGCAAGCAAACATCCAGTACAAACAGTGCAAGCAAACTTCCAGTAAAACAGTGCAACAAACATCCAGTACAAACGTGCAAGCAAACATCCAGTACAAACAGTGCAAGCAAACTTCCAGTACAAACAATGCAAGCAAACTTCCAGTACAAACTGTGTTTTGAATGCAAGCAAACATCCAGTACAAACATGCAAACAAACTTCCAGTACAAACAATGTAAGCAACATCCAGTACAAACAGTGCAACAAAAATATCCAGTAAAAACAATGCAAAAAACATCCATCACAAACAATGCAAACATCCAGTAAAAAAGTGCAAACAAACATCCATTACAACAATACAAACATCCAGTACATACAGTGCAAGCAAACGTCCAGTACAAACAACGAACAAACTCCAGTACAAACAATGCAAGCAAACATCCAGTACAAAAGTGCAAGCAACATCCAGTACAAACAAGGCAAACAAACATCCAGTACAAACAATGTAAGCAAATATCCAGTACGCACAGTGTATGCAAACATCCAGTACAATCAATGCAAGCAAATATCCAGTACAAACAATGAAAGCAAACATCCAGTACAAACAATGCAAACAAATATCCAGTAAAACAATGCAAACAAACATCCATCACAAACAATGCAAATATCCAGTACAAAAAGTGCAAGCAAACGTCCAGTACAAACAATGCAAACAAACTTCCAGTACAAACAATGCAAGCAAACTTCCAGTACAAACAAAGTAAGCAAACTTCCAGTACAAACAGTGCAAACAAACTTCCAGTACAAACAGTGCAAACAAACATCCAGTACAAACTATGCAAGTAAATATCCAGTACAAACCATGCAAACAAATATCCAGTAAAACAATGCAAACAAACATCCATCACAAACAATGCAAACATCCAGTACAAAAAGTGCAAACAAACATCCATAACAAACAGTGCAAACAAACATCCATCACAAACAATGCAAACATCCAGTACAAACAGTGCAAGCAAACATCCAGTACAAACAAGGCAAACAAACATGCAGTACAAACTGTGCAAGCAAACATCCAGAACAAACTATGCAAGGAAACATCCAGTACTAAAAGTGCAAGCAAACATCCAGTAAAGACAAGGCAAACAAACATCCAGTACAAACAATGCAAGCAAACATCCAGGACAAACAAGGCACACACATCCAGTACAAACTGTGCACGCAAACATCCAGTACAAACTGAGCAAGCAAACATCCAGTACAAATAATGCAAGCAAACATCCAGTATAAACAAAGCAAGCAAACATCCAGGACAAACAAGGCACAACATCCAGTACAAACTGTGCAAGCACACATACAGTACAAACTGTGCAAGCAAACATCCAGTACAAATAATGCAAGCAAACATCCAGTACAAACAAGGCAAACAAACATTCAGTACAAACTGTGCAAGCAAACATCCAGTACAAACTGTGCAAGGAAACATCCAGTACTAAAAGTGCGAGCAAACATCCAGTACAAACAAGGCAAACAGACATCCAGTACAAACAATGCAAGCAAACATCCAGTACAAACAAGGCAAACAAACATCCAGTACAAACAAGGCAAACAAACATCCAGTACAAACTATGCAAGCAAACATCCAGTACAAACTGTGCAAGAAAACATCCAGTACAAACTGTGCAAGCAAACATCCAGTACAAACAATGCAAGCAAATATCCAGTACAAACCATGGAAACAAATATCCATCACAAACAATGCAAACATCCATTACAAACAGTGCAAACAAACATCCATCACAAACAAGGCAAACATCAAGTACAAACAGGGCAAGCAAACGTCCAGTACAAACAGTGCAAGCAAACATCCAGTACAAACAAGGCAAACAACAATCCAGTACAAACTGTGCAAGCAAACATCCAGTACAAACTGTGCAAGCAAACATCCAGTACAAACAATGCAAGAAAACATCCAGTACAAACAGGGCAAGCAAACTTCCAGTACAAACAGTGCAAACAAATATCCAGTACAAACAGTGCAAACAAACATCCAGTGCAAACAGTGTTATCAAACTTCCAGCACAAACAATGCAAACAAACTTCCAGCACAAACAGTGCAAGCAAACACCCAGTACAAACAGTGCAAACAAACATCCATCACAAACAGTGCAAACAATGCAAACAATGCCAACAAACTTCCAGTACAAACAGTTCAAACAAACTTCCAGTACAAACAGTGCAAGCAAACATCCAGCAAAAACAATGCAAGCAAACATCCAGGACAAACAAGGCACAAACATCCAGTACAAACTGTGCAAGCAAACATCCAGTACAAACTGTGCAAGCAAACATCCAGTACAAATAATGCAAGCAAATATCAAGTACGAACAAAGCAAGCAAACTACCAGTACAAAAAATGCATTCAAACATCCAGTACAAACAAGGCAAACAAACATCCAGTACAAACTGTGCAAGCAAACATCCAGTACAAACTGTGCAAGCAAACATCCAGTACAAACTGTACAAGCAAACATCCAGTACCAACTGTGCAAGGAAACATCCAGTACTAAAAGTGTGAGCAAACATCCAGTACAAACAAGGCAAACAAACATCCAGTACAAACAATGCAAGCAAACATCCAGTACAAATAATGCAAGCAAATATCCAGTACACACAAGGCAAACAAACATCCAGTACAAACAAGGCAAACAAACATCCAGTACAAACTATGCAAGCAAACATCCTGTACAAACTGTGCAAGAAAACATCCAGTACAAACTGTGCAAGCAAACATCCAGTACAAACAGTGCAACCAAATATCCAGTACAAACTGTGCAAGCAAACATCCAGTACAAACAGTGCAGGCAAACATCCAGTACAAACAATACAACCAAATATCCAGTACAAACAATCAAACAAATATCCATCACAAACAATGCATACATCCAGTACAAATAGTGCAAGCAAACATCCAGTACAAACAATCAAACAAATATCCATCACAAACAATGCAAACATCCAGTACAAACAGTGCAAGCAAACATCCAGTACAAACAGTGCAATCAAACGTCCAATACAAACAAAGCAAACAAACTTCCAGTACAAACTATGCAGGCAAACATCCAGTACAAACAATGCAAGCAAACATCCAGTACAAACAAAGTAAGCAAACATCCAGTACAAACAAGGCAATCAAACATCCAGTACAAACAAGGCAATCAAACATCCAGTACAAACAAGGCAATCAAACATCCAGTACAAACAAGGCAAACAAACATCCAGTACAAACAAGGCAATCAAACATCCAGTACAAACAAGGCAATCAAACATCCAGTACAAACAATGCAAGCAAACATCCAGTACAAACAAGGCAAACAAACATCCAGTACAAACTATGCAAGCAAACATCCAGTACAAACTGTGCAAGAAAACATCCAGTACAAACTGTGCAAGCAAACATCCAGTACAAACAATGCAAGCAAATATCCAGTACAAACCATGCAAACAAATATCCATCACAAACAATGCAAACATCCATTACAAACAGTGCAAACAAACATCCATCACAAACAATGCAAACATCAAGTACAAACAGGGCAAGCAAACGTCCAGTACAAACAGTGCAAGCAAACATCCAGTACAAACAAGGCAAACAACAATCCAGTACAAACTGTGCAAGCAAACATACAGTACAAACTTTGCAAGCAAACATCCAGTACAAACAATGCAAGAAAACATCCAGTACAAACAGGGCAAGCAAACTTCCAGTACAAACAGTGCAAACAAACATCCAGTACAAACAGTGCAAACAAACATCCAGTGCAAACAGTGTTATCAAACTTCCAGCACAAACAATGCAAACAAACTTCCAGCACAAACAGTGCAAGCAAACACCCAGTACAAACAGTGCAAACAAACATCCATCACAAACAGTGCAAACAATGCAAACAAACTTCCTGTACAAACAATGCCAACAAACTTCCAGTACAAACAGTTCAAACAAACTTCCAGTACAAACAGTGCAAGCAAACATCCAGTACAAACAAGGCAAACAACAATCCAGTACAAACTGTGCAAGCAAACATCCAGTACAAACTGTGCAAGCAAACATCCAGTACAAACAATGCAAGAAAACATCCAGTACAAACAGGGCAAGCAAACTTCCAGTACAAACAGTGCAAACAAACATCCAGTACAAACAATGCAAGCAAACATCCAGTACAAAAAAGGCAATCAAACATCCAGTACAAACAAAGTAAGCAAACTTCCAGTACAAACAGTGCAAACAAACTTCCAGTACAAACAGTGCAAACAAACATCCAGTACAAACAATGCAAGCAAATATCCAGTACAAACCATGCAAACAAATATCCATAAAAAACAATGCAAACATCCAGTACAAACAGTGCAAACAAACATCTATCACAAACAATGCAAACATCCAGTACAAACAGTGCAAGCAAACATCCATAACAAACAGTGCAAACAAACATCCATCTCAAACAATGCAAACATCCAGTACAAACATTGCAAGCTAACATCCAGTACAAACAAGGCAAACAAACATACAGTACAAACTGTGCAAGCAAACATCCAGTACAAACTGTGCAAGGAAACATCCAGTACTAAAAGTGCAAGCAAACATCCAGTAAAAACAAGGCAAACAAACATCCAGTACAAACAATGCAAGCAAACATCCAGGAAAAAAACAAGGCACAAACATCCAGTACGAACAGTGCAAGCAAACATCCAGTACAAACTGTGCAAGCAAACATCCAGTACAAATAATGCAAGCAAACATCCAGTACAAACAAAGCAAGCAAACTTCCAGTACAAAAAATGCAAGCAATCATCCAGTACAAACAAGGCAAACAAACATCCAGTACAAACTGTGCAAGCAAACATCTAGTACAAACTGTGCAAGCAAACATCCAGTACAAACCATGCAAACAAATATTCATCACAAACAATGCAAACATCCATTACAAACAGTGCAAACAAACATCCATCACAAACAATGCAAACATCAAGTACAAACAGGGCAAGCAAACGTCCAGTACAAACAGTGCAAGCAAACATCCAGTACAAACAAGGCAAACAACAATCTAGTACAAACTGTGCTAGCAAACATCCAGTACAAACTGTGCAAGCAAACATCCAGTACAAACAATGCAAGAAAACATCCAGTACAAACAGGGCAAGCAAACTTCCAGTACAAACAGTGCAAACAAACATCCAGTACAAACAGTGCAAACAAACATCCAGTGCAAACAATGTTATCAAACTTCCAGCACAAACAATGCAAACAAACTTCCAGCACAAACAGTGCAAGCAAATACCCAGTACAAACAGTGCAAACAAACATCCATCACAAACAGTGCAAACAATGCAAACAATGCCAACAAACTTCCAGTACAAATAGTTCAAACAAACTTCCAGTACAAACAGTGCAAGCAAACATTCAGCACAAACAATGCAAGCAAACATCCAGGACAAACAAGGCACAAACATCCAGTACAAACTGTGCAAGCAAACATCCAGTACAAACTGTGCAAGCAAACATCCAGTACAAATAATGCAAGCAAATATCAAGTACGAACAAAGCAAGCAAACTTCCAGTACAAAAAAATGCATTCAAACATCCAGTACAAACAAGGCAAACTAACATCCAGTACAAACTGTGCAAGCAAACATCCAGTACAAACTGTGCAAGCAAACATCCAGTACAAACTGTACAAGCAAACATCCAGTACCAACTGTGCAAGGAAACATCCAGTACTAAAAGTGTGAGCAAACATCCAGTACAAACAAGGCAAACAAACATCCAGTACAAACAATGCAAGCAAACATCCAGTACAAACAATGCAAGCAAATATCCAGTACACACAAGGCAAACAAACATCATGTACTAACAAGGCAAACAAACATCCAGTACAAATTATGCAAGCAAACATCCAGTACAAACTGTACAAGAAAACATCCAGTACAAACTGTGCAAGCAAACATCCAGTACAAACAGTGCAACCAAATATCCAGTACAAACTGTTCAAGCAAACATCCAGTACAAACAGTGCAAGCAAACATCCAGTACAAACAATAAAACCAAATATACAGTACAAACAATCAAACAAATATCCATCACAAACAATGAATACATCCAGTACAAATAGTGCAAGCAAACATCCAGTACAAACAATCAAACAAATATCCATCACAAACAATGCAAACATCCAGTACAAACAGTGCAAGCAAACATCCAGTACAAACAGTGCAATCAAACGTCCAGTACAAACAATGCAAACAAACTTCCAGTACAAACTATGCAAGCAAACATCCAGTACAAACAATGCAAGCAAACATCCAGTACAAACAAAGTAAGCAAACATCCAGTACAAACAAGGCAATCAAACATCCAGTACAAACAAGGCAATCAAACATCCAGTACAAACAAGGCAATCAAACATCCAGTACAAACAAGGCAATCAAACATCCAGTACAAACAAAGTAAGCAAACATCCAGTACAAACAAGGCAATCAAACATCCAGTACAAACAATGCAAGCAAACATCCAGTACAATAAAGGCAATCAAACATCCAGTACAAACAAAGTAAGCAAACTTCCAGTACAAACAGTGCAAACAAACTTCCAGTACAAACAGTGCAAACAAACATCCAGTACAAACAATGCAAGCAAATATCCAGTACAAACCATGCAAACAAATATCCATAAAAAACAATGCAAACATCCAGTACAAACAGTGCAAACAAACATCTATCACAAACAGTGCAACCAAAAATCCAGTACAAACTGTGCAAGCAAACATCCAGTACAAACAGTGCAGGCAATCATCCAGTACAAACAATACAAGCAAATATACAAACAAAGTAAGCAAACATCCAGTACAAACAAGGCAATCAAACATCCAGTACAAACAATGCAAGCAAACATCCAGTACAAAAAAGGCAATCAAACATCCAGTACAAACAAAGTAAGCAAACTTCCAGTACAAACAGTGTAAACAAACTTCCAGTACAAACAGTGCAAACAAACATCCAGTACAAACAAAGCAAGCAAATATCCAGTACAAACCATGCAAACAAATATCCATAAAAAACAATGCAAACATCCAGTACAAACAGTGCAAACAAACATCTATCACAAACAAGGCAAACATCCAGTACAAACAGTTCAAGCAAACATCCATAACAAACAATGCAAACAAACATCCATCTCAAACAATGCAAACATCCAGTACAAACATTGCAAGCTAACATCCAGTACAAACAAGGCAAACAAACATACAGTACAAACTGTGCAAGCAAACATCCAGTACAAACTGTGCAAGGAAACATCCAGTACTAAAAGTGCAAGCAAACATCCAGTAAAAACAAGGCAAACAAACATCCAGTACAAACAATGCAAGCAAACATCCAGGGAAAAAACAAGGCACAAACATCCAGTACGAACAGTGCAAGCAAACATCCAGTACAAACTGTGCAAGCAAACATCCAGTACAAATAATGCAAGCAAACATCCAGTACAAACAAAGCAAGCAAACTTCCAGTACAAAAAATGCAAGCAATCATCCAGTACAAACAAGGCAAACAAACATCCAGTACAAACTGTGCAAGCAAACATCTAGTACAAACTGTGCAAGCAAACATCCAGTACAAACTGTGCAAGCAAACATCTAGTACAAACTGTGCAAGGAAACATCCAGTACTAAAAGTGCAAGCAAACATCCAGTACAAACAAGGCAAACAAACATCCAGTAAAAACAATGCAAGCAAACATCCAGTACAAACAATGCAAGCAAACATCCAGTACAAACAAGGCAAACAAACATCCAGTACAAACAAGGCAAACAAACATCCAGTACAAACTATGCAAGCAAACATCCAGTACAAACTGTGCATGCAAACATCCAGTACAAACTGTGCAAGCAAACATCCAGTACAAACATTGCAACCAAAAATCCAGTACAAACTGTGCAACCAAACATCCAGTACAAACTGTGCAAGCAAACATCCAGTACAAACAGTGCAAGCAAACATCCAGTACAAACAATACAAGCAAATATCCAGTACAAACAATCAAACAAATATCCATCACAAACAATGCAAACATCCAGTACAAACAGTGCAAGCAAACATCCAGTACAAACAGTGCAACCAAAAATCCAGTACAAACTGTGCAAGCAAACATTCAGTACAACAAGTGCAAGCAAATATCCAGTACAAACAATGGAAACAAACATCCATCACAAAAAATGCAAACATCCAGTACAAAAAGTGCAAACAAACATCCAGGACAAACAATGCAAGCAAACATCCAGTACAAACAAGGCAAACATACATCCAGTACAAACAATGCAAGCAAACATCCAGTACACACAATGCAAGCAAACATCCATCACAGACAATGCAAACATCCAGTACAAACAGTGCAAGCAAACATCCAGTACAAACAATGCAAACAAATATCCATCACAAACAATGCAAACATCCAGTACAAAAAGTGCAAACAAACATCCATCACAAACAATGAAAACATCCAGTACAAACAGTGCAAACAAACATCCATCACAAACAATGCAAACATCCAGTACAAACAGTGCAAGCAAACATCCAGTAAAAACAAGGCAAACAAACATCCAGTACAAACTGTGCAAGCAAACATTCAGTACAACAAGTGCAAGCAAATATCCAGTACAAACAATGGAAACAAACATCCATCACAAAAAATGCAAACATCCAGTACAAAAAGTGCAAACAAACATCCAGGACAAACAATGCAAGCAAACATCCAGTACAAACAAGGCAAACATACATCCAGTACAAACAATGCAAGCAAACATCCAGTACACACAATGCAAGCAAACATCCAGTACAAACAAGGCAAACAAACATCCAGTACAGACAATGCAAGCAAACATCCAGTACAAACAGTGCAAACAAACATCCAGTACAAACATTGCAAGCAAACATCCAGTACAAACAATGCAAGCAAATATCCAGTACAAACAATGCAAACAAACATCCATCACAAACAATGCAAACATCCAGTACAAAAAGTGCAAACAAACATCCATCACAAACAATGCAAACATCCAGTACAAACAGTGCAAACAAACATCCACCACAAACAATGCAAACATCCAGTACAAAAAGTGCAAGCAAACATCCAGTACAAACAAGGAAAACAAACATCAAGTACAAAATGTGCAAGCAAACATCCAGTACAAAAAGTGCAAGTAAACATCCAGTACAAACAGTGCAAACAATGCAAACAAACATCCAGTACAAACAATGCAAGCAAACATCCAGTAAAAATAATGCAAGCAAACACCCAGTACAAACAATGCAAGCAAACATCAGTAAAAATAATGCAAACAAACATCCAGTACAAACAATGCAAGCAAATATCCATTACAAACAGTGTAAGCAAACATCCAGTACAAACAATGCAAGCAAATATCCAGTACAATCAGTGCAAGCAAACATCCAGTACAAACCAAACAATGCAGACACACTTCAAGTACAAAATGTGCAAGCAAACATCCAGTAAAAACAAGGCAAACAAAGATCCAGTACAAACAGTTGAAGCAGACATCCAGAAAAAACAGTGCAAGCAAACATCCAGTACAAACAGTGCAAGCAAACACCCAGTACAAACAGTGCAAGCAAACATCGAGTACAAACTGTGCAAGCAAACATCCAGTACAAACAGGGCAAGCAAACTTCCAGTACAAACAGTGCAAACAAACTTCCAGTACAAACAGTACAAACAGTGCAAGCAAACGTCCATCCAAAAAACAGTGCATGCAAACATCCAGTACAAAGAGTGAAAGTAGACATCCATCACAAACAGTGCAAGCAAACATTTAGCACAAACTGTGCAAGCAAACTTCCAGTACAAACAGTGCAAGCAAACATCCAGTACAAAGAGTGCAAACAAACATCCATTACAAACTGTGCAAACAATGCAAACAAACATCCAGTACAAACAATGCAAGCAAACATCCAGTAAAAATAATGCAAGCAAACATCCAGTACAAACAATGCAAGCAAACATCCAGTACAAACAGTGCAAGCAAACATCCAGTACAAACTGTGTAAGCAAACATCCAGTACAAACAATGCAAGCAAACATCCAGTAAAAATAATGCAAGCAAACATCCAGTACAAACAATGCAAGCAAACATCCAGTACAAACAGTGCAAGCAAACATCCAGTACAAACAGTGTAAGCAAACATCCAGTACAAACATTGCAACCAAAAATCCAGTACAAACTGTGCAACCAAACATCCAGTACAAACTGTGCAAGCAAACATCCAGTACAAACAGTGCAAGCAAACATCCAGTACAAACAATACAAGCAAATATCCAGTACAAACAATCAAACAAATATCCATCACAAACAATGCAAACATCCAGTACAAACAGTGCAAGCAAACATCCAGTACAAACAGTGCAACCAAAAATCCAGTACAAACTGTGCAAGCAAACATCCAGTACAAACAGTGCAGGCAATCATCCAGTACAAACAATACAAGCACATATACAGTACAAACAATGCAAACAAATATCCATCACAGACAATGCAAACATCCAGTACAAACAGTGCAAGCAAACATCCAGTACAAACAATGCAAACAAATATCCATCACAAACAATGCAAACATCCAGTACAAAAAGTGCAAACAAACATCCATCACAAACAATGAAAACATCCAGTACAAACAGTGCAAACAAACATCCATCACAAACAATGCAAACATCCAGTACAAACAGTGCAAGCAAACATCCAGTAAAAACAAGGCAAACAAACATCCAGTACAAACTGTGCAAGCAAACATTCAGTACAACAAGTGCAAGCAAATATCCAGTACAAACAATGGAAACAAACATCCATCACAAAAAATGCAAACATCCAGTACAAAAAGTGCAAACAAACATCCAGGACAAACAATGCAAGCAAACATCCAGTACAAACAAGGCAAACATACATCCAGTACAAACAATGCAAGCAAACATCCAGTTCACACAATGCAAGCAAACATCCAGTATAAACAAGGCAAACAAACATCCAGTACAGACAATGCAAGCAAACATCCAGTACAAACAGTGCAAACAAACATCCAGTACAAACATTGCAAGCAAACATCCAGTACAAACAATGCAAGCAAATATCCAGTACAAACAATGCAAACAAACATCCATCACAAACAATGCAAACATCCAGTACAAAAAGTGCAAACAAACATCCATCACAAACAATGCAAACATCCAGTACAAACAGTGCAAACAAACATCCATCACAAACAATGCAAACATCCAGTACAAAAAGTGCAAGCAAACATCCAGTACAAACAAGGAAAACAAACATCCAGTACAAAATGTGCAAGCAAACATCCAGTACAAAAAGTGCAAGTAAACATCCAGTACAAACAGTGCAAACAATGCAAACAAACATCCAGTACAAACAATGCAAGCAAACATCCAGTAAAAATAATGCAAGCAAACACCCAGTACACACAATGCAAGCAAACATCCAGTAAAAATAATGCAAACAAACATCCAGTACAAACAATGCAAGCAAATATCCATTACAAACAGTGTAAGCAAACATCCAGTACAAACAATGCAAGCAAATATCCAGTACAATCAGTGCAAGCAAACATCCAGTACAAACAAGGCAAACAAAGATCCAGTACAAACAGTTGAAGCAGACATCCAGAAAAAACAGTGCAAGCAAACATCCAGTACAAACAGTGCAAGCAAACACCCAGTACAAACAGTGCAAGCAAACATCGAGTACAAACTGTGCAAGCAAACATCCAGTACAAACAGGGCAAGCAAACTTCCAGTACAAACAGTACAAACAGTGCAAGCAAACGTCCATCCAAAAAACAGTGCATGCAAACATCCAGTACAAAGAGTGAAAGTAGACATCCATCACAAACAGTGCAAGCAAACATTTAGCACAAACTGTGCAAGCAAACTTCCAGTACAAACAGTGCAAGCAAACATCCAGTACAAAGAGTGCAAACAAACATCCATTACAAACTGTGCAAACAATGCAAACAAACATCCAGTACAAACAATGCAAGCAAACATCCAGTAAAAATAATGCAAGCAAACATCCAGTACAAACAATGCAAGCAAACATCCAGTACAAACAGTGCAAGCAAACATCCAGTACAAACTGTGTAAGCAAACATCCAGTGCAAACAATGCAAGCAAACATCCAGTAAAAATAATGCAAGCAAACATCCAGTACAAACAATGCAAACAAACTTCCAGTAAAAATAATGCAAGCAAACATCCAGTACAAACAATGCAAGCAAACATCCAGTACAAACAGTGCAAGCAAACATCCAGTACAAACAGTGTAAGCAAACATCCAGTACAAACAATGAAAGCAAACATCCAGTAAAAATAATGCAAGCAAACATCCAGTACAAACATTGCAAGCAAACATCCAGTACAAACAATGCAAGCAAATATCCAGTACAAACAATGCAAACAAACATCCATCACAAACAATGCAAACATCCAGTACAAAAAGTGCAAACAAACATCCATCACAAACAATGCAAACATCCAGTACAAACAGTGCAAAGAAACATCCATCACAAACAATGCAAACATCCAGTACAAAAAGTGCAAGCAAACATCCAGTACAAACAAGGAAAACAAACATCCAGTACAAAATGTGCAAGCAAACATCCAGTACAAAAAGTGCAAGTAAACATCCAGTACAAACAGTGCAAACAATGCAAACAAACATCCAGTACAAACAATGCAAGCAAACATCCAGTAAAAATAATGCAAGCAAACACCCAGTACACACAATGCAAGCAAACATCCAGTAAAAATAATGCAAACAAACATCCAGTACAAACAATGCAGGCAAATATCCATTACAAACAGTGTAAGCAAACATCCAGTACAAACAAGGCAAACAAAGATCCAGTACAAACAGTTGAAGCAGACATCCAGAAAAAACAGTGCAAGCAAACATCCAGTACAAACAGTGCAAGCAAACACCCAGTACAAACAGTGCAAGCAAACATCGAGTACAAACTGTGCAAGCAAACATCCAGTACAAACAGGGCAAGCAAACTTCCAGTACAAACAGTGCAAACAAACTTCCAGTACAAACAGTACAAACAGTGCAAGCAAACGTCCATCCAAAAAACAGTGCATGCAAACATCCAGTACAAAGAGTGAAAGTAGACATCCATCACAAACAGTGCAAGCAAACATTTAGCACAAACTGTGCAAGCAAACTTCCAGTACAAACAGTGCAAGCAAACATCCAGTACAAAGAGTGCAAACAAACATCCATTACAAACTGTGCAAACAATGCAAACAAACATCCAGTACAAACAATGCAAGCAAACATCCAGTAAAAATAATGCAAGCAAACATCCAGTACAAACAATGCAAGCAAACATCCAGTACAAACAGTGCAAGCAAACATCCAGTACAAACTGTGTAAGCAAACATCCAGTACAAACAATGCAAGCAAACATCCAGTAAAAATAATGCAAGCAAACATCCAGTACAAACAATGCAAACAAACTTCCAGTAAAAATAATGCAAGCAAACATCCAGTACAAACAATGCAAGCAAACATCCAGTACAAACAGTGCAAGCAAACATCCAGTACAAACAGTGTAAGCAAACATCCAGTACAAACAATGAAAGCAAACATCCAGTAAAAATAATGCAAGCAAACATCCAGTAAAAACAATGCAAGCAAACATCCTGTACAAACAGTGCAAGCTAACCTCCAGTACAAACAATGCAAGAAAACATCCAGTACAAACAATACAAGCATATATCCAGTACAAACAATGCAAACAAACATCCAGTACAAACTATGCAAACATCCAGTACAAAAATTGCATATAAACATCCATCACAAACAATGCAAACATCCAGTACAAACAGTGCAAGCAAATGTCCAGTACAAACAATGCAAACAAACTTCCAGTACAAACAATGCAAGCAAACATCCAGTACAAAAAGTGCAAGCAAACATCCAGTACAAAATAGGCAAACAAACATCCAGTACAAACAAAGCAAGCAAACTTCCAGTACAAACAGTACAAACAAACATCCAGTGCAAACAATGCAAGCAAATATCCAGTACTAACAATGCAAACATCCAGTACAAAGAGTGCAAGCAAACATCTAGTACAAACAATGCAAACATCCAGTACAAACAATATAAACAAACATCCATCACAAACAATGCAAACATCCAGTACAAACAGTGCAAATAAACATCCATCACAAACAATGCAAACATCCAGTACAAACAGTGCAAGCAAACGTCCAGTTCAAACAATGCAAACAAACATTCAGTACAAACAATGCAAGCAAACATCCAGTACAAAAAGTGCAAGCAAACATCCAGTACAAACAATGCAAGCAATCTTCCAGTACAAAGAGTACAAACAAACATCCATCACAAACAATGCAAACATCAAAAACAATCCAGTACAAATTGTGCAAGCAAACATCCAGTACAAACAGTGCAATCAAACATCCAGTACAAACAGTGCAAGCAAACATCGAGTACAAACAATGCAAGCAAATATCCAGTACAAACAGTGCAAGCAAACATCCAGTACAAACAGTGTAAGCAAATATCCAGTACAAACAATGCAAGCAAATATCCAGTACAAACAGTGCAAGTAAACATCCAGTAAAAATAATGCAAGCAAACATCCAGTACAAACAATGCAAGCAAACATCCAGTACAAGCAGTGCATGCAAACATCCAGTACAAACAATGCAGATAAATTTCCAGTACAAACTGTGCAAGCAAACCTCCAGTACAAACAAGGCAAACAAAGATCCAGTACAAACAGTGCAAGCAAACATCCAGTAAAAACAGTGCAAGCAAACATCCAGTACAAACAGTGCAAGCAAACATCCAGTACAAACAATGCAAGCAAACATCCAGTACAAACAGTGCAAGCAAACATCCAGTACAAACAATGCAAGCAAACATCCAGTACAAACAAGGCAAACAAATATCCAGTACAAACTGTGCAAGCAAACATCCAGTACAAACTGTGCAAGCAACAACCAGTACAAACTGTGCAAGCAAACCTCCAGTACAAATAATACAAGCAAACATCCAGTACAAACTGTGCAAGCAAACATCCAGTACAAACAATGCAAGCAAACATCCAGTACGAACTGTGCATGCAAACATCATGTACAAACAGTGTAAGCAAACGTCCAGTACAGACAAAGCAAACAAACTCCCAGTACAAACAATGCAAGCAAACATCCAGTACAAAAAGTGCAAGCAAGCATCCAGTACAAAATAGGCAAACAGACATCCAGTACAAACAATGCAAGCAAATATCCAGTACAAACGGTGCAAGCAAATATCCAGTACAAACAGTGTAAGCAAACATCCAGTACAAACAATGCAAGCAAACGTCCAGTCAAAATAATGCAAGCAAACATCCAGTATAAAAAATGCAAGCAAACATCCAGTACAAACAGTGCAAGCAAACATCCGGTACAAACAATGCAAGCAAACATCCAGTACAAACTGTGCCAGCAAACATCCAGTACAAACAATGCAAGCCAACATCCAGTGCAAACTGTGCAAGCAAACATCCAGTACAAACTGTGCAAGCAAACATCCAGTACAAACAATGCAAGCAAACATCCAGTACAAACAAAGCAAGCAATCTTCCAGTACAACAATGCAAGCAAACATCCATCACAAAAAGTGCAAGCAAACATTTAGCACACACAGTGCAAGCAAACTTCCAGTACAAATAGTGCAAACAAACATCCTTCACAAACAGTGCAAACAATGCAAACAAACATCCAGTACAAACAATGCATGCAAACATCCCGTAAAAAGAATGCAAGCAAACATCCAGTACAAACAATGCAAGCAAACATCCAGTACAAATAGTGTAAGCAAACATCCAGTACAAACAGTGCAATCAAACATCCAGTACAAACAGTGCAAGCAAACATCCAGTACAAACAATGCAAGCAAATATCCAGTACAAACAGTGCAAGCAAACATCCAGTACAAACAGTGTAAGCAAATATCCAGTACAAACAATGCAAGCAAATATCCAGTACAAACAGTGCAAGTAAACATCCAGTAAAAATAATGCAAGCAAACATCCAGTACAAACAATGCAAGCAAACATCCAGTACAAGCAGTGCATGCAAACATCCAGTACAAACAATGCAGATAAATTTCCAGTACAAACTGTGCAAGCAAACCTCCAGTACAAACAAGGCAAACAAAGATCCAGTACAAACAGTGCAAGCAAACATCCAGTAAAAACAGTGCAAGCAAACATCCAGTACAAACAGTGCAAGCAAACATCCAGTACAAACAATGCAAGCAAACATCCAGTACAAACAGTGCAAGCAAACATCCAGTACAAACAGTGCAAGCAAACATCCAGTACAAACAAGGCAAACAAATATCCAGTACAAACTGTGCAAGCAAACATCCAGTACAAACTGTGCAAGCAACAACCAGTACAAACTGTGCAAGCAAACCTCCAGTACAAATAATACAAGCAAACATCCAGTACAAACTGTGCAAGCAAACATCCAGTACAAACAATGCAAGCAAACATCCAGTACGAACTGTGCATGCAAACATCATGTACAAACAGTGTAAGCAAACGTCCAGTACAGACAAAGCAAACAAACTCCCAGTACAAACAATGCAAGCAAACATCCAGTACAAAAAGTGCAAGCAAGCATCCAGTACAAAATAGGCAAACAGACATCCAGTACAAACAATGCAAGCAAATATCCAGTACAAACGGTGCAAGCAAATATCCAGTACAAACAGTGTAAGCAAACATCCAGTACAAACAATGCAAGCAAACGTCCAGTCAAAATAATGCAAGCAAACATCCAGTATAAAAAATGCAAGCAAACATCCAGTACAAACAGTGCAAGCAAACATCCGGTACAAACAATGCAAGCAAACATCCAGTACAAACTGTGCCAGCAAACATCCAGTACAAACAATGCAAGCCAACATCCAGTGCAAACTGTGCAAGCAAACATCCAGTACAAACTGTGCAAGCAAACATCCAGTACAAACAATGCAAGCAAACATCCAGTACAAACAAAGCAAGCAATCTTCCAGTACAACAATGCAAGCAAACATCCATCACAAAAAGTGCAAGCAAACATTTAGCACACACAGTGCAAGCAAACTTCCAGTACAAATAGTGCAAACAAACATCCTTCACAAACAGTGCAAACAATGCAAACAAACATCCAGTACAAACAATGCATGCAAACATCCCGTAAAAAGAATGCAAGCAAACATCCAGTACAAACAATGCAAGCAAACATCCAGTACAAATAGTGTAAGCAAACATCCAGTACAAACAATGCAAGCAAATATCCAGTAAAAATAATGCAAGCAAACATCCAGTACAAACAGTGCAAGCAAACATCCAGTACAAACAGTGCAAGCAAACATCCAGTACAAATAATCCAAGCAAACGTCCAGTCAAAATAATGCAAGCAAACATCCAGTACACAATATACAAGCAAACATCCAGTACAAACAGTGCAAGCAAACATACAGTACAAACAATGCAAGCAAACATCCAGTACAAACTGTGCCAGCAAACATCCAGTACAAACAATGCAAGCCAACATCCAGTGCAAACTGTGCAAGCAAACATCCAGTACAAACTGTGCAAGCAAACATCCAGTACAAGCAATGCAAGCAAACATCCAGTACAAACAAAGCAAGCAAACTTCCAGTACAAAAAATGCAAGCAAACATCCATCACAAACAGTGCAAGCAAACATTTAGCACAAATAGTGCAAGCAAACATCCAGTACAAACAGTGCAAGCAAACATCCAGTACAAACAATCCAAGCAAACATCCAGTAAATATAATGCAAGCAAACATTCAGTACAAACAATGCAGGCACACATCCAGTACAAAGAGTGCAAGCAAACATCCAGTTCAAACAGTGCTAGCAAACATCCAGTACAAACAATGCAAGCAAACATCCAGTACAAACAATGCAAGCAAACATCCAGTAAATTATGCAAGCAAACTTCCAGTACAAACAATGCAAGCAAATATCCAGTACAAACAATGCAAACAAACATCCATCACAAACAATGCAAACATCCAGTACAAACATTGCAAACAAACATCCATCACAAACAATGCCAACATCCAGTACAAACAGTGCAAGCAAACGTCCAGTACAAACAATGCAAACAAACATCCAGTACAAACTGTGCAAGCAAACATCCAGTACAAACAGTGCAAGCAAACATCCAGTACAAACTGTGCAAGCAAACATCCAGTACAAACTGTGCAAGCAAACATCCAGTACAAACAATGCAACCAAACATCAGCTACAAACAATGCAACCAAACATCAGGTACAAACAATGCAACCAAACATCCAGTACAAACAATGCAACCAAACATCAGGTACAAACATTGCAAGCATACTTTCATCACAAACAAAGCAAACAAACTTCCAGTACAAACAGTGCAAACAAACTTCCAATACAAACAGGGCAAGCAAATATCCAATACAAACAATGCAAACAAACATCCAGTACAAACAGTGCAAGCAAATATCCAGTACAAACAGTCCAAGCTAACATCCAGTACAAACAATGCAAACAAACATCCATCACAAACAATGCAAACATCCAGTAAAAAAAGTACAAGCAAACATCCAGTACAAACTGTGCAAGCAAACATCTAGTACAAACATGGCAAGCAAACTTCCAGTACAAACAGTGCAAACAAACTTCCAGCACAAACAGTGCAACAACTTCCAGTACAAACAGTGCAAGCAAACATCCATCAAAAACAGTGCAAGCAAACTTCCATCAAAAACAGTGCAAGCAAACATCCAGTACAAACAATGAAAGTAAACATTCATCACAAACATTGCAAGCAAACACTTAGCACAAACAATGCAAGCAAACTTCCAGTACAAACAGTGCAAGCAAACATCCAGTACAAACAGTGCAAACAAACATCCATCACAAACAGTGCAAACAATGCAAACAAACATCCAGTAGAGACAGACAGACAGACAGACATATACTTTTATTCTCTCAGGTACATGTGTACAACATGAGGGTATATAACAGAAACAAATATTTAGCCACGTGGTGCTTCCGGGAATGACCTGAAATGAAAGCAGTTGAATAAACAATCATATCATGCATAATAATGTATAGAAATATGCTGGGGGATTCTTCTTCATGTATCCACATTGTTTATACAAATACAATATTATTCACAATGCAAGCAAACATCCAGTACAAAAAGAATGCAAGCAAATATCCAGTACAAACAATGCAAGCAAACATCCAGTACAATCAGTGCAAGCAAACATCATGTACACACAATGCAAGCAAACATCCAGTACAAACTGTGCCAGCAAACATCCAGTACAAACAAGGCAAACAAACATCCAGTACAAACAATGCAAGCAAACATCCAGTACAAACTGTGCAAGCAAACATCCAGTACAAACTGTTCAAGCAAATATCCAGTACAACCAATGCAAGCAAACATCCAGTACAAACAAAGCAAGCAAACATCCAGTACAAACAATGCAAGCAAACATCCAGTACTAACTGTGCAAGCAAACATCCATCACAAACAATGCAAACATCCAGTACAAACAAGGCAAACAAACATCCATCACAAACAATGCCAACATCCAGTACAAACAGTGCAAGCAAACGTCCAGTACAAACAATGCAAACAAACATCCAGTACAAACTGTGCAAGCAAACATCCAGTACAAACAGTGCAAGCAAACATCCAGTACAAACTGTGCAAGCAAACATCCAGTACAAACTGTGCAAGCAAACATCCAGTACAAACAATGCAACCAAACATCAGCTACAAACAATGCAACCAAACATCAGGTACAAACAATGCAACCAAACATCCAGTACAAACAATGCAACCAAACATCAGGTACAAACATTGCAAGCATACTTTCATCACAAACAAAGCAAACAAACTTCCAGTACAAACAGTGCAAACAAACTTCCAATACAAACAGGGCAAGCAAATATCCAATACAAACAATGCAAACAAACATCCAGTACAAACAGTGCAAGCAAATATCCAGTACAAACAGTCCAAGCTAACATCCAGTACAAACAATGCAAACAAACATCCATCACAAACAATGCAAACATCCAGTAAAAAAAGTACAAGCAAACATCCAGTACAAACTGTGCAAGCAAACATCTAGTACAAACATGGCAAGCAAACTTCCAGTACAAACAGTGCAAACAAACTTCCAGCACAAACAGTGCAAACAAACTTCCAGCACAAACAGTACAAACAGTGCAAGCAAACATCCATCAAAAACAGTGCAAGCAAACTTCCATCAAAAACAGTGCAAGCAAACATCCAGTACAAACAATGAAAGTAAACATTCATCACAAACATTGCAAGCAAACACTTAGCACAAACAATGCAAGCAAACTTCCAGTACAAACAGTGCAAGCAAACATCCAGTACAAACAGTGCAAACAAACATCCATCACAAACAGTGCAAACAATGCAAACAAACATCCAGTAGAGACAGACAGACAGACAGACATATACTTTTATTCTCTCAGGTACATGTGTACAACATGAGGGTATATAACAGAAACAAATATTTAGCCACGTGGTGCTTCCGGGAATGACCTGAAATGAAAGCAGTTGAATAAACAATCATATCATGCATAATAATGTATAGAAATATGCTGGGGGATTCTTCTTCATGTATCCAAATTGTATATACAAATACAATATTATTCACAATGCAAGCAAACATCCAGTACAAAAAGAATGCAAGCAAATATCCAGTACAAACAATGCAAGCAAACATCCAGTACAATCAGTGCAAGCAAACATCATGTACACACAATGCAAGCAAACATCCAGTACAAACTGTGCCAGCAAACATCCAGTACAAACAAGGCAAACAAACATCCAGTACAAACAATGCAAGCAAACATCCAGTACAAACTGTGCAAGCAAACATCCAGTACAAACTGTTCAAGCAAATATCCAGTACAACCAATGCAAGCAAACATCCAGTACAAACAAAGCAAGCAAACATCCAGTACAAACAATGCAAGCAAACATCCAGTACTAACTGTGCAAGCAAACATCCATCACAAACAATGCAAACATCCAGTACAAACAAGGCAAACAAACATCCAGTACAAACAATGCAAGCAAATATCCAGTACAAACAGTGCAAGCAAACATCCAGTACAAACAGGGCAAGCAAACTTCCAGTACAAACAGTGCAAACAAACTTCCAGCACTAACAGTACACACAGTGCAAGCAATCATCCTTCAGAAACAGTGCAAGCAAACTTCCATCAAAAACAGTGCTTGCAAATATCCAGTACAAACAGTGAAAGTAAACATCCATCACAAACAGTGCAAGCAAACATTTAGCACAAACAGTGCAAGCAAACTTTCATCACAAACAATGCATACAAACTTCCAGTACAAACAGTGCAAACAAACTTCCAATACAAAACAGGGCAAGCAAATATCCAATACAAACAATGCAAACAAACATCCATCACAAACAGTGCAAACAATGCAAACAAACATCCAGTACAAACAATGAAAGTAAACATCCATCACAAACATTGCAAGAAAACATTTAGCACAAACAGTGCAAGCAAACTTCCAGTACAAACAGTGCAAGCAAACATCCAGTACAAACAGTGCAAACAAACATCCATCACAAACA
This sequence comes from Archivesica marissinica, assembly GCA_014843695.1. Lineage (NCBI taxonomy): Eukaryota > Metazoa > Mollusca > Bivalvia > Venerida > Vesicomyidae > Archivesica > Archivesica marissinica. The sequence goes on from CM026399.1 coordinate 53,260,718, forward strand.
GTGCAAACAATGCAAACAAACATCCAGTAGAGACAGACAGACAGACATATACTTTTATTCTCTCAGGTACATGTGTACAACATGAGGGTATATAACAGAAACAAATATTTAGCCACGTGGTGCTTCCGGGAATGACCTGAAATGAAAGCAGTTGTATAAACAATCATATCATGCATAATAATGTATAGAAATATGCTGGGGGATTCTTCTTCATGTATCCAAATTGTATATACAAATACAATATTATTCACAATGCAAGCAAACATCCAGTACAAAAAGAATGCAAGCAAATATCCAGTACAAACAATGCAAGCAAACATCCAGTACAATCAGTGCAAGCAAACATCCTGTACACACAATGCAAGCAAACATCCAGTACAAACTGTGTCAGCAAACATCCAGTACAAACAAGGCAAACAAACATCCAGTACAAACAATGCAAGCAAACATCCAGTACAAACTGTGCAAGCAAACATCCAGTACAAACTGTTCAAGCAAATATCCAGTACAACCAATGCAAGCAAACATCCAGTACAAACAAAGCAAGCAAACATCCAGTACAAACAATGCAAGCAAACATCCAGTACTAACTGTGCAAGCAAACATCCATCACAAACAATGCAAACATCCAGTACAAACAAGGCAAACAAACATCCAGTACAAACAATGCAAGCAAATATCCAGTACAAACAGTGCAAGCAAACATCCAGTACAAACAGGGCAAGCAAACTTCCAGTACAAACAGTGCAAACAAACTTCCAGCACTAACAGTACACACAGTGCAAGCAATCATCCTTCAGAAACAGTGCAAGCAAACTTCCATCAAAAACAGTGCTTGCAAATATCCAGTACAAACAGTGAAAGTAAACATCCATCACAAACAGTGCAAGCAAACATTTAGCACAAACAGTGCAAGCAAACTTTCATCACAAACAATGCAAACAAACTTCCAGTACAAACTGTGCAAACAAACTTCCAATACAAAATAGGGCAAGCAAATATCCAATACAAACAATGCAAACAAACATCCATCACAAACAGTGCAAACAATGCAAACAAACATCCAGTACAAACAGTGCAAGCAAATATCCAGTACAAACAGTGCAAGCAAACATCCAGTACAAACAATGCAAACATCCAGTACAAACAGTGCAAACAAATATCTAGTACACACATGGCAAGCAAACTTCCAGTACAAACAGTGCAAACAAACTTCCAGCACAAACAGTACAAACAGTGCAAGCAAACATCCATCAAAAACAGTGCAAGCAACTTCTATCAAAAACAGTGCAAGCAAACATCCAGTACAAACAATGAAAGTAAACATCCAGTACAAATAGTGCAAGCAAACATCAAGTACAAAATAGGCAAACAGACATCCAGTACAAACAAAGCAAGCAAACTTCCAGTACAAACAATGCAAACAAACATACATCACAAACAATGCAAACATCCTGTACAAACAGTGCAAACAAACATCCATCACAAACAATGCAAACATACAATATAAACAGTGCAAGCAAACATCCAGTACAAACAAGGCAAACAAACATCCAGTACAAACAATGCAAGCAAACATCCAGTTCAAACTGTGCAAGCAAACATCCAGCACAAACAGTGCAAGCAAACATCCAGTACAAACAATGCAAGCAAACATCCAGTAATAACAATACAAGCAAACATCCAGTACAAACTGTGCATGCAAACACCCAGTACAAACAATGCAAGCAAACATCCAGTGCAAACTGTGCAAGCAAACATCCAGTACAAACTTTGTAAGCAAACATGCAGTACAACCAATGCAAGCAAACATCCAGTACAAACAAAGCAAGCAAAGTTCCAGTACAAACAATGCAAGCAAACATCCAGTACAAACTGTGTAAGCAAACATCCATCAAAAAACAATGCAAACATCCAGTACAAACAAGGCAAACAAACATCCAGTACAAACAATGCAAGCAAATATCCAGTACAAACAGTGCAAGCAAACATCCAGTACAAACAGGGCAAGCAAACTTCCAGTACAAACAGTGCAAACAAACTTCCAGCACTAACAGTACACACAGTGCAAGCAATCATCCTTCAGAAACAGTGCAAGCAAACTTCCATCAAAAACAGTGCTTGCAAATATCCAGTACAAACTGTGAAAGTAAACATCCATCACAAACAGTGCAAGCAAACATTTAGCACAAACAGTGCAAGCAAACTTCCAGTGCAAACAGTGCAAGCAAACTTCCAGTACAAACAGTGCAAGCAAACATCCAGTACAAACAGTGCAAGCAAACATCCAGTACAAACAATGCAACCAAACATCCAGTACAAACAATGCAAGCAAACTTTCATCACAAACAATGCAAACAAACTTCCAGTACAAACAGTGCAAACAAACTTCCAATACAAAACAGGGCAAGCAAATATCCAATACAAACAATGCAAACAAACATCCATCACAAACAGTGCAAACAATGCAAACAAACATCCAGTACAAACAGTGCAAGCAAATATCCAGTACAAACAGTGCAAGCAAACATCCAGTACAAACAATGCAAACATCCAGTACAAACAGTGCAAACAAACATCCATCACAAGCAATGCAAACATCCAGTACAAACAGTGCAAGCAAACAACTAGTACACACATGGCAAGCAAACTTCCAGTACAAACAGTGCAAACAAACTTCCAGCACAAACAGTACAAACAGTGCAAGCAAACATCCATCAAAAACAGTGCAAGCAAACTTCCATCAAAAACAGTGCAAGCAAACATCCAGTACAAACAATGAAAGTAAACATCCAGTACAAATAGTGCAAGCAAACATCCAGTTCATACAGTGCTAGCAAACATCCAGTACAAACAATGCAAGCAATCTTCCATTACAAACAATGCAAGCACAAACATCCAGTACAAATAATGTAAGCAAACATACAGTACAAACTGTGCAAGCAACCATCCAGTACAAACTATGCAAGCAAACATGCATTAAAAAGAATGCAAGCAAACATCCAGTACAAACAATGCAAGCAAACATCCAATAAAAACAGTGCAAGCAAACATCCAGTACAAACAGTGTAAGCAAACATCCAGTACAAACAATGCAAACAAACATCCAGTAAAAATAATGCAAGCAAACATTAAGTACAAAAAATGCAAGCAAACATCAAGTAAAAATAATGCAAGCAAACATTCAGTACAAACAATGCAAGTACACATCCAGTACAAACAGTGCAAGCAAACATCCAGTACAAACAGTGCAAGCAAACATCCAGTTCATACAGTGCTAGCAAACATCCAGTACAAACAATGCAAGCAATCTTCCATCACAAAAAATGCAAACAAACTTCCTGTACAAACAATGCAAGCAAACCTCCAGTACAAATAATACAAGCAAACATCCAGTACAAACTGTGCAAGCAAACATCCAGTACAAACAATGCAAGCAAACATCCAGTACAAACTGTGCAAGCAAACATCCAGTACAAACTGTGCAAGCAACCATCCAGTACAAACAAAGCAAGCAGACGTCCAGAACAAACAATGCAGGCAAATATCCAGTACAAACAGTGCAAGCAAACATTCAGTACAAACAGGGCAAGCAAACATCCAGTACAAACAGTGCAAGCAAACATCCAGTACAAACTGTGCAAGCAAACATCCAGTACAAACAATGCAAGCACACATCCAGTGCAAACAATGCAAACAAACGTCCAGTACACACAATGCAAGCAAACAACCAGTACAAACAAGACAAACAAACATCCAGTACAAACAATACAAGCAAACACCCAGTACAAACTGTGCATGCAAACATCCAGTACAAACAGGGCAAGCAAACTTCCAGTACAAATAGTGCAAACAAACTTCCAGCACAAACAGTACAAACAGTGCAAGCAAACATCTATCACAAACAGTGCAAGCAAACTTCCATCACAAACAATGCAAGGTAACATCCAGTACAAACAGTGAAAGTAAACATCCATCACAAACAGTGCAATCAAACATTTAGCACAAACAGTGCAAGCAAACTTCCAGTTCAAATAGTGCAAACAAAATTCCTTCACAAACAGTGCAAACAATGCAAACAAACATCCAGTACAAACTGTGCAAGCAAACATCCAGTACAAACTGTGCAAGCAACCATCCAGTACAAACAAAGCAAGCAGACTTCCAGAACAAGCAATGCAAGCAAATATCCAGTACAAACAGTGCAAGCAAACATTCAGTACAAACAGGGCAAGCAAACATTCAGTACACACAATGAAAGTAAACATCCATCACAAACAGTGCAAGCAAACATTTAGCACAAACATTGCAAGCATACTTCCAGTTCAAACTGTGCAAGCAATCATCCAGTACAAACAGTGCAAACAATGCAAACAAACATCCAGTACAAACAATGCAAGCAAACATCCAGTAAACAGAATGCAAGCAAACATCCAGTAAAAACAATGCAAGCAAACTTCCAGTACAAACAGTGCAATAAAACTTCCATCAAAAACAGTGCAAGCAACCATCCAGTACAAACAATGAAAGTAAACCTCCATCACAAACAGTGCAAGCAAACATTTAGCACAAACAGTGCAAGAAAACTTCCAGTACAAACAGTGCAAGCAAACATACAGTACAAACAGTGCAAACAAATATCCATCACAAACAGTGCAAACAATGCAAACAAACATCCAGTACAATCAATGCAAGCAAACATCCAGTAAAAAGAATGCAAGCAGACATCCAGTACAAACAAAGCAAGCAAACACCCAGTACAAATAGTGCAAGCAAACATCCAATACAAACAATGCAAGCAAGCATCCAGTAAAAATAATGCAAGCATACATCCAGTACAAACAATGCAAGCAAACATTCAGTACAAACTGTGCAAGCAAACATCCAGTACAATCAATGCAAGCAAACATCCAGTACAATCAGTGCAAGCAAACATCCAGTACAAACAATGCAAGCAAACATCCAGTACAATCAGTGCAAGCAAACATCCAGTACAAACAATGCAACCAAACATCCAGTTCAAACTGTGCAAGAAAACATCCAGTACAAACAGTGCAAGCAAACATCCAGTACAAAGTGTGCAAGCAAACATCCAGTACAAACAATGCAAGCACACATCCAGTACAAACTGTGCCAGCAAACATCCAGTACAAACAATGCAAGCAAACATCCATTGCAAACTGTGCAAGCAAATATCCAGTACAAACTGTGCAAGCAAACATCCAGTACAAAAAATGCAAGCAAACATCCAGTACAAACAAAGCAAGGAAACTTCCAGTACAAACAATGCAAGCAAACATCCAGTATAAACTGTGCAAGCAAACATCCATCACAAACAATGCAAACATCCAGTACAAACAAGGCAAACAAACATCCAGTACAAACAATGCAAGCAAATATCCAGTACAAACAGTGCAAGCAAACATCCAGTACAAACTGTGCAAGCAAACATCCAGTACAAAAAGGGCAAGCAAACTTCCAGTACAAACAGTGCAAACAAACTTCCAGCACAAACATTACACACAGTGCAAGCAAACATCCATCAGAAACAGTGCAAGCAAACTTCCATCAAAAACAGTGCAAGCAAACATCCAGTACAAACAGTGAAAGTAAACATCCATCACAAACAGTGCAAGCAAACATTTAGCACAAACATTGCAAGCAAACTTCTAGTACAATCAGTGCAAGCAAACATCCAGTACAAACAGTGCAAGCAAACATCCAGTACAAACAATGCAACCAAACATCCAGTACAAACAATGCAAGCAAACTTTCATCACAAACAATGCAAACAAACTTACAGTACAAACAGTGCAAACAAACTTCCAATACAAACAATGCAAACAAACATCCATCACAAACAGTGCAAACAATGCAAACAAACATCCAGTACAAACAGTGCAAACAAACATCCATCACAAACAATGCAAACATCCAGTACAAACAGTGAAAACAAACATCCATCACAAACAATGCAAACATCCAGTACAAACAGTGCAAGCAAACATCTAGTACAAACATGGCAAGCAAACTTCCAGTACAAACAGTGCAAAAAAACTTCCAGCACAAACAGTACAAACAGTGCAAGCAAACATCCATCAAAAACAGTGAAAGCAAACTTCCATCAAAAACAGTGCAAGCAAACATCCAGTAAAAACAATGAAAGTAAACATCCATCACAAACAGTGCAAGCAAACATTTAGCACAAACAGTGCAACCAAACTTCCAGTACAAACCGTGCAAGCAAACATCCAGTACAAATAGTGCAAACAATGCAAACAAACATCCAGTACAAACAATGCAAGCAAACATCCAGTAAACAGAATGCAAGTAAACATCCAGTACAAACAATGCAAGCAAGCATCCAGTACATACGTGCAAGAAAACATCCAGTACAATCAGTGCAAGAAAACATCCAGTACAAACAATGCAAGAAAACATCCAGTACAATCAGTGCAAGCAAACATCCAATACAAACAATGCAAGTAAACATCCAGTTCAAACAGTGCAAGCAAACATCCAGTACAAACAATGCAAGCAAACTTCCATCACAAACAATGCAACCAAACTTCCTGTACAAACAATGCAAACAAACTTCCAGTACAAACAGTGCAAATAAATATCCAGTACAAACAATGCAACCAAACATCCATCACAAACAATGCAAACATCCAGTACAAACAGTGCAAACAAACATCCATCACAAACAATGCAAACGTCCAGTACAAACAGTGCAAGCAAACATCCAGTACAAACAAGACAAACAAACATCCAGTACAAACTGTGCAAGCAAACATCCAGTACAAACAATGCAAACAAACTTCCAGCACAAACAGTACATCCAGTACAAACAGTGCACACAAACTTACAGCACAAACAGTACACACACTGCAAGCAAATATCCATCACAAACAGTGCAAGCAAACTTCCATCAAACACAGTGCAAGCAAACATCCAGTACAAACAGTGAAAGTAAACATCCATCACAAACAGTGTAAGCAAACATTTAGCACAAACAGTGCAAGCAAACTTCCAGTACAAACAGTGCAAGCAAACATCCAGTACAAACAGTGCAAGCAAACATCAGTACAAACAATGCAAGCAAACATCCAGTAAAAATAATGCAAGCAAACATCCAGTACAAACAATGCAAGCAAACATCCATTACAAACAGTGCAAGCAAACACCCAGTACAAACAATGCAAGCACACTTCCATCACAATCAATGCAAACAAACTTCCTGTACAAACAATGCAAACAAACTTCCAGTACAAACAGTGCAAACAAACTTACAGTACAAACAGTGCAAGCAAAGATCCAGTACAAACAGTGCAAGCAAACATCCAGTACAAACAGTGCAAGCAAACGTCCAGTATAAACAATGCAAGCAAACATCCAGTACAAACAGTGCAAGTAAAGATCCAGTACAAACATTGCAAGCAAAGATCCAGTACAAATAGTGCAAACAAACATCCATCACAAACAATGCAAGCAAACATCCAGTACAAACAATGCAAGCAAACATCCAGTACAAACAGTGCAATCAAACGTCCAGTACAAACAATGCAAACAAACATCCATCACAACAATGCAAACATCCAGTACAAACAGTGCAAACAAACATCCAGTACAAACAATGCAAGCAAATATCCAGTACAAACAATGCAAGCAAACATCCAGTACAAACTGTGTAAGCAAACATCCAGTACAAACAGTGCAAGCAAACATCCAGTACAAACAGTGCAAGCAAACTTCCAGTACAAACTGTGCAAGCAAACATCCAGTACAAACTGTGCAAGCAAACATCCAGTACAAACAATGCAAGCAAACTTCCAGTACAAACAATGCAAGCAAATATCCAGTACAAACTGTGCAAGCAAGCTTCCAGTACAAACAATGCAAGCAAACATCCAGTACAAACAATGCAAGCAAACTTCCAGCACAAACATTGCAAGCAAACTTCCAGTACAAACAGTACAAACAGTGCAAACAGTGCAAACTAACATCCAGTAAAAACAGTGCAAACAAACATCCTGTACAAACAGTGCAAACACACATCCATCACAAACAATACAAACAGTGCAAACAAACATCCATCACAAACAGTGCAAACAAACATCCAGTACAAACAGTGCAAACAAACATCCAGTACAAACAATGCGAACACACATCCAGTACAACAGTGCAAACAAATATCCATCACAAACAGTGCAAACAAACATCCATCACAATCAGTGCAAACAAACATTCGGTACAAACAATGCAAGCAAACATCCATCACAAACAGTGCAAACAAACATCCAGTACAAACAGTGCAAACAAACATCCATCACAAACAGTGCAAACAAACATCCATCACAAACACTACAAACAGTGCAAACAAACATCCATCACAATCAGTGCAAACAAATATCCATCACAAACGTGCAAGCAAACATCTATCACAATCAGTGCAAACAAAATCCATCACAATCAGTGCAAACAAACATCCATCACAAACAGTGCAATCAAACATCCATCACAATCAGTGCAAACAAACTTCCATCACAATCAGTGCAAACAAACATCCAGTACAAACAGTGCAAACAATCATCCAGTACAAACAGTGACATACTTTTCAGTTTCAGAGTTTATTGGCATTAAACACAATTGTTCGTCGCCTATACAACATGTACGACGGACAGTACATAATATACAATTACAATATAATACATGAGAAAAGCATGAAAACAAAATTAAAATTAATGGGTATCGTAGTTTGAAAATATATAATAAATATACATACGTAAATGTGTTCATTGACAACTACCCTCTAATAACAGATGCTTGGTAAATATATTTTGATAATTTTTTTATAATACTACTTTGTGAACATTGTAACAATGACTTAAACTTATTCAAGTTAGGCCAATGACAATAATAATGTGGTAAACAGTTGTTTCTTACTTCTGTATAGAATGGACATACTAATAAAAAGTGATATTCAGTTTCAATACAATTCATATTGCATTTCGTACAAATTCTCTGGTTTCTATCAATATTTCTATTACGACCTTCTTCTATGAGTAAATTATGAGCAGAACATCGAAATCTAGACAAGTTAATTCTATAACTAACATTTTTAACACAGGATAAATACTTTTCTGGTTGGAAATATGTTTTAAACATGCAATAGGTTTCAAGTTTAGGTAGATTTCTAAGGTCTGAGAACCACTGCTGTAGATATTGATCATGTATACACTTTATTACACTCTGTATGTGTACATTTGTTACAACTGCACTATTCCATAAATAGGAAAACCCTAGGTTGTCTAAGAGTGTTTTAACATCGTTTGACCATTTATTTATATAATTACCATTCATATCACGCATATTATACAATTTATACACAAGACAATTTGGACATTTAGATATTTTATACCAATATCTAACTATTCTAACCTTACGAATTACAGATAATGGAACACGTCCAAACTCGCCATTTACTGTTGTATTTGTTGTCTGCTGTCGCACTTGTAATATTTGTTTACGAAATTTTAAATGCAAACGTTCGACGTCAGGAGCTTTATGGAAACCCCATACTTCACATCCATAGTTTAGAATTGAGGCGATCATGGAGTCAAATAACTTAACTTTTTCCGACAATTCAAAAGATAAAACATCAAACAAGGAATTAAGAGAAAACAAAGCTCTCATTGCTTGCTGTGAAAGCGCTTTTTGTGTTTGGTAAAAACTACCATTAGCAGATAATGTTACACCTAGGTATGTGAATTTTGTAACAATATTTAACTTATAATTATTATATGACACTACAATATGTTCAGGTCTGTTGCCCTTTTTAAACACCATAACAACAGTTTTATCAATATTTACACTAATGTCCCAATTGTTGCAATACATATGTAGATTATTTAACAAACGTTGTAAACCTTCTTTAGAATAAGACATTAGAACAGTATCATCAGCAAATAATAATAACAACATACGAAGTTCATCAATACTAACGGTGTCTATTGTATTATCGTAAATTGACTGGTACATATCGTTGATAAAGAATAGAAATAGCAACGGTGATAATGGTTCGCCTTGCTTTACACCTTTGACACAGTCAAAATTGTCAGTGTAAGTTCCATTAATACGTACACATGATTTTACACTCTCGTATATTTTTTGCAACATATTAACTAATTTAGTTGAAGCTCCATACTGTAATAGCTTAAACCAAATACCGTTTCTGTACACTACATCGAAAGCATTACGAAAATCAACGAAAGCACAATAAAGTTTCTTCTTTTCTAGACAAATAACTTTGTCTATAATCGAGGTTAAAACAAAAATACAATCTACAGTGCTTTTGTCTTTACGAAAACCAAACTGAAAATCTGATAAGAGTTCATTTGCCTCAGCCCATTTTCGAAGACGTGTATCCAGCACAATTGAAAATATTTTCGAAAAAATACTGGTAAGCGTAATACCCCTATAATTATTTACATTATTTAGATCTCCTTTCTTAGGAACAGGAACAATGACACCTCTGGTCCAACTAACTGGATACATACAATTTATATACATGTGGTTAAAAAGCTTACATAATAATGGCGCCAGTGTATCTTTGCATTCAATAAACATTTCAGGAGTTAAGCAATCAATACCTCCACTTTTACCTTGCTTTAGTGCAGATATTGCTTTATAAATTTCATCAACGGTAAACAAATTATCAAGTTGATCGACGGTAATTAAATTATTATTTAACAAATCATTGTCAACATCATTATTAGAGAAATCAGTATTATCTGAAAAAACATTCTTAAAATGTTTAAGAAAGTTATCTGAACTTATAGTGCTTCCTGTTTTCTTATTTGATTTTAATTTTCTTATTTCTTTCCAAAATTGATGTGGTTGTGACGAAGCTAAGCTATGCATATTATTTCTTTGTTTGGCCTTAAAAATACCACGGGCTTTTCGCTTAGCACAACGGTACATGCGGCGTTTGTCGACTAATAGATCACCGTTATGACTGGATTTGTTTTTCCTATAAATTGCCTTCGCTGAGCGAAATTCACGTCTAGCCGTTTCACAATCCTGCGTATACCACGGACTTTTAAATTTACGCTTACTGTTAGGCTTCGTCAAATTAATAGACCTACCAAAAACAGTATAAGCATTTGTATATAGGATATTGGCAAACTGACATACTAACATAGCATACTGTCAGAGTGACATACTGACAAACATCCATCACAAACAATGCAAGCAAACTTCCAGTACAAACAGTGACATACTGACATACTAACATAGCATACTGACAGAGTGACATACTGACATTACTAACATAACATACTGACATACTGACATACTAACGTAACATACTGACACAGTGACATTCTGACATACTAACATAACATACTGGCATACGGGCATACTGACATACTAACATAACATACTGACATACTGACACACTGACATACTAACATAACATACTGACATACTGACATACTAACATAACATACTGACATACTGACAAACTGACATACTAACATAGTGATATACTGACATACTAACATAACATACTGACATAGTGCATACTGACATACTAACATTACATACTGACATTTACCATGTACTATATATATATGTCTTATGCATATCGTCTGCTATCATTTTCGCGCCTAAAATATCAAATCTATTTTCGTACGGGAATGAACAATTATCGGGACTGATTGCACAAGTGGCCAGTTGAGTAATTTTAAAGGCCGTATATTTTGATGTGCGGGAAATCTTAATAATATTATGTAACGTAACAGATGTTATGGCCCTGTAAGTCTAGATGATCATCGCTGGTCTGTATATAAGAAACGGAATTTATTAACCAAAGCAGATACACAAAGGTGACATCCAAGGAACGGATCGTTGCGTGATCTCGAAAATAAGATACAGAATTAACTGTTTCTATGATACTTAGTATCTGAGTACTGAGTACTGAGTATTGACATTAAGAGAAATTATTCTAATTAGCGCCATTGACACAATAAAAATGCTTGACTCTCCGTGGATAACCAATTGTTTAATTGTCTTGTACCAATGAAAAGAAAGACAATTGTTCATTTCACGATCTCCTTTACTATTACTGCACCTGGAAATTGAATAATTCTTTATATCAACAATAATAGTACTTTCACCATATTTATTGATGTTTAAGGCTATAAACATGTAAATGTTTTATGCAAATAAACTTTATATTATGTTATGTTATGTTATAATGTTTAGTATTTGCAACATATCATGTTATTCAAGCCTCGTAACTATTTGTTATCGTAAGTCTCATTCTTTCATGTATGCATGTGAAATGAGAGAATAAAATGTGTTTTGGCTTTGACTTTGTCTTTTCAGCCGAGATAAGGAACACATTTAGTTCCGTTGAATATAATCTAGTATTGTGAGACGAACGTTATTGAAGCGGAAACATTGATGAGATTGATTGAATAGCGTAATTACGGATTAAAGAGATTAGAACTTATCAGGACATTAGCGATAAACGACTAATTTCTGACTTAAATACATAAAATAAAAGTTGAATTAAGCAGAGATATATGCATGAGATATAACACAGAACATAAGAAAATACGGAGGAATAATATTATATATAAGAAAGACAAACCACTGTATTGTGTTATTATTGTGAGACAAATACCCTTAGACAACTCCAGCGAATATATGATAGGTTAGACCTTGGTAGGACCTCAACTGAGACATTGAGATATAAACAGAAGTGCGGGATCACCACATTGAGCGATCGACCGTGCCACAGAGATAAATAGAAGTGTGGGTCACGACACCCACTGGGGGCTCGTCAGCCACCAACATTTGGGACAACGCGTCCGCCACAACATGTAAATGGATATACATGCTGTATGTGTCAAATGCCATTTGCAAATATGTTATCCTCTCAAATAACGTTAATAATATTGGCAATTACCATTATCAGTATCAGTATTATCATCATTATCAGCATTAATGTAGTATTAAATACACGTGACTAGGTTGGCACGTTTACAGCCCCAGCTGAAATAATATATACTTTGATAAAATAACGTAATAATGTAATGAAAATGTCAAGTTTATCTAGTCTAAACATCGTGCAATCATACAATCATATACGACACAAAAATTGCTGTAGCAATTGCATACTTGTACTTTCCAATCACAGTACATATTGTACTATCGAAAGCAAAAGCGTATTGAATGTTTGACATTTATTAACATTATATACACTATTAGATTTATTGACAGCAACATAATTACAAACACGGAACAAGTAATGTGGGCTGCCTTGAACCCGAACGATTGAGAGTTGCAGCCCATCTACAACCAATGAACAGGATGTGTCTGCATTTAACACGAGCGATTGTGAGTTGCAGCCCATCCACAACCAATGAGCAGGATGTGTCTGCATTGAACCCGAGCGCTTGTGAGTTGCAGCCCATCAACAACCAATGAGCAGGATGTGTCTGCATTGAACCCGAACGCTTGTGAGTTGCAGCCCATCCACAACCAATGAGCAGGATGTGTCTGCATTGAACCCGAACGCTTGTGAGTTGCAGCCCATCCATAACCAATGAGCAGGATGTGTCTGCATTGAACCCGAGCGCTTGTGAGTTGCAGCCCATCCATAACCAATGAGCAGGATGTGTCTGCATTGAACACAAGCGCTTGTGAGTTGCAGCCCATCTACAACCAATGAGCAGGATGTGTCTGCATTGAACTCGAGCGCTTGTGAGTTGCAGCCCATCCACAACCAATGAGCAGGATGTGTCTGCATTAAACCCGAGCGCTTGTGAGTTGCAGCCCATCCACAACCAATGAGCAGGATGTGTCTGCATTGAACCCGAGCGCTTGTGAGTTGCAGCCCATCCACAACCAATGAGCAGGATGTGTCTGCATTGAACCCGAGCGCTTTTGAGTTGCAGCCCATCCATAACCAATGAGCAGGATGTGTCTGCATTGAACCCGAGCGCTTGTGAGTTGCAGCCCATCCACAACCAATGAGCAGGATGTGTCTGCATTGAACCCGAGCGCTTGTGAGTTGCAGCCCATCCACAACCAATGAGCAGAATACCACAAAGCCCCTTCTCTATCCATAATAGTGAGGGCTACCATCAGGAAATATGTCTCAAGAGCGATTAATCTAATGTTGTAAGAACTTGTTTCGCTGTTGAGTGAAACTAATTTTGTATAAATATATCTGAATATGTGCTCATTTAAAACCGTGTCTCATGAGGTTCAACAATACCCCTTACACCTTTACTTTATTTGCAACTTAGGATATGTATTATATGTATTAATATATGTATTGATATATTTATTAATATATGTATTAATATATGTATTAGTATATGCATTACTATTTGTATTAATATATGTATTAATATATGTATTAATATATGTATAAATATATGTATTAATATATGTATTATATGCTTTAATTAATCTTCATCCATTTATTTGTCTGTTTTAAAATATACTTATTTTTGAGAGCCATATCTGTTCCTGTAACCAATTATGCACAACACCCGAAAGGGGAGCACTGTCCCTTGATAATCACATAACATATCTGCTCCGAATATCTTAACCGCTTCACAAGCAAACAATTCATTACATCGTGATCTACCTTAATCCTCATACAATCTGCTATGCGTTTATTAGAACTTGTTGTATATCGAACTATTCTAACTAATATATATTTACATTTTCAATAATAATTTATTCAGATTTGATAATTGTGATCATCAGCCAACAATTGAACTGGCTTTCGTGAACATATTATTTATAAATTAACCCACAACGCTTTATATAATATACAAAAATAATGACACATATCTGACTTTGTAAATAATTGTTTACTGAATGGAAACATTATGATGTGAATGGTTACAGTGATCATTGCATATATCCATAAACGTTTCTCACAGTACACATATATATATAAACGTTTCTCACATTACACATATCTATAAACGTTTCTCACATTACACATATATATAAACGTTTCTCACATTGCATATATCTATTAACGTTTCTCACAGTACACATATATATAAACGTTTCTCACATTGCATATATCTATTAACGTTTCTCACATTACACATATATATAAACGTTTCTCACATTGCATATATCCATAAACGTTTCTCACAGTACACATATATATATAAACGTTTCTCACATTGCATATATCTATTAACGTTTCTCGCATTACACATATCTATAAATGTTTCTCATATTAAACATATATATATAAACGTTTCTCACATTACACACATATATATATATACACGTTTCTCACATTACACACATATATATAAACGTTTCACACATTAAATATATATATATAAACGTTTCGCACATTATATATATATATATATATATAAACGTTTCACACATTACACATATATATACAACACACGTTTCTCACATTAAATATATATATATAAACGTTTCACACATTACACATATATATATAAACGTGTCTCACATTACATATATATATATAAACGTTTCTCACATTATCTATAGTGTTTCTACTACGCCTGTTTGTGTTTCTACTACGTCTGTATGTGTTTCTCCTAAGTCTGTTTGTGTTTCTAATACGTCTGTATGTGATTCTACTACGCCTGTATGTGTTTCTCTTACGCATGTTTGTGTTCTACTACGTCTGTATGTGTTTCTCCTACGTCTGTTTGTGTTTCTACTACGTCTGTATGTGTTTCTACTACGCCTGTATGTGTTTCTCTTACGCATGTTTGTGTTCTACTACGCCTGTGTGTGTTTCTACTACGTATGTTTGTGTTTCTACTACGCCTGTATGTGTTTCTCTTAAGCATGTTTGTGTTCTACTACGTCTGTATGTGTTTCACTGACGTTTGTATGTGTTTCTCCTACGCATGTATGTGTTTCTCCTACGTCTGTTTGTGTTTCTCCTACGTCTGTATGTGTTTCTCCTACGTCTGTATGTGTTTCTCCTACGCCTGTATGTGTTTCTCCTACGTCTGTATGTGTTTCTCCTATGTCTGTATGTGTTTCAACTACATCTGTATGTGTTTTTACTACATCTGTATGTGTGTCCCCTGCGCCTGTATGTGTTTCTCCAACGTATGTATGTGTCTCTGACGTATGTATGTGTTTCTTCTACGCCTGTTTGTGTTTCTCCAACGCCTGTTTGTGTTTCTACTCCGCTTGTTTGTGTTTCTAATACGCCTGTTTGTGTTTAACTATACGCCTGTTTGTGTTTCTACTACGCCTGTTTGTTTTTCTACTACGCCTGTTTGTGTTTCTACTACGCCTGTTTGTGTTTCTCCTACGCCTGTTTGTGCTTCTACTACGCCTGTTTGTGTTTCTCCTACGCCTGTTTGTGTTTCTACTACGCCTGTTTGTGTTTCTCCTACGTCTGTTTGTGTTTCTACTACGTCTGTTTGTGTTTCTACTATGCCTGTATGTGTTTCTCCTACGCCTGTTTGTGTTTCTCCTACGTCTGTATTTGTTTCTACTTCGTCTGTATGTGCTTCTCCTACGCAGGTGGGTGTTTCCACTACGTCCGTTCTGTTTCTCCTACGGCGTTCTGTTTCTCTTATGTCTATATGTGTTTGTCCTACGTCTGTATGTGTTTCTCCTACGTCTGTATGTGTTTCAACTACGTCTGCATGTGTTTCTCCTACGTCTGAATGTGTTTCTCCTACGCCTGTATGTGTTTCTCCAACGTCTGTATGTGTTTCTCCTACGTCTGTATGTGTTTCTCCTACGTCTGTATGTGTTTCAACTACGTCTGTATGTGTTTTTCCTACATCTGTATGTGTGTCCTGCGTCTGTATGTGTTTCTCCTACGTAGGTATGTGCCTCTGACGTATGTATGTGTTTCTCCTACGCCTGTTTGTGTTTCTCCTACGTCTGTATTTGTTTCTACTTCGTCTGTATGTGCTTCTCCTACGCAGGTGGGTGTTTCCACTACGTCCGTTCTGTTTCTCCTACGGCGTTCTGTTTCTCTTATGTCTATATGTGTTTCTCCTAAATCTGTATGTGTATTTCCTACGTCTGTATGTGTTTCAACTACGTCTGCATGTGTTTCTCCTACGTCTGAATGTGTTTCTCCTACGCCTGTATGTGTTTCTCCTACGTCTGTATGTGTTTCTCCTACGTCTGTATGTGTTTCTCCTACGTCTGTATGTGTTTCAACTACGTCTGTATGTGTCTTTCCTACATCTGTATGTGTGTCTCCTGCGTCTGTATGTGTTTCTCCTACGTATGTATGTGCCTCTGACGTATGTATGTGTTTAACTATACGCCTGTTTGTGTTTCTCCTACGCCTGTTTGTGTTTCTACTCCGCCTGTTTGTGTTTCTATTACGCCTGTTTGTGTTTCTCCTACGCCTGTTTGTGTTTCTACTACGCCTGTTTGTGTTTCTCCTACGCCTGTTTGTGCTTCTACTACGTCTGTTTGTGTTTCTCCTACGTCTGTTTGTGTTTCTCCTACGTCTGTATGTGTTTCTACTACCCCTGTTTGTGTTTATACTACGCCTGATTGTGTTTCTACTACGTCTGTTTGTGTTTCTACTACGCCTGTTTGTGTTTATACTACGTGTATTTGTGTTTCTCCTACGCCTGTATGTGTTCCTCCTACGTCTGTTTGTGTTTCTCCTACGTCTGTATGTGTTTCTCCTATGTCTGTATGTTTTTCTTCTACGCCTGTATGTGTTTCACCGACATCTATAAGTGTTTCTCCTACGTCTGTATGTGTTTCAACTACGTCTGTATGTGTTTTTCATACATCTGTATGTGTGTCTCCTGCGTCTGTATGTATTTCTACTACGTCTGCATGTGTTTCTCCTACGTCTGTTTGTGTTTGTACTACGCCTGTTTGTGCTTCTCCTACACCTGTTTGTGTTTCTACTACACCTGTTTGTGTTTCTCCTACGCCTGTATGTGTTTCAACTACGTCTGTATGTGTTTTTCCTACGCCTGTATGTGTTTCTCCTACGTCTGTATGTGTTTCTCCTACGTCTGTATGTGTTTCTCCTACGTCTGTATGTGTTTCAACTACGTCTGTATGTGTTTTTCCTACATCTGTATGTGTGTCTCCTGCGTCTGTATGTGTTTCTCCTACGTATGTATGTGCCTCTGACGTATGTATGTGTTTCTCCTACGCCTGTTTGTGTTTCTCCTACGCCTGTTTGTGTTTCTACTCCGCCAGTTTGTGTTTCTATTACGCCTGTTTGTGTTTCTCCTACGCCTTTTTGTGTTTCTACTACGCCTGTTTGTGTTTCTCCTACGCCTGTTTGTGCTTCTACTACGTCTGTTTGTGTTTCTCCTACGTCTGTTTGTGTATCTCCTACGTCTGTATGTGTTTCTACTACCCCTGTTTGTGTTTATACTACGCCTGTTTGTGTTTCTACTACGTCTGTTTGTGTTTCTACTACGCCTGTTTGTGTTTATACTACGTCTATTTGTGTTTCTCCTACGTCTGTATGTGTTCCTCCTACGTCTGTTTGTGTTTCTCCTACGTCTGTATGTGTTTCTCCTATGTCTGTATGTTTTTCTTCTACGCCTGTATGTGTTTCACCTACATCTATATGTGTTTCTCCTACGTCTGTATGTGTTTCAACTACGTCTGTATGTGTTTTTCATACATATGTATGTGTGTCTCCTGCGTCTGTATGTATTTCTACTACGTCTGCATGTGTTTCTCCTACGTCTGTTTGTGTTTGTACTACGCCTGTTTGTGCTTCTCCTACGCCTGTTTGTGTTTCTACTACACCTGTTTGTGTTTCTCCTACGCCTGTATGTGTTTCAACTACGTCTGTATGTGTTTATCCTACGCCTGTATGTGTTTCTCCTACGTCTGTATGTGTTTCTCCTACGTCTGTATGTGTTTCTCCTACGTCTGTATGTGTTTCAACTACGTCTGTATGTGTTTTTCCTACATCTGTTTGTGTTTCTACTACGCCTGTATGTGTTTCTCCTACGCCTGTTTGTGCTTCTACTACGTCTGTATGTGTTTCTCCTACGCCTGTTTGTGTTTCTCCTACGTCTGTATGTGTTTCTACTACCCCTGTTTGTGTTTATACTACGCCTGTTTGTGTTTCTACTACGTCTGTTTGTGTTTCTACTACGCCTGTTTGTGTTTATACTACGTCTATTTGTGTTTCTCCTACGTCTGTATGTGTTCCTCCTACGTCTGTTTGTGTTTCTCCTACGTCTGTATGTGTTTCTCCTATGTCTGTATGTTTTTCTTCTACGCCTGTATGTGTTTCACCTACATCTATATGTGTTACTCCTACGTCTGTATGTGTTTCAACTACGTCTGTATGTGTTTTTCCTACATATGTATGTGTGTCTCCTGCGTCTGTATGTATTTCTACTACGTCTGCATGTGTTTCTCCTACGTCTGTTTGTGTTTGTACTACGCCTGTTTGTGCTTCTCCTACGCCTGTTTGTGTTTCTACTACACCTGTTTGTGTTTCTCCTACGCCTGTATGTGTTTCAACTACGTCTGTATGTGTTTTTCCTACGCCTGTATGTGTTTCTCCTACGTCTGTATGTGTTTCTCCTACGTCTGTATGTGTTTCTCCTACGTCTGTATGTGTTTCAACTACGTCTGTATGTGTTTTTCCTACATCTGTATGTGTGTCTCCTGCGTCTGTATGTGTTTCTCCTACGTATGTATGTGCCTCTGGCGTATGTATGTGTTTCTCCTACGCCTGTTTGTGTTTCTCCTACGCCTGTTTGTGTTTCTACTCCGCCTGTTTGTGTTTCTATTACGCCTGTTTGTGTTTCTCCTACGCCTGTTTGTGTTTCTACTACGCCTGATTGTGTTTCTCCTACGCCTGTTTGTGCTTCTACTACGTCTGTTTGTGTTTCTCCTACGTCTGTTTGTGTATCTCCTACGTCTGTATGTGTTTCTACTACCCCTGTTTGTGTTTCTACTACGTCTGTTTGTGTTTCTACTACGCCTGTTTGTGTTTCTCCTACGTCTGTATGTGTTCCTCCTACGTCTGTTTGTGTTTCTCCTACGTCTGTATGTGTTTCTCCTATGTCTGTATGTTTTTCTTCTACGCCTGTATGTGTTTCACCTACATCTATATGTGTTTCTCCTACGTCTGTATGTGTTTCAACTACGTCTGTATGTGTTTTTCCTACATCTGTATGTGTGTCTCCTGCGTCTGTATGTATTTCTACTACGTCTGCATGTGTTTCTCCTACGTCTGTTTGTGTTTGTACTACGCCTGTTTGTGCTTCTCCTACGCCTGTTTGTGTTTCTACTACACCTGTTTGTGTTTCTCCTACGCCTGTATGTGTTTCTACTACGCCTGTTTTTGTTTCTCTTACGCATGTTTGTGTTTCTCCTACGTCTGAATGTGTTTCTCCTACGCCTGTATGTGTTTCTCCTACGTCTGTATGTGTTTCTCCTACGTCTGTATGTGTTTCTCCTACGCCTGTATGTGTTTCAACTACGTCTGTATGTGTTTTTCCTACATCTGTATGTGTGTCTCCTGCGTCTGTATGTGTTTCTCCTACGTAGGTATGTGCCTCTGACGTATGTATGTGTTTCTCCTACGCCTGTTTGTGTTTCTCCTACGTCTGTATTTGTTTCTACTTCGTCTGTATGTGCTTCTCCTACGCAGGTGGGTGTTTCCACTACGTCCGTTCTGTTTCTCCTACGGCGTTCTGTTTCTCTTATGTCTATATGTGTTTCTCCTACATCTGTATGTGTTTCTCCTACGTCTGTATGTGTTTCAAATACGTCTGCATGTGTTTCTCCTACGTCTGAATGTGTTTCTCCTACGCCTGTATGTGTTTCTCCTACGTCTGTTTGTGTTTCAACTACGTCTGTATGTGTTTTTCCTACATCTGTATGTATGTCTCCTGCGTCTGTATGTGTTTCTCCTACGTATGTATGTGCCTCTGACGTATGTATGTGTTTCTCCTAGGCCTGTTTGTGTTTCTCCTACGCCTGTTTGTGTTTCTACTCCGCCTGTTTGTGTTTCTATTACGCCTGTTTGTGTTTCTCCTACGCCTGTTTGTGTTTCTACTACGCCTGTTTGTGTTTCTCCTACGCCTGTTTGTGCTTCTACTACGTCTGTTTGTGTTTCTCCTACGTCTGTTTGTGTATCTCCTACATCTGTATGTGTTTCTACTACCCCTGTTTGTGTTTATACTACGCCTGTTTGTGTTTCTACTACGTCTGTTTGTGTTTCTACTACGCCTGGTTGTGTTTATACTACGTCTATTTGTGTTTCTCCTACGTCTGTATGTGTTCCTCCTACGTATGTTTGTGTTTCTCCTACGTCTGTATGTGTTTCTCCTATGTCTGTATGTTTTTCTTCTACGCCTGTATGTGTTTCACCTACATCTATATGTGTTTCTCCTACGTCTGAATGTGTTTCAACTACGTCTGTATGTGTTTTTCCTACATATGTATGTGTGTCTCCTGCGTCTGTATGTATTTCTACTACGTCTGCATGTGTTTCTCCTACGTCTGTTTGTGTTTGTACTACGCCTGTTTGTGCTTCTCCTACGCCTGTTTGTGTTTCTACTACACCTGTTTGTGTTTCTCCTACGCCTGTATGTGTTTCAACTACGTCTGTATGTGTTTATCCTACGCCTGTATGTGTTTCTCCTACGTCTGTATGTGTTTCTCCTACGTCTGTATGTGTTTCTCCTACGTCTGTATGTGTTTCAACTACGTCTGTATGTGTTTTTCCTACATCTGTATGTGTGTCTCCTGCGTCTGTATGTGTTTCTCCTACGTATGTATGTGCCTCTGACGTATGTATGTGTTTCTCCTACGCCTGTAATTGTTTCTACTTCGTCTGTATGTGCTTCTCCTACGCAGGTGGGTGTTTCCACTACGTCCGTTCTGTTTCTCCTACGGCGTTCTGTTTCTCTTATGTCTATATGTGTTTCTCCTACATCTGTATGTGTTTCTCCTACGTCTGTATGTGTTTCAAATACGTCTGCATGTGTTTCTCCTACGTCTGAATGTGTTTCTCCTACGCCTGTATGTGTTTCTCCTACGTCTGTTTGTGTTTCAACTACGTCTGTATGTGTTTTTCCTACATCTGTATGTGTTTTTCCTGCGTCTGTATGTGTTTCTCCTACGTATGTATGTGCCTCTGACGTATGTATGTGTTTCTCCTATGCCTGTTTGTGTTTCTCCTACGCCTGTTTGTGTTTCTACTCCGCCTGTTTGTGTTTCTATTACGCCTGTTTGTGTTTCTCCTACGCCTGTTTGTGTTTCTACTACGCCTGTTTGTGTTTCTCCTACGCCTGTTTGTGCTTCTACTACGTCTGTTTGTGTTTCTCCTACGTCTGTTTGTGTTTCTCCTACGTCTGTATGTGTTTCTACTACCCCTGTTTGTGTTTATACTACGCCTGTTTGTGTTTCTACTACGTCTGTTTGTGTTTCTACTACGCCTGTTTGTGTTTATACTACGTGTATTTGTGTTTCTCCTACGTCTGTATGTTTTCCTCCTACGTCTGTTTGTGTTTCTCCTACGTCTGTATGTGTTTCTCCTACGTCTGTATGTTTTTCCTCTACGCCTGTATGTGTTTCACCTACGTCTGTATGTGTTTCTCCTGCGTCTGTATGTATTTCTACTACGTCTGCATGTGTTTCTCCTACGTCTGTTTGTGTTTGTAATACGCCTGTTTGTGCTTCTCCTACGCCTGTTTGTGTTTCTACTACGCCTGTTTGTGTTTCTCTTACGCCTGTATGTGTTTCTACTACGCCTGTTTTTGTTTCTCTTACGAATGCTTGTGTTTCTCCTACATGTGTATGTGTTTCTACTACGCCTGTATATGTTTATACTACGTCTGATTGTGTTTCTACTACGCCTGTTTGTGTTTCTACTACGTCTGTTTGTGTTTCTCCTACGTCTGTTTGTGTTCCTACTACGTCTGTATGTGTTTCTTCAACGCCTGTATGTGTTTCTCTTACGCCTGTTTTTGTTTCTACTACGCCTGTTTGTGTTTCTACTACGTCTGTATGTTTTTCTCCTACGTCTGTTTGTGTATCTAATACGCCTGTTTGTGCTTCTCCTACGCCTGTTTGTGTATCTACTTCCTCTGTTTGTGTTTCTGCTACGACTGTTTGTGTTTATACTACGTCTGTTTCTGTTTCTACTACGTCTGTATGTGTTTCTCCTACGTCTGTTTGTGTTTCTACTACGTCTGTATGTGTTTCTCCTACGTCTGTTTGTGTTTCTACTACGCCCATTGTGTTTCTCCTACGCCTCTTTGTGTTTCTACTAGGCCTCTTTGTGTTTCTCCTACGCCTGTATGTGTTCCTAATTACGCATGTTTGTGTTTCTCTTACGCCTCTTTGTGTTTCTCCTACGCCAGTTTGTGTTTCTCCTACGCCTGTATGTGTTTCTACTACGCCTGTTTGTGTTTCTCTTACGCATGTTTGTGTTTCTCCTACGTGTGTTTGTGTTTCTACTACGCCTGTATGTGTTTCTACTACGTCTGTTTGTGTTTCTCCTACGCCTGTTTGTGTTTCTCCTACGCCTGTTTGTGTTTCTCCTACGTCTGTATGTGTTTTTACTCCGTCTGTATGTGTTTCTCCTACGTCTGTTTGTGTTTCAACTACGTCTGTTTGTGCTTCTACTACGTCTGTATGTGTTTCTCCTACGTCTGTTTGTGTTTCTACTACATCTGTATGTGTTTCAACTACGTCTGTATGTGTTTTACCTACGCCTGTTTGTGTTTATCCTACATCTGTATGTGTTTCTCCTACGTCTGTTTGTGTATCTACTACGCCTGTTTGTGTTTCTCCTACGCCTGTTTGTTTTTCTCCTACACCTGTTTGTGTTTCTACTACGCCTGTTTGTATTTTTACTACGTGTATATGTGTTTCTCCTACGTCTGTTTGTGTTTCTACTACGTCTGTATGTGTTTCTCCTACGTCTGTTTGTGTTTCTACTACGCCTGTTTGTGTTTCTCCTACGCCTGTTTGTATTTCTACTACGCCTGTTTGTGTTTCTCCTACGCCTGTATGTGTTTCTACTACGCCTGTTTGTGTTTCTTTTACGCATGTTTGTGTTTCTACTACGCCTGTTTGTATTTCTATTACGTCTCTATGTGATTCTCCTACGTCTGTTTGTGTTTCTACTACGCCTGTTTGTGTTTCTCCTACGCCTGTTTGTGTTTCTACTACGCCTATGTGTTTCTACTACGCCTGTTTGTGTTTCTCCTACGTATGTATGTGTTTCAATGACGTGTGTATGTGTTTCTCCTACACATGTATGTGTTTCTCCTACGTCTGTTTGTATTTCTCCTACGTCTGCATGTGTTTCTCCTACGTCTGAATGTGTTTCTCCTACGCCTGTATGTGTTTCTCCTACGTCTGTATGTGTTTCTCCTACGTCTGTATGTGTTTCAACTACGTCTGCATGTGTTTCTCCTACGTCTGAATGTGTTTCTCCTACGCCTGTATGTGTTCTCCTACGTCTGTATGTGTTTCTCCTACGTCTTTATGTGTTTCAACTACGTCTGTATGTGTTTTTCCTACATCTGAATGTGTTTCTCCTACGCCTGTATGTGTTTCTCCTACGTCTGTATGTGTTTCTCCTACGTCTGTATGTGTTTCAACTACGTCTGTATGTGTTTCTCCTACGTATGTATGTGCCTCTGACGTATGTATGTGTTTCTCCTATGCCTGTTTGTGTTTCTCCTACGCCTGTTTGTGTTTCTACTCCGCCTGTTTGTGTTTCTATTACGCCTGTTTGTGTTTCTCCTACGCCTGTTTGTGTTTCTACTACGCCTGTTTGTGTTTCTACTACGCCTGTTTGTGTTTCTCCTACGCCTGTTTGTGCTTCTACTACGCCTGTTTGTGTTTCTCCTACGTCTGTTTGTGTTTCTCCTACGTCTGTATGTGTTTCTACTACACCTGTTTGTGTTTGTACTACGCCTGTTTGTGTTTCTACTACGTCTGTTTGTGTTTCTACTACGCCTGTTTGTGTTTATACTACGTCTATTTGTGTTTCTCCTACGTCTGTATATGTTTCTCCTACGTCTGTATGTGTTTCAACTATGTCTGTATGTGTTTTTCCTACATCTGTGTGTGTGTCTCCTGCGTCTGTATGTATTTCTACTACGCCTGTTTGTGTTTCTCCTACGCCTGTTTGTGTTTCTACTACGTCTGTATGTGATTCTCCTACGCCTCTTTGTGTTTCTACTAGGCCACTTTGTGTTTCTCCTACGCCTGTATGTGTTCCTAATTACACATGTTTTTGTTTCTCTTACGCCTGTTTGTGTTTCTCCTACGCCAGTTTGTGTTTCTCCTACGCCTGTATGTGTTTCTACTACGCCTGTTTGTGTTTCTCTTACGCATGTTTCTGTTTCTCCTACGTGCGTTTGTGTTTCTACTACGCCTGTATGTGTTTCTACTACGTCTGTTTGTGTTTCTACTACGCCTGTTTGTGTTTCTACTACATCTGTATGTGATTCTCCTACGTCTGTTTGTGTTTCTCCAACGCCTGTTTGTGTTTCTCCTACGCCTGTTTGTTTTTCTCCTACGCCTGTTTGTGTTTCTACTACGCCTCTGTGTGTTTCTCCTACGCCTGTATGTGTTCCTCATTACGCATGTTAGTGTTTCTCTTACGCCTGTTTGTGTTTCTCTTACGCATATTAGTGTTTCTCCTACGTGTGTATGTGTTTCTACTACGCCTGTATGTGTTTCTACTACGTCTGTTTTTGTTTCTACTACGCCTGTTTGTGTTTCTACTACCCCTGTTTGTGTTTATACTACGTCTATATGTGTTTCTCCTACGTCTGTATGTGATCCTCCTACGTCTGTTTGTGTTTCTCCTACGTATGTATGTTTTTCTCCTACGCCTGTTTGTGTTTCTCCTACACCTGTTTGTGTTTCTCCTAAGTCTGTATGTGTTTTAACTCCGTCTGTATGTGTTTCTCCTACGTCTGTTTGTGTTTCAACTACGTCTGTTTGTGCTTCTACTACGTTTGTATGTGTTTCTCCTACGCCTGTTTGTGTTTCTACTACGTCTGTATGTGTTTCTACTATGTCTGTATGTGTTTTACCTACGCCTGTTTGTGTTTCTCCTACGTGTGTATGTGTTTCTACTACGTCTTTATGTGTTTCTCCTACGTCTGTTTGTTTATCTACTACGCCTGTTTGTGTTTCTCCTACGCCTGTTTGTTTTTCTCCAACACCAGTTTGTGTTTCTACTACGCCTGTTTGTATTTCTACTACGTCTATATGTGTTTCTCCTACGTCAGTTTGTGTTTCTACTACGTCTGTATGTGTTTCTCCTACGTCTGTTGGTGTTTCTACTACGCCTGTTTGTCTTTCTCCTACGCCTGTTTGTATTTCTACTACGCCTGTTTGTGTTAGTCCTACGCCTGTATGGGTTTCTACTACGCCTGTTTGTGTTTCTCTTACGCATGTTTGTGTTTCTACTACGCCTGTTTGTATTTCTACTACGACTGTATGTGTTTCTCCTACTTCTGTTTGTGTTTCTACTACGTCTGTATGTGTTTCTCCTACGTCTGTTTGTGTTTCTACTACGCCTGTTTGTGTTTCTCCTACGCTTGTTTGTGTTTCTACTACGTCTGTATGTGTTTATACTACGTCTGTTTGTGTTTCTACTACGCCTGTTTGTGTTTCTCCTACGCCTGTTTGTGTTTCTACTACGCTTATGTGTTTATACTACGCCTGTTTGTGTTTCTCTTACGCATGTTTGTGTTTCTCCTACGTGTGTATGTGTTTCTACTACGCCTGTATTTGTTTATACTACGTCTGATTGTGTTTCTACTACGCCTGTTTGTGTTTCTACTACGCCTGTTTGTGTTTCTACTACGTCTGTTTGTGTTCCTACTACGTCTGTATGTGTTACTTCTACGCCTGTATGTGTTTCTCTTACGCCTGTTTTTGTTTCTACTACGCCTGTTTGTGTTTCTCCTACTCCTGTTTGTGTTTCTACTACGCCTGTTTGTGTTTCTACTACGTCTGTATGTTTTCTCCTACGTCTGTTTGTGTATCTACTACGCCTGTTTGTGTTTCTCCTACGCCTGTTTGTGTATCTACTTCGTCTGTTTGTGTTTCTACTACGTCTGTATGTGTTTCTCCTACGTCTGTTTGTGTTTCTACTACGCCTCTTTGTGTTTCTACTAGGCCACTTTGTGTTTCTCCTACGCCTGTATGTGTTCCTAATTACGCATGTTTGTGTTTCTCTTACGCCTGTTTGTGTTTCTCCTACGCCAGTTTGTGTTTCTCCTACGCCTGTATGTGTTTCTACTACGCCTGTTTGTGTTTCTCTTACGCATGTTTCTGTTTCTCCTACGTGCGTTTGTGTTTCTACTACGCCTGTATGTGTTTCTACTACGTCTGTTTGTGTTTCTACTACGCCTGTTTGTGTTTCTACTACATCTGTATGTGTTTCTCCTACGTCTGTTTGTGTTTCTCCAACGCCTGTTTGTGTTTCTCCTACGCCTGTTTGTTTTTCTCCTACGCCTGTTTGTGTTTCTACTAAGCCTCTTTGTGTTTCTCCTACGCCTGTATGTGTTCCTCATTACGCATGTTAGTGTTTCTCTTACGCCTGTTTGTGTTTCTCTTACGCATATTTTTGTTTCTCCTACGTGTGTATGTGTTTCTACTACGCCTGTATGTGTTTCTACTACGTCTGTTTTTGTTTCTACTACGCCTGTTTGTGTTTCTTCTACCCCTGTTTGTGTTTATACTACGCCTGTTTGTGTTTCTACTACGTCTGTTTGTGTTTCTACTACGCCTGTTTGTGTTTATACTACGTCTATTTGTGTTTCTCCTACGTCTGTATGTGTTCCTCCTACGTCTGTTTGTGTTTCTCCTATGTCTGTATGTGTTTCTCCTACGTCTGTATGTTTTTCTCCTACTCCTGTATGTGTTTCACCTACGTCTGTATGTGTTTCTCCTACGTCTGTATGTGTTTCAACTACGTCTGTATTGTTTTTACTACATCTGTATGTGTGTCTCCTGCGTCTGTATTTATTTCTACTACGTCTGTATGTGTTTCTCCTACGTCAGTTTGTGTTTCTACTACGCCTGTTTGTGTTTCTCCTACGCCTCTTTGTGATTCTACTACTCCTGTTTGTGTTTCTCCTACGCCTGTATGTGTTTCTACTACGCCTGTTTGTGTTTCTCTTACGCATGTTTGTGTTTCTCCTACGTGTGTATGTGTTTCTACTGCGCCTGTATGTGTTTATACTACGTCTGATTGTTTTTCTACTATGCCTGTTTGTGTTTTTACTACGTCTGTTTGTGTTTCTCCTACGTCTGTTTGTGTTCCTACTACGTCTGTATATGTTTCTTCTACGCATGTATGTGTTTCTCTTACGCCTGTTTTTGTTTCTACTACGCCTGTTTGTGTTTCTCCTACGCCTGTTTGTGTTTCTACTACGCCTGTTTGTGTTTCTACTACGTCTGTATGTTTTTCTCCTATGTCTGTTTGTGTATCTAATACGCCTGTTTGTGTTTCTCCTACGCCTGTTTGTTTTTCTACTAGGCCTCTTTGTGTTTCTCCTACGCCTGTATGTGTTCCTAATTACGCATTTTTGTATTTCTCTTACGCCTGTTTGTGTTTCTTCTACGCCAGTTTGTGTTTCTCCTACGCCTGTATGTGTTTCTACTCTGCCTGTTTGTGTTTCTCTTACGCATGTTTCTGTTTCTCCTACGTGTGTTTGTGTTTCTACTACGCCTGTATGCGTTTCTACTACGTCTGTTTGTGTTTCTACTACGCCTGTTTGTGTTTCTTCTACATCTGTATGTGTTTCTCCTACGTCTGTTTGTGTTTCTCCTACGCCTGTTTGTGTTTCTCCTACGTCTGTATGTGTTTTTACTCCGTCTGTATGTGTTTCTCCTACGTCTGTTTGTGTTTCAACTACGTCTGTTTGTGCTTCTACTATGTCTGTATGTGTTTCTCCTACGTCTGTTTGTGTTTCTACTACGTCTGTATGTGTTTCTCCTACGTCTGTTTGTGTATCTACTACGCTCGTTTGTGTTTCTCCTACGCCTGTTTGTTTTTCTCCTACACCTGTTTGTGTTTCTACTACGCCTGTTTGTATTTCAACTACGTCTGTATGTGTTTCTCCTACGTCTGTTTGTGTTTCTACTACGTCTGTATGTGTTTCTCCTACGTCTGTTTGTTTTTCTACTACGCCTGTTTGTGTTTCTCCTACGCCTGTATGTGTTTCTACTACGCCTGTTTGTGTTTCTCTTACGCATGTTTGTGTTTCTACTACGCCTGTTTGTATTTCTACTACGTCTGTATGTGTTTCTCCTACGTCTGTTTTTGTTTCTACTACGCCTGTTTGTGTTTCTCCTACGCCTGTTTGTGTTTCTACTACGCCTATGTGTTTCTACCACGCCTGTTTGTGTTTCTTTTACGCATGTTTGTGTTTCTCCTACGTGTGTATGTGTTTCTACTACGCCTGTATGTGTTTATACTACGTCTGATTGTGTTTCGACTACGCCTGTTTGTGTTTCTACTACGTCTGTTTGTGTTTCTCCTACGTCTGTTTGTGTTCCTACTACGTCTGTATGTGTTTCTTCTACGCCTGTATGTGTTTCTCTTACGCCTGTTGTTGTTTCTACTACGCCTGTTTGTGTTTCTCCTACGCCTGTTTGTGTTTCTACTACGCCTGTTTGTGTTTCTCCTACGCCTGTTTGTGTATCTACTTCGTCTGTTTGTGTTTCTGCTACGACTGTTTGTGTTTATACTACGCCTGTTTGTGTTTCTACTACGTCTGTATGTGTTTCTCCTACGTCTGTTTGTGTTTCTACTACGTCTGTATATGTTTCTCCTACGTCTGTATGTGTTTCTACTACGTCTGTATGTGTTTTACCTACGCCTGTTTGTGTTTCTCCAACGTCTGTATGTGTTTCTACTACGTCTTTATGTGTTTCTCCTACGTCTGTTTGTGTATCTACTACGCCTGTTTGTGTTTCTCCTACGCCTGTTTGTTTTTCTCCTACACCTGTTTGTGTTTCTACTACGCCTGTTTGTATTTCATCTACGTCTATATGTGTTTCTCCTACGTCTGTTTGTGTGTTTCTTCTACGTCTATATGTGTTTCTCCTACGTCTGATTGTGTTTCTACTACGCCTGTTTGTGTTTCTCCTACGCCTGTTTGTATTTCTACTACGCCTGTTTGTGTTTCTCTTACGCATGTTTGTGTTTCTACTACGCCTGTTTGTATTTCTACTTCGTCTGTATGTGTTTCTCCTACGTCTGTTTGTGTTTCTACTACGTCTGTATGTGTTTCTCCTACGTCTGTTTTGTTTCTACTACGCCTGTTTGTGCTTCTCCTACGCCTGTTTGTGTTTCTACTACGCCTATGTGTTTCTACCACGCATGTTTGTGTTTGTCTTACGCATGTTTGTGATTCTCCTACGTGTGTATGTGTTTCTACTACGCCTGTATGTGTTTATACTACGTCTGATTGTGTTACTACTACGCCTGTTTGTGTTTCTACTACGTGTTTTTGTGTTTCTCCTACGTCTGTTTGTGTTCCTACTACGTCTGTATGTGTTTCTTCTACGCCTGTATGTGTTTCTCTTACGCCTGTATTGGTTTCTACTACGCCTGTTTGTGTTTCTCCTACGCCTGTTTGTGTTTATACTACGCCTGTTTGTGTTTCTACTATGTCTGTATTTTTTTCTCCTACTTTTGTTTGTGTATTTACTACGCCTGTTTGTGTTTCTCCTACGCCAGTTTGTGTATCTACTTCGTCTGTTTGTGTTTCTGCTACGACTGTTTGTGCTTAT
Source organism: Archivesica marissinica (assembly GCA_014843695.1). Classification (NCBI taxonomy): domain Eukaryota; kingdom Metazoa; phylum Mollusca; class Bivalvia; order Venerida; family Vesicomyidae; genus Archivesica; species Archivesica marissinica. Next base: position 53,291,525 of record CM026399.1, read on the forward strand.
ACTACGCCTGTTTGTGTTTCTACTACGTCTGTATGTGTTTCTCCTACGTCTGTTTGTGTTTCTACTACGTCTGTATGTGTTTCTCCTACGTCTGTTTGTGTTTCTACTACGCCCATTGTGTTTCTCCTACGCCAGTTTGTGTTTCTCCTACGCCTGTATGTGTTTCTACTACACCTGTTTGTGTTTCTCTTACGCATGTTTCTGTTTCTCCTACGTGTGTTTGTGTTTCTACTACGTCTGTTTGTGTTTCTTCTACGCCTGTTTGTGTTTCTACTACATCTGTATGTGTTTCTCCTACGTCTGTTTGTGTTTCTCCTACGCCTGTTTGTGTTTCTCCTACGCCTGTTTGTTTTTCTCCTACGCCTGTTTGTGTTTCTACTACGCCTCTTTGTGTTTCTCCTACGCCTGTATGTTTTCCTCATTAAGCATGTTAGTGTTTCTCTTACGCCTGTTTGTGTTTCTCTTACGCATGTTTGTGTTTCTCCTACGTGTGTATGTGTATCTACTACGCCTGTATGTGTTTCTACTATGTCTGTTTTTGTTTCTACTACGCCTGTTTGTGTTTCTACTACGTCTTTATGTGTTTCTCCTACGTTTGTATGTGTTTCTACTACGCCTGTATGTGTTTCTACTACGTCTGTTTGTGTTTCTACTACGTCTTTATATATTTCTACTACGCATGTATGTGTTTCTACTACGTCTGTTTGTATTTCTACTACGCCTGTTTGTGTTTCTACTACGTCTGTTTGTGTTTATTCTACTTCTGTTTGTGTTTCTCCAACGTCTGTATGTGTTTCTACTACGTATGTATGTGTTTCTCCTACGTCTGTTTGTGTTTATTCTACTTCTGTTTGTGTTTCTCCAAAGTATGTATGTGTTTCTAGTACGTCTGTATATGTTTCTCCTACGCCTGTTTGTATTTCTACTACGCCTGTTTGTGTTTCTTCTACGCCTGTATGTGTTTCTACTACGCCTGTTTGTGTTTCTCCTACGCATGTTTGTGTTCCTACCACGCCTGTTTGTATTTCTACTACGTGTGTATGTGTTTCTACTACGCCTGTATGTGTTTATACTACGCCTGATTGTTTTTCTACTACGCCTGTTTGTGTTTCTACTACGTCTGTATGTGTTTCTTCTATGCCTGTATGTGTTTCTCTTACGCCTGTTTTTGTTTCTACTACGCCTGTTTGTGTTTCTCCTACGCCTGTTTGTGTTTCTACTACGCCTGTTTGTATTTCTACTACGTCTGTATGTTTTTCTACTACGCCTGTTTGTGTTTCTACTACGCCTGTTTGTGTTTCTACTCCGCCTGTATGTGTTTCTACTACGTCTGTTTGTGTTTCTACTCCGCCTGTATGTGTTTCTACTACGTCTGTTTGTGTTTCTACTCCGCCTGTATGTGTTTCTCCTACGCCTGTTTGTGTTTCTACTACGTCTGTATGTGTTTCTCCTACGTCAGTTTGTGTTTCTACTACGCCTATTTGTGTTTCTACTACGCCTGTTTGTGTTTCTCTTACGCATATTTGTGTTTCTACTACGTCCGTTCTGTTTCTCCTACGGCCGTTCTGTTTCTCTTATGTCAGTATGTGTTTCTACTAAGTATGTATGTGTTTCTCCTACGTCTGTTTGTGTTTCTACAACGCCTGTTTGTGTTTCTCCTACGCCTGTTTGTGTTTCTACTACGCCTGTTTGTGTTTCTCCTACGCCTGTATGTGATTCTACTATGCCTATTTGTGTTTCTCTTACGCATGTTTGTATTTCTCCTACGTGTGTCTGTGTTTCATCTACGCCTGTATGTGTTTCTACTACGTCTGTTTGTGTTTCTACTACGCCTATTTGTGTTTCTACTACGTCTGTATATGTTTCTCCTACGCATGTATGTTTGTTTCTTACTCCTGTTTGTGTTTCTACTACGCCTGTTTGTGTTTCTCCTACGCCTGTTTGTGTTTCTACTACGCCTGTTTGTGCTTCTACTACGTCTGTATGTTTTTCTCCTACGTCTCTTTGTGTATCTACTATACATGTTTGTGTTTCTCCTACGCCTGTTTGTGTTTCTACTACGCCCATTGTGTTTCTCCTACGCCTCTTTGTGTTTCTACTAGGCCTCTTTGTGTTTCTCCTACGCCTGTATGTGTTCCTAATTACGCATGCTTGTGTTTCTCTTACGCCTGTTTGTGTTTCTCCTACGCCAGTTTGTGTTTCTCCTACGCCTGTATGTGTTTCTACTACGCCTGTTTGTGTTTCTCTTACGCATGTTTCTGTTTCTCCTACGTGTGTTTGTATTTCTATTACGCCTGTATGTGTTTCTACTACGTCTGTTTGTGTTTCTCCTACGCCTGTTTGTGTTTCTCCTACGCCTGTTTGTTTTTCTCCTACGCCTGTATGTTTTCCTCATTAAGCATGTTAGTGTTTCTCTTACGCCTGTTTGTGTTTCTCTTAGGCATGTTTGTGTTTCTCCTACGTGTGTATGTGTTTCTACTACGCCTGTATGTGTTTCTACTACGTCTGTTTTTGTTTCTACTACGTCTGTTTGTGTTTTTCTTACTCCTGTTTGTGTTTCTACTACGCCTGTTTGTGTTTCTCCTACGCCTGTTTGTGTTTCTACTACGCCTGTTTGTGCTTCTATTACGTCTGTATGTTTTTCTCCTACGTCTGTTTGTGTATCTACTAAGCATTTTTGTGTTTCTCCTACGCCTGTTTGTGTTCCTACTACATCTGTATGTGTTTCTCCTCCGTCTGTTTGTGTTTCTACTACATATCTATGTGTTTCTCCTACGCCTGTTTGTGTTTCTACTATGTCTCTATGTGTTTCTCCTACGCCAGTTTGTGTTTCTCCTATGCCTGTATGTGTTTCTACTACGCCTGTTTGTGTCTCTCTTACGCATGTTTTTGTTTCTCCTACGTGTGTATGTGTTTCTACTACGCCTGTATGTGTTTCTACTACGTCTGTTTGTGTTTCTACTACGCCTGTTTGTGTTTCTACTACGTCTGTATGTATTACTCCTACGTGTGTATGTGTTTCTACTACACCTGTATGTGTTTCTACTACGTCTGTTCGTGTTTCTCCTACGCCTGTTTGTATTTCTACTACGCCTCATTGTTTTTCTCCTACGCCTGTATGTGTTCCTAATTACGCATGTTAGTGTTTCTCCTACGTGTGTATGTGTTTTTACTTCGCCTGTATGTGTTTGTACTACGTCTGTTTGTGTTTCTACTACGCCTGTTTGTGTTTCTCCTAAGTTTGTATGTGTTTCTACTACGCCTGTATGTGTTTCTACTGCGTCTGTTTGTGTTTATTCTACTTCTGTTTGTATTTCGACTACGTCTGTATTTGTTTCTACTACGTCTGTATGTGTTTCTCCTAGATCTGTTTGTGTTTCTACAAGTCTGTTTGTGTTTCTCCTACGTCTTTATTTGTTTCTCCTACGCCTGTTTGTGTTTCTACTACGTCTGTATGTGTTTCTACTAAGCCTGTTGGTGTTTCTCATACGCATGTTTGTGTTTCTACTACGTCCGTTCTGTTTCTCCTACTGCCATTCTGTTTCTCATGTCTGTATGTGTTTCTCGTACGTCTATATACGTTTATCCTACGTCTATATATGTTTCTCTGACGTCTATATGTGTTTCTCCTATGTCTGTTTGTGTATCTACTACGCATGTTTGTGTTTCTCCTACGCCTTTTGTGTTTCTACTTCCTCTGTTTGTGTTTCTCCTACGCCTGTTTGTGTTTTTACTGCGCCTGTTTGTGTTTCTCCTACGGCCGTTCTGTTTCTCATATACCTGTGTGTATCTCTACTACGCCTGTTTGTGTTTCTACTACGCCTGTTTGTGTTTCTACTTCGTCTGTTTGTGTTTCTACTACATCTGTTTGTGACAACTACGCCTGTTTGTGTTTCTACTACGTCTGTTTGTGTTTCTACTACGTCTGTTTGTATTTCTACTACGTCTGTATGTGCTTCTCCTACGTGTGTATGTATTTCTCCTAGGTCTGTATAATTATGTTTCTAGTACGTCAGTATTTGTTTCTCCTACTTATGTTTGTGTTTCTACTCCGCCTGTTTGTGTTTCTACTACGTCTGTTTGTATTTCTACTACGTCTGTATGTGCTGCTCCTACGTCTGTATGTGTTTCTCCTACGTCTGTATATGTTTCTACTACGTCTGTATTTGTTTCTCCTACGTCTGTTTGTGTTTCTACTACGTCTGTTTGTGTTTCTTCTACGCCTGTTTGTGTTTCTACTACATCTGTATGTGTTTCTCCTACGTCTGTTTGTGTTTCTCCTACGCCTGTTTGTGTTTCTCCTACGCCTGTTTGTTTTTCTCCTACGCCTGTTTGTGTTTCTACTACGCCTCTTTGTGTTTCTCCTACGCCTGTATGTTTTCCTCATTAAGCATGTTAGTGTTTCTCTTACGCCTGTTTGTGTTTCTCTTACGCATGTTTGTGTTTCTCCTACGTGTGTATGTGTATCTACTACGCCTGTATGTGTTTCTACTATGTCTGTTTTTGTTTCTACTACGCCTGTTTGTGTTTCTACTACGTCTTTTTGTGTTTCTCCTACGTTTGTATGTGTTTCTACTACGCCTGTATGTGTTTCTACTACGTCTGTTTGTGTTTCTACTACGTCTTTATATATTTCTACTACGCATGTATGTGTTTCTACTACGTCTGTTTGTATTTCTACTACGCCTGTTTGTGTTTCTACTACGTCTGTTTGTGTTTATTCTACTTCTGTTTGTGTTTCTCCAACGTCTGTATGTGTTTCTACTACGTATGTATGTGTTTCTCCTACGTCTGTTTGTGTTTATTCTACTTCTGTTTGTGTTTCTCCAAAGTATGTATGTGTTTCTAGTACGTCTGTATATGTTTCTCCTACGCCTGTTTGTATTTCTACTACGCCTGTTTGTGTTTCTTCTACGCCTGTATGTGTTTCTACTACGCCTGTTTGTGTTTCTCCTACGCATGTTTGTGTTCCTACCACGCCTGTTTGTATTTCTACTACGTGTGTATGTGTTTCTACTACGCCTGTATGTGTTTATACTACGCCTGATTGTGTTTCTACTACGCCTGTTTGTGTTTCTACTACGTCTGTATGTGTTTCTTCTACGCCTGTATGTGTTTCTCTTACGCCTGTTTTTGTTTCTACTACGCCTGTTTGTGTTTCTCCTACGCCTGTTTGTGTTTCTACTACGCCTGTTTGTATTTCTACTACGTCTGTATGTTTTTCTACTACGCCTGTTTGTGTTTCTACTACGCCTGTTTGTGTTTCTACTCCGCCTGTATGTGTTTCTACTACGTCTGTTTGTGTTTCTACTCCGCCTGTATGTGTTTCTCCTACGCCTGTTTGTGTTTCTACTACGTCTGTATGTGTTTCTCCTACGTCAGTTTGTGTTTCTACTACGCCTATTTGTGTTTCTACTACGCCTGTTTGTGTTTCTCTTACGCATATTTGTGTTTCTACTACGTCCGTTCTGTTTCTCCTACGGCCGTTCTGTTTCTCTTATGTCAGTATGTGTTTCTACTAAGTATGTATGTGTTTCTCCTACGTCTGTTTGTGTTTCTACAACGCCTGTTTGTGTTTCTCCTACGCCTGTTTGTGTTTCTACTACGCCTGTTTGTGTTTCTCCTACGCCTGTATGTGATTCTACTATGCCTATTTGTGTTTCTCTTACGCATGTTTGTATTTCTCCTACGTGTGTCTGTGTTTCATCTACGCCTGTATGTGTTTCTACTACGTCTGTTTGTGTTTCTACTACGCCTATTTGTGTTTCTACTACGTCTGTATATGTTTCTCCTACGCATGTATGTTTGTTTCTTACTCCTGTTTGTGTTTCTACTACGCCTGTTTGTGTTTCTCCTACGCCTGTTTGTGTTTCTACTACGCCTGTTTGTGCTTCTACTACGTCTGTATGTTTTTCTCCTACGTCTCTTTGTGTATCTACTATACATGTTTGTGTTTCTCCTACGCCTGTTTGTGTTTCTACTACGCCCATTGTGTTTCTCCTACGCCTCTTTGTGTTTCTACTAGGCCTCTTTGTGTTTCTCCTACGCCTGTATGTGTTCCTAATTACGCATGCTTGTGTTTCTCTTACGCCTGTTTGTGTTTCTCCTACGCCAGTTTGTGTTTCTCCTACGCCTGTATGTGTTTCTACTACGCCTGTTTGTGTTTCTCTTACGCATGTTTCTGTTTCTCCTACGTGTGTTTGTATTTCTATTACGCCTGTATGTGTTTCTACTACGTCTGTTTGTGTTTCTCCTACGCCTGTTTGTGTTTCTCCTACGCCTGTTTGTTTTTCTCCTACGCCTGTATGTTTTCCTCATTAAGCATGTTAGTGTTTCTCATACGCCTGTTTGTGTTTCTCTTAGGCATGTTTGTGTTTCTCCTACGTGTGTATGTGTTTCTACTACGCCTGTATGTGTTTCTACTACGTCTGTTTTTGTTTCTACTACGCCTGTTTGTGTTTTTCTTACTCCGGTTTGTGTTTCTACTACGCCTGTTTGTGTTTCTCCTACGCCTGTTTGTGTTTCTACTACGCCTGTTTGTGCTTCTATTACGTCTGTATGTTTTTCTCCTACGTCTGTTTGTGTATCTACTAAGCAGTTTTGTGTTTCTCCTACGCCTGTTTGTGTTTCTACTACATCTGTATGTGTTTCTCCTCCGTCTGTTTGTGTTTCTACTACATATCTATGTGTTTCTCCTACGCCTGTTTGTGTTTCTACTATGTCTCTATGTGTTTCTCCTACGCCAGTTTGTGTTTCTCCTATGCCTGTATGTGTTTCTACTACGCCTGTTTGTGTTTCTCTTACGCATGTTTTTGTTTCTCCTACGTGTGTATGTGTTTCTACTACGCCTGTATGTGTTTCTACTACGTCTGTTTGTGTTTCTACTACGCCTGTTTGTGTTTCTACTACGTCTGTATGTATTACTCCTACGTGTGTATGTGTTTCTACTACACCTGTATGTGTTTCTACTACGTCTGTTCGTGTTTCTCCTACGCCTGTTTGTATTTCTACTACGCCTCATTGTTTTTCTCCTACGCCTGTATGTGTTCCTAATTACGCATGTTAGTGTTTCTCCTACGTGTGTATGTGTTTTTACTTCGCCTGTATGTGTTTGTACTACGTCTGTTTGTGTTTCTACTACGCCTGTTTGTGTTTCTCCTAAGTTTGTATGTGTTTCTACTACGCCTGTATGTGTTTCTACTGCGTCTGTTTGTGTTTATTCTACTTCTGTTTGTATTTCTCCTAGATCTGTTTGTGTTTCTACAAGTCTGTTTGTGTTTCTCCTACGTCTTTATTTGTTTCTCCTACGCCTGTTTGTGTTTCTACTACGTCTGTATGTGTTTCTACTAGGCCTGTTGGTGTTTCTCATACGCATGTTTGTGTTTCTACTACGTCCGTTCTGTTTCTCCTACTGCCATTCTGTTTCTCATGTCTGTATGTGTTTCTCGTACGTCTATATACGTTTATCCTACGTCTATATATGTTTCTCTGACGTCTATATGTGTTTCTCCTATGTCTGTTTGTGTATCTACTACGCATGTTTGTGTTTCTCCTACGCCTTTTGTGTTTCTACTTCCTCTGTTTGTGTTTCTCCTACGCCTGTTTGTGTTTTTACTGCGCCTGTTTGTGTTTCTCCTACGGCCGTTCTGTTTCTCATATACCTGTGTGTATCTCTACTACGCCTGTTTGTGTTTCTACTACGCCTGTTTGTGTTTCTACTTCGTCTGTTTGTGTTTCTACTACATCTGTTTGTGTCAACTACGCCTGTTTGTGTTTCTACTACGTCTGTTTGTGTTTCTACTACGTCTGTTTGTATTTCTACTACGTCTGTATGTGCTTCTCCTACGTGTGTATGTATTTCTCCTAGGTCTGTATAATTATGTTTCTAGTACGTCAGTATTTGTTTCTCCTACTTATGTTTGTGTTTCTACTCCGCCTGTTTGTGTTTCTACTACGTCTGTTTGTATTTCTACTACGTCTGTATGTGCTGCTCCTACGTCTGTATGTGTTTCTCCTACGTCTGTATATGTTTCTACTACGTCTGTATTTGTTTCTCCTACGTCTGTTTGTGTTTCTACTACGTCTGTATGTGTTTCTACTACGTCTGTTTGTGTTTCTACTGCGCCTGTTTGTGTTTCTCCTACGCCTGTTTGTGTTTCTAATAAGCCTGTTTTTGTTTCTCCTACGCCTGTATTTGTTTATAATACGCCAGATTGTGTTTCTCTTACGCATGTTTGTGTTTTTCCTACGTGTGTATGTGTTTCTACTACGCCTGTATGTGTTTCTACTACGTCTGTTTGTGTTTCTATTACGCCTGTTTGTGTTTCTACTACGTCTGTATGTGTTTCTCCTACGTCTGTTTGTGTTTCTACTACGTCTGTATTTGTTTCTCTTACGCCTGTTTGTGTTTCTACTACGCCTATTTGTGTTTCTCCTACGCCTGTTTGTGTTTCTACTACGCCTGTTTGTGTTACTATTACGTCTGTATGTTTTTCTCCTACGTCTGTTTTTGTATCTACTACGCCTGTTTGTGTTTCTCCTACGCCTGTTTGTGTTTCTACTTCGTCTGTTTGTATTTCTCCTACGCCTGTTTGTGTTTCTACTACGCGTGTTTGTGTTTCTACTACGTCTGTATGTGTTTCTCCTACGTCTGTTTGTGTATCTACTACGTCTGTATGTGTTTCTCCTACGTCTGTTTGTGTTTCTACTACGCCTGTTTGTGTTTCTCCTACGCCTGTTTGTGTTTCTACTACGCCTGTTTGTGTTTCTCCTACGCCTGTATGTGTTTCTACTGCGTATGTTTGTGTTTATTCTACTTCTGTTTGTATTTCGACTACGTCTGTATTTGTTTCTACTACGTCTGTATGTGTTTCTTCTAGATCTGTTTGTGTTTCTACAAGTCTGTTTGTGTTTCTCCTACGTCTTTATTTGTTTCTCCTACGCCTGTTTGTGTTTCTACTACGTCTGTATGTGTTTCTACTAAGCCTGTTTGTGTTTCTCATACGCATGTTTGTGTTTCTACTACGTCCGTTCTGTTTCTCCTACTGCCATTCTGTTTCTCATGTCTGTATGTGTTTCTTGTACGTCTATATACGTTTATCCTACGTCTATATATGTTTCTCTGACGTCTATATGTGTTTCTCCTATGTCTGTTTGTGTATCTACTACGCATGTTTGTGTTTCTCCTACGCCTTTTGTGTTTCTACTTCCTCTGTTTGTGTTTCTCCTACGCCTGTTTGTGTTTTTACTGCGCCTGTTTGTGTTTCTCCTACGGCCGTTCTGTTTCTCATATACCTGTGTGTATCTCTACTATGCCTGTTTGTGTTTCTACTACGCCTGTTTGTGTTTCTACTTCGTCTGTTTGTGTTTCTACTACATCTGTTTGTGTCAACTACGCCTGTTTGTGTTTCTACTACGTCTGTTTGTGTTTCTACTACGTCTGTTTGTATTTCTACTACGTCTGTATGTGCTTCTCCTACGTGTGTATGTATTTCTCCTAGGTCTGTATAATTATGTTTCTAGTACGTCAGTATTTGTTTCTCCTACTTATGTTTGTGTTTCTACTCCGCCTGTTTGTGTTTCTACTACGTCTGTTTGTATTTCTACTACTTCTGTATGTGCTGCTCCTACGTCTGTATGTGTTTCTCCTACGTCTGTATATGTTTCTACTACGTCTGTATTTGTTTCTCCTACGTCTGTTTGTGTTTCTACTACGTCTGTATGTGTTTATACTACGTCTGTTTGTGTTTCTACTACGCCTGTTTGTGTTTCTCCTACGCCTGTTTGTGTTTCTAATAAGCCTGTTTTTGTTTCTCCTACGCCTGTATTTGTTTATAATAATTTGTGTGTCTACTACGTCCGTTCTGTTTCTCCTACGGCCGTTCTGTTTCTCTTATGTATGTATGTGTTTTTCCTACGTCTGTATGTGTTTCTCCTATGCATATTTGTGTTTCTACTACGCCTCTTTGTGTTTCTACTACGTCTGTATGTGTTTCTTCTACGCCTGTAGGTGTTTCTCCTACATCTGTATGTGTTGCTCCTACGCAGGTATGTGTTTCTCCTACGTATGTATGTGTTTCTCTGACGTATGCATGTTTTTCTTCTACGCCTGTTTGTGTTTCTCCTACGTCTGCCTGTGTTTCTACTACGTCTGTTTGTGTTTCTACTACGCCTGTTTGTGTTTCTACTACGTTTGTTTGTGTTTCTCTTATGTCTGTATGTGTTTCTCCTACTCTGTATGTGTTTATCCTATGTCTGTATGTTTTTCTCATACGTCTGTTTGTGTTTCTCCTACGCATGTTTGTGTTTCTATTACGTCCGTTCTGTTTCTCCTACGGCCGTTCTGTTTCTCTTATGTCTGTATGTCTTTATCCTACGTATGTATGTGTTTCTCCTATGCATATTTGTGTTTCTCCTACGCCTGTTTGTGTTTCTACTACGTCTGTACGTGTTTCTACTACGTCTGTTTGTGTTTCTACTACGCCTGTTTGTGTTTCTTCTACGCCTGTTTGTGTTTCTACTACGTCTGTATGTGTTTCTCCTACGCCTGTAGGTTTTTCTCCTACATCTGTATGTGTTTATCCTACGCAGGTATGTGTTTCTCCTACGTATGTATGTGTTTCTCTGACGTATGCATGTTTTTCTTCTACGCCTGTTTGTGTTTCTACTACGTCTGTTTGTGTTTCTCTTATGTCTGTATGTGTTTCTCCTACTCTGTATGTGTTTATCCTACGTCTGTTTGTTTTTCTCATACGTCTGTTTGTGTTTCTACTACGTCTGTTTGTGTTTCTACTACGCCTGTTTGTGTTTGTACTACGTCTGTTTGTGTTTCTCTTATGTCTGTATGCGTATCTCCTACGTCTGTTTGTGTTTATCCTACGTCTGTATGTGCTTCTCCTACATCCGATCTGTTTCTCATGTATCCTACACTATCCGGATAATACACGTCGAGCATATGGTATATTCTACACGTTTATGGCTATCCGGATAATACACCTCGAGAATATGGTATATCCTACACGTGTATGGCTATCCGGATAATACACGTCGAGCATATGGTATATCCTACACGTGTCTGGCTATCCGGATAATAGACGTCGAGAATATGGTATATTCTACACGTGTATGGCTATCCGGATAATACACGTCGAGCATATGGTATATTCTACACGTGTATGGCTATCCGGATAATACACGTCGAGCATATGGTATATCCTACACGTGTATGGCTATCCGGATAATACACGTCGAGCATATGGTATATTCTACACGTGTATGGCTATCCGGATAATACACGTCGAGCATATGGTATATTCTACACGTGTATGGCTATCCGGATAATACACGTCGAGCATATGGTATATTCTACACGTGTATGGCTATCCGGATAATACACGTCGAGCATATGGTATATCCTATACGAGTATGGCTATCCGGATGTACTGTCACTTATATTATGGGCGAAGCGGAATCAATACTATGTTGGAATATGTTTAATTGTCACTTTCGTTAACGTCTCACATATCCGTGGACCTCTCTGTCACTTTTCACATATCCGCGGACATCTCGTTCACGTCTCACGTATCCGCGGACCTCTCTGTCACTTCTCACATATCCGCGGACATCTCTTTCATGGCTCACATATCCGCGGACCTCTCTTTCATGGCTCACATATCCGCGGACATCTCTTTCATGGCTCACATATCCGTGGACATCTCTTTCCCGTCTCACATATCCGTGGACATCTCTTTCATGGCTCACATATCCGTGGACATCTCATTCACGTCTCACATATTCGCCGACATCTCTTTCATGGCTCACATATCCGCGGACATCTCTTTCATGGCTTACATATCCGCGGACATCTCTTTCACGTCTCACATACCCGCGGACCTCTCTCTCTTGGCACACATATCCGCGGACATCTCTTTCACGTCTCACATATCAGCGGACCTCTCTTTCACGTCTCACATATCCGCGGACCTCTCTTTCACGTCTCAAATACCCTTGGACATCTACTTCATGTCTCACATATCCGTGGACATCTCTTTCACGTCTCACATATCCGTGGACATCTCTTTCACGTCTCACATATCCGCGGACCTCTCTTTCATGGCTAACATATCCGCGGACCTCTCTTTCATGGCTCACATATCCGCGGACCTCTCTTTCATGTCTCACATATCCGCGGACCTCTCTTTTATGGCTCACATATCCGTGGACTTCTCTTTCATGGCTCACATATCCACGGACATCTCTTTCATGGCTCACATATCCGCTGAAATCTCTGTCATGGCTAACATATCCGCGGACCTCTCCTTCTTGGCTCACATATCCGCGGATCTCGCTTTCATAGCTCACATATCCGCGGATCTCTCTCATGGCTCACATATCCGCGGATATCTCTTTCACGTCTCGCATATCCGTCGACATCTCTTTCACGTCTCACATATCCTCGGACATCTCTTTCCCGTCTCCCATATCAGTGGACCTCTCTTTCACGTCTCACATATCCTCGGAGATCTCTTTCACATCTCACATATCCGTGGACATCTCTTTCATGGCTCACATATCCTCGGACATCTCTTTCACGTCTCCCATATCCTCGGATATCTCTTTCACGTCTCCCGTATCCTCGGACATCTCTTTCACGTCTCACATATCCTCAGACATCACTTGCACGTCTCATAACTCCTTGCACATCTCTTGCACGTCCCACAAATCCACGTCCCACAAATCCTTGCACATCTCTTTCACGTCCCACATATCCTTGGACATCTCTTTCACGTCTCACATATTCGCTGAAATCTCGTTCATGGCTCACATATCCTTGGACATCTCTTTCACGTCCCACAAATACACGTCCCACACATGTCGTGCATGTCACACAAATCCTTGGACATATCGTTCACGTCTCACATATCCGCGGACATCTCTTTCACGGCTCACATATCCTCGGACATCTCTTTCACGTCTCACATATCCTCGGACATCTCTTTCACGTTCCACAAATCCACGTCCCTCAAATCCTTGGACATATCTTTCACGTCTAACATATCCGCGGACATCTCGTTCACGGCCCACACATCCTCGGACATATCTTTCACGTCTCACATATCCGCGGACATCTCATTCATGGCTCACATATCCTTTGACATCTCTTTCGCGTCTCACATATCATTGGACATCTCTTTCACGTCCCATAACTCCTCGGACATCTCTTGTACGTCTTACATATCCTCGGACATCTCTTTCACGTCTCTCATATTCTCGGACATCTCTTTCACGTCCCACACATCATCGGACATCTCTTTCACGTCTCACATATCCGTGGACCTCTCTTTCACGTCTCACATATCCTCGGACATCTCTTTCACGACCCACACATCATCGGACATCTCATTCACGTCTCACATATCCTCGGACATCTCTTTCACGACCCACACATCATCGGACATCTCATTCACGTCTCACATATCCGTGGACATCTCTGTCATGGCTCGTATATCCTCGGACAACTCTTTCACGTCTCACATATTCTCGGACATCTCTTTCACGTCCCACACATCATCGGACATCTCGTTCACGTCTCACATATCCGTGGACCTCTCTTTCACGTCTTCCATATCCTCTGACATCTCTTTCACGTCTCCCATATCCATGGACATCTCTTTCACGTCTCACATATCCTCGCACATCTCTTTCATCTCCCATAACTCCTTGGACATCTCTTTTACGTACCACAAATCTACGTCCCACAAATCCTCGGACATCTCTTTCACGTCTTACATATCCTCGGACATCTCTTTCACGTCTCACATATCCTCGGGCATCTCTGTCACGTCCCACACATCATCGAACATCTCTTTCACGTCTCACATATCCGTGGACATCTCTGTCATAGCTCGCATATCCACGGACATCTCTTTCACGTCTTCCATATCCTCGGACATCTCTTTCACCACTCGCATATCCGTGGACATCTCCGTGGACATCTCTTTCACGTCTCACATATCCTCGGACATCTCTTGCCCGTCTCACATATCCTCACACATCTCTTGCACGTCTCACATATCCTTGCACATCTCTTTCACGTCCCACAAATCCTTGGATATCACTTTCACGTCTCACATATCCGCGGACCTCTCTTTCACGTCTCACATATCCGCTGACATATCTTTCATGGCTCACATATCCGCGGACCTCTCGTTCATGGCTCACATATCAGCGGACCTCTCTTTCATGGCTAACATATCCGCGGACCTCTCTTTCATGGCCCACATATCCGCGGACCTCTCTGTCATGTCTCACATATCCGCGGACCTCTCTGATTGCTCACATATCCGTGGACAACTCTGTCATGGCTCGCATATCCTAGGACATCTCTTTCACGTTTTCCATATCCTCGGAGATCTCTTTCACGTCTCCCATATCCGTGGACATCTCTTGCACGTCTCACATATCTCACACATCTCTTTGACGTCCCATAACTCCTTGCACATCTCTTGCGCCTCCCACAAATCCACGTCCCACAAATCATTGCACATCTCTTTCACGTGCCACAAATCCTTGGGCATCACTGTCATGGCTCACATATCCGCGTACCTCTCTTTCACGTCTCACATATCCGCTGATATATCTTTCATGGCTCACATATCTGCGGACCTCTCGTTCATGTCTCACATATCAGCGGACCTCTCTGATGGCTCAAATATCCGCGGATTATTCTGTCACGTCTCACATATTCGCGGACATCTTTTTCACGTCTCACATATTCTTTGACATCTCTTTCGCGTCAAATATATCCTCGGACATCTCTTTCATGTCCCATAACTCCTTGGACATCTCTTTTACGTCCAACAAATCCACATCCCACAAATCCTCGGACATATCTTTCAAGTCTTACATATCCTCGGACATCTCTTTCACGTATCACATATCCGTGGACATCTCTTTCACGTCTCACATATCCGCTGACATATCGTTCACGTCTCACATAGACGTGGGCATCTCTTTCACGTCTCACATATCCGCGGACATATCTTTCACGTCTCACATATCCGTGGGCATCTCTTTCATGGCTCACATATCCGCGGACCTCTCTTTCACGTCTCACATATCCGCGGACATATCTTTCACGTCTCACATATCCGTGGGCATCTCTTTCATGTCTCACATATCTGCGGACCTCTCTTTCATGGCTCACATATCCGCGGACATCGCAGTCAGGTCTCACATATCCGAGGACCTCTCTTTCACGTCTCACATATCCGCGGATATCTCTTTCATGTCTCACATAACCGTGGGTATCTCTTTCATGGCTCACATATCCGCGGACCTCTCTTTCACGTCTCACATATCCGCGGACATATCTATCACGTCTCACATATCCTCGGACATCTATTTCACCTCTCACATATCCTTGGACATCTCTTTCATGGCTCACATATCCACGGACCTCTCTTTCACGTCTCACATATCCTCGGACATCTCTTTCACGTATCACATATCCGTGGACATCTCTTTCACCTCTCACATATCCTTGGACATCTCTTTCATGGCTCACATATCCACGGACCTCTCTTTCACGTCTCACATATCCTCGGACATCTCTTTCACGTATCACATATCCGTGGACATCTCTTTGACGTCTCACATATCCGCTGACATATCTTTCACGTCCCACATAGCCGTGGGCATCTCTTTCACGTCTCACATATCCGCGGACATATCTTTCACGTCTCACATATCCGTGGGCATCTCTTTCATGGCTCACATATCCGCGGGCCTCTCTTTCACGTCTCACATATCCGCGGACATATCGTTCACGTCTCACATATCCGTGGGCATCTCTTTCATGTCTCACATATCCGCGGACATCGCAGTCAGGTCTCACATATCCGAGTATCTCTCTTTCACATCTCCCATATCCGCGGATATCTCTTTCATGTCTCACATATCCGTGGGTATCTCTTTCCTGGCTCACATATCCGTGGACCTCTCTTTCACGTATCACATATCCTCGGACGTCTCTTTCACGTATCACATATCCCTGGACATCTCTTTCACGTCTCACATATCCGCTGACATATCTTTCACGTCTCACATAGCCTTGGGCATCTCTTTCACGTCTCACATATCCGCGGACATATCTTTCACGTCTCACATATCCGTGGGCATCTCTTTCATGGCTCACATATCCGAGGGCCTCTCTTTCACGTCTCACATATCCGCGGACATATCGTTCACGTCTCACATATCCGTGGGCATCTCTTTCATGGCTCACATATCTGCGGACCTATCTTTCATGTCTCACATATCCGCGGACATCGCAGTCAGGTCTCACATATCCGCGGATATCTCTTTCATGTCTCACATATCCGTGGGTATCTCTTTCCTGGCTCACATATCCGCGGACCTCTCTTTCACGTCTCACATATCCGCGGACATATTTTTCACGACTCACATATCCTCGGACATCTATTTCACGTCTCACATATCCGTGGACCTCTTTTTCACGTCTCACATGTCCGTGGACATGTCTTTCACGTCGAACACATCCTCGGGCATCTCTTTCACCTCTCACATATCCTCGGGCATCTCTTTCACGTCCCACACATCTTGGACATCTCATCTCTTTCACGGCTCACATATCCGTGGACCTCTCATTCACGTCTCACATATCCGCAGACATCTCGTTCATGGCACACATATCCGTGGACATCTCGGTCACGTCTCACATATCCGTGGGCATCTCTTTCATGTCTCACATATCCGCGGACATCGCAGTCAGGTCTCACATATCCGAGTATCTCTCTTTCACATCTCCCATATCCGCGGATATCTCTTTCATGTCTCACATATCCGTGGGTATCTCTTTCCTGGCTCACATATCCGTGGACCTCTCTTTCACGTATCACATATCCTCGGACGTCTCTTTCACGTATCACATATCCGCTGACATATCTTTCACGTCTCACATAGCCTTGGGCATCTCTTTCACGTCTCACATATCCGCTGACATATCTTTCACGTCTCACATAGCCTTGGGCATCTCTTTCACGTCTCACATATCCGCGGACATATCTTTCACGTCTCACATATCCGTGGGCATCTCTTTCATGGCTCACATATCCGAGGGCCTCTCTTTCACGTCTCACATATCCGCGGACATATCGTTCACGTCTCACATATCCGTGGGCATCTCTTTCATGGCTCACATATCTGCGGACCTATCTGTCATGTCTCACATATCCGCGGACATCGCAGTCAGGTCTCACATATCCGCGGATATCTCTTTCATGTCTCACATATCCGTGGGTATCTCTTTCCTGGCTCACATATCCGCGGACCTCTCTTTCACGTCTCACATATCCGCGGACATATTTTGCACGACTCACATATCCTCGGACATCTATTTCACGTCTCACATATCCGTGGACCTCTTTTTCACGTCTCACATGTCCGTGGACATGTCTTTCACGTCCAACACATCCTCGGGCATCTCTTTCACCTCTCACATATCCTCGGGCATCTCTTTCACGTCCCACACATCTTGGACATCTCATCTCTTTCACGGCTCACATATCCGTGGACCTCTCATTCACGTCTCACATATCCGCAGACATCTCGTTCATGGCACACATATCCGTGGACATCTCGGTCACGTCTCACATATCCGTGGACATCTCTTTCACGTCTCACATATCCTCGCACATCTCTTTCACGTCTCACATATCCTCGCACATCTCTTTCACGTCTCACATATCCTCGCACATCTCTTTCACGTCTCACATATCCTCGGGCATCTCGTTGACGTCTCACATATCAATGGACCTCTCATTCAAGTCTCACATATCCGCGGACATCTCGTTCATGTCTCACGTATCCGCGGACATGTCTTTCACGTCTCTCATATCCGCGGACATATCTTTCACGTCTCACATATCCTCGGACATCTGTTCACGTCCCACACATCCTCGGACATCTCTTTCATGTCTCACACATCCGCGGAAATCTCTTTCACGTCTCACACATCCTCGGACATCTCTTTCACGTCCCACACATCCTCGGACATCTCTTTCACGTTCCACACATCCTCGGACATCTCTTTCACGTCTCACACATCCTCGGACCACTCTTTGACGTCTCATATATCCGTGGACCACTCTTTCACGTCTCACATTTCAGAATATTTCTTTAAAATTACAAATGTATATCAGCACCATGTGTCAGTTTTTGTTTTCGATTTATCATATTTTGAACGGATAGTTATAATTAACCTCACTTTCGCACATGCATCCATGCGATGTCGAGTATCATGAAATAAGGAATTGTCAGGAGGTATTGATAAGTTTGTATGTTTATTATTAACGACATAAAACCATGCCTATATATCAAATTAAGTCACATTTAATACAGAATAATTTTATATCCCAGATAATTTAATGCTGCACATGAATTTATAATCTATGCAATTTTATAAGATTGAAATCAAAATCAATTACTGAACTAGACATCATATGAGGAATATGGCTACCCTGCGTGTGGATTCACATTTAAGGAAGATAGATAGATAAAATGATGAAAACAATTATGATTTTCTTGTAGACGTTAAAAATTATTTGCAGAAATCATAGAAAAGTGTATATAATTACAACCGATGGCAATCGTGTAATTACATATATCAACTGCGATAATTTACAAAGTAAATTATGTGTGAGTATAATACATTTGGACAATTGTTTTGTAAATGGAGAAAATCTAAATAAGCTACTAGCTTCCGATTTAATCCATTTGTTCTTGTATATTAATGATGTAAATATTGATAAAATAAAATATGTTTAAACTAAATGTTTAGTTCTTGTCCATGTATATTGTGTCTACATATGTCTCGTACATGCTATTTATAGGCGATACATGTTATTTATAGGCGTACATGCTATTTATAGGCGATACATGCTATTTATAGGCGTATATGCTATTTATAGGCGATACATGCTATTTATAGGCGTACATGCTATTTATAGGCGATACATGCTATTTATAGGCGTACATGCTATTGATAGGCGTACATGCTATTTATAGGCGTACATGTTATTTATAGGCGATACATGCTATTTATAGGCGTACATGTTATTTATAGGCGATACATGCTATTTATAGGCGATACATGCTATTTATAGGCGTACATGCTATTTATAGGCGTACATTCTATTTATAGGCGATACATGCTATTTATAGGCGTACATGCTATTTATAGGCGATACATACTATTTATAGGCGTATATGCTATTTATAGGCGATACATACTATTTATAGGCGTACATGCAATGATAGGCGATGCATACTATTTATAGGCGTACATGCTATTTATAGGCGATACATACTATTTATAGGCGTACGTGCTATTTATAGGCGATACATACTATTTATAGGCGTACATGCTATTTATAGGCGATACTAGCACGTGTCCTTCGGCTACCTCAGGCTTTCCTAATACGTAATATATATTAGCTATTCGAACATTGTATGTTCACTTAGTGCATGTCCATGTGTGTTTGCACTGTGGATATTCCCCGATGAAACACTGTTGTTTACTATAAGCTTGTCATGTGCAATCAAGTAATCAATGGAAACGTGTGTAACAAGATACCACAATTCCGCTCTGTCGTGAACACTTCATACAACGGAACACGAACATCGATTGAAACAATTGCATGTGACTTGAACTGTTCACAATAACTAATAATTGCTATACCGGGTTCACACGGTGCATATATAACGTGTACAAACCAATTAGCCATGCATGCGGTCTAACATTACATGTAAATATAATCGGAGTGCAGATTGTGGTTTCACACGATTAATGAAAAGTGGATCATGCCGGTGTAATCTAGTAACCCCATTCAATGAGCAACATCGCTGGCTTTTCTGTTACCTCCCTTGGTAGATAAGGTCCGGTTTATCCCTAACTGTATAGCGGTCCTTTTGTTTTTACTGTTATTCGCAAACAAGCTATTGGGATGTGATAGTTGTGATTTAATCAAAATCATGTGTATTAATTGATAACAAACCTTTGCAGATAAGTACGCATTAGATAATTATACTGTAGGATAAATATCGAGATCTAGTAATGTAATAACTGTAAGTTGAGAAATTGGATGAAAATTGATAGAATGTTGTGCAAAGGAAACAACGATACAAACATAGGAAACCACATAAGAGGACCTATATTCTATTAATGAATATTCAAGGGCGAAGATAGCGATTTTGAATTGTCATTGCCTTATAGTACCTACGTGCCTGGCAGTAACTGACCGATGGCTCCGAAGCTCATATATTTCGGCTTCAACATCTGTATCTACATCACAATATAATTATATAGGATCTTACATGAGTGTGATTTCATACTACATTTTATCTTAGTTTATACAAATTTGTTTTAGCTCGATTGCGAAACAAGTTCTTACAACTGATATTAATCACTGTAGAGACCTCATTCCTGATGGAATACATCGCCACGAGGGAGAGAGTGTGTGTGTTTTACGTTTATTTATCGTCGCTACCGGTTGGCCACACGAGACTTCGGTTTAACGTCCCATCTGAAAGAGTGTTAATTGTATTAGGGTCAGACGGGGGATCGAACCTGCGATCCCTGGATTACCAGTCCAGCGTGTTATCACTGGACTACCGATCCGTCTGTGAGGGAGAGAGAAGAGGCACCGTGGAATGTAAATGCCTTGCCTAAGGACACAATCGTAACGGCTCCAGCGGGGCTCGAACTCCGGACCTTTCGCACCTGAAGCGAACGCGCGCATCCACTGCGATATCACGACTGCCACTATATTTTATGAGGCGAGTTTTGGAATGTTGCTATTAAGTTTGCCTACTTCTAATAGTAAAACTCTAAAACGAGTTTCATAAACTTTGATATGAAATCACCACGAGTGTAGATCCTTTTTATCGCATTACCCATATATAGAGCGATCGTTTTAATAATATAGTAGCACAAAATAGCTAGGAAAGAGGTAACCATATAAGCAAGTTGCTATCTCCTCAATCCTACATCTATGTACATAGGAAAGAGGTAACCATATAAGCAAGTTGCTTTCTCCTCAATCCAACATGTATGTACATAGGAAAGAGGTAACCATACAAGCAGGTTGCTTTCTCCTCAATCCTACATGTATGTACATAGGAAAGAGGTAACCATATAAGCAAGTTACTTTCTCCTCAATCATACATGTATGTACATAGGAAAGAGGTAACCATATAAGCAAGTTGCTTTCTCCTCAATCATACATGTATGTACATAGGAAAGAGGTAACCATATAAGCAAGTTGCTTTCTCCTCAATCATATATGTATGTACATAGGAAAGAGGTAACCATATAAGCAAGTTACTTTCTCCTCAATCATACATGTATGTACATAGGAAAGAGGTAACCATATAAGCAAGTTGCTTTCTCCTCAATCATGCATGTATGTACATAGGAAAGAGGTAACCATATAAGCAAGTTGCTTTCTCCTCAATCATACATGTATGTACATAGGAAAGAGGTAACCATATAAGCAAGTTGCTTTCTCCTCAATCCTACATGTATGTACATAGGAAAGAGGTAACCATATAAGCAAGTTGCTTTCTCCTCAATCATACATGTATGTACATAGGAAAGAGGTAACCATATAAGCAAGTTGCTTTCTCCTCAATCCTACATGTATGTACATAGGAAAGAGGTAACCATATAAGCAAGTTGCTTTCTCCTCAATCATACATGTATGTACATATTATGTATACCAGACTATGTATATTCAAAGAAATAAATATTGTTTAAACTAAAACAGCGTTGCTACTCTCATTTTGGCGCCAATTGCCAGCGCAAATAGTCATGACGTCACTAACTTGTAATGACATCACTACACACAGCAGCATTATATTAATATTGTTTACGTAGCGTTATAATTATTTCAAGACTTCTTTTAAATAGTCAGTTGTATTATCGTTATGTACAACTTCACCTAGAAATGTGCGTAATTTGCAGTTTCATTTACAAAATATAAGATTATTCTCTTAACCAATCAGAATCTTTCCAGGTGCCAATCGGAATCCTTCCAGGTGCCAATCGGAATCCGTTCAGGTGTCAATCGGAACCCTTCCAGATGTCAATCAGAATCCTTCCAGGTGCCAACCAGAATCCTTCCACGTGTCAATCAGAATCCATCCAGGTGCCAATCGGAATCCTTCCATGTGCCAATCGGAATCCGTTCAGGTGTCAATCGGAATCCTTCCAGGTGCCAATCAGAATCCTTCCAGATGTCAATCAGAATCCTTCCATGTGCTAATCGGAATCCTTCCAGGTGCCAATCAGAATCCTTCCACATGTGTTGATATAAGAACATACGTGATGGCTCTATTACACTGAATGCAAACAAGTATATGTGATAAACATCGATATTACGCTACTATTACTACACTCGGAAACATTCTAACTCGCACACTGCTTGTTTTACAGTATTTGGAGTTAATCACTCCCCGGTGTTTTACAGCATTTGACATTAATTGCTCACATGGTGTTTTACAGTGATTGGAGTTAATCGTTCACATGGTGTTTTACAGTGATTGGAGTTAATCGTTCACATGGTGTTTTACAGTGATTTGAGATAATCGTTCACATGGTGTTTTACAGTGATTGGAGTTAATCGCTCACATGGTGTTTTACAGTGATTGGAGTTAATCGTTCACATGTTGTTTTACAGTGATTTGAGGTAATCGTTCACATGGTGTTTTACAGTGATTTGAGATAATCGTTCACATGGTGTTTTACAGTGATTTGAGATAATCGTTCACATGGTGTTTTACAGTGATTGGAACTAATCGTTCACATTGTGCTTTACAGTGATTGGAGTTAATCGCTCACATGGTATTTTACAGTAATTGGAGTTAATCGCTCACCTAGTGTTTTACAGTATTTGGAGTTCATTGCTCACCTAGTGTTTTACAGTATTTGGAGTTAATAGCTCTCTTGTGCTTTACAGTATTTGAAGTTAATTACTCACCTAGTTGTTTACAGTATTTGGAGTTAATCGTTCACATGGTGTTTTACAGTATTTGTAGTTAATTGCTGCCTGATGTTTTACAGTACTTGAAGTTAATTGCTCACCTAGTGTTTTACAGTATTTGAAGTTAATTGCTCCCTGGTGTTTTACAGTATTTGTAGTTAATTGCTGCCTGGTGTTTTACAGTATTTGAAGTTAATTGCTCCCTGGTATTTTACAGTATTTGAGGTTAATTGCTCTCTTGTGTTTTACAGTATTTGAAGTTAATTGCTCACCTAGAGTTTTACAGTATTTGATATTAATTGCTCCCTGGTGTTTTACTCTATTTGGAGTTAATTGCTCCCTGATATTTTGCAGTATTTGGAGTTAATTGCTAACTGGTTTGTATAGTATTTGGAGATAATTGCTCACCTAGTGTTTTACAGTATTGGAGTTAATTGCTCACCTAATGTTTTACAGTATTTGGAGATAATTGCTTACCTAATGTTTTACAGTATTTGGAGTTAATCATTCCATGGTATTTTACAGTATTTGGAGTTAATTGCTCATCTAGTGTTTTACAGTATTTGGAGTTAATTGCTCACCTAGTGTTTACAGTATTTGATGTTAATTGCTCCGTGGTGTTCTACTCTATTTGGAGTTAATTACTCCCTGATATTTTGCAGTATTTGGAGTTAATTGCTCACTGGTGATTTATAGTATTTGGAGATAATTTCCCCCTAGTGTTTTACAATAATTGGAGTTAATTGTTCACATGCTATTTTACAGTGATTGGAGTGAATCGTTCTCATGCTATTTTACAGTGATTGGAGTTAATAGTTCACATGGTATTTTACAGTAATTGGAGATAATCGCTCGCCTAGTGCTTTACAGTATTTGGAGTTAATTGCTCCAGGGTGATTTACAGTAATTGGAGTTAATCACTCCCTGGTGTTTCACAGTATTTGAAGTTAATTGCTCCCTGGTGTTTTGCAGTATTTGGAGTTAATTGCTCACCTAGTGTTTTACAGTCTTTGGAGGTAATCATTCCCTGGTGTTTTACAGTAATTGAGTTAATCACTCCCTGGTGTTTTACAGTATTTGCAGTTAATCATTCCCTGGTGTTTCACAGTATTTGGAGTTAATTGCTCAAATAGTGTTTTACAGTATTTGGAGTTAATCATTCCCTGGTGTTTTACAGTATTTGGAGTTAATTGCTCACCTAGTGTTTTACAGTATTTGGAGGTAATCACTCCCTAGTGTTTTACAGTATTTGGAGGTAATCACTCCCTGGTGTTTTACAGTATTTGTAGTTAATTACTCACCTAGTGTTTTACAGTATTTGGAGGTAATCACTCCCTGGTGTTTTACAGTATTTGTAGTTAATTGCTCACCTGGTGTTTTACAGTATTTGGAGGTAATCACTCCCTAGTGTTTTACAGTATTTGGAGGTAATCACTCCCTGGTGTTTTACAGTATTTGGAGTTAATCACTCCCGGTGTTTTACAGTATTTGGAGTTAATCATTCCCTGGTGTTTTACAGTATTTGGAGTTATTAATTCCCTGGTGTTTTACAGTATTTGGAGTTAATTGCTTACCTAGTGTTTTACAGTATTTGGAGGTAATCACTCCCTGGTGTTTTACAGTAATTGAGTTAATCACTACCTGGTGTTTTACAGTATTTGGAGTTAATCATATCCTGGTGTTTCACAGAATTTGGAGTTATTTGCTCAAATAGTGTTTTACAGTATTTGGAGTTAATCATTCCCTGGTGTTTTACAGTATTTGGAGTTAATTGCTCACCTAGTGTTTTACAGTATTTGGAGGTAATCACTCCCTAGTGTTTTACAGTATTTGGAGGTAATCACTCCCTGGTGTTTTACAGTATTTGTAGATAATTGCTCACCTAGTATTTTACAGTATTTGGAGGTAATCACTCCCTAGTGTTTTACAGTATTTGGAGTTAATCACTCCCTAGTGTTTTACAGTATTTGGAGTTAATTGCTCACTTATTGTTTTACAGTATTTGGAGTTAATTGCTCACCTAGTGTTTTACAGAATTTGGTGTTAAGCACTCCCTGGTGTTTACAGTAATTGAGTTAATAATTCCCTGGTGTTTTACAGTATTTGGAGTTAATTGCTCACCTGGTGTTTTAAAGTATTTGGAGTTAATTGCTCACCTAGTGTTTTACAGTATTTGGAGGTAATCATTCCCTGTTGTTTTACAGTATTTGGAGTTAATCACTCCCTGGTGTTTTACAGTATTTTGAGTTAATCATTCCCAGGTGTTTTACAGTATTTGGAGTTAATCACTCCCTGGTGTTTTACAGTAATTGGAGTTAATTGCTCACCTAGTGTTTTACAGTATTTGGAGGTAATCACTCCCTTGTGCTTTACAGTATTTGGAGTTAATCATTCCCTGGTGTTTTACAGTATTTGGAGTTAATCATTCCCTGGTGTTTTACAATATTTGGAGGTAATCACTCCCTGGTGTTTTTCAGTATTTGGATTTAATCATTCCCTGGTGTTTTACAGTATTTGGAGTTAATTTCTCACCTAGTGTTTTACAGTATTTGGAATTAATTGCTCACCTAGTGTTTTACAGTATTTGGAGTTAATTGCTTACCTAGTGTTTTACAGTATTTGGAGTTAATTGCTCACGTAGTGTTATACAGTATTTGGAATTAATCACTCCCTGGTGTTTTACAGTATTTGGAGTTAATTGCTCACCTAGTGTTTTCCAGTATTTGGAGGTAATCACTCCCTAGTGTTCTACAGTATTTGGAGTTAATCATTCCCTTGTGTTTTAAAGTATTTGGAGTTAATTGCTTACCTACTGTTTTACAGTATTTGGAGGTAATTATTCCCTGGTGTTTTACAGTATTTGGAGTTAATCACTGCCTGGTATTTTACAGTATTTGGAGTTAATCACTCCCTGGTGTTTTACAGTATTTGGAGTCAATTGCACACCTAGTGTTTTACAGAAATTGGTGTTAATCATTCCCTGGTGTTTTACAGTATTTGGAGTTAATTGCTCACCTGGTGGTTTACAGTATTTGGAGTTAATTGCTCACCTGGTGTTTTACAGTAATTGGAGTTAATTGCTCACCTAGTATTTTACATTATTTGTGTTAATCATTCCCTGGTGTTTTACAGTATTTGGAGTTAATTGGTCACCTAGTGTTTTACAGTATTTGGAGTTAATTGCCCACCTAGTATTTTACAGTATTTGGATTTAATTGCTCACCTTGTGTTTTACAGTATTTGGAGTTAATCATTCCCTGGTGTTTTACAGTATTTGGAGTTAATCACTCCCTGGTGTTTTACAGTATTTGGAATTAATCATTCCCTGGTGTTTTACAGTATTTGGAGTTAATCATTCCCTGGTGTTTTACAGTAATTGGAGTTAATTGCTCACCTAGTGTTTTATAGTATTTGGAGGTAATCACTCCCTAGTGTTTTACAGTATTTGGAGGTAATCATTCCCTGGTGTTTTACAGTATTTGGATTTAATCATTCCCTGGTGTTTTACAGTATTTGGAGGTAATCACTCCCTGGTGTTTTTCAGTATTTGGAGTTAATCATTCCCTGGTGTTTTACAGTATTTGGAGTTAATTGCTTACCTAGTGTTTTACAGTATTTGGAGGTAATCACTCCCTAGTTTTTTACAGTATTTGGAGTTAATCATTCCCTGGTGTTTTACAGTAATTGGAGTTAATTGCTCACCTAGTATTTTACAGTATTTGGAGGTAATCACTCCCTAGTGTTTTACACAGTATTTGGAGTTAATCATTCTCTGGTGTTTTACAGTATTTGGAGTCAATTGCACACCTAGTGTTTTACAGAAATTGGTGTTAATCATTCCCTGGTGTCTTACAGTATTTGGAGTTAATTGCTCACCTGGTGTTTTACAGTATTTGGAGGTAATTGCTCACCTATTGTTATACTGTATTTGGAATTAATCACTCCCTGGTGTTTTCAGTATTTGGAGTTAATTGCCCACATAGTGTTTTACAGTATTTGGATTTAATTGCTCACCTTATGTTTTACAGTATTTGGAGTTAACCATTCCCTGGTGTTTTAAATTATTTGGAGTTAATTGCTCACCTAGTGTTTTACAGTATTTGGAGTTAATTGCTCACCTGGTGTTTTATAGCATTTGGAGTTAATTGCTCACTTAGTGTTTTACAGTATTTGGAGTTAATTGCTCACCTAGTGTTTTACAGTATTTGGTGTTAATAATTCCCATGTGTTTTACAGTATTTGAAGTTAATCACTCCCTGGTGTTTTACAGTAATTGAGTTAATCATTCCCTGGTGTTTTACAGTATTTGGAGTTAATTGCTCACTTAGTGTTTTACAGTATTTGGAGATAATTGCTCACCTAGTGTTTTACAGTATTTGGAGGTAATCATTCCCTGTTGTTTTACAGTATTTGGAGTTAATCACTCCCTGGTGTTTTACAGTATTTTGAGTTAATCATTCACTGGTGTTTTACAGTATTTGGAGTTAATCATTCCCTAGTGTTTTACGGTATTTGGAGGTAATCACACCCTGGTGTTTTTCAGTATTTAGATTTAATCATTCCCTGGTGTTTTACAGTATTTGGAGTTAATCACTCCCTGGTGTTTTACAGTAATTGTAGTTAATTGCTCACCTAGTGTTTTACAGTATTTGGAAGTAATCACTCCCTAGTGTTTTACAGTATTTGGAGGTAATCATTCCCTGTTGTTTTACAGTATTTGGAGTTAATCACTCCCTGGTGTTTTACAGTATTTTGAGTTAATCATTCACTGGTGTTTTACAGTATTTGGAGTTAATCATTCCCTAGTGTTTTACGGTATTTGGAGGTAATCACACCCTGGTGTTTTTCAGTATTTAGATTTAATCATTCCCTGGTGTTTTACAGTATTTGGAGTTAATCACTCCCTGGTGTTTTACAGTAATTGTAGTTAATTGCTCACCTAGTGTTTTACAGTATTTGGAAGTAATCACTCCCTAGTGTTTTACAGTATTTGGAGGTAATCATTCCCTGTTGTTTTACAGTATTTGGAGTTAATCACTCCCTGGTGTTTTACAGTATTTTGAGTTAATCATTCACTGGTGTTTTACAGTATTTGGAGTTAATCACACCCTGGTGTTTTACAGTAATTGTAGTTAATTGCTCACCTAGTGTTTTACAGTATTTGGAAGTAATCACTCCCTAGTGTTTTACAGTATTTGTAGGTAATCATTCCCTGGTGTTTTACAGTATTTGGAGTTAATCATTCCCTAGTGTTTTACAGTATTTGGAGGTAATCACTCCCTGGTGTTTTTCAGTGTTTAGATTTAATCATTCCCTGGTGCTTTACAGTATTTGGAGTTAATTTCTCACCTAGTGTTTTACAGTATTTGGAATTAAGTGCTCACCTAGTGTTTTACAGTATTTGGAGTTAATTGCTTACCTACTGTTTTATTGTATTTGGAGTTAATTGCTCACGTAGTGTTATACAGTATTTGGAATTAAATACTCCCTGGTGTGTTACAGTATTTGGAGTTAATTGCTCACATAGTGTTTTCCAGTATTTGGAGGTAATCACTCCCGAGTGTCTTACAGTATTTGGAGTTAATTATTCCCTGGTGCTTTACAGTATTTGGAGGTAATCACTGCCTGGTATTTTACAGTATTTGGAGTTAATCACTCCCTGGTGTTTTACAGTATTTGGAGTTAATTATTCCCTGGTGCTTTACAGTATTTGGAGTTAATCACTCCCTGGAGTTTTACAGTATTTGGAGTTAATCATTCCCTGGTGTTTTACAGTATTTGGAGTTATTCATTCCCTGGTGTTTTACAGTATTTGGAGTTAATTGCTTACCTAGTGTATTACAGTATTTGGAGGTAATCATTCCCTGGTGTTTTACAGTATTTGTAGTTAATCACACCCTGGTGTTTTACAGTATTTGGAGTTAATCATTCCCTGGTGTTTTACAGTAATTGCAATTAATTGCTCACCTAGTGTTTTACAGTATTTGGAGGTAATCACTCCCTGGTGTTTTACAGTATTTGGAGGTAATCATTCCCTGGTGTTTTTCAGTATTTGGAGTTAATCATTCCCTGGTGTTTTACAGTATTTGGAATTAATTGCTCACCTAGTGTTTTACAGTATTTGGAGTTAATTGCTTACCTAGTGTTTTACAGTATTTGGAGTTAATTGCTCACCTAGTGTTTTTCAGTATTTGGAGTTAATTGCTCACTTAGTATTTTACAGTATTTGGAGTTAATTGCTCACCTAGTGTTTTACAGTATTTGGTGTTAATAATTTCCTGGTGTTTTACAGTATTTGGAGTTAATCACTCCCTGGTGTTTTACAGTATTTGAGTTAAACATTCCCTGGTGTTTTACAGTATTTGGAGTTAATTGCTCATCTGGTGTTTTACAGTATTTGGAGTTAATTGCTCACCTGGTGTTTTACAGTATTTGGAGTTAATTGCTCACTTAACGTTTTAGTGTATTTGGAGTTAATTGCTCACCTATTGTTTTACAGTATTTGGTGTTAATCATTGCCTGGTGTTTTACAGTATTTGGTGTTAATCATTCCCTGGTGTTTTACAGTATTTGGAGTTAATCATTCCCTGGTGCTTAACATATTTGGAGTTATTCATACCCTGGTGTTTTACAGTATTTGGAGTTAATTGCTTACCTAGTGTATTACAGTATTTGGAGGTAATCATTCCCTGGTGTTTTACAGTATTTGGAGTTAATCACTCCCTGGTGTTTTACAGTATTTGGAGTTAATCATTCCCTGGTGTTTTACAGTATTTGGAATTAATTGCTCGCCTAGTGTTTTACAGTATTTGGAGTTAATTGCTTACCTAGTGTTTTACAGTATTTGGAGTTAATTGCTCACCTAGTGTTATACAGTATTTGGAATTATTCACTCCCTGGTGTTTTACAGTATTTGGAGTTAATTGCCCACCTAGTGTTTTACAGTATTTGGAGTCAATCATTCCCTGGTGTTTTACAATATTTGGAATTAATTGCTCACCTAGTGTTTTACAGTATTTGGAGTTAATTGCTCACCTAGTGTTTTACAGTATTTGGAGTTAATTGCTCACTTAGTGTTTTACATTATTTGGAGTTAATTGCTCACCTAGTGTTTTACAGTATTTGGTGTTAATAATTCCCTGGTGTTTTACAGTATTTGGAGTTAATCACTCCCTGGTGTTTTACAGTATTTGGAGTTAATTGCTCACCTGGTGTTTTACAGTATTTGGTGTTAATCATTGCCTGGTGTTTTACAGTATTTGGAGTTAATCATTCCCTGGTGTTTTACAGTATTTGGAGTTAATCACTCCCTGGTGTTTTACAGTATTTGGAGTTAAACATTCCCTGGTGTTTTACATATTTGGAGTTATTCATTCCCTTGTGTTTTACAGTATTTGGAGTTAATTGCTTACCTAGTGTATTACAGTATTTGGAGTTAATCATTCCCTGGTGTTTTACAGTATTTGGAATTAATTGCTCGCCTAGTGTTTTACAGTATTTGGAGTTAATTACTTACCTAGTGTTTTACAGTATTTGGAGTTAATTGCCCACCTAGTGTTTTACACTATTTGGATTTAATTGCTCACCTTGTGTTTTACAGTATTTGGAGTTAATCATTCCCTGGTGTTTTAAAGTATTTGTAGTTTATTGCTCACCTACTGTTTACAGTATTTGGAGTTAATTGCTCACCTGGTGTTTTACAGTATTTGGAGTTAATTGCTCACTTAGTGTTTTACAGTATTTGGAGTTAATTGCTCACCTAGTGTTTTACAGTATTTGGTGTTAATAATTCCCGTTTGTTTTACAGTATTTGGAGTTAATCACTCCCTGGTGTTCTACAGTATTTGAGTTAATCATTCCCTGGTGTTTTACAGTATTTGGAGTTAATTGCTCACCTGGTGTTTTACCGTATTTGGAGTTAATTGCTCACCTGGCGGTTTACAGTATTTGGAGTTAATTGCTCACTTAGTGTTTTACATTATTTGGAATTAATTGCTCACCTAGTGTTTTACAGTATTTGGTCTTAATCATTGCCTGGTGTTTTACAGTACTTGGAGTTAATTGGTCACCTAGTGTTTTACAGTATTCGGAGTTAATTGCTCACCTGGTGTTTTACAGTATTGGAGTTAATTGCTCACCTAGTGTGTTACAGTATTTGGAGTTAATCACTCCCTGGTGTTTTACATTATTTGGAGTTAATTGCCCACCTAGTGTTTTACAGTATTTGGATTTAATTGCTCACCTTGTGTTTTACAGTATTTGGAGTTAATCATTCCCTTGTGTTTTGTAGTATTTGGAGTTAATTGCTCACCTAGTGTGTTACAGTATTTGGAGTTAATCACTCCCTGGTGTTTTACAGTATTTGGAGTTAATTACCCCACCTAGTGTTGTACAGTATTTGGATTTAATTACTCACCTTGTGTTTTACAGTATTTGGAGTTAATCTTTCCCTGGTGTTTTACAGTATTTGGAGTTAATCACTCCCTGGTGTTTTACAGTATTTTTGAGTTAATCACTCCCTGGTGTTTTACAGTAATTGGAGTTAATTGCTCACCTAGTGTTTTACAGTATTTGGAGGTAATCACTCTCTAGTGTTTTACAGTATTAGGAATTAATTGCTCACCTAGTGTTTTACAGTATTTGGAATTAATTGCTCACCTAGTGTTTTACAGTATTTGGAGTTAATTGCTTACCTAGTGTTTTACAGTATTTGGAGTTAATTGCTTACCTAGTGTTATACAGTATTTGGAATTAATCACTCCCTGGTGTTTTACAGTATTTGGAGTTAATTGCTCACTTAGTGTTTTGCAGTATTTGGAGTTAATTGCTCACCTAGTGTTTTACAGTATTTGGTGTTAATAATTCCCTGGTGTTTTACAGTATTTGGAGTTAATCACTCCCTGGTGTTTTACAGTATTTGAGTTAATCATTGCCTGGTGTTTTACAGTATTTGGAGTTAATCACTCCCTGGTGTTTTACAGTATTTGAGTTAATCATTCCCTGGTGTTTTACAGAATTTGGAGTTAATCATTCCCTGGTGTTTTACATATTTGGAGTTATTCATTCCCTGGTGTTTAACAGTATTTGGAGTTAATTGCTTACCTAGTGTATTAGAGTATTTGGAGGTAATCATTCACTGGTGTTTTACAGTATTTAGAGTTAATCATTCCCTGGTGTTTTACAGGATTTGGAATCAATTGCTCGCCTAGTGTTTTACAGTATTTGGAGTTAATTGCTTACCTAGTGTTTTACAGTATTTGGAGTTAATTGCTCACCTAGTGATATACAGTATTTGGAATTAATCACTCCCTGGTGTTTTACAGTATTTGGATTTAATTGCTCACCTTGTGTTTTACAGTAATTGGAGTTAATTGCTCACTTAGTGTTTTACAGTATTTGGAGTTAATTGCTCACCTAGTGTTTTACAGTATTTGGTGTTAATAATTCCCGGGTGTTTTACAGTATTTGGAGTTAATCACTCCCTGGTGTTCTACAGTATTTGAGTTAATCATTCCCTGGTGTTTTACAGTATTTGGAGTTAATTGCTCACCTGGTGTTTTAAAGTATTTGGAGTTAATTGCTCATCTGGTGTTTTACAGTATTGGAGTTAATTGCTCACTTAGTGTTTTACAGTATTTGGAGTTAATTGCTCACCTAGTGTTTTACAGTATTTGGTGTTAATCATTCCCTGGTGTTTTACAGTATTTGGAGTTAATTGGTCACCTAGTGTTTTACATTATTTGGAGTTAATCACTCCCTGGTGTTTTACAGTATTTGGAGTTAATTGCCCACCTAGTGTTTTACAGTATTTGGATTTAATTGCTCACCTTGTGTTTTACAGTATTTGGAGTTAATCATTCCCTGGTGTTTTATAGTATTTGGAGTTAATTGCTCACCTAGTGTGTTACAGTATTTGGAGTTAATTGCCCACCTATTGTTTTACCGTATTTGGAGTTAATCATTCCCTGGTGTTTTACAGTATTTGGATTTAATTGCTCACCTTGTGTTTTACAGTATTTGGAGGTAATCATTCCCTGTTGTTTAACAGTATTTGGAGTTAATCACTCCCTGGTGTTTTACAATATTTTGAGTTAATCATTCCCTGGTGTTTTACAGTATTTGGAGTTAATCACTCCCTGGTGTTTTACAGTAATTGGAGTTAATTGCTCACCTAGTGTTTTACAGTATTTGGAGGTAATCATTCCCTGGTGTTTTACAGTATTTGGAGTTAATCATTCCCTGTTGATTTACAGTAATTGGAGTTAATTGCTCACCTAGTGTTTTACAGTATTTGGAGTAATCCCCTGTGTTTTACATATTTCCCTGTGTTTTCAGTATTGGAGTTAATCGTATTTGGAGTTAATGCTGTGTTTTGTTTGGGTTTGTGTGTTTGTTTTGGTTTTGTCCCTAGTGTTTTACAGTATTTGGTTTGTGTTTAAGTATTTGGAGTTAATTTGGTTTACAGTATTGAGTTAATCATTCCCTGGTGTTTAAGTATTTGGAGTTAATTGCTCACTGTGTTTTACGTATTTGGAGTTAATTGTCCTGTGTTTTACAGTATTTGGTTAATCATTCCTGGTGTTTTACAGTATTGGAGTTAATGTCACTAGGTTTTCATATTGGAGTTAATGTCCCTGGTTTTAAGTATTGGAGTTAATTCCCTGTGTTTACAGTATTTGGAGTTTGTTTGGTTTGTGTTTGTTTTGGTTAATCACTCCCTAGTGTTTTACAGTATTTGGATTTAATCATTCCCTGGTGTTTTACAGTATTTGGAGTTAATTGCTCCCTAGTGTTTTACAGTATTTGGAGTTAATTGCTCCCTAGTGTTTTACAGTATTGGAGTTAATCTCCCTGTGTTTTACAGTATTTGGAGGTAATCATCCTGTGTTTTACAGTATTGGATTAATTGCTCCCTGTGTTTTACAGTATTTGGAATTAATTGCTCACCTAGTGTTTTACAGTATTTGGAGTTAATTGCTTACCTAGTGTTTTACAGTATTTGGAGTTAATTGCTTACCTAGTGTTATACAGTATTTGGAATTAATCACTCCCTGGTGTTTTACAGTATTTGGAGTTAATTGCTCACTTAGTGTTTTGCAGTATTTGGAGTTAATTCTCCTAGTGTTTTACAGTATTTGGTGTTAATAATTCCCTGGTGTTTTACAGTATTTGGAGTTAATCACTCCCTGGTGTTTTACAGTATTTGAGTTAATCATTGCCTGGTGTTTTACAGTATTTGGAGTTAATCACTCCCTGGTGTTTTACAGTATTTGAGTTAATCATTCCCTGGTGTTTTACAGAATTTGGAGTTAATCATTCCCTGGTGTTTTACATATTTGGAGTTATTCATTCCCTGGTGTTTAACAGTATTTGGAGTTAATTGCTTACCTAGTGTATTAGAGTATTTGGAGGTAATCATTCACTGGTGTTTTACAGTATTTAGAGTTAATCATTCCCTGGTGTTTTACAGGATTTGGAATCAATTGCTCGCCTAGTGTTTTACAGTATTTGGAGTTAATTGCTTACCTAGTGTTTTACAGTATTTGGAGTTAATTGCTCACCTAGTGATTACAGTATTTGGAATTAATCACTCCCTGGTGTTTTACAGTATTTGGATTTAATTGCTCACCTTGTGTTTTACAGTAATTGGAGTTAATTGCTCACTTAGTGTTTTACAGTATTTGGAGTTAATTGCTCACCTAGTGTTTTACAGTATTTGGTGTTAATAATTCCCGGGTGTTTTACAGTATTTGGAGTTAATCACTCCCTGGTGTTCTACAGTATTTGAGTTAATCATTCCCTGGTGTTTTACAGTATTTGGAGTTAATTGCTCACCTGGTGTTTTAAAGTATTTGGAGTTAATTGCTCATCTGGTGTTTTACAGTATTGGAGTTAATTGCTCACTTAGTGTTTTACAGTATTTGGAGTTAATTGCTCACCTAGTGTTTTACAGTATTTGGTGTTAATCATTCCCTGGTGTTTTACAGTATTTGGAGTTAATTGGTCACCTAGTGTTTTACATTATTTGGAGTTAATCACTCCCTGGTGTTTTACAGTATTTGGAGTTAATTGCCCACCTAGTGTTTTACAGTATTTGGATTTAATTGCTCACCTTGTGTTTTACAGTATTTGGAGTTAATCATTCCCTGGTGTTTTATAGTATTTGGAGTTAATTGCTCACCTAGTGTGTTACAGTATTTGGAGTTAATTGCCCACCTATTGTTTTACCGTATTTGGAGTTAATCATTCCCTGGTGTTTTACAGTATTTGGATTTAATTGCTCACCTTGTGTTTTACAGTATTTGGAGGTAATCATTCCCTGTTGTTTAACAGTATTTGGAGTTAATCACTCCCTGGTGTTTTACAATATTTTGAGTTAATCATTCCCTGGTGTTTTACAGTATTTGGAGTTAATCACTCCCTGGTGTTTTACAGTAATTGGAGTTAATTGCTCACCTAGTGTTTTACAGTATTTGGAGGTAATCATTCCCTGGTGTTTTACAGTATTTGGAGTTAATCATTCCCTGTTGATTTACAGTAATTGGAGTTAATTGCTCACCTAGTGTTTTACAGTATTTGGAGGTAATCACTCCCTAGTGTTTTACAGTATTTGGATTTAATCATTCCCTGTTGATTTACAGTATTTGGAGTTAATTGCTCACCTAGTGTTTTACAGTATTTGGAATTAATTGCTCACCTAGTGTTTTACAGTATTTGGAGTTAATTGCTTACCTAGTGTTTTACAGTATTTGGAGTTAATTGCTCACGTAGTGTTATACAGTATTTGGAATTAATCACTCCCTGGTGTTTTACAGCATTTGGAGTTAATTGCTCACCTAGTGTTTTCCAGTATTTGGAGTTAATCATTCCCTGGTGTTTTACAGTATTTGGAGTTAATCACTCCCTGGTGTTTTACAGTATTTGGAGTTTATCATTCCCTGGTGTTTTACAGTATTTGGAGTTAATCACTCCCTGGTGTTTTACAGTAATTGGAGTTAATTGCACACCTAGTGTTTTACAGTATTTGGAGGTAA
Source organism: Archivesica marissinica (assembly GCA_014843695.1). NCBI lineage: Eukaryota > Metazoa > Mollusca > Bivalvia > Venerida > Vesicomyidae > Archivesica > Archivesica marissinica. The sequence continues at coordinate 53,327,619 of CM026399.1, forward strand.
TCACTCCCTAGTGTTTTACAGTATTTGGAGGTAATCATTCCCTGTTGTTTTACAGTATTTGGAGTTAATCATTCCCTGATGTTTTACAGTATTTTGAGTCAATTGTACACATAGTGTTTTACAGAAATTGGTGTTAAGCATTCACTGGTGTTTTACAGTATTTGGAGTTAATTGCTCACCTGGTGTTTTACAGTATTTGGAGGTAATTGCTCACGTAGTGGTTTACTGTATTTGGAGTTAATTGCTCACCTGGTGTCTTACAGTATTTGGAGTTAATTGCTCACCTGGTGTTTTACAGTATTAGGAGTTAATTGCTCACTAGTGTTTTACAGTATTTGGAGATAATTGCTCACCTTGTATTTTACATTATTTGGTGTTAATGATTCCCTGGTGTTTTACAGTATTTGGAGTTAATTGGTCACCTAGTGTTTTACAGTATTTGGAGTTAATTGCTCAACTGGTGTTTTACAGGATTTGGAGTTAATTGCTCACCTACTCTTTTACAGTATTTGTAGTTAATCACTCCCTGGTGTTTTACAGTATTTGGATTTAATTGCCCGCCTAGTGTTTTACAGTATTTGGATTTAATTGCTCACCTTGTGTTTTACAGTATTTGGAGTTAATCATTCCCTGGTGTTTTACAGTATTTGGAGATAATTGCTCACCTTGTGTTTTACAGTATTTGGTCTTAATCATTCCCTGGTGATTTACAGTATTTGGAGTTAATCACTCCCTTGTGTTTTACAGTATTTTGAGTTAATCATTCCCTGGTGTTTTACAGTATTTGGAGTTAATCACTCCCTGGTGTTTTACAGTAATTGGAGTTAATTGCTCACGTATTTTTTACAGTATTTGGAGGTAATTACTCCCTAGTGTTTTACAGTATTTGGAGGTAATCATTCACTGGTGTTTTACAATATTTGGAGTTAAACATTCCCTGGTGTTTTACAGTATTTGGAGGTAATCACTCCCTGGTGTTTGTCAGTATTTGGAGTTAATCATTCCCTGGTGTTTTACAGTATTTGGAGTTAATTGCTCACCTAGTGTTTTACAGTATTTGGAGTTAATTGCTTACCTAGTGTTTTACAGTATTTGGAGTTAATTGCTCACGTAGTGTTATACAGTATTTGGAATTAATCACTCCCTGGTGTTTTACAGTATTTGGAGTTAATTGCTCACCTAGTGTTATACAGTATTTGGAATTAATCACTCCCTTGTGTTTTACAGGATTTGGAGTTAATCATTCCCTGGTATTTTACAGTATTTGGAGTTAATCACTCCCTGGTGTTTTACAGTATTTGGAGTTAATTGCACACCTAGTGTTTTACAGCATTGGGAGGTAATCACTCTCTAGTGTTTTACAGTATTTGGAGTTAATCATTCCCTGGTGTTGTATAGTATTTGGAGTTAATTGCTCACCTAGTGTGTTACAGTATTTGGAGTTAATTGCCCACCTAGTGTTTTACAGTATTTGGATTTAATTGCTCACCTTGTGTTTTGCAGTATTTGGAGTTAATCATTCCCTGGTGTTTTACAGTATTTGGAGTTAATCACTCCCTGGTGTTTTAAAGTATTTTGAGTTAATCAGTCCCTGGTGTTTTACAGTATTTGGAGTTAATCACTCCCTGGTGTTTTACAGTAATTGGAGTTAATTGCTCACCTAGTGTTTTACAGTATTTGGAGGTAATCACTCTCTAGTGTTTTATAGTATTAGGAATTAATTGCTCACCTAGTGTTTTACAGTATTTGGAATTAATTGCTCACCTAGTGTTTTACAGTATTTGGAGTTAATTGCTTACCTAGTGTTTTACAGTATTTGGAGTTAATTGCTCACGTAGTGTTATACAGTATTTGGAATTAATCACTCCCTGGTGTTTTACAGTATTTGGAGTTAATTGCTCACTTAGTGTTTTACAGTATTTGGAGTTAATTGCTCACCTAGTGTTTTACAGTATTTGGTGTTAATAATTCCCTGGTGTTTTACAGTATTTGGAGTTAATCACTCCCTGGTGTTTTACAGTATTTGAGTTAATCATTGCCTGGTGTTTTACAGTATTTGGATTTAATCATTCCCTGATGTTTTACATTATTTGGAGTTAATCACTCCCTGGTGTTTTACAGAATTTGGAGTTAATCATTCCCTGGTGTTTTACCTATTTGGAGTTATTCATTCCCTGGTGTTTTACAGTATTTGGAGTTAATTGCTTACCTAGTGTATTAGAGTATTTGGAGGTAATCATTCACTGGTGTTTTACAGTATTTAGAGTTAATCATTCCCTGGTGTTTTACAGGATTTGGAATCAATTGCTCGCCTAGTGTTTTACAGTATTTGGAGTTAATTGCTTACCTAGTGTTTTACAGTATTTGGAGTTAATTGCTCGCCTAGTGATATACAGTATTTGGAATTAATCACTCCCTGGTGTTTTACAGTATTTGGATTTAATTGCTCACCTTGTGTTTTACAGTATTTTGAGTTAATCAATAGCTGGTGTTTTACAGTATTTGGAGTTAATCACTCCCTGGTGTTTTACAGTAATTGGAGTTAATTGCTCACGTAGTGTTTTACAGTATTTGGAGGTAATTACTCCCTAGTGTTTTACAGTATTTGGAGGTAATCATTCACTGGTGTTTTACAATATTTGGAGTTAAACATTCCCTGGTGTTTTACAGTATTTGGAGGTAATCACTCCCAGGTGTTTGTCAGTATTTGGAGTTAATCATTCCCTGGTGTTTTACAGTATTTGGAGTTAATTGCTCACCTAGTGTTTTACAGTATTTTGAGTTAATTGCTTACCTAGTGTTTTACAGTATTTGGAGTTAATTGCTCACGTAGTGTTATACAGTATTTGGAATTAATCACTCCCTGGTGTTTTACAGTATTTGGAGTTAATTGCTCACCTAGTGTTTTACAGTATTTGGAGGTAATCATTCCCTGGTGTTTTACAGTATTTGGAGTTAATCATTCCCTGGTATTTTACAGTATTTGGAGTTAATCACTCCCTGGTGTTTTACAGTAATTGGAGTTAATTGCACACCTAGTGTTTTACAGCATTGGGAGATAATCACTCTCTAGTGTTTTACAGTATTTGGAGTTAATCATTCCCTGGTGTTGTATAGTATTTGGAGTTAATTGCTCACCTAGTGTGTTACAGTATTTGGAGTTAATTGCCCACCTTGTGTTTTACAGTATTTGGATTTAATTGCTCACCTTGTGTTTTGCAGTATTTGGAGTTAATCAGTCCCTGGTGTTTTACAGTATTTGGATTTAATTGCTCACCTTGTGTTTTACAGTATTTGGAGGTAATCATTCCCTGTTGTTTTACAGTATTTGGAGTTGATCACTCACTGATGTTTTACAGTATTTTGAGTTAATCAGTCCCTGGTGTTTTACAGTATTTGGAGTTAATCACTCCCTGGTGTTTTACAGTAATTGGAGTTAATTGCTCACCTAGTGTTTTACAGTATTTGGAGGTAATCACTCCCTAGAGTTTTACAGTATTTGGAGTTAATTGCTTACCTAGTGTTTTACAGTATTTGGAGTTAATTGCTCACGTAGTGTTATACAGTATTTGGAATTAATCACTCCCTGGTGTTTTACAGTATTTGGAGTTAATTGCTCACCTAGTGTTTCCAGTATTTGGAATTAATCATTCCCTGGTGTTTTACAGTATTTGGAGTTAATTGCTTACCTAGTGTTTTACAGTATTTGGAGGTAATCATTCCCTGGTGTTTTACAGTATTTGGAGTTAATTGCTTACCTAGTGTTTTACAGCATTTGGAGTTAATCATTCCCTGGTATTTTACAGTATTTGGAGTTAATCACTACCTGGTGTTTTACAGTAATTGGAGTTAATTGCACACCTAGAGTTTTACAGCATTGGGAGGTAATCACTCTCTAGTGTTTTACAGTATTTGGAGTTAATCATTCCCTGGTGTTTTATAGTATTTGGAGTTAATTACTCACCTAGTGTGTTACAGTATTTGGAGTTAATTGCCCACCTAGTGTTTTACAGTATTTGGATTTAATTGCTCACCTTGTGTTTTGCAGTATTTGGAGTTAATCACTCACTGGTGTTTTACAGTATTTTGAGTTAATCATTCCCTGGTGTTTTACAGTATTTGGAGTTAATCACTCCCTGGTGTTTTACAGTAATTGGAGTTAATTGCTCACCTAGTGTTTTACAGTATTTGGAGGTAATCACTCCCTAGTGTTTTACAGTATTTGGAGGTAATCATTCCCTGGTGTTTTACAGTATTTGGAGTTAATCATTCCCTGGTGTTTTACAGTATTTGGAGGTAATCACTCCCTGGTGTTTTTTATTATTTGGATTTAATCTTTCACTGGTGTTTTACAGTATTTGGAGTTAATTGCTCACCTAGTGTTTTACAGTATGTGGAGTTAATTGCTTACCTAGTTATTTACAGTATTTGGAGTTAATTGCTCACACAGTGTTATACAGTATTTGGAATTAATCACTCCCTGGTGTTTTACAGTATTTGGAGTTAATTGCTCACCTAGTGTTTTTCAGTATTTGGAGGTAATAATTCCCTGGTGTTTTACAGTATTTGGAATTAATCATTCCCTAGTGTTGTACAGTATTTGGAGTTAATCACTTCCTGGTGTTTTACAGTATTTGGAGTTAATCATTCCCTGGTGTTTTACAGTATTTGGAGTTAATCACTTCCTGGTGTTTTACAGTAATTGGAGTTAATTGCACACCTAGTGTTTTACAGTATTTGGAGGTAATCACTCCCTAGTGTTTTACAGTATTTGGAGGTAATCATTCCCTGTTGTTTTACAGTATTTGGAGTTAATCATTCCCTGATGTTTTACAGTATTTTGAGTCAATTGCACACCTAGTGTTTTACAGAAATTGGTGTCAATCATTCCCTGGTGTTTTACAGTATTTGGAGTTAATTGCTCACCTGGTGTTTTACAGTATTTGGAGGTAATTGCTCACGTAGTGGTTTACCTTATTTGGAGTTAATTGCTCACTTAGTGTTTTACAATATTTGGAGATAATTGCTCACCTAGTATTTTACATTATTTGGTGTTAATCATTCCTTGGTGTTTTACAGTATTTGGAGTTTATTGGTCACCTAGTGTTTTACAGTATTTGGAGTTAATCACTCCCTGGTGTTTTACAGTATTTGGATTTAATTGCCCGCCTAGTGTTTTACAGTATTTGGATTTAATTGCTCACCTTGTGTTTTGCAGTATTTGGAGTTAATCATTCCCTGGTGTTTTACAGTATTTGGAGTTAATTGCTAACCTAGTGTTTTACAGTATTTGGAATTAATTGCTCACCTAGTGTTTTACAGTATTTGGAGTTAATTGTTTACCTAGTGTTTTACAGTATTTGGAGTTAATTGCTCAGGTAGTGTTATACAGTATTTGGAATTAATTGCTCACCTAGTGTTTTACAGTATTTGGAGTTAATTGTTTACCTAGTGTTTTACAGTATTTGTAGTTAATTGCTCACCTAGTGTTTTACAGTAATTGGAGATAATTGCACACCGAGTGTTTTACAGTATTGGGATGTAATCACTCTCTAGTGTTTTACAGTATTTGGAGGTAATCACTCCCTAGTGTTTTACAGTATTTGGAGTTAATCATTCCCAGGTATTTTACAGTATTTGGAGTTAATTGCTTACCTAGTGATTTAAAGTATTTGGAGGTAATCATTCCCTGGTGTTTTACAGTATTTGGAGTTAATCACTCCCTGGTGTTTTACAGCATTTGGAGTTAATCACTCCCTGGTATTTTACAGTATTTGGAGTTAATCACTCCCTGGTGTTCTACAGTATTTGAGTTAATCATTCCCTGATGTTTTACCGTATTTTGAGTCAATTGCACACCTAGTGTTTTACAGAAATTGGTGTTAATCATTCCCTGGTGTTTACAGTATTTGGAGTTAATTGCTTACCTAGTGTTTTACAGTATTTGGAATTAATTGCTCACCTAGTGTTTTACAGTAATTGGAGTTAATTGCTCACTTAGTGTTTTACAGTATTTGGAGATAATTGCTCACCTAGTGTTTTACAGTATTTGGTGTTAATAATTCTCGGGTGTTTTACAGTATTTGGAGTTAATCACTCCCTGGTGTTCTACAGTATTTGAGTTAATCATTCCCTGGTGTTTTACAGTATTTGGAGTTAATTGCTCACCTGGTGTTTTACAGTATTTTGGAGTTAATTGCTCCCCTGGTGTCTTACAGTATTTGGAGTTAATTGCTCACTTAGTGTTTTACATTACTTGGAGTTAATTGTTCACCTAGTGTTTTACAGTATTTGGTGTTAATCATTGCCTGGTGTTTTACAGTATTTGGAGTTAATTGGTCACCTAGAGCTTTACATTATTTGGAGTTAATTGCTCACCTGGTTGTTTTACAGTATTTGGAGTTAATTGCTCACCTAGTGTGTTACAGTATTTGGAGTTAATCACTTCCTGGTGTTTTACAGTATTTGGAGTTAATTGCCCACCTAGTGTTTTACAGTATTTGGATATAATTGCTCACCTTGTGTTTTACAGTATTTGGAGTTAATCATTCCCTGGTGTTTTATAGTATTTGGAGTTAATTGCTCACCTAGTGTGTTACAGTATTTGGAGTTAATTGCCACCTAGTGTTTTACAGTATTTGGAGTTAATCATTCCCAAGTGTTTTACAGTATTTGGAGTTAATCACTCCCTGGTGTTTTTCAGTATTTGGATATAATCATTACCTGGTGTTTTACAGTATTTGGAGTTAATTGCTCACCTAGTGTTTTACAGTATTTGGAATTAATTGCTCACCTAGTGTTTTACAGTATTTGGAGTTAATTGCTTACCTAGTGTTTTACAGGATTTGGAGTTAATTGCTCACGTAGTGTTATACAGTATTTGGAATTAATCACTCCCTGGTGTTTTACAGTATTTGGAGTTAATTGCTCACCTAGTGTTTTCCAGTATTTGGAGGTAATCATTCCCTGGTGTTTTACAGTATTTGGAGTTAATCACTCCCTGGTGTTTTACAGTATTTGGAGTTAATCATTCCCTGGTGTTTTACAGTATTTGGAGTTAATCACTCCCTGGTGTTTTACAGTAATTGGAGTTAATTGCACACCTAGTGTTTTACAGTATTTGGAGATAATCACTCCCCAGTGTTTACAGTATTTGGAGGTAATCATTCCCTGTTGTTTTACAGTATTTTGAGTCAATTGCACACCTAGTGTTTTACAGAAATTGGTGTTAATCATTCCCTGGTGTTTACAGTATTTGGAGTTAATTGCTTACCTAGTGTTTTACAGTATTTGGAATTAATTGCTCACCTAGAGTTTTACAGTAATTGGAGTTAATTGCTCACTTAGTGTTTTACAATATTTGGAGTTAATTGCTCACCTAGTGTTTTACAGTATTTGGTGTTAATAATTCTCGGGTGTTTTACAGTATTTGGAGTTAATCACTCCCTGGTGTTCTACAGTATTTGAGTTAATCATTCCCTGGTGTTTTACAGTATTTGGATTTAATTGCTCACCTGGTGTTTTACAGTATTTTGGAGTTAATTGCTCCCCTGGTGTCTTACAGTATTTGGAGTTAATTGCTCACTTAGTGTTTTACAGTACTTGGAGTTAATTGTTCACCTAGTGTTTTACAGTATTTGGTGTTAATCATTGCCTGGTGTTTTACAGTATTTGGAGTTAATTGGTCACCTAGAGTTTTACATTATTTGGAGTTACTTGCTCACCTGGTTGTTTTACAGTATTTGGAGTTAATTGCTCACCTAGTGTGTTACAGTATTTGGAGTTAATCACTTCCTGGTGTTTTACAGTATTTGGAGTTAATTGCCCACCTAGTGTTTTACAGTATTTGGATATAATTGCTCACCTTGTGTTTTACAGTATTTGGAGTTAATCATTCCCTGGTGTTTTATAGTATTTGGAGTTAATTGCTCACCTAGTGTGTTACAGTATTTGGAGGTAATCACTCCCTGGTGTTTTTCAGTATTTGGATATAATCATTACCTGGTGTTTTACAGTATTTGGAGTTAATTGCTCACCTAGTGTTTTACAGTATTTGGAATTAATTGCTCACCTAGTGTTTTACAATATTTGGAGTTAATTGCTTACCTAGTGTTTTACAGGATTTGGAGTTAATTGCTCACGTAGTGTTATACAGTATTTGGAATTAATCACTCCCTGGTGTTTTACAGTATTTGGAGCTAATTGCTCACCTAGTGTTTTCCAGTATTTGGAGGTAATCATTCCCTGGTGTTTTACAGTATTTGGAGTTAATCACTCCCTGGTGTTTTACAGTATTTGGATTTAATCATTCCCTGGTGTTTTACAGTATTTGGAGTTAATCACTCCCTGGTGTTTTACAGTAATTGGAGTTAATTGCACACCTAGTGTTTTATAGTATTTGGAGATAATCACTCCCTAGTGTTTACAGTATTTGGAGGTAATCATTCCCTGGTGTTTTACAGTATTTGGAGTTAATCATTCCCTGATGTTTTACAGTATTTTGAGTCAATTGCACACCTAGTGTTTTACAGTATTTGGAGTTAATTGCTCACGTAGTGGTTTACCGTATTTGTAGTTAATTGCTCACCTGGTGTTTTACAGTATTAGGAGTTAATTGTTCACCTAGTATTTTACATTATTTGGTGTTAATCATTCCCTGGTGTTTTACAGTATTTGGAGTTAATTGGTCACCTAGTGTTTTACAGTATTTGGAGTTAATTGCTCACCTGATGTTTTACAGTATTTGGAGTTAATTGCTCACCTAGTGTTTTACAGTATTTGTAGTTAATCACTCCCTGGTGTTTTACAGTATTTGGATTTAATTGCCCGCCTAGTGTTTTACAGTATTTGGATTTAAATGCTCACCTTGTGTTTTACAGTATTTGGAGTTAATCATTCCCTGGTGTTTTACAGTATTTGGAGTTAATTGCTCACCTTGTGTTTTACAGTATTTGGTCTTAATCATTCCCTGGTGATTTACAGTATTTGGAGTTAATCACTCCCTTGTGTTTTACAGTATTTTGAGTTAATCATTCCCTGGTGTTTTACAGTATTTGGAGCTAATCACTCCCTGGTGTTTACAGTAATTGGAGTTAATTGCTCACGTAGTGTTTTACAGTATTTGGAGGTAATTACTCCCTAGTGTTTTACAGTATTTGGAGTTAATCACTCCCTGGTGTTTTACAGTATTTGGAGGTAATCATTCACTGGTGTTTTACAGTATTTGGAGTTAATTGCTCACCTAGTGTTTTACAGTATTTGGAATTAATTGCTCACCTAGTGTTTTACAGTATTTGGAGTTAATTGCTTACCTAGTGTTTTACAGTATTTGGTGTTAATCATTGCCTGGTGTCTTACAGTATTTGGAGTTAATTGCTCACTTAGTGTTTTACCGTACTTGGAGTTAATTGTTCACCTAGTGTTTTACAGTATTTGGTGTTAATCATTGCCTGGTGTTTTACAGTATTTGGAGTTAATTGGTCACCTAGTGTATTACATTATTTGGAGTTAATTGCTCACCTGCTGTTTTACAGTATTTGGAGTTAATTGCTCACCTAGTGTGTTACAGTATTTGGGGTTAATCACTCCCTGGTGTTTTACAGTATTTGGAGTTAATTGCCCACCTAGTGTTTTACAGTATTGGATATAATTGCTCACCTTGTGTTTTACAGTATTTGGAGTTAATCATTCCCTGGTGTTTTATAGTATTTGGAGTTAATTGCTCACCTAGTGTGTTACATTATTTGGAGTTAATTGCCCACCTAGTGTTTTACAGTATTTGGAGTTAATCATTCCCTGGTGTTTTACAGTATTTGGAGTTAATCACTCCCTGTTGTTTTACAGTATTTTGAGTTAATCATTCCCTGGTGTTTTACAGTATTTGGAGTTAATAACTCCCTGGTGTTTTACAGTAATTGGAGGTAATCACTCCCTGGTGTTTTTTAGTATTTGGATTTAATCTTTCTCTGGTGTTTTACAGTATTTGGAGTTAATTGCTCACCTAGTGTTTTACAGTATTTGGAATTAATTGCTCACCTAGTGTTTTACAGTATGTGGAGTTAATTGCTTACCTAGTGTTTTACAGTATTTGGAGATAATTGCTCACACAGTGTTATACAGTATTTGGAATTAATCACTCCCTGGTGTTTTACAGTATTTGGAGTTAATTGCTCACCTAGTGTTTTTCAGTATTTGGAGATAATAATTCCCTGGTGTTTTACAGTATTTGGAATTAATCACTCCCTGGTGTTTTACAGTATTTGGAGTTAATAACTCCCTGGTGTTTTACAGTAATTGGAGGTAATCACTCCCTGGTGTTTTTTAGTATTTGGATTTAATCTTTCTCTGGTGTTTTACAGTATTTGGAGTTAATTGCTCACCTAGTGTTTTACAGTATTTGGAATTAATTGCTCACCTAGTGTTTTACAGTATGTGGAGTTAATTGCTTACCTAGTGTTTTACAGTATTTGGAGATAATTGCTCACACAGTGTTATACAGTATTTGGAATTAATCACTCCCTGGTGTTTTACAGTATTTGGAGTTAATTGCTCACCTAGTGTTTTTCAGTATTTGGAGATAATAATTCCCTGGTGTTTTACAGTATTTGGAATTAATCACTCCCTGGTGTTTTACAGTAATTGGAGTTAATTGCACACCTAGTGTTTTACAGTATTTGGAGGTAATCACTGCCTAGTGTTTTACAGTATTTGGAGTTAATCATTCCCTGATGTTTTACAGTATTTTGAGTCAATTGCACACCTAGTGTTTTACAGAAATTGGTGTTAATCATTCCCTGGTGTTTTACAGTATTTGGAGTTAATTGCTCACCTGGTGTTTTACAGTATTTGGAGGTAATTGCTCACGTAGTGGTTTACCTTATTTGGAGTTAATTGCTCACTTAGTGTTTTACAGTATTTGGAGATAATTGCTCACCTAGTATTTTACATTATTTGGTGTTAATCTTTCCTTGGTGTTTTACAGTATTTGGAGTTTATTGGTCACCTAGTGTTTTACAGTATTTGGAGTTAATCACTCCCTGGTGTTTTACAGTATTTGGATTTAATTGCCCGCCTAGTGTTTTAGAGTATTTGGATTTAATTGCTCACCTTGTGTTTTGCAGTATTTGGAGTTAATCATTCCCTGGTGTTTTACAGTATTTGGAGTTAATTGCTCACCTTGTGTTTTATAGTATTTGGTCTTAATCATTCCCTGGTGATTTACAGTATTTGGAGTTAATCACTCCCTTGTGTTTTACAATATTTTGAGTTAATCATTCCCTGGTGTTTTACAGTATTTTGAGTTAATCACTCCCTGGTGTTTACAGTAATTGGAGTTAATTTCTCACGTAGTGTTTTACAGTATTTGGAGGTAATCATTCCCAGGTGTTTTACAGTATTTGGAGGTAATCACTCCCTGGTGTTTTTCGGTATTTGGAGTTAATCATTCCCTGGTGTTTTAAAGTAGTTGGAGTTAATTGCTAACCTAGTGTTTTACAGTATTTGGAATTAATTGCTCACCTAGTGTTTTACAGTATTTGGAGTTAATTGTTTACCTAGTGTTTTACAGTATTTGGAGTTAATTGCTCACGTAGTGTTATACGGTATTTGGAATTAATCACTCCCTGGTGTTTTACAGTATTTGTAGTTAATTGCTCACCTAGTGTTTTACAGTAATTGGAGATAATTGCACACCGAGTGTTTTACAGTATTGGGATGTAATCACTCTCTAGTGTTTTACAGTATTTGGAGGTAATCACTCCCTAGTGTTTTACAGTATTTGGAGTTAATCATTCCCAGGTATTTTACAGTATTTGGAGTTAATTGCTTACCTAGTGATTTAAAGTATTTGGAGGTAATCATTCCCTGGTGTTTTACAGTATTTGGAGTTAATCATTCCCTGGTATTTTACAGTATTTGGAGTTAATCACTCCCTGGTGTTTTACAGTAATTGGAGATAATTGCACACCGAGTGTTTTACAGTATTGGGATATAATCACTCTCTAGTGTTTTACAGTATTTGGAGGTAATCATTCCCTGGTGTTTTACATTATTTGGCGTTAATCATTCCCTGATGTTTTACAGTATTTTGAGTCAATTGCACACCTAGTGTTTTACAGTAATTGGAGTTAATTGCTCACTTAGTGTTTTACAGTATTTGGAGTTAATTGCTCACCTAGTGTTTTACAGTATTTGGTGTTAATAATTCTCGGGTGTTTTACAGTATTTGGAGTTAATCACTCCCTGGTGTTCTACAGTATTTGAGTAAATCATTCCCTGGTGTTTTACAGTATTTGGAGTTAATTGCTCACCTGGTGTTTTACAGTATTTTCGAGTTAATTGCTCCCCTGGTGTCTTACAGTATTTGGAGTTAATTGCTCACTTAGTGTTTTACAGTACTTGGAGTTAATTGTTCACCTAGTGTTTTACAGTATTTGGTGTTAATCATTGCCTGGTGTTTTACAGTATTTGGAGTTAATTGGTCACCTAGAGTTTTACATTATTTGGAGTTAATTGCTCACCTGATGTTTTACAGTATTTGGTGTTAATCATTGCCTGGTGTTTTACAGTATTTGGAGTTAATTGGTCACCTAGAGTTTTACATTATTTGGAGTTAATTGCTCACCTGGTTGTTTTAAAGTATTTGGAGTTAATTGCTCACCTAGTGTGTTACAGTATTTGGAGTTAATCACTTCCTGGTGTTTTACAGTATTTGGAGTTAATTGCCCACCTAGTGTTTTACAGTATTTGGATATAATTGCTCACCTTGTGTTTTACAGTATTTGGAGTTAATCATTCCCTGGTGTTTTATAGTATTTGGAGTTAATTGCTCACCTAGTGTGTTACAGTATTTGGAGTTAATTATTCCCTGGTGTTTTATAGTATTTGGAGTTAATTGCTTACCTAGTGTTTTACAGGATTTGGAGTTAATTGCTCACGTAGTGTTATACAGTATTTGGAATTAATCATTCCCTGGTGTTTTACAGTATTTGGATTTAATTGCTCACCTTGTGATTTACAGTATTTGGAGGTAATCATTCCCTGTTGGTTTACAGTATTTGGAGTTAATCACTCCCTGGTGTTTTACAGTATTTTGAGTTAATCATTCCCTGGTGTTTTACAGTATTTGGAGTTAATAACTCCCTGGTGTTTTACAGTAATTGGAGTTAATTGCTCACCTAGTGTTTTACAGTATTTGGAGGTAATCACTCACTAGTATTTTACAGTATTTGGAGGTAATCATTCCCTGGTGTTTTACAGTATTTGGAGGTAATCACTCCCTGGTGTTTTTCAGTATTTGGATTTAATCATTCCCTGGTGTTTTACAGTATTTGGAGTTAATTGCTCACCTAGTGTTTTACAGTATTTGGAATTAATTGCTCACCTAGTGTTTTACAGTATTTGGAGTTAATTGCTCACCTAGTGTTTTCCAGTATTTGGAGTTAATCATTCCCTGGTGTTTTACAGTATTTGGAGTTAATTGCTCACCTAGTGTTTTCCAGTATTTGGAGGTAATCATTCCCTGGTGTTTTACAGTATTTGGAGTTAATCATTCCCTAGTGTTTTACAGTATTTGGAGTTAATCACTCCCTGGTGTTTTAGAGTAATTGGAGTTAATTGCACACCTAGTGTTTTACAGTATTTGGAGATAATCACTCCCTAGAGTTTTACAGTATTTGGAGGTAATCATTCCCTGGTGTTTTACAGTATTTGGAGTTAATCATTCCCTGATGTTTTACAGTATTTTGAGTCAATTGCACACCTAGTGTTTTACAGAAATTGGTGTTAATCATTCCCTGGTGTTTACAATATTTGGAGTTAATTGCTCACCTGGTTTTTTTTCAGTATTTGGAGGTAATTGCTCACGTAGTGGTTTACCGTATTTGGAGTTAATTGCTCACCTGGTGTTTTACAGTATTTGGAGTTAATTGCTCACCTGGTGTTTTACAGTATTTGGAGATAATTTTTCACCTAGTATTTTACATTATTTGGTGTTAATCATTCCCTGGTGTTTTACAGTATTTGGAGTTAATTTGTCACCTAGTGTTTTACAGTATTTGGAGTTAATTGCTCTTCTGATGTTTTACAGTATTTGGAGTTAATTGCTCACCTAGTGTTTTACAGTATTTGTAGTTAATCACTCCCTGGTGTTTTACAATATTTGGATTTAAAATCCCGCCTAGTGTTTTACAGTATTTGGATTTAATTGTTCACCTTGTGTTTTACAGTATTTGGAGTTAATCATTCCCTGGTGTTTTACAGTATTTGGATTTAATTGCTCACCTTGTGTTTTACAGTATTTGGTCTTAATCATTCCCTGGTGATTTACAGTATTTGGAGTTAATCACTCCCTTGTGTTTTACAGTATTTTGAGTTAATCATACCCTGGTGTTTTACAGTATTTGGAGCTAATCACTCCCTGGTGTTTACAGTAATTGGAGTTAATTGCTCACGTAGTGTTTTACAGTATTTGGAGGTAATTACTCCCTAGTGTTTTACAGTATTTGGAGGTAATCATTCACTGGTGTTTTAGTGTATTTGGAGTTAATCAATCCCTGGTGTTTTACAGTATTTGGAGGTAATCACTCCCTGGTGTTTTTCGGTATTTGGAGTTAATCATTCCCTGGTGTTTTACAGTATTTGGAGTTAATTGCTCACCTAGTGTTTTACAGTATTTGGAATTAATTGCTCACCTAGTGTTTTACAGTATTTGGAGTTAATTGCTTACCTAGTGTTTTACAGTATTTGGAGTTAATTGCTCACGTAGTGTTATACAGTATTTGGAATTGATCACTCCCTGGTGTTTTACAGTATTTGGAGTTAATTGCTTACGTACTTTACAGTATTTGGAGTTAATTGCTCACTTAATATTTTACAGTAATTGGAGCTAATAGCTCACCTAGTGTTTATCAATATTTGGAGATAATCATTCCATGGTGTTTTACAGTATTTGGAGTTAATTGCACACCTAGCGTTTTACAGTATTTGGAGTTAATTGCTCACCTAATGTTTTAAAACATTTGGAGTTAATTGCTCACCTAGTGTTTTACAGTATTTGGAGTTAATTTCTCACTTAATATTTTACACTAATTGGAGCTAATTGCACACCTAGAGTTTTACAGTATTTGGAGTTAATTGCTCACCTAATGTTTTACAGTATTTGGAGGTAATCACTCCCTGGTGTTTTACAGTATTTGGAGTTAATCATTCCCTGGTGTTTTACAGTATTTGGAGTTAATTGCTCTCATAGTGTTTTACAGTATTTGGAGTTAATCACTCCCTGGTGTTTTACAGTATTTGGAGTTAATCATTCCCTTGTGTTTTACAGTATTTGGAGTTAATTGCTCACCTAGTGTTTACAGTATTTAGAATTAATTGCTCACCTAGTGTTTTACAGTATTTGGAGTTAATTGCTTACCTAGTGTTTTACAGGATTTGGAGATAATTGCTCACGTAGTGTTATACAGTATTTGGAATTAATCACTCCCTGGTGTTTTACAGTATTTGGAGTTAATTGCTCACCTAGTGTTTTCCAGTATTTGGAGGTAATCATTCCCTGGTGTTTTACAGTATTTGGAGTTAATCATTCCCTGATGTTTTACAGTATTTTGAGTCAATTGCACACCTAGTGTTTTACAGTATTTGGAGTTAATTGCTCACGTAGTGGTTTACCGTATTTGTAGTTAATTGCTCACCTGGTGTTTTACAGTATTAGGAGTTAATTTCTCACTTAGTATTTTACAGTATTTGGAGATAATTGTTCACCTAGTATTTTACATTATTTGGTGTTAATCATTCCCTGATGTTTTACAGTATTTGGAGTTAATTGTTCACCTAGTGTTTTACAGTATTTGGAGTTAATTGCTCACCTGATGTTTTACAGTATTTGGAGTTAATTGCTCACCTAGTGTTTTACAGTATTTGTAGTTAATCACTCCCTGGTGTTTTACAGTATTTGGTGTTAATCATTGCCTGGTGTTTTACAGTATTTGGAGTTAATTGGTCACGTAGTGTTTTACATTATTTGGAGTTAATTGCTCACCTGGTGTTTTACAGTATTTGGAGTTAATTGCTCACCTAGTGTGTTACAGTATTTGGAGTTAATCACTCCCTGGTGTTTTACAGTATTTGGAGTTAATTACCCACCTAGTGTTTTACAGTATTTGGATATAATTGCTCACCTTGTGTTTTACAGTATTTGGAGTTAATCATTCCCTGGTGTTTTATAGTATTTGGAGTTAATTGCTCACCTAGTGTGTTACATTATTTGGAGTTAATTGCCCACCTAGTGTTTTACAGTATTTGGAGTTAATCATTCCCTGGTGTTTTACAGTATTTGGATTTAATTGCTCACCTTGTGTTTTACAGTATTTGGAGGTAATCATTCCCTGTTGTTTTACAGTATTTGGAGTTAATCATTCCCTGGTGTTTTACAGTATTTGGTGTTAATCATTGCCTGGTGTTTTACAGTATTTGGATATAATTGCTCACCTTGTGTTTTACAGTATTTGGAGTTAATCATTCCCTGGTGTTTTATAGTATTTGGAGTTAATTGCTCACCTAGTGTGTTACATTATTTGGAGTTAATTGCCCACCTAGTGTTTTACAGTATTTGGAGTTAATCACTCCCTGGTGTTTACAGTATTTGGAGGTAATCATTCCCTGTTGTTTTACAGTATTTGGAGTTAATCATTCCCTGATGTTTTACAGTATTTTGAGTCAATTGCACACCTAGAGTTTTACAGAAATTGGTGTTAATCATTCCCTGGTGTTTACAGTATTTGGAGTTAATTGCTCACCTGGTGTTTTACAGTATTTGGAGGTATTTGCTCACGTAGTGGTTTACTGTATTTGGAGTTAATTGCTCACCTGGTGTTTTACAGTATTTGGAGTTAATTGCTCACCTGGTGTTTTACAGTATTAGGAGTTAATTGCTCACTTAGTGTTTTACAGTATTTGGAGATAATTGTTCACCTAGTATTTTACATTATTTGGTGTTAATCATTCCCTGGTGTTTTACAGTATTTGGAGTTAATTTGTCACCTAGTGTTTTACAGTATTTGGAGTTAATATCTCACCTGATGTTTTACAGTATTTGGAGTTAATTGCTCACCTAGTGTTGTACAGTATTTGTAGTTAATCACTCCCTGGTGTTTACAATATTTGGATTTAAAATCCCGCCTAGTGTTTTACAGTATTTGGATTTAATTGCTCACCTTGTGTTTTACAGTATTTGGAGTCAATCATTCCCTGGTGTTTTACAGTATTTGGAGTTAATTGCTCACCCTGTGTTTTACAGTATTTGGTCTTAATCATTCCCTGGTGATTTACAGTATTTGGAGTTAATCACTCCCTTGTGTTTTACAGTATTTTGAGTTAATCATTCCCTGGTGTTTTACAGTATTTGGAGCTAATCACTCCCTGGTGTTTACAGTAATTGGAGTTAATTGCTCACGTAGTGTTTTACAGTATTTGGAGGTAATTACTCCCTAGTGTTTTACAGTATTTGGAGGTAATCATTCACTGGTGTTTTAGTGTATTTGGAGTTAATCAATCCCTGGTGTTTTACAGTATTTGGAGGTAATCACTCCCTGGTGTTTTTCGGTATTTGGAGTTAATCATTCCCTGGTGTTTTACAGTATTTGGAGTTAATTGCTCACCTAGTGTTTTACAGTATTTGGAATTAATTGCTCACCTAGTGTTTTACAGTATTTGGAGTTAATTGCTTACCTAGTGTTTTACAGTATTTGGAGTTAATTGCTCACGTAGTGTTATACAGTATTTGGAATTAATCACTCCCTGGTGTTTTACAGTATTTGGAGTTAATTGCTTACGTACTTTACAGTATTTGGAGTTAATTGCTCACTTAATATTTTACAGTAATTGGAGCTAATAGCTCACCTAGTGTTTATCAATATTTGGAGGTAATCATTCCATGGTGTTTTACAGTATTTGGAGTTAATTTCTCCCTGGTGTTTTACAGTATTTGTAGTTAATTGCACACCTAGCGTTTTACAGTATTTGGAGTTAATTGCTCACCTAATGTTTTAAAACATTTGGAGTTAATTGCTCACCTAGTGTTTTACAGTATTTGGAGTTAATTGCTTACGTACTTTACAGTATTTGGATTTAATTGCTCACTTAATATTTTACAGTAATTAGAGCTAATAGCTCACCTAGTGTTTATTTGGAGGTAATCATTCCATGGTGTTTTACAGTATTTGGAGTTAATTGCTCACGTAGTGTTTTACAATATTTGGAGTTAATCATTCCCTGGTGTTTTACAGTATTTGGAGTTAATTGCTCACCTAGTGTTTTACAGTATTTAGAATTAATTGCTCACCTAGTGTTTTACAGTATTTGGAGTTAATTGCTTACCTAGTGTTTTACAGTATTTGGAATTAATCACTCCCTGGTGTTTTACAGTATTTGGAGTTAATTGCTCACTTAATATGTTACAGTAATTGGAGCTAATAGCTCACCAAGTGTTTAACAATATTTGGAAGTAATCATTCCATGGTGTTTTACAGTATTTGGAGTTAATTGCTCACCTAGTGTTTTACAATATTTGGAGGTAATCATTCCATGGTGTTTTACAGTATTTGGAGTTAATTTCTCCCTGGTGTTTTACAGTATTTGTAGTTAATTGCACACCTAGCGTTTTACAGTATTTGGAGTTAATTGCTCACCTAATGTTTTACAGCATTTGGAGTTAATTTCTCACCTAGTGTTTTACAGTATTTGGAGTTAATTGCTCACTTACTATTTTACAGTAATTGGAGCTAATTGCACACCTAGTGTTTTACAGTATTTGGAGTTAATTGCTCACCTAGTGTTTTTCATTATTTGAACATAATTGCTCACCTAGTGTTTTACAGTAATTGGAGCGAATCGGTCATCCGGTGTTTTATAGTATTTGGAGTTAATCTCAAACTCGGTGTTTTAAAGTATTTGAAGTTAATCGTTCATCTTGTATTTTAAAGTACATGGAGTTAATCGCTAACCTATTGATTGACAGTATATGGATGTAATCCGTCGCCTGTGCTTAACAATATGTGAAACTAAACTACTATGGAGACGCCGGATTAAATTCAACACATTTGACCTACTTTCCACATTCTAAAATAGAGCCGGGTTTTCTTTGGGAGGTCGACATTCTAACTGGTCGAAAGGTGAACCCTCGACGTAACATCAAAACCCATGCCGTGACGTCACCGATGACTCATCCTCATCGACCACTATGAACGAGTAGTTGGCGTATAGCTGTCAGTGTATCTATATTTCGTATAACTGTCATTGTTAGCTATATTTCGTATAACTGTTATTGTTATCTTTATTTCGTATAACTGTCATTGTTATCTATATTTCGTATAACTGTCATTGTTATCTTTATTTCGTATAACTGTCATTGTTATCTATATTTCGTATAACTGTCATTGTTATCTATATTTCGTATAACTGTTATTGTTATCTTTATTTCGTATACCTGCCATTGTTATTTCTATTTCGTATAACTGTCATTGTTATCTATATTTCGTATACCTGCCATTGTTATTTCTATTTCGTATACCTGTCATAGTATCTTTATTTCGTATACCTGTCATTGTTATCTTTATTTCGTATAACTGTCATTGTTATCTATATTTCGTATAACTGTTATTGTTATCTTTATTTCGTATGAATGTCATTGTTATTTTTAGTTCGAATAACTGTCATTGCTATGTTTAGTTCGTATACCTGTCATTGTTATTTCTATTTCGTATACCTGTCATTGTTATTTTTAGTTCGCATACCTGTCATTGTTATTTCTATTTCGTATACCTGTCATAGTATCTTTATTTCGTAGAACTGTCATTGTTATCTTTATTTCGTATGATTGTCATTGTTATCTATGTATATTTTATATAAGATACGAATCTATCTTAGAATTAGGTAAGCCTCTCCGATTTGTCTTACAAATCAGATTATCTAGGTTTCGGGTTCGTTTCCCTTGCCGTTCGATTGATTTAGCACAAAATACGACATGTTTGGCTTGCTACTTGGCATATATTGGGTATTGACGACGTTAACATATCAGGCACATGCAAATGGTACATGGAAGGAAGCGTACACAAATGTTATGCTTGCGGTTTGGTATCCCAACCCAAGACCGCCTGCTCTACCAACCGGGCTAACTCCGCAGTCGTATCAATACATTGCATTCACATTAGGCTGGCTAGTCGAGATTGGAGGCACACTGTGTAGCAGCTATTATGTTGGTTAGGCTAGCTAGTCGAGATTGGAGGCACACTGTGTAGCAGCTATTATGTTGGTTAGGCTGGCTAGACGAGATGGAGGCACATTGTATAGAAGCTATTATGTTGGTTAGGCTGGCTAGACGAGATGGAGGCACACTGTACCAGCTATTATATTGGTTAGGCTGGCTAGACGAGATGGAGGCACACTGTGTACCAGCTATTATGTTGGTTAGGCTGGCTAGACGAGATGGAGGCACACTGTGTAGCAGCTATTATGTTGGTTAGGCTGGCTAGACGAGATGGAGGCACACTGTGTAGCAGCTATTATGTTGGTTAGGCTGGCTAGTCGAGATGGAGGCACACTGTGTACCAGCTATTATGTTGGTTAGGCTAGCTAGTCGTGATGGAGGCACACTGTGTAGCAGCTATTATGTTGGTTACGCTGGCTAGACGAGCTGGAGACACACTGTGTGGCAGCTATTATGTTGGTTAGGCTGGCTAGACGAGATGGAGGCACACTGTGTAGCAGCTATTATGTTGGTTAGGCTGGCTAGACGAGCTGGAGACACACTGTGTAGCAGCTGTTATGTTGGTTAGGCTGGCTAGTCGTGATGGAGGCACACTGTGTACCAGCTATTATGTTGGTTACGCTGGCTAGACGAGCTGGAGACACACTGTGTAGCAGCTATTATGTTGGTTACGCTGGCTAGACGAGATGGAGGTGCAGCTATTATGTTGGTTAGGTGGTTAGTCGAGATGGAGGCACACTGTGTAGAGTATTATGTTGGTTAGGCTGGTAGTCGAGATGGAGGGGCACACTGTGTAGCAGCTATTATGTTGGTTAGGCTGGTTAGTCGAGATGGAGGCACACTGTGTAGCAGCTATTATGTTGGTTAGGCTGGCTAGTCGAGATGGAGACACACTGTGTAGCAGCTATTATGTTGGTTACGCTGGCTAGTCGAGATGGAGGCACACTGTCTAGCAGCTATTATTTTGGTTACGCTGGCTAGTCGAGATGGAGGCACACTGTGTAGCAGCTATTATGTTGGTTAGGCTGGCTAGTCGAGATGGAGGCACACTGTGTAGCAGCTATTATGTTGGTTAGGTTGGCTAGACGAGATGGAGGCACACTGTGTAGCAGCTATTATGTTGGTTAGGCTGGCTAGACGAGATGGGGGCACACTGTGTAGCAGCTATTATGTTGGTTAGACTGGCTAGACGAGATGGAGGCACACTGTGTACCAGCTATTATATTGGTTAGGCTGGCTAGACGAGATGGAGGCACACTGTGTAGCAGCTATTATGTTGGTTAGGCTGGCTAGACGAGATGGGGGCACACTGTGTAGCAGCTATTATGTTGGTTAGGCTGGCTAGACGAGATGGGGGCGCACTGTGTAGCAGCTATTATGTTGGTTAGGCTGGCTAGACGAGATGGAGGCACACTGATAACAGCTATTATGTTGGTTAGGCTAGCTAGACGAGATGGAGGCACACTGTGTAGCAGCTATTATGTTGGTTAGGCTGGCTAGACGAGATGGGGCACACTGTGTAGCAGCTATTATGTTGGTTAGGCTAGCTAGACGAGATGGAGGCACACTGTATACCAGCTATTATGTTGGTTATGTTTTGTTGTTGCATGTTTCTACATCTAATGTGTACAAACTTCACTTCTCATAAGCTTAATGGACACATTGCCATCAACTCATTATGTATCTCCAACAATGTGGAGTAATAAAGCTTAAAGGAAAACATTCAACAAAATCCTTGTTAATCTTGAAATATAAAGCTCACCAATACATCAAATATTTTAAAAAACGCAAAGAAAGAAGTTATGACAGCTTGATTATCTCATATACAAATGTATGGATGCCAAGCCATCTTGATTTAACCAAGTCACGTGACTTTTAGAAACAAAATGTAATCATCTGATCAACACAAAATTAATTTAGCATTTCTATGTATAGCAGTGTGTTAAGCTAACTATACATTATTTGACAAGTTTACATATTTCCGTGTCAGTTACATGTGTGTTCATTATGCTGGCCTACAGGAAATCAATGTTTATGTGGTTATGACGTCATAACTACCAACACATATTAAAAATGGCGGCGGCCATTTGGAACACTATTTCAAGTTTTCGAATTCTAATAACTGCTTTATTTGAAGTGCGATTTATAATCTTTTCAATATTTTGCTCATATTTCTAATTAGATGGTGTTTTAATGGGAACCCAATATGTCGACTGTTTTACTGTAAAGCTTTTACATGGCAAATAACCTCATATTTAATTGCTTTGTACCATTCGGAATGTACCTTCTAAACTATAGGATGGTTTCGTTCTGGCAGATGATGTTCGGCAGTATGTTCGGTAGTATGTTGTGCACTATAAACCCAACATATACGCTTACGTGCAATACTTAGTATGATGCATAACGTATTCAAATGAAATTCAATATAATTATACAATATTCAATATAAGTATACAATATTCAATATAATTATAAAATATTCAATATAATTATACATTCGCTTTTCTTTGCTAGACGTTGTCTAGTTTGATAAATTATTGCGTATTTGCTATATTGCCAATTTCTTCAATGGATGGCGCCAAAATGCCTCCTGGCTTCGACAAATTATCTCAATATCTACTAAAATAATTGTTATAAAATCACCAGTTTCCACTTAATTAGTAGCATAATTACACACGCATGAACAGCTAATAACTGTGATAATGCTGAAACGGGCACGCCTGTGCAACAGCAATTCTTCAAGTATTTAACACATGTGCTGGAATCAATTATAATATACATTTCCTGTATACTGACGCATACTATAAGTGTATAAGCCTGGACGTAGATATGTCACAGACGGATATGTAGTCCAGTGGTAACACGCTGGACTGGTAATCCAGGGATCGCAGGTTCGATTCCCCGTCTGACCCTATTAAAATTAACAATCTTTCAGATGGGACGTTAAACCGAGGTCTCGTGTCGGTGCTTTACACCGTGCACGTAAAAGAACCAGAGGAGATTCTGGAATGTGTCTCTGTCTGTATCATGCACTATCCTCCAAAATCTATAATAACTAATCTCTTCAGGAGGCGTCGCTCATATGGGCAACCGGTAGCGACGATAAATAAACGTAAAACACACGTAGATATGTTATGTATTACAGTGTCACTTAGTTAACATGTCCATTGGTCGCTCGAACACTGCCGTGAAGTTACATCGTTATGAGAACAGTGAAACATCATTAATGGTGCAATCAATGACCTATCGTTACCAAACATGTTTGTTCTACTACACCATTAATCACAGTGCGACTGATCTCCCTTTAAATCTTGTTATTCTTTCCTCGTTTTGTGATGATTGAAGTTATAGATTATTTTAATGTTTACTCGTTTGTTTACCCGTGATGGGTGGACAGGTTTAGCATTAAAGAAATTAATACCGTTAAGCTTAACATGTACGTGGTGGTTACTTTAAAGTGACAATCATAATCAATGATGGTAAACATTGTGTTTGTGTGTTTTACGTTTTACTTTCCCATATGAGCGACGCCTCCTGAAGAGATTAATCATTTTAGATTGTTGGAGGACGGTGCAATGATACAGACAAAGACCCATTCCAGAGTCTCCTCTGGTTGTTTTACGTGCACGGTGTAAAGCACCGACACGAGACCTCGGTTTAACGTCCCATCTGAAAGACTTAATTTTATTAGGGTCAGACGGGGAATCGAACCTGGTAAACATTCCAATGACCTCATCTCTTTATAGTAAATTCATATGCCATTGATCAACGCTTGTGTGTATAGACTGGCATAATTTGTAACGTGCCTAAAAAGCATAAGAAAGATAACAAAATAAATAGTCGCCCAAATGCATAGATGCGGTGGCGACTTTAAATAAATTTAACAGCAAACAATAAATGTACCACCTCGACATAGCCTGGTACGCATCGGTACCTGGTACCTATGACGGGATTTCCTTATCTGCAAATCGTGGACGTGCATGATTCATTATATCCACCAACAGGTCAGACTTTAACAAATAACTTGACAAATGAAAGATGTAAAAAAAAAACAACAACATTTTCACAAGTTATGTGGCGAAATTGACGGCACCCTAGTACCCCAGTCTCTTCCGTGACGATGCAGGTGGAATGGGTATTACATTGACTGGGACAATTGAACTGTTTTATTTTTGAAATATGTTCACAACAGTCACAGTTATGTCTTTGAAACTTTGCATACGCATCCGAGGACTAATTCTCTATATCTACAGTAAGTCCCTACCACCAACATTTACATTGGATACGAATTTTGCCAAACAATAATCCGATTTTTGCATAAAAATCCCCTCAAGCATTATCTTTTCTGAAAAACAGTTAAAGTTATGGCTTTGAATGTTTGCATACATATCCGATGACTAATTCTCTAGTCAGAGTAATAAAAGTCATGACATCAATATAAAGTGGTATGTTTTTGGAGTTTAATGTCGCATTAACAGCTCAATTAGGTCATATAGCGACATACCACTGAGGTATCATTGATGCAGGAAGAACCCGGCTACCCCAATCGGAACAGTATTTCCTGCACGGGCGGGTATCCGGTAGAACGGGCGGGTATCCGGTAGAACGGGCGGGTATCCGGTAGAACGGGCGGGTATCCGGTATCCGGTAGAACCACCGACCTTCCACAAGCCAGCTTTCTAAAATGAAGAATTCGACATCCCCAGTGGCATTCGAACGTCAGCTGTGAGGGTCTATAACTTTATCCACTCGGTCACATAGGCTACCAAAAGTATATGTAGCGCGTGACAGCAGTTGTTAGCTACCAAATGTACATGTAGTACAGCGAGGAGCACACACGGGTTATACGTGTTTGAAATAATTGGAAATACATATGGTGGCATGCGTTTGTCCTGTTACATGTGTTTGTCCTGTTACATATATTTGTCCTGTTACATATGTTTGTCCTGTTACTTGTGTTTGTCCTGTTACATGTGTTTGTCCTGTTACATGTGTTGTCCTGTTACTTATATTTGTTCTGTTACTTGTGTTTGTCCTGTTACATGTGCTTGTCCTGTTACATGAGTGTGTCCTGTTACATATGTGTGTCATGTTACATATGTTTGTTCTGTTACTTGTGTCTGCCCTGTTCCATGTGTTTGTCCTGTTACATGTGTTTGTCCTGTTACTTGTGTTTGCCCTGTTACATGTGTTTGTCCTGTTACATATGTGTGTCCTGTTACTTGTGTTTGTCCTGTTACATGTGTTTGTCCTGATAATTGTGTTTGTCCTGTTGCATGAGTGTGTCCTGTTACTTGTGTTTGTCATGGTACATGTGTTTGTCCTGTTACTTGTGTTTGGCATGTTACTTGTATTTGTCTTGTTACATGTGTTTGTCCTGTTACATGTGTTTGTCATGTTACTTGTGTTTGCCCTATACATGTGTTTGTCCTGTTACATGTGTTTGTCCTGTTACTTGTGTTTGCCCTGTTACATGTGTTTGTCCTGTTCCTTGTGTTTGTCCTGTTCCTTGTGTTTGTCCTGTTCCTTGTGATTGTCCTGTTACATGTGTTTATCCTGTTACTTGTGTTTATCCTGTTACTTATGTTTATCCTGTTACTTGTGTTTATCCTGTTACTTGTGTTTATCCTGTTGCTTGTGTGTCCCCTGTTATTTGTGTTTGTCCTGTTACTTGTGTTTGTCCTGTTACACGTATTTGCTCTGTTACATGTGTTTATCCTGTTACTTGTGTTTATCCTGTTACGTGTGTTTATCCTGTTGAGTGTGTGTGTCCTGTTACTTGTGTTTGTCCTGTTACTTATGTGTGACCTGTTACACGTATTTGCTCTGTTACATGTGTGTGTCCTGTTACATATGTTTGTCCTGTTACATATGTGTGTCATGTTACTTGTGTTTGTCCTGTTACATGTGTTTGTCCTGTTACCTGTGTTTGTCCTGTTACATATGTGTGTCATGTTACTTGTTTTTGTCCTGTTACATGTGTTTGTCATGTTATTTGTGTTTGTCCTGTTACTTGTGTGTGTCCTGTTACATATGTGTGTCCTGTTACTTGTGTTTGTCCTGTTACTTGTGTTTGTCCTGTTACTTGTGTTTGTCCTGTTACTTATGTTTGTTCTGTTGCATATTTGTGCCCTGTTATATATATGTGTCCTGTTACTTTTGTTTATCCTGTTATTTGTGTATGTGCTGTTACATGTGTTTGTCCTGTTACTTGTGTTTGTCCTGTTACATGTGTTTGCCCTGTTACATGTGTGTGTCCTGTTTCTTGTGTTGGTCCTGTTCCTTGTGTTTGTCATGTTCCTTGTGTTTGTCCTGTTCCTTGTGCTTGTCCTGTTACTTGTGTTGGTCCTTTTTCTTGTGTTTGTCCTGTTGCTTGTGTTTGTCATGTTCCTTGTGTTTGTCCTGTTACATATGTGTGTCCTGTTACATATGTGTGTCATCTTACATATGTTTGCCCTGTTACATGTGTTTGTCCTGTTACTTGTGTTTGTCCTGTTACATAGGTGTGTCCTGTTACATATGTGTGTCATGTTACATATGTTTGCCCTGTTGCATGTGTTTGTCCTGTTACTTGTGTTTGTTCTGTTACATAGGTGTGTCCTGTTACATATGTTTGTCCTGTTACATATGTTTGCCCTGTTACATATGTGTGTCCTGTTACATATGTTTGTCCTGTTACATATGCGTGTCCTGTTACATGTGTGTGTCCTGTTACATATGTTTGTCCTGTTACATATGTGTGTCCTGTTACATATGTTTGTCCTGTTAACTATGTGTGTCATGTTACATATATTTGTCCTGTTACATGTGTTTGTCATATTACTTGATACTCATAGCAAAAATAGGAAGCAAAGTATGACGCCACGCCTCAACTATTATATAACTTCAATCACGTCAAATATAGGCCTATGAATAATCCATGCTTTAAGAAATAAAAGAATACAACGTAATTGTTTGTTATGCACTCGACGAAAATAGTTAAGAGTTATCGAACATATTTTCAAAGGAACACATTTTACCAGTAACAGCTCTAACAGGATTTTTAAGCCTGCTATATTGGGGTGAACTATTTCAATATATTGCCAGGAATCAGATCCCACCTCAAAGTTGAGCATGCATATGTAGCCCAGGCCTTATTTATATGTTTGTAGAAAAAGTATCGTGTGTATTAGTATTGTACTTCAAGCAACTCTCTCGTATCTGTATATGTACGGTAGCTGTTCCGTCCTCTTCTATGACAGTTACCCATGTGTGTCCAGTATATTGTGTTATCTACTGTGGTGGTAACGTCATGTAATTATGTCCGAGTGATAGTACGGGAGAATGACATATGCGAGGTCAAATCCCTATTCCATTATTAATCCCAACTATACCCGTGTTGCCGCTCTTTCTAATAACCCGCTCAGAAGAAGTCAACATGTACACATCGACATTGTCGCAAGACATTCATAAAATTCGGAATAAAATAGTTGTATACTTGCTTTGCTTAGATCTACCTCTGATCTCTTAAATAAATATTCGTAAGAGTGAATGTTATACAGTCGAGTCTGTCCTTTTTATTTATTGATACCTTTCCTTGACGGGAGCCATTTGTCACCGGGTCTTCATGGAAGTAAATAATTCAACCAGAACCCGTAACAGAGATTCAACGTAGTTTATACATCGTATAAATAAATACAAATACCTGTAATAAGAATAACAACCAATATAAACACATATATGAAATATATACACTAATCCACCCGGAATATGAAATATATACACTAATCCACCCGGAATATGAAATATATACACTAATCCACCCGGAATATGAAATACATACACTAATCCACCCGGAATATGAAATATATACACTAATCCACGCGGAATATGAAATACATACACTAATCCACCCGGAATATGAAATATATACACTAATCCACGCGGAATATGAAATACATACACTAATCACGCGGAATATGAAATACATACACTAATCACGCGGAATATGAAATACATACACTAATCACGCGGAATATGAAATACATACACTAATCCACCCGGAATATGAAATACATACACTAATCCACCCGGAATATAAAATACATACACTAATCCACCCGGAATATGAAATATATACACAAATCCACCCGGAATATGAATTATATACACTAATCCACGCGGAATATGAAATATATACACTAATCCACCCGGAATATAAAATACATACACTAATCCACCCGGAATATAAAATACATACACTAATCCACCCGGAATATGAAATATATACACTAATCCACCCGGAATATGAAATATATACACTAATCCACGCGGAATATGAAATACATACACTAATCACGCGGAATATGAAATACATACACTAATCACGCGGAATATGAAATACATACACTAATCACGCGGAATATGAAATACATACACTAATCCACCCGGAATATGAAATACATACACTAATCCACCCGGAATATAAAATACATACACTAATCCACCCGGAATATGAAATATATACACAAATCCACCCGGAATATGAATTATATACACTAATCCACGCGGAATATGAAATATATACACTAATCCACCCGGAATATGAAATATATACACTAATCCACCCGGAATATGAAATATATACACTAATCCACGCGGAATATGAAATATATACACTAATCCACCCGGAATATGAAATATATACACTAATCCACGCGGAATATGAAATATATACACTAATCCACCCGGAATATGAAATATATACACTAATCCACCCGGAATATGAAATATATACACTAATCCACCCGGAATATGAAATATATACACTAATCCACCCGGAATATGAAATATATACACTAATCCACCCGGAATATGAAATATATACACTAATCCACCCGGAATATGAAATATATACACTAATCCACCCGGAATATGAAATATATACACTAATCCACGCGGAATATGAAATATATACACTAATCCACGCGGAATATGAAATATATACACTAATCCACGCGGAATATGAAATATATACACTAAATATATACACAAATCCACCCGGACTATGAAATATATACACTAATCCACTCGGACTATGAAATATATACACTAAATATATACACTAATCCACGCGGAATATGAAATACATACACTAATCCACTCGGACTATGAAATATATACACTAATCCACACGGACTATGAAATATATACACTACTCTACCCGGAATATGAAATATATACACTACTCTACCCGGAATATGAAATATATACACTACTCTACCCGGAATATGAAATATATACACTACTCTACCCGGAATATGAAATATATACACTACTCTACCCGGAATATGAAATATATACACTACTCTACCCGGAATATGAAATATATACACTACTCTACCCGCAATATGAAATATATACACTAATCCACTCGGACTATGAAATATATACACTAAATATATACACTAATCCACACGCAAAATGACACAGCCACTATCACAGATTTCATATATAAATACCATAGACCAAGTTGTTTGTATAGCTATGCTTGGATATGGCCTAACCAAGTTGTTTGTATAGCTATGCTTGGATATGGCCTAACCAAGTTGTTTGTATAGCTATGCTTGGATATGGCCTAACCAAGTTGTTTGCATAGCTATGCTTGGATATGGCCTAACCAAGTTGTTTGTATAGCTATGCTTGGATATGGCCTAACCAAGTTGTTTGTATAGCTATGCTTGGATATGGCCTAACCAAGTTGTTTGTATAGCTATGCTTGGATATGGCCTAACCAAGTTGTTTGCATAGCTATGCTTGGATATGGCCTAACCAAGTTGTTTGTATAGCTATGCTTGGATATGGCCTAACCAAGTTGTTTGTATAGCTATGCTTGGATATGGCCTAACCAAGTTGTTTGTATAGTTTGAAGACTATGGTGTAATATGCTATTCCTAAAAAATATATGTTGGGGTTTTGAACCCGAAACCATTTGTACAAGATCCTAAGCATCTGTGAATTGTGTTCAGTGACCCCTCATTTCTTTCATTGATTGTAATTTTAATATCGAAGTACATTCCTAAGCAATCAGTCAGCACTTAGACTGCATGACGACTCTAACTTCACATATTCATTCAATTTTAGGTAAAAACGTGTCAAATCTAATGAATTAGTGTTAAATGACGTGATTCGAAACATCTGTGATTCAGTTCTATCCTCAAGATACAAGCGAAATCATATTCAAACGAAAATTAGCTCGATTTCAGATAAATCATGCATACTAAACACAACCAAAATTTGTCTAATGGCTTGTCACATAAACCTTTGAACTCAACACTTGTAAAGTAAGACAGAGTGTGGAATCACGTACCTGGCAACACAGTGTCTGGGTCAAATGTGTGTTTAAATTAACGAGAACTTATTATATTTGCTATGTAACCTATTACTGTAACTTCCCTTCGCAAATAGTATTCATAACTGTACCTTTCCGTTGCAAATAGTATTCACAACTGTATCTTCCCACCGCAATCAATATGCATAACTACCTTCCCGTCGCAATCAGTATTCATAACTGTACCTTCCCTTCGCAAATAGTATTCACAACTGTATCTTCCCACCGCAATCAATATTCATAACTACCTTCCCGTCTCAATCAGTATTCATAACTGTACATGCCCTTCGCAAATAGTATTCATAACTGTATCTTCCCAACGCAATCAATATTCATAACTGAACATTCCCGTCGCAATCAGTATTCATAACTGTACATTCCCTTCGTAAATAGTATTCATAACTGTACCTTCACTTCGCAATCAGTATTCATAACTGTACCTTCACTTCGCAAATAGTATACATAAATGTTCCTTCCCGCCGCAATCAGTATTCATAAATATACCTTCACGCCGCAATCAGTTTTCATAGCTGTACCTTCCCTTCGTAAATAGTATTCATAACTGTACCTTCACTTCGCAATCAGTATTCATAACTGTACCTTCACTTCGCAAATAGTATTCATAACTGTACCTTCCCTTAGCAATCAGTATGCATAACTGTACCTTCACTTCGCAAATAGTATTCACAACTGTATCTTCCCACCGCAATCAATATTCATAACTACCTTCCCGTCGCAATCAGTATTCATGACTGTACCGTCCCTTCGCAAATAGTATTCATAACTGTACCTTCCCTTCGCAAATAGTATTCATAACTGTACCTTCCCTTCGCCAAAGGTATTCATAACTGTACCTTCCCGCCGTAATCAATAACCATAACTGTACCTTCCCGCCGTAATCACTATTCATAACTGTACTTTCCAGCCGTAATCAATATTCATATCTGTACCTTCCCGCCGCAATCAGTTTTCATATATGTACTTTCCCGCCGCAATCAGTATTCATAAAGGTTCCTTCCCGTCGCAATCAATATTCATAACTGTACCTTCCCGTCGCAATCAGTATTCATAACTGTACCTTCCCTTCGCAAATAGTATTCATAAATGTTCCTTCCCGCCGCAATCAGTATTCATAAAAAACCTTCCCGTCGCAATCGGTATTCATAAATATACCTTCCCGCCGCAATCAGTATTCATAAATATACCTTCCCGCCGCAGTCAGTTTTCATATCTGTACCTTCCCGCCGCAATCAATATTCATAAATGTTCCTTCCCGCCGCAATCAGTATTCATAAATGTTCCTTCCCGCCGCAATCAGTATTCATAAATATACCATCCCGCCGCAATCAGTTTTCATACCTGTACCTTCCCGCCGCAATCAATATTCATAACTGTACCTTCCAGCCGTGATCAATATTCATAACTGTACATTCCCGCCGTAATCAATATTCATAACTGTAACTTCAAGCCGTAATCACTTTTCATAACTGTACCGTCACGCCGTAATCAATATTCATATCTGTACCTTCCCGCCGCAATCAGTTTTCGTATCTGTACCTTCCCACCGCAATCAATATTCATAAATGTTCATTCCCGTCGCAATCAATATTCATAACTGTACTATCCCGTCGCAATCAGTATTCATAACTGTACCTTCCCTTCGCAAATAGTATTCATAAATGTACCTTCCCGTCCCAATCAGTATTTATGACTGTACCGTCCCTTCGCAAATAGTATTCATAACTGTACCTTCCCGCCGTAATCAGTATTCATAAATGTTCCTTACCGCCCCAATCAGTATTCATAAATATACCTTCCCGCCGCAATCAGTTTTCATATATGTACCTTCCCGCCGCAATCAATAGTCATAAATGTTCCTACACGTCGCAATCAATATTCATAACTGTACCTTCCCGCCGCAATAAGTTTTCATATATGTACCTTCCCGCCGCAATCAATATTCATAAATGTACCTTCCCGCCGTAATCAGTATTCATAACTGTACCTTCCCTTCGCAAATAGTATTCATAACTGTACCTTCCCTTCGCAAATAGTATTCATAACTGTACCTTCCCGCCGTAATCAATATATATAACTGTACCTTCCCGCCGTAATCAATATTCATAACTGTACCTTCCCGCCGTAATCAATATTCATAACTGTACCTTCCCGCCGTAATCACTATTCATATCTGTACCTTCCAGCCGTAAGAAATATTCATATCTGTACCTTCCCGCCGCAATCAGTTTTCATATATGTACCTTCCCGCCGCAATCAGTTGTCATAAAGGTTCCTTCCCGTCGCAATCAATATTCATAACTGTACCTTCCCGTCGCATTCAGTATTCATAACTGTACCATCCCTTCGCAAATAGTATTCATAAATGTTCCTTCCCGCCGCAATCATTATTCATAAAAAACCTTCCCGTCGCAATCAGTATTCATAAATGTTCCTTCCCGCCGCAATCAGTATTCATATATATACCTTCCCGCCGCAGTCAGTATTCATATATGTACCTTCCCACCGCAATCAATATTCATATATGTACCTTCCCGCCGCAATCAGTTTTCATATCTGTACCTTCCCGCCGCAATCAATATTCATAAATGTTCCTTCCCGTCGCAATCAATATACATAACTGTACCTTCCCGTCGCAATCAGTATTCATAACTGTACCTTCCCTTCGCAAATAGTATTCATAAATGTACCTTCCCGTCCCAATCAGTATTCATGACTGTACCGTCCCTTCGCAAATATTATTCATAACTGTACCTTCCCTTCGCAAAGAGTATTCATAACTGTACCTTTCCGTCGCAATCAGTATTCATAACTGTACCTTCCCTTCGCCAAAAGTATTCATAACTGTACCTTCTCGCCGTAATCAGTATTTATAAATGTTCCTTCCCGCCCCAATCAGTATTCATAAATATACCTTCCAGCCGCAATCAAGTTTTCATATATGTACCTTCCCGCCGCAATCAATATTCATAAATGTTCCTTCCCGTCGTAATCAATATTCATAACTGTACCTTCCCGCCGTAATCAATATTCATAACTGTACCTTCCCGCCGTAATCACTATTCATATCTGTACCTTCCAGCCGTAAGAAATATTCATATCTGTACCTTCCCGCCGCAATCAGTTTTCATATATGTACCTTCCCGCCGCAATCAGTTGTCATAAAGGTTCCTTCCCGTCGCAATCAATATTCATAACTGTACCTTCCCGTCGCATTCAGTATTCATAACTGTACCATCCCTTCGCAAATAGTATTTAAATGTTCCTTCCCGCCGCAATCATTATTCATAAAAACCTTCCCGTCGCAATCAGTATTCATAAATGTTCCTTCCCGCCGCAATCAGTATTCATATATATACCTTCCCGCCGCAGTCAGTATTCATATATGTACCTTCCCACCGCAATCAATATTCATATATGTACCTTCCCGCCGCAATCAGTTTTCATATCTGTACCTTCCCGCCGCAATCAATATTCATAAATGTTCCTTCCCGTCGCAATCAATATACATAACTGTACCTTCCCGTCGCAATCAGTATTCATAACTGTACCTTCCCTTCGCAAATAGTATTCATAAATGTACCTTCCCGTCCCAATCAGTATTCATGACTGTACCGTCCCTTCGCAAATATTATTCATAACTGTACCTTCCCTTCGCAAAGAGTATTCATAACTGTACCTTTCCGTCGCAATCAGTATTCATAACTGTACCTTCCCTTCGCCAAAAGTATTCATAACTGTACCTTCTCGCCGTAATCAGTATTTATAAATGTTCCTTCCCGCCCCAATCAGTATTCATAAATATACCTTCCAGCCGCAATCAAGTTTTCATATATGTACCTTCCCGCCGCAATCAATATTCATAAATGTTCCTTCCCGTCGCAATCAATATTCATAACTGTACCTTCCCGCCGCAGTCAGTTTTCATATCTGTACCTTCCCGCCGCAATCAATATTCATATATGTACCTTCCCGCCGTAATCAATATTCATAACTGTATCTTCCCGCAGTAATCAATATTCATAACTGTAACTTCCCGCCGTAATCAATATTCATAACTGTACATTCCCGCCGTAATCAATATTCATAACTGTAACATCCCGCCGTAATCACTTTTCATAACTGTACCGTCCCACCGTAATCAATATTCATATCTGTACCTTCCCGCCGCAATCAGTTTTCATAAATGTTCCTTCCTGTCGTAATCAATATTCATAAATGTTCCTTCCCGTCGCAATCAATATTCATAACTGTACCTTCCCGTCGCAATCAGTATTCATAACTGTACCTTCCCGCCGTAATCAATATTCATATTTGTACCTTCCCGCCGCAATCAGTTTTCATATATGTACCTTCCCGCCGCAATCAATATTCATAACTGTACCTTCCCGTCGCAATCAGTATTCATAACTGTACCTTCCCTTTGCAAATAGTATTCATAAATGTTCCTTCCCGCCGCAATCAGTATTCATAAAAAAACTTTCCATCGCAATCAGTATTTATAAATATACCTTCCCGCCGCAATCAGTATTCATAAATGTTCCTTCCCGCCGCAATCAGTATTCATAAATATACCTTCCCGCCGAAGTCAGTTTTCATATCTGTACCTTCCCGCCGTAATCAATATTCATAACTGTACCTTCCCGCCGTAATCAATATTCCTAACTGTACCTTTCCGCCGTAATCAATATTCCTAACTGTAACATCCCTCCGTAATCACTTTTCATAACTGTACCGTCCCACCGTAATCAATATTCATATCTGTACCTTCCCGTCGCAATCAATATTCATAACTGTACCTTCCCGTCGCAATCAGTATTCATAACTGTACCTTCCCTTCGCAAATAGTATTCATAACTGTACCTTCCCGTCGCAATCAGTATTCATACCTGTACCTTCCCGCCGTAATCAGTATTCATAAATGTTCCTTCCCGCCCCCAATCAGTATTCATAAATATACCTTCCCGCCGCAATCAGTTTTCATATATGTACCTTCCCGCCGCAATCAATATTCATATATGTTCCTTCCCATTGCAATCAATATTCATAACTCTACCTTCCCGCCGTAATCACTATTCATAACTGTACCTTCCAGCCGTAATTAATATTCATATCTGTACCTTCACGCCGCAATCAGTTTTCATATATGTACCTTCCCGCCGCAATCAGTATTCATAAAGGTTCCTTCCCGTCGCAATCAATATTCATAACTGTACTTTCCCGTCGCAATCAGTATTCATAAATGTTCCTTCCCGCCGCAATCAGTATTCATAAATGTTCCTTCCCGCCGCAATCAGTATTCATAAATATACCTTCCCGACGCAATCAGTTTTCATATCTGTACGTTCCCGCCGCAATCAATATTCATATCTGTACCTTCCCGCCGCAATCAATATTCATAAATGTTCCTTCCCGTCGCAATCAATATTCATAACTGTACCTTCCCGCCGTAATCAATATTCATAAATGTTTCTTCCCGTCGCAATCAATATTCATAACTGTACCTTCCCGTCGCAATCAGTATTCATAACTCTACCTTTCCTTCGCAAATAGTATTCATAAATGTACCTTCCCGTCCCAATCAGTATTCATGACTGTACTGTCCCTTCGCAAATAGTATTCATAACTGTACCTTTCCTTCGCAATCAGTATTCATAACTGTACCTTCCCTTCGCCAAAAGTATTCATAACTGTACCTTCCCGCCGCAATCAGTACTCATAAATGTTCGTTCCCGCCCCAATCAGTATTCATAAATATACTTTCCCGCCGCAATCAGTTTTCATATATGTACCTTCCCGCCGCAATCAATATTCATAACTGTTCCTTCCCGTCGCAATCAATATTCGTAACTGTACCTTCACTTCGTAAATATTATTCATAACTGTACCTTCCCGCCGTAATCAATATTCATAACTGTACCTTCCCGCCGTAATCAATATGCATAACTGTACTTTCCCACCGTAATCAATATTCATAACTGTACCATCCCGCCGTAATCAATATTCATAACTGTACCTTCCCGCCGTAATCACTATTCATAACTGTACCTTCCAGCCGTAATCAATATTCATATCTGTACCTTCCCGCCGTAATCAGTTTTCATATATGAACCTTCCCGCCGCAATCAGTATTCATAAAGGTTCCTTCCCGTCGCATTCAATATTCATAACTGTACCTTCCCGTCGCAATCAGTATTCATAACTGAACCTTCCCTTCGCAAATAGTATTCATAAATGTTCCTTCCCGCCGCAATCAGTATTCATAAAAAAACTTTCCATCGCAATCAGTATTTATAAATATACCTTCCCGCCGCAATCAGTATTCATAAATGTTCCTTCCCGCCGCAATCAGTATTCATAAATATACCTTCCCGCCGAAGTCAGTTTTCATATCTGTACCTTCCCGCCGTAATCAATATTCATAACTGTACCTTCCCGCCGTAATCAATATTCCTAACTGTACCTTCCCGCCGTAATCAATATTTCCTAACTGAAACATCCCTCCGTAATCACTTTTCATAACTGTACCGTCCCACCGTAATCAATATTCATATCTGTACCTTCCCGTCGCAATCAGTATTCATACCTGTACCTTCCCGCCGTAATCAGTATTCATAAATGATCCTTCCCGCCCCAATCAGTATTCATAAATATACCTTCCCGCCGCAATCAGTTTTCATATATGTACCTTCCCGCCGCAATCAATATTCATATATGTTCCTTCCCGTTGCAATCAATATTCATAACTGTACCTTCCCGCCGTAATCACTATTCATAACTGTACCTTCCAGCCGTAATTAATATTCATATCTGTACCTTCACGCCGCAATCAGTTTTCATATATGTACCTTCCCGCCGCAATCAGTATTCATA
This sequence comes from Archivesica marissinica, assembly GCA_014843695.1. NCBI lineage: Eukaryota > Metazoa > Mollusca > Bivalvia > Venerida > Vesicomyidae > Archivesica > Archivesica marissinica. The sequence continues at coordinate 53,365,142 of CM026399.1, forward strand.
AAGGTTCCTTCCCGTCGCCATCAATATTCATAACTGTACCTTCCCGTCGCAATCAGTATTCATAACTGTACCTTCCCTTCGCAAATAGTATTCATAAATGTTCCTTCCCGCCGCAATCAGTATTCATAAATACACCTTCCCACCGCAATCAGTATTCATAAATGTTCCTTCCCGCCGCAATCAGTATTCATAAATATACCTTCCCGACGCAATCAGTTTTCATATCTGTACGTTCCCGCCGCAATCAATATTCATAAATGTTCCTTCCCGTCGCAATCAATATTCATAACTGTACATTCTCTCCGTAATCAATATTCATAACTGTACATTCCCGCCGTAATCAATATTCATAACTGTAACATCCCGCCGTAATCACTTTTCATAACTGTACCGTCCCACCGTAATCAATATTCATATCTGTACCTTCCCGCCGCAATCAGTTTTCATAAATGTTCCTTCCTGTCGTAATCAATATTCATAAATGTTCCTTCCCGTCGCAATCAATATTCATAACTGTACCTTCCCGTCGCAATCAGTATTCATAACTGTACCTTCCCGCCGTAATCAATATTCATATCTGTACCGTCCCGCCGCAATCAGTTTTCATATATGTACCTTCCCGCCGCAATCAATATTCATAACTGTACCTTCCCGTCGCAATCAGTATTCATAACTGTACCTTCCCTTCGCAAATAGTATTCATAAATGTTCCTTCCCGCCGCAATCAGTATTCATAAAAAAACTTTCCATCGCAATCAGTATTTATAAATATACCTTCCCGCCGCAATCAGTATTCATAAATGTTCCTTCCCGCCGCAATCAGTATTCATAAATATACCTTCCCGCCGAAGTCAGTTTTCATATCTGTACCTTCCCGCCGTAATCAATATTCATAACTGTACCTTCCCGCCGTAATCAATATTCCTAACTGTACCTTCCCGCCGTAATCAATATTCCTAACTGTAACATCCCTCCGTAATCACTTTTCATAACTGTACCGTCCCACCGTAATCAATATTCATATCTGTACCTTCCCGTCGCAATCAATATTCATAACTGTACCTTCCCGTCGCAATCAGTATTCATAACTGTACCTTCCCTTCGCAAATAGTATTCATAACTGTACCTTCCCGTCGCAATCAGTATTCATACCTGTACCTTCCCGCCGTAATCAGTATTCATAAATGTTCCTTCCCGCCCCCAATCAGTATTCATAAATATACCTTCCCGCCGCAATCAGTTTTCATATATGTACCTTCCCGCCGCAATCAATATTCATATATGTTCCTTCCCATTGCAATCAATATTCATAACTCTACCTTCCCGCCGTAATCACTATTCATAACTGTACCTTCCAGCCGTAATTAATATTCATATCTGTACCTTCACGCCGCCATCAGTTTTCATATATGTACCTTCCCGCCGCAATCAGTATTCATAAAGGTTCCTTTCCGTCGCAATCAATATTCATAACTGTACTTTCCCGTCGCAATCAGTATTCATAAATGTTCCTTCCCGCCGCAATCAGTATTCATAAATGTTCCTTCCCGCCGCAATCAGTATTCATAAATATACCTTCCCGACGCAATCAGTTTTCATATATGTACGTTCCCGCCGCAATCAATATTCATATCTGTACCTTCCCGCCGCAATCAATATTCATAAATGTTCCTTCCCGTCGCAATCAATATTCATAACTGTACCTTACCGCCGTAATCAATATTCATAAATGTTTCTTCCCGTCGCAATCAATATTCATAACTGTACCTTCCCGTCGCAATCAGTATTCATAACTGTACCTTTCCTTCGCAATCAGTATTCATAACTGTACCTTCCCTTCGCCAAAAGTATTCATAACTGTACCTTCCCGCCGCAATCAGTACTCATAAATGTTCGTTCCCGCCCCAATCAGTATTCATAAATATACTTTCCCGCCGCAATCAGTTTTCATATATGTACCTTCCCGCCGCAATCAATATTCATAACTGTTCCTTCCCGTCGCAATCAATATTCGTAACTGTACCTTCACTTCGTAAATATTATTCATAACTGTACCTTCCCGCCGTAATCAATATTCATAACTGTACCTTCCCGCCGTAATCAATATGCATAACTGTACCTTCCCACCGTAATCAATATTCATAACTGTACCATCCCGCCGTAATCAATATTCATAACTGTACCTTCCCGCCGTAATCACTATTCATAACTGTACCTTCCAGCCGTAATCAATATTCATATCTGTACCATCCCGCCGTAATCAGTTTTCATATATGAACCTTCCCGTCGCAATCAGTATTCATAACTGTACCTTCCCTTCGCAAATAGTATTCATAAATGTTCCTTCCAGCCGCAATCAGTATTCCTTCAAGTCGCAATCAGTATTCATAAATATACCTTCCCGCCGCAATCAGTATTCATAAATGTTCCTTCCCGCCGCAATCAGTATTCATAAATATACCTTTCCGCCGCAGTCAGTTTTCATATCTGTACCTTCCCGCCGCAATCAATATTCATAAATGTTCCTTCCCGCCGCAATCAGTATTCATAAATGTTTCTTCCCGCCGCAATCAGTATTCATAAATATACCTTCCCGCCGCAATCAGTTTTCATATCTGTACCTTCCCTCTGCAATCAATATTCATATATGTACCTTCCCGCCGCAATCAATATTCATAAATGTTCCTTCCCGTCGCAATCAATATTCATAACTGTACCTTCCCGCCGTAATCAATATTCATAACTGTACCTTCCCGCCGTAATCAATATTCATAACTGTACATTCCCGCCGTAATCAATATTCATAACTGTACATTCCCACTGTAATCAATATTCATAACTGTACATTCCCACTGTAATCAATATTCATAACTGTAACTTCCCGCCGTAATCAGTATTCATAAATGTTCCTTCCCGCCCCAATCAGTATTCATAAATATACCTTCCCGCCGTAATCAGTTTTCATATATGTACCTTCCCGCCGCAATCAATATTCATAAATGTTCCTTCCAGTCGCAACCAATATTCATAGCTGTACCTTCCCGCCGCAATCAGTTTTCATATTTGTACCTTCCAGCCGCAATCAATATTCATATCTGTACCTTACCGTGGCAATCAATATTAATAAATGTTCCTTCCCGCCGTAATCAATATTCATAACTGTACCTTCCCGCCGTAATCAATATTCATAACTGTACCTTCCCGCCGTAATCAATATTCATAACTGTACCTTCCCGCCGTAATCAATATTCATAACTGTACATTCCCGCCGTAATCAATATTCATAACTGTAACTTCCCGCCGTAATCACTTTTCATAACTGTACCGTCCCGCCGTTATCAATATTCATATCTGTACTTTCCCGTCGCAATCAATATTCATAAATGTTCCTTCCCGTCGAAATCAATATTCATAACTGTACCTTCCCGTCGCAAATAGTATTCATAACTGTACCTTCCCTTCGCAAATAGTATTCATAACTGTACCTTCCCGTCGCAATCAGTATTCATAACTGTACCTTCCCTTCGCCAAAAGTATTCATAACTGTACCTTCCCGCCGTAATCAGTATTCATAAATATACCTTCCCGCCGCAATCAGTTTTCATATATGTACCTTCCCGCCGCAATCAATATTCATAAATGTTCCTTCCCGTCGCAATCAATATTCGTAACTGTACCTTCACTTCGTAAAGAGTATTCATAACTGTACCTTCCCGCCGTAATCAATATTCATAACTGTACCTTCCCGCCGTAATCAATATTCATAACTGTACCTTCCCGCCGTAATCAATATTCATAACTGTACATTCCCGCCGTAATCAATATTCATACCTGTAACTTCCCGCCGTAATCACTTTTCATAACTGTACCGTCCCGCCGTAATCAATATTCATATCTGTACCTTCCCGTCGCAATCAATATTCATAAATGTTCCTTCCCGTCGCAATCAATATTCATAACTGTACCTTCCCGTCGCAAATAGTATTCATAACTGTACCATCCCTTCGCAAATAGTATTCATAACTATACCTTCCCGTCGCAATCAGTATTCATAACTGTACCTTCCCTTCGCCAAAAGTATTCATAACTGAACCTTCCCGCCGTAATCAGTATTCATAAATATACCTTCCCGCCGCAATCAGTTTTCATATATGTACCTTCCCGCCGCAATCATTATTCATAAATGTTCCTTCCCGTCGCAATCAATATTCGTAACTGTACCTTCACTTCGTAAAGAGTATTCATAACTGTACCTTCCCGCCGTAATCAATATTCATAACTGTACCTTACCGCCGTAATCAATATTCATAACTGTACCTTCCCGCCGTAATCAATATTCATAACTGTACCTTCACGCCGTAATCAATATTCATAACTGTACCTTCCCGCCGTAATCACTATTCATAACTGTACCTTCCAGCCGTAATCAATATTCATATCTGTACCTTTCCGCCGCAATCAGTTTTCAATATGTACCTTCCCGCCGCAATCAGTATTCATAAAGGTTCCTATCCGTCGCAATCAATATTCATAACTGTACCTTCCCGTCGCAATCAGTATTCATAAATGTTCCTTCCCGCCGCAATCAGTATTCATAAATATACCTTCCCGCCGCAATCAGTTTTCATATCTGTACGTTCCCGCCGCAATCAATATTCATATCTGTACCTTCCCGCCGCAATCAATATTCATAAATGTTCCTTCCCGTCGCAATCAATATTCATAACTGTACCTTCCCGCTGTAATCAATATTCATAAATGTTCCTTCCCGTCGCAATCAATATTCATAACTGTACCTTCCCGTCGCAATCAGTATTCATAACTGTACCTTTCCTTCGCAAATAGTATTCATAAATGTACCTTCCCGTCCCAATCAGTATTCATGACTGTACCGTCCCTTCGCAAATATTATTCATAACTGTACCTTCCCTTCGCATATAGTATTCATAACTATACCTTCTCATCGCAATCAGTATTCATAACTATACCTTCCCTTCGCCAAAAGTATTCATAACCGTACCTTCCCGCCGCAATCAGTACTCATACATGTTCGTTCCCGCCCCAATCAGTATTTATAAATATACTTTCCCGCCGCAATCAGTTTTTATATATGTACCTTCCCGCCGCAATCAATATTCATAACTGTTCCTTCCCGTCGCAATCAATATTCGTAACTGTACCTTCACTTCGTAAATAGTATTCATAACTGTACCTTCCCGCCGTAATCAATATTCATAACTATACCTTCCCGCCGTAATCAATATGCATAACTGTACCTTCCCACCATAATCAATATTCATAACTGTACCTTCCCGCCGTAATCAATATTCATAACTGTACCTTCCCGCCGCAATCAGTATTCATAACTGTACCTTCCAGCCGTAATCAATATTCATAACTGTACCTTCCCGTCGCAATCAGTATTCATAACATTACCTTCCCTTCGCAAATAGTATTCATAAATGTTCCTTCCAGCCGCAATCAGTATTCCTTCCCGTCGCAATCAGTATTCATAAATATACCTTCCCGCCGCAATCAGTATTCATAAATGTTCCTTCCCGCCGCAATCAATATTCATAAATATACCTTTCCGCCGCAGTCAATTTTCATATATGTACCTTCCCGCCGCAATCAATATTCATAAATGTTCCTTCCCGCCGCAATCAGTATTCATAAATGTTTCTTCCCGCCGCAATCAGTATTCATAAATATACCTTCCCGCCGCAATCAGTTTTCATATCTGTACCTTCCCGCCGCAATCAATATTCATATATGTACCTTCCCGCCGCAATCAATATTCATAAATGTTCCTTCCCGTCGCAATCAATATTCATAACTGTACCTTCCCGCCGTAATCAATATTCATAACTGTACCTTCCCGCCGTAATCAATATTCATAACTGTACATTCCCGCCGTAATCAATATTCATAACTGTACATTCCCACTGTAATCAATATTCATAACTGTACATTCCCACTGTAATCAATATTCATAACTGTAACTTCCCGCCGTAATCACTTTTCATAACTGTACCATCCCGCCATAATCAATATTCATATCTGTACCTTCCCGCCGCAATCAGTTTTCATATCTGTACCTTCCCGCCGCAATCAATATTCATAAATGTACCTTCCCGTCCCAATCAGTATTCATGACTGTACCGTCCCTTCGCAAATAGTATTCATAACTGTACCTTCCCGTCGCAATCAGTATTCATAACTGTACCTTCCCTTCGCCAAAAGTATTCATAACTGTACCTTCCCGCCGTAATCAGTTTTCATATATGTACCTTCCCGCCGCAATCAATATTCATAAATGTTCCTTCCCGTCGCAACCAATATTCATAACTGTACCTTCCCGCCGCAATCAGTTTTCATATCTGTACCTTCCCGCCGCAATCAATATTCATATCTGTACCTTCCCGTGGCAATCAATATTAATAAATGTTCCTTCCCGCCGTAATCAATATTCATAACTGTACCTTCCCGCCGTAATCAATATTCATAACTGTACCTTCCCGCCGTAATCAATATTCATAACTGTACCTTCCCGCCGTAATCAATATTCATAACTGTACATTCCCGCCGTAATCAATATTCATAACTGTACCTTCCCGCCGTAATCAATATTCATAACTGTACATTCCCGCCGTAATCAATATTCATAACTGTAACTTCCCGCCGTAATCACTTTTCATAACTGTACCGTCCCGCCGTAATCAATATTCATATCTGTACCTTCCCGCCGCAATAAGTTTTCATAAATGTTCCGTCCCGTCGCAATCAATATTCATAAATGTTCCTTCCCGTTGCAATCAATATTCATAACTGTACCTTCCCGTCGCAAATAGTATTCATAACTGTACCTTCACTTCGCAAATAGTATTCATAACTGTACATTCCCGTCGCAATCAGTATTCATAACTGTACCTTCCCGTCGGAATCAATATTCATAACTGTACCTTCCCGCCGTAATCAATATTCATAACTGTACCTTCCCGCCGTAATCACTATTCATAACTCTACCTTCCAGCCGTAATCAATATTCATATCTGTACCTTCCCGCCGCAATCAGTTTTCAATATGTACCTTCCCGCCGCAATCAGTATTCATAAACGTTCCTTCCCGTCGCAATCAATATTCATAACTGTACCTTCCCTTCGCAAATAGTATTAATAAATGTTCCTTCCCGCCGCAAGCAGTATTCATAAATGTTCCTTGCCGCCGCAATCAATATTCATAAATGATCCTTCCCGCCGCAAGCAGTATTCATAAATGTTCCTTGCCGCCGCAATCAATATTCATAAATATATCTTCCCGCCGCAATCAATATTCATAAATGTACCGTCTCGTCGCAATCAGTATTCATAAATGTACCTTCCCGCCGACATCATTATTCATAAATGTTCCTAGCCGCCGCAATCAATATTCATAAATGTACCTTCCCGCCGCAATCAGTTTTCAATATGTACCTTCCCGCCGCAATCAGTATTCATAAAGGTTCCTTCCCGTCGCAATCAATATTCATAACTGTACCTTCCCTTCGCAAATAGTATTAATAAATGTTCCTTCCCGCCGCAATCAGTATTCATAACTGTACCTTCCCGTCGGAATCAATATTCATAAATGTTCCTTCCCGACGCAATCAATATTCATATATGTTCCTTCCCGCCGCAATCAGTATTCATAAATATACCTTCCCGACGCAATCAATATTCATATATGTTCCTTCCCGCCGCAATCAGTATTCATAAAAAACCTTCCCGTTGCAATCAGTATTCATAAATATACGTTCCCGCCGCAATCAGTATTAATAAATGTTCCCGCCGCAATCAGTATTCATAAATATCCATTCCAGCCGCAATCAGTATTTATAAATATAGCTTCCCGCCGCAATCAGTATTCATAAATGTTCCTTCCCGCTGCAATTAATATTCATAAATGTTCCTTCCCGCCGCAAGCAGTATTCATACATGTTCCTTCCCGCCGCAATCAATATTCATAAATATATCTTCCCGCCGCAATCAATATTCATAAATGTTCCTTCCCGCCGCAATCAATATTTATAAATATATCTTCCCACCGCAATCAGTATTCATAAATATGCATTCCAGCCGCAATCAGTATTCATAAATATAGCTTCCCGCTGCAATCAGTATTCATAAATGTTCCTTCCCACCGCAAAATTATTCATAACTGTACCTTCCCGCTGCAATCAATATTCATAAATGATCCTTCCCGCCGCAAGCAGTATTCATAAATGTTCCTTGCCGCCGCAATCAATATTCATAAATATATCTTCCCGCCGCAATCAATATTCATAAATGTACCGTCTCGTCGCAATCAGTATTCATAAATGTACCTTCCCGCCGACATCATTATTCATAAATGTTCCTAGCCGCCGCAATCATTATTCATAAATGTACCTTCCCGCCGACATCATTATTCATAAATGTTCCTAGCCGCCGCAATCATTATTCATAAATGTACCTTCCCGCCACAATCAATATTCATGAATGTTCCTAGCCGCCGCAATCTATATGCATATAATATGTACCTTCCCGCCACAATCAATATTCATGAATGTTCCTAGCCGCCGCAATCTATATGCATAAATGTACCTTCCCGCCACAATCAATATTCATGAATGTTCCTAGCCGCCGCAATCTATATGCATACATGTACCTTCCCGCCGCAATCACTATTCATGAATATTTCTAGCCGCCGCAATCTATATGCATAAATGTACCTTCCCGCAGCAATCACTATTCATGAATGTTTCTAGCCGCCGCAATCAATATGCATAAATGTACCTTCCCTTCAGTATTTATAACAAGCACAATTTATATTAGACGGATCTGTAGTCCAGTTGTTAACACGCTGGACTGATAATATAGTGATCGCAGGTTCGATCCCCTATCTGACCCTAAAAAAATTAACAATTTTTTTAGATGGGACTTTAAACTGAGGTCTCGTGTCGGTGCTTTACACCGTGCACGTAAAAGAACCAGAGGAGACTCTGGAATGGGTCTCTGTCTGTATCATTGCACTATCCTCCAAAATCTAAAAAGACTAATCTCTTCAGGAGGCGTCGCTCATATGGGTAACCGGTAGCGACGATACATAAACGTAAAACACGTATTATTGTGACACGTATGCTAATATTTTCAACTAACACCATGCAAAATCGGACATATTGCACAAAAACTACTATGGGCAAGAGGTGACATGTGATAGTTCTTTCCATATTTTGTTGTTTCGTTTTCGTTAACTTTTCTGAATTCCTTTTCTATTCCGATATCGTTTTTTATTGGACAGAGTAAACTAAAATTCAGAAAAGACGTATAAGAACCAGAGGAGACTCTGTAATGGGTATCTGTCTGTATCATTGCACTATCCTCCAACATCTAAAATGACTAATTCCTTCAGGAGGCGTCTCTCATATGGGTATCCGGTGGCGACGATACATAAACGTAAAACACGTATTATTGTGACACACAGGTACAAGACACAAACAATTGTTGTTGGCCTATGGTCATATAGTAAGTAATGTTTACTAAAGGCAACAAACGGAAATGAAACATGCATGCAGAAACATCAACGATAAACTAGGTAAAAACGACCAGATCACTGATATGCCCTTGTGGTCCCGACCGGAAGACCTTATTCTATCAACAAATACTTTTTATTTCACGGAGATCTGTCAAATAACACCAGAATGGCACATTGTTTCATCGTGAAGAAAAGAAAATGCAATGTTGTCGTTTTCGCGGGGCATTATAATATGATACATGCACGTGTACAATACTCAATCATTTACGAAGTAACAACTTGTACCTACCATGCCATTGCATAGTCCGACAGCAACCATCGATCCTCGCTGGTGCTCGATAGCACCATGGTAATGACACTTCGCTTTACTTCCATTAAGAATAGAAAATCTCGAATCTGTCACATTCTTAAAACGATTTTGCTTTCTCTCTATTACTAGCCCAGGGGATATCAGATTTCGATTATGTTTTAATTTTAGTATATGATTGTTGTTGTTTATATCTATGCTATAATGGATAGTATCGTCCAATAGATCGTGTGAGATTACACTGCGCCTGCGCAATGAATGTGCTGGGTGTAAGCTATATGACACATGGCGTCCGTCCCTTGTGACTCGTGATGGAATGATTATTTCATATCCGTCTAATGTTTGCAGAAATTCATCTGAAAGTAGATAATCATAATCTTAACTACACATAACTTTTTGTGCAAATACTATTAGTACTGCGAGAAACTAGGTACTAGATTCTTAAAATTAAATGCTGCCAACTTCTGAACGAGATAAAATTCTGTTTCCAATACCGCACAAACATTAGAAGATATAACTTGCAACAGTTACTTCCCTGTTGCCATTAATGCCATATACATGCTGCCAATCGATGAATCCCATGGAACCTCTGTGCTGCAATGGTTAGTGTAAGTGTCGAAATCGAGAGGTTATGAGTTCGAACACATGCCAGAACCACAGTTTGATGACGCTTAGGGTAACTAATAGGTGACATTGCATCTTCCCTCGCCGTCATGGCGATGACGTTTGGGGCATGGCAAAATGGTTTCGGGTTCCAAAGGACAAAACTAAAAAACATTTTATTTGGTTTTATGAACACTATATACACTATAATCTTTTTTAGGCCATTCCAAATATGTTTTAAAATTACACTCCGTCACTATCGAGGCTATAATATCGTCCAGACTCCAAGCGTCTGTGGATTTGACCGGGAATGAGGTTCGAGAGCTTTTATATTAATGTTGCAAGAACTTGTTTCGCAACTAAGTACATTTGTATAAAGCTAATATATAAATAGCGATCAAACATCCGAATGACATAATGTCAATTATTAGTTTAGTATTGTACGACAATGTATATGGTTTACCGTGTATCATGACGATGGAAGTAGTCACGTATGACAGTAATATACCATTAATAGTTAATACTGACCCCCACGAAGTTATGTGGGGGAGGGGCCGCAGTAAAGTCTATGAGGGATGATGCGTTAGCCGAAACCCCTATAGATTTGAGTGACCTCACATAACTCCGTGGATGGTCAGTAGCAAACCAAATAACGAATGTATTGCATATAGACCACCATTAAGTTAAACAATATTGGAATCATTGCATCGATTCAGAATTGTGTTTAGTTGTTTTCTAAACTTACTTTAGTCAAATAAATCGGCGCTAACGTTAGAGGTTGACTGATGACAGGAAGAACCGGTCGGTATATGTTCGGTATTTAAACTTCCTTTGCTCCCATTTCTGGCGACCGTGATATTTATGTTACTGCTGTCAGTGTTAACAATGAATGCGGCAAATATATTTGTTTCCGTTACTGACAGTTGAACTCTCATATGAAGAAAATATTGCTGTCTTTCAAGCTGTTCAAGTGTTTATAAGAGATGCTAAACGTTTTGATCGAATCAATTAGCCTCCCTCTGTTGCTCCAGGAGCTAGGTGACACTACACACTACAAGTCTTTCACTCTCGTCTCCCTTCATTCATTCTTTAACACTTATCTAATCATATAATCACTACTGTTTCTTCTATTATAGTCACTTCTTAGTCTCTGACTATTACATTGTAACTACATGTATTGCAATCGATGTTTACTATGTATTATGTTGCCATGTACTCATATAATATACATGTATCTACTCTGCCATATGTAAATGTTGTAAAATCAATGAACCAATTGGGAATGGTCGAATCTAATGTTTTGAGAACTTGCCATTATTTATGCTGTAGTTTGCTATTTTGTATTATATTGTATAAGCACTTTAATATTGGCAATAAAATAATTATGTTTAAACTAAACAGGGAACGCGGAGCTAGGAGGCTATCACTTCATACTATTTCTGGACGAATTGGAATTTAAGTGATAAGAATTACTGCTATGTATTCGTATTATAGGTATTAAAATTGTTCAGAACTAGTTCCAGATGATGATGATTGAGCTTATTTACCCTCGACATCGGCGAACCTAAAAATCTAGAAATGGCCAGGTAAATCTATTTACATAGTTGAAATTGTGCAACAATAATTGATTCACGGATGTTCCAGTAGGGATGTGGTATATACTATTATGTTGGACAGGGGTTCATGTTATTGTCAACAATATGCACTTTATGAAATATATACATTCACTCAATACACTATCCGAGTATGTATTTTCAATTGTCCTTCTATTAGATATTTATATCTAATAGTTGTTCTTGTTACATTCTGACGTCGATATATGTGACTAAAGTAAGTTCAGAAAAAACAATTACAAACACTTTTAAAATTCTAAATTGAGAGTTTCAGAAAGACGCCAATTTTTAAACTGACCCTATATGAGATATTTACTGACCCTGCATGAGATATTTACTGACCCTGCATGATATATTTACTGACCCTGCATGAGATATTTACTGACCCTGCATGATATATTTACTGACCCTGCATGAGATATTTACTGACCCTGCATGAGATATTTACTGACCCTGCATGAGATATTTACTTACTCTGCATGATATATTTACTGACACTGTATGAGATATATACTGACCCTGCATGATATATTTACTGACCCTGCATGAGATATTTACTGACCCTGCACGAGATATTTACTGACCCTGCATGAGATATTTACTGACCCTGCATGAGATATTTACTGACCATGCATGATATATTTACTGACCCTGCATGAGATATTTACTGAATCTACATGAGATATTTACTGACCCTGCATGAGATATTTACTGACCCTGCATGAGATATTTACTGACCCTGCATGATATATTTACTGACCCTGCATGATATATCATGATATATTTACTGACCCTGCATGAGATATTTACTGACCCTGCATGAGATATTTACTGACCCTGCATGAGATATCATGAGATATTTACTGACCCTGCATGAGATATTTACTGACCCTGCATGAGATATCATGATATATTTACTGACCCTGCATGAGATATGTACTGACCCTGCATGAGATATTTACTGACCCTGCATGAGATATTTACTGACCCTGCATGAGATATTTACTGACTCTGCATGAGATATCATGAGATATTTACTGACACTGCATGATATATATACTGACCCTGCATGAGATATCATGATATATTTACTGACCCTGCATGAGATATCATGAGATATTTACTGACCCTGCATGAGATATTTACTGACCCTGCATGAGATATTTACTGACCCTGCATGAGATATTTACTGATCCTGAATGAGATATCATGAGATATTTACTGACCCTGCATGAGATATCATGATATATTTACTGACCCTGCATGATATATTTACTGACCCTGCATGATATATTTACTGACCCTGCATGAGATATCATGATATATTTACTGACACTGCATGAGATATTTACTGACCCTGCATGATATATCATGATATATTTACTGAATCTGCATGAGATATTTACTGACCCTGCATGATATATTTACTGACCCTGCATGATATATCATGATATATTTACTGACCCTGCATGAGATATTTACTGACCCTGCATGATATATTTACTGAAGCTGCATGAGATATTTACTGACCCTTGCATGAGATATTTACTGACCCTTGCATGAGATATTTACTGACCCTTGCAGGAGATATTTACTGACCCTGCATGAGATATTTACTCACCCTTGCATGAGATATTTACTGACCCTTGCATGAGATATTTACTGACCTTGCATGAGATATTTACTGACCCTGCATGAGATATTTACTGACCCTGCATGATATATTTTCTGACCCTGCATGAGTAATTTATTGATCCTCTACAGTCTCATATAGGGTCACCACTTGACCGTCTTTCACAAATGGAAATGATAGCATTTCGTGGAATGTGCAATAAATAAAAGGTGGCAGAGATGCGTCTTGCAAACAGACGGATATGTTGTTCAGTGGTTAACACGATGTAATATGAATCCGGGAATCTACTCATGTATCAATAAAGTTTTCCTCACACTTAGTTCAACAAAACCGAGGCCATTCTACCAATAACATCGTATGACCTTTAAGTATACAACATTGACATGGCTGTTCCAGATTTAAATATACATCATTAACATGGATGTTCCGGATTTAAATATACAATATTAACATGGATTTTCCGGATTTAAAGATACAACATTAACATGGATGTTCCGGATTTAATACAACATTAACATGGATGTTCCGGATTTAAATATACAACATTAACATGTCTGTTCCGGATTTAAATATACAACATTAACATGGATGTTCCGGATTTAAATATACAACATTAACATGGATGTTCCGGATTTAAATATACAACATTAACATGGATGTTCCGGATTTAAATATAAAACATTGACATGGATGTTCCGGATTTAAATATACAACATTGACATGGTGGTTCCGGATTTAAATATACAACATTGACATGGTGGTTCCGGATTTAAAAATACAACATTGACATGGCTGTTCCGGATTTAAATATACAATATTGACATGGTGGTTCCGGATTTAAATATAAAACATTGACATGGCTGTTCCGGATTTAAATATAAAACATTGACATGGTGGTTCCGGATTTAAATATACAACATTGACATGGTTGTTCCGGATTTAAATATACAACATTGACATGGTTGTTCCGGATTTAAAAATACAACATTGACATGTCTGTTCCGGATTTAAATATACAATATTGACATGGCTGTTCCGGATTTAAATATACAATATTGACATGGTGGTTCCGGATTTAAATATAAAACATTGATATGGCTGTTCCGGATTTAAATATACAACATTGACATGGCTGTTCCGGATTTAAATATACAATATTGACATGGCTGTTCCGGATTTAAATATACAATATTGACATGGTGGTTCCGGATTTAAATATAAAACATTGACATGGCTGTTCCGGATTTAAATATAAAACATTGACATGGTGGTTCCGGATTTAAATATACAACATTGACATGGTGGTTCCGGATTTAAATATACAACATTGACATGGCTGTTCCGGATTTAAATATAAAACATTGACATGGTGGTTCCGGATTTAAATATACAACATTGACATGGCTGTTCCGGATTTAAATATACAACATTGACATGGTGGTTCCGGATTTAAATATACAACATTGACATGGCTGTTCCGGATTTAAATATAAAACATTGACATGGTGGTTCCGAATTTAAATATACAACATTGACATGGCTGTTCCGGATTTAAATATACAACATTGACATGGTGGTTCCGGATTTAAATATACAACATTGACATGGCTTTTCGGGATTTAAATATACAACATTGACATGGTGGTTCCGGATTTAAATATACAACATTGACATGGCTTTTCGGGATTTAAATATACAACATTGACATGGTGGTTCCGGATTTAAATATACAACATTGACATGGCTGTTCCGTATTTAAATATACAACATTGACATGGCTGTTCCGGATTTAAATATACAACATTGACATGGTGGTTCCGGATTTAAATATACAACATTGACATGGTGATTCCGGATTTAAAAATACAACATTGACATGGCTGTTCCGGATTTAAATATAAAACATTGACATGGTGGTTCCGGATTTAAATATACAACATTGACATGGTGGTTCTGGATTTAAATATACAACATTGACATGGTTGTTCCGGATTTAAAAATACAACATTGACATGTCTGTTCCGGATTTAAATATACAACATTGATATGGCTGTTCCGGATTTAAATATACAACATTGACATGGCTGTTCCGGATTTAAATATACAATATTGACATGGCTGTTCCGGATTTAAATATACAATATTGACATGGTGGTTCCGGATTTAAATATAAAACATTGACATGGCTGTTCCGGATTTAAATATAAAACATTGACATGGTGGTTCCGGATTTAAATATACAACATTGACATGGTGGTTCCGGATTTAAATATACAACATTGACATGGCTGTTCCGGATTTAAATATAAAACATTGACATGGTGGTTCCGAATTTAAATATACAACATTGACATGGCTGTTCCGGATTTAAATATACAACATTGACATGGTGGTTCCGGATTTAAATATACAACATTGACATGGCTTTTCGGGATTTAAATATACAACATTGACATGGTGGTTCCGGATTTAAATATACAACATTGACATGGCTGTTCCATATTTAAATATACAACATTGACATGGCTGTTCCGGATTTAAACTTACAACATTGACATGGCTGTTCCGGATTTAAATATACAACATTGACATGGCTGTTCCGGATTTAAATATACAACATTGACATGGCTGTTCCGGATTTCGGACATTTAAGGTGTGTTGGTGAATATTTATTTTTGTTTAAGTTTATTAAATTTAACGTCGCCTATTTGATCCCCCGTCTGACCATGCACGTAAAAGAACCAGAGGAGATTCTGGAATGGGTCTCTGTCTGTATCATTGCACTATCTTCCAAAAATCTAAAATGATTAATCTCTTCAGGAGGCGTTGCTCATATTGGCAACCGGTAGCGACGATAAATAAACGTAGAACACACATTGCGTCTTAAAGATGCTCGGATTAGTTTCGTTCAAATCGTGGTGTGAAAAAAACACAAAATATATGAAGGATATGTTTGCTTTTAT
Source organism: Archivesica marissinica (assembly GCA_014843695.1). Classification (NCBI taxonomy): domain Eukaryota; kingdom Metazoa; phylum Mollusca; class Bivalvia; order Venerida; family Vesicomyidae; genus Archivesica; species Archivesica marissinica. The sequence goes on from CM026399.1 coordinate 53,381,813, forward strand.
CAATTACCAAAACAGTTTGTGCGCTGAATGTCAATGAATGACACGCAATTTCAAGGTTTCGTGCATACATAGCAACTGACACAATATTAAAGATGTCATGCAATTTGCATAATACATTTTATTAGTATAGTCAATCTATTTGGCTTTACTCATTTTTCATGTGTTTTCAACTCGATCATTTAGCTTGAAAATGTAACATTTCAGTTATAAGCTTGATGGTACATTGAAACGCGAAGCTCGGATATTAGTTAACTCGAAACCTGATTTCCTTACATCGCAATATGAAGCTCAGATATTAAAAACGCTCTTGCTATGTATACGTATCTACCTTGCTTTCATAAAATAATTTTGGAAACTTCCTATTAAATTTTCATGACATATCTAAATATGTTATCAGTAATCATTAGCGAGCTATATCACTTACCCTGAATATAATCTAGGGCATTTCATACCAATGTAAATACTTATCAGGTTTGTAGCCTTGGTGACCCGTCATTGTCATCTTGAATAGCTCTCAAGTGCAAGTGTATAAGTGTTAAAGTTATTATGTATATCAAATGCTGCGAGATCCTGGGGAGCATACAGGAATTAAAATAGTGTACCTCTCACTTGTAATACTAATACATGATGGAACCCGGGTTAGGCAATACTAATACATGATGTAACCCGGGTTAGGCAATACTAATACATGATGTAACCCGGGTTAGGCAATACTAATACATGATGTAACCCGTGTTAGGCAATACTAATACATGATGTAACCCGGGTTAGGCAATACTAATACATGATGTAACCCGGGTTAGGCAATACTAATACATGATGTAACCCGTGTTAGGCAATACTAATACATGATGGAACCCGGGTTTGGCAATACTAATACATGATGGAACCCGGGTTAGGCAATACTAATACATGACGGAACCCTGGTTAGGCAATACGAATACATGATGTAACCCGGGTTAGGCAATACTAATACATGATGTAACCCGGGTTTGGCAATACTAATACATGATGTAACCCGGGTTAGGCAATACTAATACATGATGTAACCCGTGTTAGGCAATACTAATACATGATGGAACCCGGGTTTGGCAATACTAATACATGATGGAACCCGGGTTAGGCAATACTAATACATGACGGAACCCGGGTTAGGCAATACGAATACATGATGTAACCCGGGTTAGGCAATACTAATACATGATGTAACCCGGGTTTGGCAATACTAATACATGATGTAACCCGGGTTAGGCAATACTAATACATGATGTAACCCGGGTTTGGCAATACTAATACATGATCGAAACCGGGTTAGACAATACTAATACATGATGGAACCCGGGTTTGGCAATACTAATACATGATGTAACCCGGGTTAGGCAATACTAATACATGATGTAACCCGGGTTAGGCAATACTAATACATGATGTAACCCGGGTTTGGCAATACGAATACATGATGTAACCCGGGTTTGGCAATACTAATACATGATGTAACCCGGGTTAGGCAATACTAATACATGATGTAACCCGGGTTTGGCAATACTAATACATGATCGAAACCGGGTTTGGCAATACTTATACATGATCGAACCCGGGTTAGGCAATACTAATACATGATCGAATCCCTGTTGGTGTACACGTATACTAAATAAATGGGATTGTAACGCATGGTGTACACGTATACTAAATAAATGGGATTGTAGCGCATGGTGTACACGTATACTAAATAAATGGGATTGTAGCGCATGGTGTACATGTATACTAAATAAATGGGATTGTAGCGCATGGTGTACATGTATACTAAATAAATGGGATTGTAGCGCATGGTGTACATGTATACTAAATAAATGGGATTGTAGCGCATGGTGTACATGTATACTAAATAAATGGGATTGTAGCGCATGGTGTACATGTATACTAAATAAATGGGATTTTGGCGCATGGTGTACACGTATACTAAATAAATGGGATTGTAGCGCATGGTGTACATGTATACTAAATAAATGGGATTGTAGCGCATGGTGTACACGTATACTAAATAAATGGGATTGTAGCGCATGGTGTACATGCATACTAAATAAATGGGATTGTAGCGCATGGTGTACACGTATACTAAATAAATGGGATTCTAGCGCATGGTGTACATGTATACTAAATAAATGGGATTGTAGCGCATGGCGTATTAAACAATGCTGGGTGTGTATACAAATGACAACCATCAAACACAATGGTGTCTAATAGAAATATGGACAGTCCAAATAGACGAGACACACATGCCTGCGTCACTTATATTCATAGCAAGAGACAATGTTATGCGTTATACGTATAATGGCGCACACTTATATTTTCACAACATTATTTAATGCGTGCAACTAGATTGGTATCGGGTTGATTGCCCTGTTAAGCATAGGTCATTGGTCATGTCACTTGATCCTTAAATACATGTCTCCTCGTTTAGGCCAAAGAGCTGTGTTTGTAATCTAGTTTGCTGGGTATGCGTAGGCAGGCGGGAATGTTGGCTGAACTCCAAGAGTCATGGTACATATTCTATTTAGGATGAATAGAATGCACACCGTCAAAACGTCGTAACTTGCCCCTTACCACCAAAGGCTTGAATCCCACTGGGGTGTCGGAATCTTTCATGCGAGGAAGTTATCCAGCTGGCCACCGGAAGGCCGGTGGTTATATCGGGGTATCCACTCGTGCATGAAATACTGCCGCCGATGAGGCACCAGGGGTTTTCCACTAGATATAAGAGATTTGTAGAATCATTTATGTCACAGATCATATTAGTCACAGTCACACGAACCGAACATATTTGTCACAACTGCTGTGAAATATGTGATTGGGTTGCATTTTTAGGTGACGTGTAATTATATTCGTCACACGCATTCTATTTTGGACACGATCATATATGTCACAAATGTCTATACACAACATATAACAATCGGAATACTCATCTGTTATAGATGCATGTCGTGAACCTCAATACTTCCATGCTCATATGTCATAGATGCATGTCGTGAACCTCAATACTTCCATGCTCATATGTCATAGATGCATGTCGTAAACCTCAATACTTCCATACTCATCTGATATAGATGCATGTCGTAAACCTCAATACTCCCATACTCATATGTTATAGATGCATGTCGTAAACCTCAATACTCCTATACTCATATGCTATAGATGCATGTCGTAAACCTCAATACTCCCATACTCATCTGTTATAGATGCATGTCGTAAACCTCAATACTCCCATACTCATCTGTTATAGATGCATGTCGTAAACCTCAATACCTCCATACTCATCTGTTATAGATGAATGTCGTAAACCTCAATACCTCCATACTCATCTGTTATAGATGCATGTCGTAAACCTCAATACTCCCATACTCATCTGTTATAGATGCATGTCGTAAACCTCAATACTCCCATACTCATCTGTTATAGATGCATGTCGTAAACCTCAATACTCCCATACTCATATGTTATAGATGCATGTCGTAAACCTCAATACTTCCATACTCATCTGTTATAGATGCATGTCGTAAACCTCAATACTCCCATACTCATATGTTATAGATGCATGTCGTAAACCTCAATACTCCCATACTCATCTGTTATAGATGCATGTCGTAAACCTCAATACTTCCATACTCATCTGTTATAGATGCATGTCCTAAACCTCAATACTCCCATACTCATCTGTTATAGATGCATGTCGTAAACCTCAATACTCCCATACTCATATGTTATAGATGCATGTCGTAAACCTCAATACTCCCATACTCATATGTTATAGATGCATGTCGTAAACCTCAATACTCCCATACTCATCTGTTATAGATGCATGTCGTAAACATGAATACTTCCATACTCATCTGTTATAGATGCATGTCGTAAACATGAATACTTCCATACTCATCTGTTATAGATGCATGTCGTAAACCTCAATACTTCCATACTCATCTGTTATAGATGCATGTCGTAAACCTCAATACTCCCATACTCATCTGATATAGATGCATGTCGTAAACCTAAATACTTCCATACTCATCTGTTATAGATGCATGTCGTAAACCTCAATACCTCCATACTCATCTGTTATAGATGCATGTCGTAAACCTCAATACTCCCATACTCATCTGATATAGATGCATGTCGTAAACCTCAATACTTCCATACTCATCTGTTATAGATGCATGTCGTAAACCTCAATACTCCCATACTCATCTGTTATAGATGCATGTCGTAAACCTCAATACTTCCATACTCATCTGTTATAGATGCATGTCGTAAACCTCAATACTTCCATACTCATCTGTTATAGATGCATGTCGTAAACCTCAATACCTCCATACTCATCTGTTATAGATGCATGTCGTAAACCTCAATACTCCCATACTCATCTGTTATAGATGCATGTCGTAAACCTCAATACTTCCATACTCATCTGTTATAGATGCATGTCGTAAACCTCAATACTTCCATACTCATCTGTTATAGATGCATGTCGTAAACCTCAATACCTCCATACTCATCTGTTATAGATGCATGTCGTAAACCTCAATACTCCCATACTCATCTGTTAGAGATGCATGTCGTGAACCTCAATACTTCCATACTCATCTGTTAGAGATGCATGTCGTAAACCTCAATACTCCCATACTCATCTGTTAGAGATGCATGTCGTAAACCTCAATACCTCCATACTCATCGGTTCTGTTTATATTTAAGCAACAATCGACATCAATGCGAGTAAATTGTCACATTCCAATGACCTCATCATTTTATAGTAAATTCATACGCCATTGGCTTTCAGTATTTTCCCTTCCATTTCATAGTTTTTAAATTTCAATTAGCGACTGCTTTTCAGCTTTACATCATGTATTGTTATCAAATTATATAACTAGAAGTGCATTATGTTACAGATGATAGATGTATATTTATATACATAGTCTCTTGTAACTCTGAATTGAGAGTGGCAATGTACTTTTTAATATATAAACTATAGTTTGTATTTGTTATGTGCTGTGCATTGATGAAATTGAAATAAAGAATACAATATAGGCTGTCATACTTTGTGAAGTACATCAAAAGCATAATAAAGGTACCTCCATAGAGTTGCAGATAAGAAACACCCACCCTCGGCGTAGCCTCGTTCTTCATCTTCACCCTCGGTGGGATTTCCTTATATGCAACTCTTGGAGGTGCTGAATTTACTTGATAACATAGCAGCATATCTTGTGACAGTCTACGTATTTTCCTTAATGTATGTGTGCAAAACCACCATTATTTGCACGAAATGTTTATTATTGTTATATATAAATAGTAATGTATTATATAAATACATTAAACTGTTTCTATATATGGCCAAGTGTTTACCATGTAATATATATATATTTGTTTTATGCAAAATCGTCTGCTATTATTTTCGCGCCTAAAAATTATCAGTCTCGCTTCGCGCGGGAAATGACTTAAGATTTTAGGCCTAATCTCAGTTTATCAAGGCCGTGGTTGCAGGTGTCCAGTTATGTAATATAAAGGCGACCAACTGGTTTGATGGTGTAATATTAGATAACATAACAGATGTTTTAGGAATAACAGATGTTTTAGGAATTGCTATATCATATAGACATTGATTCAATCGTGTATATAAGAAATGGATTTTATTAACTAAAATCAGAACACTTAGGCCTACCTCCAGGAGAGAGTGTGGCGTGATCTCATTCTATAGAACATAGAAACTGTTTCTATGATACTTAGATATTATGGACATTATAAGAATTATAACTTATAAAGATTTGTCGAATAATTAAATAAAATTGTTCAGCCATAGAAGAAACAGAGAGTTTCGGCGAACCATATCGAAGGTGATTAAAAGTTAATAAATCAGAAACATTGATTAGATTATAGTGATATTGAGTAATGACGGATTAGAGGAACTGGAGTTAATTATATTGTGTAGCGCATAGTCGGCTCACACAAATTGGATTGTTAAATAAGCGTTTAATGATACGATGTATATATATATAAATCACTGATTATATATATCAGAATATCTCTGATGCCAATTTAAACAAGATATTATATAGAAGAAATGTAAGACTGTGTTGAGTTATTATTAATACATATATTGAAGAAGAAACCCCCTAGACAACTCCAGCGAGTCTACAATAGGATAGACCCTGGTAAGAGCCGTAGCAACTGATATATATAAATACGAGAAGAAAAAGGAGAGTTTGCGACAGCATATTCTATTCCGCTTAAGGTCACTGCTTAATTGGTTTCATCATCATCATCATCGTCACCTTCGTCATCATCATAATCACCATCATCAGAATCATCATCTTAATCGCTATCATCATTATGATGATGACGACGACGATGATAATGATGACAATGATGATGCTTGTGGTGGTGGCGGTGATGATGATGATGGTGATGATGATGATGATGATGATAATGATGCTGATGATGATGATGATGATGATGATGATGATGATGATGATGGCGATGGTGATGGTTATGATTGTGGTGATGATCATGATGACGACGACGATGTTTTATAAGTTGACAACAGGGGAGCTGAATGAGGGACGATCGAACATATTGACGCATCGATGTTCATAGAGGCTCTATAGGACAGGACCTCTGTTGTGTGCTTCCTTGCCGATGCATTGAACTCCATGGGGAACTATATGCGTTAAGAGCTCTATGTAGCGAGACAATACTTGTAACATAGTGCCCGTACTGCAATAACTCGCCATAATGTTTAGATCTATATACACCAATCCAACAACTCTTTATGTACTATGTGGACATCAATGTTTTACAATGGCAAAGAACCGCGTGTACATGACCAATGACACACTTACCTCAAGCACAACTGCTCATCATGCAAATTAGAACGTCCGTGATAACAGACACAACTTCCAGACACCAAAACAACATCAACAGGCGTCAACTTGATATAACATACACATAGAAACACTGTAAGTTTGCTTAATTTCGAATAGTCGTTGTTGTTGTAGTCGTCATTGTTATTGTCATCAGTATTGTTGTCGTCGTCGTCGTCGTCGTCATCATTGTCGTCGTTGCTGTTGTTGTCGTCGTCGTCGTCATTTGTGTTGTTGTTGTCGTTGTTGTTGATGTTGTTGTCGTCGTTGTTGTTGTTCTTGTTGTTGTCGTCGTCGTTGTTGTTGTCGTCGTTGTCATTGTTGTCGTCGTTGTTGTTGTTGTTGTTGTCGTCGTCGTTGTCATTGGTGTCGTCATTGTTGTTGTTAACGCTGTTGTTGTTGTTGTCGTCGTCGTCGTCGTCGTTGTTGTTATTGTTGTTGTTGTTGTTGTTTTTGTATGTTTCATATGATTTAAGAATAAGTGTGGATGTAAACTCGCATCACTCACACATATACTCATCAGTCTCTATAACAAGAGATGGTGAATATGATATGACTGTCATTCTCACTGCGTGTCCATAATATATGTCACACGTTATATCTGTGACGAATACGATCACATTTATCACACCGGTGTGACGTATATGATCCATGACATATATGTTCCTACAGAGCTGACCTATGATTATGGCCAACATGTAACACACTGAATATAATCTAGTCCTAACATTAAATTACTTGTGTCCGATTAAAGAAGTATAGTCAAACATGCTTCAGCGGTCAGCTGTATTAAGCAGCCAACCTGTATTAAGCAGCCATTTTCCAGATTCCCACTATGTTGTTTTATTATACATTTGATCTCTATTAACATTTGCTAAGCAGCAACTTTCTGTGATTCCCTTGGCTGGCTGCTTAAGACAGGTTTGACTATAGTTTAACATGGCTGTTAAAAGTAAGCGAGGCGGTATGATGGTCGTGAGGTGGGGGTACTCCGGCTACACAAACAACCAAACATAGTACACTTTCATAAGTGCCAATGATTAATTAATGTTAGTCGCTACAACTTATGTTGTAGTTTTCGCGTACTGTAAGGAATGTTTCAAAGTACAATGTAAGTGAAAATTGACCATTAAATCCCATCCAACATAATAAGCCTCCATTCACCCTTCCACCTATCCACCTATCCACCTATCCACCTATCCACCTATCCACCACCCTATTCTGCGCTTTACTCCTACCCACCACCCCAATCAACTACTTCGCCCTACCAACACCCCATGCGTGCACCCCTACCACTACCAATCCACCCTATTCACCCCCTTCCTCCTACTCACCACCCTTTCCCCACACCCCATTCACCCACTTCGCCCTACCATCCCCAATACACCACTACCAATCCATCCATCGCTTTACACACCACCTCATCAACCCCTACCCACCACACCATTCGCTCCCTTCCCTCTACCCACGACCTTACTAGCAACCTACCCATCACCCCAGTCACAGTCTAACGAGAACCACTTACAACTAAACCGCCCCTGGGGATGTATGTCATCTACTTCATCTTTAAAATAGTATGTCCTTTCCTATATTTTCCTGTCCTATAATGTCCGGTAAGTAGTGTTCATGTGTGGGCTTATGAATATATCGTCTTAAGGACAGGTATATGTGTGTAGATAACCACCTTAACATCAGACGTGTGTGTGTTTTACGTTTATTTATCGTCGCTACCGGTTGCCCATATGAGCGACGTCTCCTGAAGAGATTAGTTATTTTAGATTTTGGAGGATAGTGCATGATACAGACAGAGACCCATTCCAGAATCTCCTCTGGTTCTTTTACGTGCACGGTGTAAAGCACCGACACGAGACCTCGGTTTAACGTCCCATCTGAAAGACTGTTCATTTTATTAGGGTCAGACGGGGGGTCGAACCTGCGATCCCTGGAATACCAGTCCAGCGTGTTACAACTGGACTACAGATCCGTCTGTTAACATCAGACGAAAATGGCAGTAACTAACAATACAAGTCAGTTTAGAAATGTTGACATCTTCTAAAGTTACTTTTCCGTGTTAAAGAGGGCCATTAAAGCTAGTTTTGCGAAGAGATCAGTGTTTTATTGCAATATATAACTAAGGTGTTAAGTATGATGTGTAAGGCGTTATGTGATATCCTTGTATATCAACGAGCTACAAACCTAACTGCCGCCATGTCTCCAATCTACCATACATTGCCAGCAATGAAATGGAATTAAACTTGCCGATATCTACATGGCCAATATATTTAGTTATTACGTTTAATTTTTTAAAACAGACTCAGATATTTATTTTGAAAAAGAATTGGATATTTCACGGTTTCATGTATATATGGAATGACCAGTTTTATAGTGATTATATATATATATATATATATATATATCCTTCTCTGTAATAAAGCAAATAATTATTGATACATATTTATAAAAATGGTATTCAGATATTAATAATTCAAGTCGTCTAATTTATAGATATAATTTAATATTTAGATTTGTTTATCCGAAATTGAATATAGAATTGCATGATCCAGAACATCGTCTCAGTCCATATATTGAAACTGGAAGATATGATAATATACGCCATGTGAACAACGGCTTTGTAAATCCTGTACAATGCCACTTCTTACTTGTTTGCATTACCATGATCTTAGAAAGAAATAGTTTGCACCATATTACTGTGACTGTCATTGACCAACACAGCATACATTCGATCAGTTATTATCATATATATCGTAAATAAATATTTGTTCTGTGTCAAAGTGTCTGCATTTTGCAAATAGGAAGCGTATCACCTAATTACGTTTAGATAATATATACATATATACTAGTTGTAACTAGGTAAGCGGTAATATTGTTAAATATCAATTTGTTCTCCTAAGAAAACATTGTTTGATATTTCTATTGTTTTCACTAAAATACTGTTATGTTATACTATTAGACTATAAATATTGTAAATGTGTTCGTCAAGACACAGCTATTGAAATATCCATATGTCGCCATTACAACATACTGTGCGTGCCATTATATGTTCCCCAAAAAAGAGTTTGGCACACAAGACAGTAGTTTTCAACAGACTTACCTTTGAGCCACACATCTGAGCAGTCAAATTTCAATAGGGTTCAATGATTGTGTTTGTTTTTAATTTCCCTCTAAATGCATCCCCTACTCGGATGGTAATTTGGTGGTGAATATTACACTGACGCCTGCATTTATAATAAATGATGTTGTTTATTTTTCAATACATATAATGCAAATATTCTAAAATATTCAAGTATGTAGCTCATTTAATATTTAGAAGTCACTTTCACTATTGGTGACAATACCTACTCAGCCAATCAGTTCATGTATCAACTCTTAAGGGCTTCCTCACACTTTTTCAACAAAGCCTAGGCCACTATATCAATAACATCGTATGTCCTTTAAATATACAACATTGACATGGTTGTTCCGGATTTAAATATAAAACATTGACATGGTTGTTCCGGATTTAAATATAAAAAATTAGCATGGTGGTTCCGGATTTAAATATAAAACATTGACATGGTGGTTCCGGATTTAAATATACAACATTGACATGGTTGTTCCGGATTTAAATATACAACATTGACATGGTTGTTCCGGATTTAAATATAAAACATTGACATGGTGGTTCCGGATTTAAATATACAACATTGACATGGCTGTTCCGGATTTAAACATATAACATTGACATGGCTGTTCCGGATTTAAATATACAACATTGACACGGTGGTTCCGGATTTAAATATACAACATTGACATGGCTGTTTCGGATTTAAATATACACCATTGGCATGGCTGTCCCGGATCTATATATACAACATTGACATGGTGGTTCCGGATTTAAATATACAACATTGACATGGCTGTTCCAGATTTCGGACATCTACGGTTTGTTGGTGAATATTTATTTTTTGTTTAAATTTATTAAATTTAACATCGCAGGTTCGATCCCCCGTCTGACACTTATAATATTAACAGTCTTTCAGATGGGGACTTTAAGCCGAGGTCTCCTGTCGGTGCTTTACACCGTGTACGTAAATGAACCAGAGGAGACTCTGGAATGGAATGGAATATGTTGCATTATTCTCCAAACATCTAAGATGAAGTAATTAGATCGCAGAGTTAATCCGACTTGCTACCCCCTCTAAACAGACGGAAGTAATTAGATCGCAGAGTTAATCAGGCTTGTTATCCACCTCTAAACAGACGGAAGTAATTAGATCGCATAGTTATTCCGGCTTGTTATCCACCTCTAAACATACGGAAGTAATTAGATGGCAGAGTTAATCCGACTTGCTATCCACCTCTAAGCATACGGAAGTAATTAAATCGCAGAGTTATTCCGACTTGATAAAGACAGAAGTAATTAGATCGCAGAGTTATTCCGACTTGATATCCACCTCTAAACAGACGGATGAATGAATGGTGTTTTACGGCGCATCGACATCTAAGGTCATGTAGCGCGCATTAAAGTTATGTTTATTGTCGAGTGTATGAAATAAAATTCTATATAAGTATATGCATTACGTAAAAATTAATACTAAGAAGTTATAAAGAAGTAAGATTAAGTACAGGTAGTATATGAATGAATGATTACTACAAAGGCATGATTAACAATTGATATCACAGCTTATTATAAATTCCTATTGCCTTGATAAATGATATGATGGACTCTACTCTGATAGAGTCGAAGAGTTTTTTAATGTTGTCCACATTGTAGTACTGCAACCGGATTGGTTGAAGGTAAACACAGTGTATTAAGATATGCTCCACCGTGTATAGAGTATTGCATGGGATACATTATGGTGCATCATCTCGTGACAACAGCCATGAATGTGATATTCGAGAATGACCAATCCTGAGACGGGCAAGAATGACTTCTTCTCGACGAATAGGCCTGTAAATTGGGCATCATTCGCCAAGTGTTGGTTTGATGGAATGAAGTTTGTTAAATATTTCACCATCCCATTGGGCCTGCCAAGAGGATTGAATTAAGGTAAGAATTGTAGATTTAAAATCGGTATAACACACTTTAATCATAGAAATTGATAATGACAAAGCCAGCTTTGCATTCTGGTCAGCCATTTCATTACCTTTTATTCCCATATGACTCGGAAGCTAGCAGAACACAAATGTATTTGTTTCTGAAAGGGAAGAAATCCTTTCAAGCAAAGTACAAACAATAGGATTTTCAAACTTTTCATAATACAAAGCCTGTAAAACAGACAAGGAATCAGAGAAAATGATATATTGAACATAGTGTGATTCCACTGCAATATCTAGAGCGAGATCTATGGCCTTCAGTTCGGCAGAGAAAATTGAGGACTTGTTTGGAAGTCTACATTTCCGATTTTTATTCCCAAAGATTGCTGCTGACGCAACAGTGTTACCAGCTTTTGAACCATCTGTGTATATGGCTTTGAAGTCAGAATAAAATTCCCTGATTTCATGATATTTTGTTTGAAACTGGCTCCTGTCTGTAATATACTTTTTATCAGAAGTGAGATCAAAGCGAAACTCGGCAGTTTTAAGGGTCCAAGTAGGAGAATCTGGGATTTTATACTGTGCAATAGATTTCATGTCAATATGTAGGTCATCTAGACATTGTTCCATGCGTATACCTAGTGGGGCAATAGCTCTCGGTTTTCTTTGAAACTGCACTTTAAATTGGGGTTGAAAGACCACTTTGTGAGCTGGGTTTAGAGGATTTGACTTGAGTTTCAGTAGGTATTGAAGAGCTAGCTTCTGTCGTCTAGCATACAGAGAGGGTTCATTTGCTTCAGCATAAAGACTTTTAACAGGGGAAGTTCTGAAAGCTCCAAGGACTAATCGTAGACCTTGATTATGTATAGGATCAAGTATTTTCAGGTACGATTTTCGTGCAGATCCGTAAATTATCGAACCATAATCCAGCTTAGAGCCAACCAATGACCGATAGAGCCGTAGAAGTACCTTTCTATCAGCTCCCCAATCGGAATGTGCCACAACCTTTAAAATATTTAGAGCTTTTTGACATTTCTTTTTTAAATTATTGATATGAGGAATGAATGAGAGTTTTTTATCAAAGATAACACCTAAAAATTTGTATTCTGAGACTACTTCTACACGCGAGCCATCCAGGTAAATTTCTGGGTCTGGATGAAGTCCACGTAGATTACAAAAATGCATACATTTAGTTTTTGATTTAGAAAATTTAAAACCATTTTCATCCGACCAAGTCTGAAGTTTATTCAGACATTGCTGGAGTTGGCGTTCTATTATGTTCATATTACTAGACCTGAAGCAAATAACAAAATCATCTACATAAAGGGAGCACTCAACCCCTGGATTTATTTATTTAACAATATTGTTTATCTTAATACTAAACAATGTAACGGACAAAATACAACCCTGTGGTACACCCATCTGCTGTTCCCGAGCATCTGATAGGGTATTACAAACACGAACACGAAAAAGTCTTTCATTTAAAAATGCAGAAATAAATAATGGAAGGCGTCCTCTGAGGTCAAAGTCGTGAACCTGTCCTTCTCCACAAATGTGCAAATCTCTCATGACACTCCCTCCCTCAAACCTGTCCTTCTCCACAACACAGCAATCTGCAAATCTCTCATTCTTACGCCTGTAGACGCGCACCCTCACATCTGCATGACTGACAGTGAACAGGGATTCACATGTGAACAGCATTCTGTTCCACTCTGCCCTTCTCCAATTCAAGTGACGTCGTTCCCATAAAAGTCTGGCAATGCGGTGACGTCGGTCAATATGTGGCCAGTGTATGGGCATCTGGCCCTTATTGGCTGGGCATTACGGCACACATTATTACAGATATTCTGCCATTTGACCCCGTATCGCCTAGCCGTCACAGACCCAGTTTGTCAGTAGCGCTACGCAAGTCTCTCAACCGATTTGCGACAGCACCCAAACAACGAGCAACCGCCTTTACCCCAACCTCTAACATCCCAATTGCTTGGTTTCTTTCGTTTTCGGATAGCCTTGGCATATTGAAAACGATTAGAAAGTAAAGATATTTTTAATTTTACAGTTAGCCGATATTGCATGAATCGTACGATGTTGACTGAGTAACTATCCAGACCATGTGGATAGTGTGCACGTGTATACGGTGGGAATCATCTCTACAGTGGTTGAGCGCTGTTTACACGGTGTATGTGAGGTAAACTATGCAAGATCGTATTCGCAACAACGTCAGGAACATTGAATATGGTATTCATAAAGAAAATAGTTACGTCACTTAACAAAAGAGGGAAGTTTCTTTTTTTGCTGAGTATATATATGTACTGTTAAAATGATGAGCTACATAGTATTTTATCTTCAGTGGGATAGTCATATGTTCATCAATAATTGTGCAATAACAGAAACCACGAGGGGCGAGTGATCAGAGAATTCAATTATATCAAGTACACACATGCTGAATAATGATACAAAGTTATTATAATTGGAGAGTACCGTGGTACAGGTTATATCCTCTTTCTCCCCGGATAATCATTTATAACACAACTTGTATGATTAGTATATATATTAACTGTTTCTCAAACTATTTACTATCAATTTTACATATACTATTATATAATATTATATTTCTACATAATGATATATCGCAATTGAATATAATTGATAGGTGTTTAACTCCCTGTGTTGCGACCCTTGGGTTACAATTGCACCGTTTTAACCGCTTGAACACTGATCCAATAATTGCAGTATGTGTACTGTATGTGTACTGTATGTGTACTGTATATGTACTGTATATGTACTGTATGTGCATTGTATGTGTACTGTATGTGTTCTGTATGTGAACTGCATGTGTACTGTATATGTACTGTATATGTACTGTATGTGTACTGTATGTGTACTGTATGTGAACTGCATATTTACTGTATATGTACTGTATATGTACTGTATGTGAACTGTATGTGAACTGCATTTGTATTGTATATGTACTGTATATGTACTGTATGTGTACTGTATGTGAACTGCATATGTACTGTATATGTACTGTATATGTACTGTATGTGTACTGTATGTGAACTGAATGTGTACTATATAGGTACTGTATATGTACTGTATGTGTACTGACCGTGTACTGTATATGTACTGTATATGTACTGTATGTGTACTGTATGTGAACTGTATATGTATTGTATATGTACTGTATGTGTACTGTATGTGAACTGCATGTGTACTGTATATGTACTGTATATGTACTGTATGTGTACTGTATGTGAACTGAATGTGTACTGCATAGGTACCGTATATGTACTGTATGTGTACTGTATATGTACTGCATGTGTACTGTATGTGTACTGTATGCGTACTGTTTATGTACTGTATGTGTACTGTATCGTTGCTATACACCAGGCATGTTACACCGAGGTATCATGTATCGTTGCTAACACCAGGCATGTTACACCGAGGTTCATGTATCGTTGCTATACACCAGGCATGTTACACCGAGATGACATGTATCGTTGCTATACACCAGGCATGTTACACCGAGGTGACATGTATCGTTGCTATACACCAGGCATGTTACACCGAGGTATCATGTATCGTTGCTATACACCAGGCATATTACACCGAGGTGACATGTATCGTTGCTATACACCAGGCATGTTACACCGATGTATTATGTATCGTTGCTATACACCAGGCATGTTACACCGAGGTATCATGTATCGTTGCTAACACCAGGCATGTTACACTGAGGTATCATGTATCGTTGCTATACACCAGGCATGTTACACCGAGATGACATGTATCGTTGCTATACACCAGGCATGTTACACCGAGGTGACATGTATCGTTGCTATACACCAGGCATGTTACACCGAGGTATCATGTATCGTTGCTATACACCAGGTATATTACACCGAGGTGACATGTATCGTTGCTATACACCAGGCATGTTACACCGATGTATTATGTATCGTTGCTATACACCAGGCATGTTACCCCAAAGTGACATGTATCGTTGCTATACACCAGGCATGTTACACCGAGGTGACATGTATCGTTGCTATACAACAGGCATGTTACACCGAGATGACATGTATCGTTGCTATACACCAGGCATGTTACACCGAGGTATCATGTATCGTTGCTATACACCAGGCATGTTACACCGAGATGACATATATCGTTGCTATACACCAGGCATGTTACACCGAGGTATCATGTATCGTTGCTATACACCAGGCATGTTACACCGAGGTGACAAGTATCGTTGCTATACACCAGGCATGTTAAACCGAGGTGACATGTATCGTTGCTATACACCAGGCATGTTACACCGAGGTGACATGTATCGTTGCTATACACCAGGCATGTTACACCGAGGTGACATGTATCGTTGCTATACACCAGGCATGTTACCCCGAGGTGACATGTATCGTTGCTATACACCAGGCATATTACACCGTGGTGACATGTATCGTTGCTATACACCAGGCATGTTACACCGAGATGACATGTATCGTTGCTATACACCAGGCATGTTACCCCGAGGTGACATGTATCGTTGCTATACACCAGGCATATTACACCGTGGTGACATGTATCGTTGCTATACACCAGGCATGTTACACCGAGGTGACATGTATCGTTGCTATACACCAGGCATGTTACACCGAGGTATCATGTATCGTTGCTATACACCAGGCATGTTACACCGAGGTGACATGTATCGTTGCTATACACCAGGCATGTTTCACTGAGGTATCATGTATCGTTGCTATACACCAGGCATGTTACACCGAGGTGACATGTATCGTTGCTATACACCAGGCATGTTACACCGAGGTATCATGTATCGTTGCTATACAAAGGGCATGTTACACCGAGGTATCATGTATCGTTGCTATACACCAGGCATGTTACACCGAGATGACATGTATCGTTGATATACACCAGGCATGTTACACCGAGGTGACATGTATCGTTGCTATACACCGGGCATGTTACCCCTAGATGACATGTATCGTTGCTATACACCGGGCATATTACACCGAGGTACCATGTATCGTTGCTATACACCAGGCATGTTACACCGAGATGACATGTATCATTGCTATACACAGGGCATGTTACACCGAGGTATCATGTATCATTGCTATACATCAGGCATGTTACACCGAGGTATCATGTATCGTTGCTATACACCAGGCATGTTACACCGAGGTATCATGTATCGTTGCTATACACCAGGCATGTTAAAGATCCAGGGATGTTTCTTAGGCTTAGCCCCGATAAACCAGGGGACGACGAAAAACCATGGGACAAAGATAAACCACGGGTCGACGATAAGCCGCGGGACGACGACAAACCAGTGGACGACGATAAATCAGGGGACGACGATAAACCACGAGTCGACGATAAAGCACTGGACGACGATAAACCGCGGGACGACGATAAACCATGGGACTACGATAAACCAGGGGACAACGATAAACCAGGAGACGACGATATACCAGGGAACGACGATAAATCAGGGGACGACGATACACCAGGGGACGACGATAAACCACGGGACGACGATAAACAACGGGTCGACGATAACCCAGGGGACAATGATAACCCAGGGGACGACGATAAACCACGAGAAAACCACGGGGTGAAGAGAAACCAGGGGACAACGATAAGCCACGGGACGACGATAAATCAGGAGACGACGATAAACCACGGGACGACGATAAACCACGGGAAGACGATAAACAACGGTGCGGCGATAAAGCAGTGGACGACAATAAACCACGGGACGACGATAAACCATGGGACGACGATAAACTATGGGAGGACGATAAACCAGGGGACAACGATAAACCAGGAGACGACGATAAACCAGGGAACGACGATAAACCATGGGACGACGATAAACCACGGGACGACGATAAACCACGGGACGACGATAAGCAAGGGGACGACGATAAACCAGGGGACGATGATAAACCAGGAGACGACGACAAACCACGAGACGACGATAAACCATGGGACGACGATAAACCACGGGACGACGATAAACCCTGAGACTAGGACAAACCACGAGACGACGATAAACCATGGGACGACGATAAACCGCTGGACGACGATAAACCATGAGACTACGATAAACCAAGGGACAACGATAAACCAGGAGACGCCGATAAACCAGGAGACGACGATAAACCACGGGACGACGATAAACCATGAGACTACGATAAACCAGGAGACGCCGATAAACCAGCGAACGACGATAAACCACGGGACGACGATAAACCACGGGACGACGATAAACCACGGGACGACGATAAACCAGGGTACAACTATAAACCAGGGGACGACGATAAACCATGGGACGACGATAAACCAGGAGACGACGATAAACCAGGGGACAACGATAAACCAGGGGACGACGATAAACCACGGGACGACGATAAACCACGGGACGACGATAAACCATGGGACGACGATAAACAACGGGACGACAATAAACCATGCGACGACGATAAACCAGGGGACAACGATAAACCAGGGAACGACGATAAACCACGGGACGACGATAAACCACGGGACGAAAATAAACCAGGGGACAACGATAAACCAGGGGACGACGATAAACCACGGGACGACGATAAACAACGGGACGACGATAAACCATGGGAAGACGATAAACCACGGGACGACGATAAACCACGGGACGACGATAAACCACGGGACGACGATAAACCAGGGGACAACGATAAACCAGGGGACGACGATAAACCACGGGACGACGATAAACCACGGGACGACGATAAACCATGGGACGACGATAAACCACGGGACGACGATAAACCATGGGACGTAGATAAACCAGGGGACAACGATAAACCAGGGGACGACGATAAACCACGAGAAAACCACGGGGCGAAGAGAAACCAGGGGAAAACGATAAGCCACGGGACGACGATAAACCACGGGAGGACGATAAACCACGGGGCGACGATAAACCAGGGGACAACGATAAACCAGGGGACGACGATAAACGAGGGGACGACGATAACCCAGGGGACGAAGATAAACCACAGAACGACGATAAACCACGGAATGACGATAAACCACGGAACGACGATAAACCACAGGACGACGATAAACCACGGAACGACGATAAACCAGCGGACGACGATAAACCAGGAATCGACGACAAACCACGGGACGACGATAAATACGGCGACGACGATAAACAAGGAGACGACAATACACCACGTGACGACCATAAACCACGGGACGACGATAATACAGGGGACAAAGATAAACCAGGAGACGACGATAAACTAGAGGACGACGATAAACCACGGGACGATGATAAACCAGGGGACAACGATAAACCAGGAGACGACGATAAACCAGGGGACGACGATAAACCACGGGACGACGCTAAACCAAGGGACGACGATAAACAACGGGACGACGATAAACCATGGGACGACGATAAACCAGTGGACAACGATAAACCAGGAGACGACGATAAACCAGGGGACGACGATAAACCACGGGACGACGATAAACCACGGGACGACGATAAACCATGGGACGACGATAAACCAGGGGACAACGATAAACCACGAGAAAACCACAGGACGACGAGAAACCACGGGAAGACGATAAACAAGGGTGCAGCGATAAAGCAGGGGACGACGATAAACCACGGGACGACGATAAACCAGGGGACAACGATAAACCAGGAGACGACGATAAACCATGGAACGACGATTAACCATGGGACGACGATAAACCACGGGACGACGATAAACTACGGGACGACGATAAACCAGGGTACGACGATAAACCAGGAGACGCCGACAAACCACGAGACGACGATAAACCATGGGACGACGATAAACCACGGGACGACGATAAACCACGGGACGACGATAAACCAGGGTACAACGATAAACCTGGGGATGACGATAAACCAGGAGACGACGATATACCACAGAACGACGATAACCACGGAACGACGATAAACCACGGAACGACGATAAACCACAGGACCTCGATAAACCACGGAACGACGATAAACCACAGGACGACGATAAACCACGGAACGACGATAAACCAGGGGACGACGATAAACCAGGAAAAGACGACAAACCACGGGACGACGATAAACAACGGAACGAAGATAAACCACGGGACGACGATAAATACGGCGACGACGATAAATACGGCGACAACGATAAACCAGGAGACGACAATAAACCACGGGACGACGATAAAACAGGGGACAACGATAAACCAGGAGACGACGATAAACTAGGGGACGACGATAAACCACGGGACGACGATAAACCAGGGGACAACGATAAACCAGGAGACGACGATAAACCAAGGGACGACGATAAACCACGGGACGACGATAAACCACGGGACGACGATAAACCATGGGACGACGATAAACCAGGGGACAACGATAAACCAGAGGACGACGATAAACCACGAGAAAACCACGGGAGGACGAGAAACCACGGGAAGACGATAAACCACGGGACGACGATAAACCACGGGACGACGATAAACCATGGGACGACGATAAACCAGGGGACAACGATAAACCACGAGAAAACCACAGGACGACGAGAAACCACGGGAAGACGATAAACAAGGGTGCGACGATAAAGCAGGGGACGACGATAAACCACGGGACGACGATAAACCAGGGGACAACGATAAACCAGGAGACGACGATAAACCATGGAACGACGATTAACCATGGGACGACGATAAACCACGGGACGACGATAAACTACGGGACGACGATAAACCAGGGTACGACGATAAACCAGGAGACGCCGACAAACCACGAGACGACGATAAACCATGGGACGACGATAAACCACGGGACGACGATAAACCACGGGACGACGATAAACCAGGGTACAACGATAAACCTGGGGATGACGATAAACCAGGAGACGACGATATACCACAGAACGACGATAACCACGGAACGACGATAAACCACGGAACGACGATAAACCACAGGACCTCGATAAACCACGGAACGACGATAAACCACAGGACGACCATAAACCACGGAACGACGATAAACCAGGGGACGACGATAAACCAGGAAAAGACGACAAACCACGGGACGACGATAAACAACGGAACGAAGATAAACCACGGGACGACGATAAATACGGCGACGACGATAAATACGGCGACAACGATAAACCAGGAGACGACAATAAACCACGGGACGACGATAAAACAGGGGACAACGATAAACCAGGAGACGACGATAAACTAGGGGACGACGATAAACCACGGGACGACGATAAACCAGGGGACAACGATAAACCAGGAGACGACGATAAACCAAGGGACGACGATAAACCACGGGACGACGATAAACCACGGGACGACGATAAACCATGGGACGACGATAAACCAGGGGACAACGATAAACCAGAGGACGACGATAAACCACGAGAAAACCACGGGAGGACGAGAAACCACGGGAAGACGATAAACAAGGGTGCGGCGATAAAGCAGGGGACGACGATAAACCATGGGACGACGATAAACCATGGGACGACGATAAACCAGGAGACAACGATAAACCAGGAGACGCCGACAAACCACGAGAGGACGATAAACCCTTGGACGACGATAAATACGGCGACGACGATAAACCAGGAGACGACAATAAACCACGGGACGACGATAAACCACGGGACAACGATAAACCATGGGACGACGATAAACCAGGGGACAACGATAAACCAGGGGACGACGATAAATCACGAGAAAACCAAGGGACGACGAGAAACCACGGGATGACGATAAACAAGGGTGCGGCGATAAAGCAGGGGACGACTATAAACCATGGGACGACGATAATCCATGGGACGACGATAAACCAGGGGACAACGATAAACCAGGAGACGCCGACAAACCACGAGACGACGATAAACCATTGGACGACGATAAATACGGCGACGACGATAAACCAGGAGACGACAATAAACCACGGGACGACGATACACCACGGGACGACGATAAAACATGGGACAACGATAAACCAGGAGACGACGATAAACTAGGGGACGACGATAAACCACGGGACGACGATAAACCAGGGGACAACGATAAACCAGGAGACGAAGATAAACCAGGGGACGACGATAAACCACGGGACGACGCTAAACCACGGGACGACGATAAACCACGGGACGACGATATACCATGGGACGACGATAAACCAGGGGACAACGATTAACCAGGGGACGACGATAAACCACGAGAAAACCACGTGACGACGAGAATCCACGGAAAGACGACAAACAAGGGTGTGGCGATAAATCAGGGGACGACGATAAACCAGGGGACAACGATAAACCAGGATACGACGATAAACCATGGGACGACGATAAACTATGAGACGACGATAAACCACGGGACGACGATAAACTAGGGTACAACGATAAACCAGGGGATGACGATAAACCACGAGAAAACCACGGGACGACGAGAAACCACGGGAAGACGATAAACAAGGGTGCGGCGATAAAGCAGGGGACGACGATAAACCATGGGAAGACGATAAACCATGGGACGACGATAAACCAGGGGACAACGATAAACCAGGAGACGCCGACAAACCACGAGACGACGATAAACCATGGGACGACGATAAATACGGCGACGACGATATACCAGGAGACGACAATAAACCACGGGACGACGATAAACCACGGGACGACGATAAAACAGGGGACAACGATAAACCAGGAGACGACGATAAACTAGGGGACGACGATAAACCACGGGACGACGATAAACCAGGGGACAACGATAAACCAGGAGACGACGATAAACCAGGGGACGACGATAAATCACGGGACGACGCTAAACCACGGGACGACGATAAACCACGGGACGACGATAAACCATGGGACGACCATAAACCAGGGGACAACGATAAACCGCTAGAAAACCACTGGACGACGATAAACAAGGGTGCAGCGATAAATCAGGGGACGACGATAAACCACGGGACGAAGATAAACCATGGGACGACGATAAACCAGGGGACAACGATAAACCAGGATACGACGATAAACCAGGGAATGACGATTGACCATGGGACGACGATAAACCACAAGACGACGATAAACCACGGGACGACGATAAACCAGGGGACAACGATAATCAAGGGGACGACGATAAACCAGGGGACGACGATAAACAAGGAGACGCCGACAAACCACGAGACGACGATAAACCATGGGACGACGATAAACCACGGGACGACGATAAACCAGGAGACGCCGATAAACCACGGGACGACGATAAACCACGGGACGACGATAAACTACGGGACGACGATAAACCAGGGTACAACGATAAACCAGGGGATGACGATAAACCAGGGGACGACTATATACCATGTGACGACGATAAACGACTAGACGACGATAAACCATGGGACGACAATAAACCACGAGAATACCATGGGACCAAAAAAACCCAGGGGACAACGATAAAGCACGGGGCGACGATACACCAGGAGACGACGATAAACCATGGGACGACGATAAACCAGGGGACAACGATAAACCAGGGGACGACGATAAACCACGAGAAAACCACGGGACGACGAGAAACCACGGGAACGACGATAAACCAGGGGACGACGATAAACCAGGGGACGACCATAAACCAGGGGACGATGATAAACCACGGGAAGACGTTAAACAACGGGACGACGATAAACCATGGGGACGACGATAAACCAGGGGACAACGATAAACCAGGAGACGACGATAAACTAGGGGTTGACGATAAACCACGAGAAAACCACGGGACGACGAGAAACCACGGGAAGACGATAAACAAGGGTGCGGCGATAAAGCAGGGGACGACGATAAACCATGGGACGACGATAAACCATGGGACGACGATAAACCAGGGGACAACGATAAACCAGGAGACGCCGACAAACCACGAGACGACGATAAACCATTGGACGACGATAAATACGGCGACTACGATAAACCAGGAGACGACAATAAACCACGGGACGACGATAAACCACGGGACGACGATAAAACAGGGGACAAAGATAAATCAGGAGACGACGATAAACTAGGGGACGACGATAAACCACGAGACGACGATAAACCATGGGACGACGATAAATACGGCGACGACGATATACCAGGAGACGACAATAAACAACGGGACGACGATAAACCACGGGACGACGATAAAACAGGGGACAACGATAAACCAGGAGACGACGATAAACTAGGGGACGACGATAAACCACGGGACGACGATAAACCAGGGGACAACGATAAACCAGGAGACGACGATAAACCAGGGGACGACGATAAACCACGGGACGACGCTAAACCACGGGACGACGATAAACCATGGGACGACGATAAACCATGGGACGACGATAAACCAGGGGACAACGATAAACCGCGAGAAAACCACGGGACGACGAGAAACCACGGGAAGACGATAAACAAGGGTGCGGCGTTAAATCAGGGGACGACGATAAACCACGGGACGAAGATAAACCATGGGACGACGATAAACCAGGGGACAACGATAAACCAGGATACGACGATAAACCAGGGAACGACGATTAACCATGGGACGACGATATACCACGAGACGACGATAAACAACGGGACGACGATAAACCAGGGGACAACGATAATCAAGGGACGACGATAAACCAGGGGACGACGATAAACTAGGAGACGCCGACAAACCACGAGACGACGATAAACCATGGGACGACGATAAACCACGGGACGACGATAAACCAGGAGACGCCGATAAACCACGGGACGACGATAAACCACGGGACGACGATAAACTACGGGACGACGATAAACCAGGGTACAACGATAAACCAGGGGATGACGATAAACCAGGGGACGACGATATACCATGTGACGACGATAAACGACTAGACGACGATAAACCATGGGACGACAATAAACCACGAGAATACCATGGGACCAAAAAAACCCAGTGGACAACGATAAAGCACGGGACGACGATACACCAGGAGACGACGATAAACCACGGGACGACCATAAACCAGGGGACAAAGATAAACCAGGGGACGACGATAAACCACGAGAAAACCACGGGACGACGATAAACCACGGGAACGACGATAAACCAGGGGACGACGATAAAACAGGGGACGACCATAAACCAGGGGACGATGATAAACCACGGGAAGACGATAAACAACGGGACGACGATAAACCATGGGGACGACGATAAACCAGGGGACAACGATAAACCAGGAGACGACGATA
This sequence comes from Archivesica marissinica, assembly GCA_014843695.1. Lineage (NCBI taxonomy): Eukaryota > Metazoa > Mollusca > Bivalvia > Venerida > Vesicomyidae > Archivesica > Archivesica marissinica. Next base: position 53,407,095 of record CM026399.1, read on the forward strand.
AACTAGGGGTTGACGATAAACCACGAGAAAACCACGGGAAGACGATAAACAAGGGTGCGGCGATAAAGCAGGGGACGACGATAAACCATGGGACGACGATAAACCATGGGACGACGATAAACCAGGGGACAACGATAAAGCAGGAGACGCCGACAAACCACGAGACGACGATAAACCATTGGACGATGATAAATACGGCGACTACGATAAACCAGGAGATGACAATAAACCACGGGACGACGATAAACCACGGGACGACGATAAACCAGGGGACAACGATAAACCTGGAGACGACGATAAACCAGGGGACGACGATAAACCACGGGACGACGCTAAAACACGGGACGACGATAAACCACGGGACGACGATAATCCATGGGACGACGATAAACCAGGGGACAACGATAAACCAGGGGACGACGATAAACCACGAGAAAACCACGGGACGACGAGAAACCACGGGAAGACGACAAACAAGGGTGCTGCGATAAATCAGGGGACGACGATAAACCAGGGGACAACGATAAACCAGGATACGACGATAAACCAGGGAACGACGATTAACCATGGGTCGACGATAAACCACGGGACGACGATAAACTACGGGACGACGATAAACCAGGGGACTACGATAAACAAGGGGACGACGATAAACCAGGGGACGACCATAAACCAGGAGACGCCGACAAACCACGAGACGACGATAAACCATGGGACGACGATAAACCACCGGACGACGATAAACCAGGAGACGACGATAAACCAGGGTACAACGATAAACCAGGGGATGATGATAAACCACGAGAAAACCACGGGACGACGAGAAACCACGGGAAGACGATAAACAAGGGTGCGGCGATAAAGCAGGGGACGACGATAAACCATGGGACGACGATAAACCATGGGACGACGATAAACCATGGGACGACGATAAACCATGGGACGACGATAAACCAGGGGACAACGATAAACCAGTATACGCCGACAAACAACGAGACGACGATAAACCATGGGACGACGATAAATACGGCGACGACGATAAACCAGGAGACGCCGATAAACCACGGGACGACGATAAACCACGGGACGACGATAAACCACGGGACGACGATAAACCAGGGTACAACGATAAACCAGGGGATGACGATAAACCAGGGGACGACGATATACCATGTAACGACGATAAACGACGGGACGACGATAAACCATGGGACGACAATAAACCACGAGAATACCACGGGACCAAAAAAAAGGTGGGTGTGGGGTGGTGGGGGGTTTGTGGTGGGGGGTTGGGGTGGTGGGACAGGGGACGACGATAAACCAGGAGACGACGATAAACTAGGGGACGCCGATAAACCACGGGACGACGATAAACCAGGGGACAACGATAAACCAGGAGACGACGATAAACCAGGAGACGACGATAAACCACGGGACGACGCTAAACCACGGGACGACGATAAACCACGGAACGACGATAAACCATGGGACGACGATAAACCACGGGACAACGATAAACCAGCGGACGACGATAAACCACGAGAAAACCACGGGACGACGAGAAACCACGGGAACGACGATAATCCAGGGGACGACGATAAACCAGGGGACGACGATAAACCAGAGAACGATGATAAACCACGGGAAGACGATAAACCACTGGACGACGATAAACCATGGGGACGACGATAAACTAGGGGACAACGATAAACCAGGGGACGACGATACACCACGAGAAAACAACGGGACGACGAGAAACCATTGGACGACGATAAACAAGTGTGCGGCGATAAAGCAGGGGACGATGATAAATAGACGTACACAATTTACTTCATTGAATTATAATCAATAATGATTCAAGTGACAGAGAATATCAGAAAAACCATTAATTAAACGTATAACATTATCGTCAAATGTTTACAAATGTGTCAACAGTATTTTTGAATTTTGTAATGATATTCATTACATATTTGTATTACAGAAAACTTATTTATATATATAACCTTTTAAAAGAGGTACACGTCGAATTTCGGTGACCTATATATATACAATGTATTAGCAATTTAGCACAAGTAGATATTTTTAATTCTGTAACAATACGTGAAATGTGTCTTTGCGAAAGAATGGAAATGCCATGGATGCTTACTTTGGCTGAATTAAATAGCGACATGATACGTAATGTCAGCATCAATGTATCTAATCAATTAACGGCTTAAACTATGAAAGCATATGAAGTAAGGAATGCATTGTAATACCATAACATCATTAAATGCCTTTCTGATGTCGTATAGTAGCTTCTCGTTTATATAGTGATGGATATGTATTGAGAATATATACGAGAAATCTGTCCCTATGTTGCGTTTTGATAGAGGTGGCCTGTCGGTATTTTAAGGAATAAACTACACACAATATACATACTATACACAATATACACAATATGCACAATATACACAATATACACAATATACATAATATACACAATATATATATAATATACACAATATATATAATATACACAATATACATAATATACACAATATATATATAATATACACAATATATATAATATACACAATATACATAATATACATAATATACACAATATACATAATATACACAATATACATAATATACATAATATACATAATATACATAATATACATAATATACATAATATACACAATATACATAATATATAATATACATAATACTAAACAATATATAATATACACAATATACATAATATACACAATATACATACTATACACGACGATTATATGTTATATTGTATATTATATTGTATGTAATATTGTATGTTATATTGTATGTTATATTGTATATTATATTGTATGTTATATTGTATGCTATATTGTATGCTATATTGTATGCTATATTGTATGTTATATTGTATGTTATATTGTATGCTATATTGTATGTTATATTGTATGTTATATTGTATATTATATTTATGTTATATTGTATGCTATATTGTATGTTATATTGTATGCTATATTGTATGCTATATTTTATGTTATATTGTATGTTATATTGTAAATTATATTGTATATTATATTGTATATTATAGTGTATGCTATATTGTATATTATATTGTATATTATAGTGTATGCTATATTGTATGTTATATTGTATGTTATATTGTATGTTATATTGTATGTTATATTGTATGTTATATTGTATGCTATATTGTATGTTATATTGTATGCTATATTGTATGTTATATTGTATGCTATATTGTATGTTATATTGTATGCTATATTGTATGTTATATTGTATGCTATATTGTATGTTATATTGTATGTTATATTGTATGTTATATTGTATTATTGTATGTTATATTGTATATTATATTGTATGTTATATTGTATGTTATATTGTATATTATATTGTATGTTATATTGTATGCTATATTGTATGTTATATTGTATGTTATATTGTATGCTATATTGTATGTTATATTGTATGTTATATTGTATGTTATATTGTATGTTATATTGTATGCTATATTGTATGTTATATTGTATTATTGTATGCTATATTGTATGCTATATTGTATGTTATATTGTATATTATATTGTATGTTATATTGTATGCTATATTGTATGTTATATTGTATGTTATATTGTATGTTATATTGTATGTTATATTGTATGTTATATTGTATGTTATATTGTATGTTATATTGTATGCTATATTGCATGTTATATTGTATGTTATATTGTATGTTATATTGTATTATTGTATGTTATATTGTATGCTATATTGTATGTTATATTGTATGTTTATATTGTATGTTATTATGTATGTTATATTGTATGCTATATTGTATGTTATATTGTATGTTATATTGTATTATTGTATGTTATATTGTATGTTATATTGTATGTTATATTGTATGTTATATTGTATGTTATATTGTATGTTATATTGTATGCTATATTGTATGTTATATTGTATGTTATATTGTATGTTATATTGTATGTTATATTGTATGCTATATTGTATGTTATATTGTATGTTATATTGTATTATTGTATGTTATATTGTATGTTATATTGTATGTTATATTGTATGTTATATTGTATGTTATATTGTATGTTATATTGTATGTTATATTGTATGTTATATTGTATGTTATATTGTATGTTATATTGTATGTTATATTGTATGTTATATTGTATGTTATATTGTATGTTATATTGTATGTTATATTGTATGTTATATTGTATGTTATATTGTATGTTATATTGTATGTTATATTGTATGTTATATTGTATGTTATATTGTATGCTATATTGTATGTTATATTGTATGTTATATTGTATTATTGTATGTTATATTGTATGTTATATTGTATGTTATATTGTATGTTATATTGTATGTTATATTGTATGTTATATTGTATGTTATATTGTATGTTATATTGTATGTTATATTGTATGTTATATTGTATGTTATATTGTATGTTATATTGTATGTTATATTATGATATAATATGATTACTCACGCTTATTGTCGTGTATATAATTAATGATAAGATTTGCATGCATACAATATTACGGAGCGGTCTAATTAACGCAACATTGTCACCAAGTAAATACGCCTTGATGGATGCAACATTGTCGCTAGACCCGTAGGGTAGAATGTATTTCATTATATGCAACAACACATAGTGTAGAGTGTATTTCGTTATATGCAACAACACTTAGTGTAGAGTGTATTTCATTATATGCAACACAACGTAGTGCAGAGTGTATTTCATTATATGCAACAACACGTAGTGTAGATTGTATTTCATTACATGCAACAAAACGTAGTGTAGAGTGTATTTCATTATATGCAAACCACATGTAATGTAGAGCGTATTTCATTATATGCAACAACAGGTACTGTAGAGTGTATTTAATTATATGCAACAAAACGTAGTGTAGAGTGTATTTCATTATATGCAACAACATGTTGTGTAGAGTGTAATTCATTATATGCAACAACACGTAGTGTAGAGGGTATTTCATTATATGCAACAACACATAGTGTAGAGTGTATTTCATTATATGCAACAAAACGTAGTGTATATGTTATTTCTTTATATGCAATAAAACGTAGTGTATACGTTATTTCATTATATGCTACAGATACGCATTGTAGAGGGTATTTTATTATATGCAAGAACACGCAATGTAGAGTGTATTTCATTATATGCAACAACACGTAACGTAGAGTGTATTTCATTATATGAAGCAATACGTAGTGCATAGGGTATTTCATTATATGTAACAACACGTAGTGTATAGGGTATTTCATTATATGCAACAACACGTAGTGTAGAGTGTATTTCATCATATGCAACACAACGTATTGTATAGAGTATTTCATTATATGCAACAATACGTAGTGCATAGGGTATTTCATTATAAGCAACAATACGTAGTGTATAGGGTATTTCATTATATGCAACAATACGCTGTGTACAGTGTATTTCATTATATGCAACAACGCGTAGTGTAGAGTTTATTTCATTATATGCAACAACACGTAGAGTATGGGTTATTTCATTATATGCAACAACACGTAGTGTAGAGTGTATTTCATTATATGCAACAACACGTAGTGTAGAGTGTATTTCATTATATGCACCAACACGTAGTGTAGAGTTTATTTCATTATATGCAGCAACACGTAGTGTAGAATTTATTCCATTATATGCAACAACACGTAGTGTAGAGTGTATTTCATTATATGCAACAACACCTAGCTTAGATTGTAGTTCATTATATGCAAAGACACGTAGTGTATAATTTATTTCATTATATGCAACAATACGTAGCGTAGAGTGTATTTCGTTATATGCAACAACACCTTGTGTAGAGTGTATTTCACTATATGCAACAAAACGTAGTGTAGATTGTAGTTCATTATATGCAACAACACGTAGTGCAGAATTTATTTCATTTTATGCAACAACACGTAGCGTAGAGTGCATTTCGCTATATGAAACAACACCTAGTGTAGAGTGTATTTCATTATATGTAACAACACGTAGTGTAGATTATATTTCACTATATGCAACAACACGCTGTGTAGAGGTTATTACATTATTTGCAACAACACGCTGTGTAGAGTGTATTTCATTATATACAACAACATGTAATATAGAGTGTATTTCATTATATGCAACAACACGTAGTGTAGAGTGTATTTCATTATATGCAACAACACGTAGGGTAGAATGTAATTCATTATATGCAGCAACACGTAATATAGAGGGTATTTCATTACATGCAACAACACGTAGTGTAGAGTGTATTTCATTATATGCAACAACACGTAGTTTATTGTGTATTTCATTATATGCAACAACAGGTAGTGTAGAGTGTATCTCATTATATGCAACAAAGCGTAGTGTAGATTGTATTTCATTATATGCGTATTTCATGTTATGCAACAACACGCTGAGTCGCGGTTATTTCATTATATGCAACACAACGTAGTGTATATGTTATTTCTTTATATACAATAAAACGTAGTGTATACGTTATTTCATTATATGCAATAAATACGCAGTGTAGAGGGTATTGTATTATATGCAAGAACACGTAATGTAGAGTGTATTTCACTCTATGCAACACAACGTATTGTAGAGTTTATTTCATTATATGCAACAACACGTAATGTATAGTGTATTTCATTATATGCAACAATACGTAGTGAATATGTTATTTCATTATATGCAACAATACGCTGTGTAGAGTGTATTTCATTATATACAACAACACGTAGTGTATAGTTTATTTCATTATATGCACCAACACGTAGTGTATAGGTTATTTCATTATATGCAACAACACGTAGTGTAGAGTGTATTTCATTATATGCAACAACACGTAGTGTAGAGTGTATTTCATTATATGCAACAACACGTAGTGTAGAGTGTATTTCATTTTATGCAACAACACGTAATGTAGATTGAATTTCATTATATGCAGCAACACGTAGTGTAGATTGTAGTTCATTATATGCAACGACACGTAGTGTAGAATTTATTTCATTATATGCAACAACACGTAGTGTAGAGTGTATTTCGTTATATGCAACAACACGTAGTGTAGAGTGTATTTCATTATATGCAACAACACGATGTGTAGATTGTATTTCATTATATGCAACAACACGTAGTGTAGAATTTATTTCATTATATGCAACAACACGTAGCGTAGAGTGCATTTCGCTATATGAAACAACACCTAGTGTAGAGTGTATTTCATTATATGCAACAACACGTAGTGTAGAGTATATTTTACTATATGCAACAACACGCTGTGTAGAGGTTATTACATTATTTGCAACAACACGTAGGGTAGAATGTAATTCATTATATGCAACAACACGTAATATAGAGGGTAATTCATTATATGCAACAACACGTAGCGTAGAGTGTATTTCATTATATGCAACAACACGTAGTGTATTGTGTATGTCATTATATGCAACAACAAGTAGTGTAGAGTGTATCTCATTATATGCAACAAAGCGTAGTGTAGATTGTATTTCATTATATGCAACAACATGTAGTGTAGAGCGTATTTCATGTTATGCAACAACACGCTGAGTAGCGGTTATTTCATTATATGCAACACAACGTAGAGTATATGTTATTTCTTTATATACAATAAAACGTAGTGTATACGTTATTTCATTATATGCAACAAATACGCAGTGTAGAGGTTATTGTATTATATGCAAGAACACGTAATGTAGAGTGTATTTCACTATATGCAACACAACATATTATAGAGTTTATTTCATTATATGCAACAACACGTAATGTATAGCGTATTTCATTATATGCAACAATACGTAGTGAATAGGGTATTTCATTATATGCAACAATACGCTGTGCAGAGTGTATATCATTATATACAACAACACGTAGTGTAGAGTTTATTTCATTATATGCAACAACACGTAGTGTATAGGTTATTTCATTATATGCAACAACACGTAGTGTATAGGTTATTTCATTATATTCGACAACACGTAGTGTATTGTGTATGTCATTATATGCAACAACAAGTAGTGTAGAGTGTATCTCATTATATGCAACAAAGCGTAGTGTAGATTGTATTTCATTATATGCAACAACATGTAGTGTAGAGCGTATTTCATGTTATGCAACAACACGCTGAGTAGCGGTTATTTCATTATATGCAACACAACGTAGAGTATATGTTATTTCTTTATATACAATAAAACGTAGTGTATACGTTATTTCATTATATGCAACAAATACGCAGTGTAGAGGTTATTGTATTATATGCAAGAACACGTAATGTAGAGTGTATTTCACTATATGCAACACAACATATTATAGAGTTTATTTCATTATATGCAACAACACGTAATGTATAGCGTATTTCATTATATGCAACAATACGTAGTGAATAGGGTATTTCATTATATGCAACAATACGCTGTGCAGAGTGTATATCATTATATACAACAACACGTAGTGTAGAGTTTATTTCATTATATGCAACAACACGTAGTGTATAGGTTATTTCATTATATGCAACAACACGTAGTGTATAGGTTATTTCATTATATTCGACAACACGTAGTGTAGAGTGTATTTCAGTATAGGCAACAACACGTAGTGTAGGGTGTATTTCATTATTTGCAACACAATGTATTTAATAGTGTATTTCATTATATGCAACAACACGCTGTGTAGAGTGTATTTCATTATATGCAACAACATGGATTGTAGACTGTATTTCATTATATGCAACAACACGTACTGTAGAGTGTATTTCATTATATGCAACAACACGTAATGTAGAGTGTATTTCATTATATGCAATAACAGGTAGTGTAGAGCGTATTTCATTTTATGCAACAACAGGTAGTTTAAAGTGTATTGCATTATATGCAACAACACGTAATGTAGAGTGCATGTCATTATATGCAACAACACGTAGTGTAGAGTGTATTTCGTTATATCTAACAGAAGGTAGTGTAGGGTGTATTTCATTACATGCAACAACACGTATGGTAGAATTTATTTCATTATATGCAACAACACGTAGTGCATAGTGTATTTCATTATATGCAGCAACACGTAGTGTATAGGGTATTTCACTATATGCAACAACACGTAGGATAGAATGTATTTCATTACATGCAACAACACGTAGTGTTGAGTGTATTTCATTATATGCAACAAGACGTAGTGTAGAGTGTATTTCATTATATGCAACAACACGTAGTGTAGATTGTATTTCGTTATATCTAACAGAAGGTAGTGTAGGGTGTATTTCATTACATGCAACAACACGTATGGTAGAATTTATTTCATTATATGCAACAACACGTAGTGCATAGTGTATTTCATTATATGCAGCAACACGTAGTGTATAGGGTATTTCACTATATGCAACAACACGTAGGATAGAATGTATTTCATTACATGCAACAACACGTAGTGTTGAGTGTATTTCATTATATGCAACAAGACGTAGTGTAGAGTGTATTTCATTATATGCAACAACACGTAGTGTAGAGTGTATTTCATTATATGCAAAAACACGATTTGTAGCGGTTATTTCATTATATGCAACACCACGTAGTGTATATGTTATTTCTTTATATACAATAACACGTAGTGTATACGTTATTTCATTATATGCTACAAATACGCAGTGTAGAGGATATTTTATTATATGCAAGAACACGTAATGTAGAGTGTATTTCATTATATGCAACAACACGTAGTGTAGAGTGTATTTCATTATATGCAACACAACGTATTGTAGAGTGTATTTCATTATATGCAACAACACGTAACGTAGAGTGTATTTCATTATATGAAACAATACGTAATGTATAGGGTATTTCATTATATGCAACAACACGTAGTGTAGATTGTATTTCATTATAGGCAACAACACGTAGTGTACGGTGTATTTCATTATTTGCAACACAATGTATTGAATAGTATATTTCATTATATGCAACAATACGTAGTGTATAGAGTATTTCATTATATGCAACAATACGCTGTGTAGAGTGTATTTCATTATATGCAACAACATGGAATGTAGACTGTATTTCTTTATATGCAACAACACGTAATGTAGAGTGTATTTCATTATATGCAACAACACGTAATGTAGAGTGTATTTCATAATATGCAATAACAGGTAGTGTAGAGCGTATTTCATTATATGCAACAACATGTAGTTTAAAGTGTATTGCATTATATGCAACAACACGTAGTGTAGAGTGTATTTCATTATTTGCAACAACAGGTAGTGTAGAGAGTATTTCATTATATGGAACATAACGTAGAGTAGAGTGTATTTCATTATATGCAACAACACGTAGTGTAGAGTGTATTTCGTTATATGTAACAGAAGGTAGTGTAGGGTGTATTTCATTACATGCAACAACACGTATGGTAGAATTTATTTCATTATATGCAGCAACACGTAGTGTATAGGGTATTTCACTATATGCAACAACACGTAGGGTAGAATGTATTTCATTACATGCAACAACACGTAGTGTAGAGTGTATTTCATTATATGCAACAAGACGTAGTGTAGAGTGTATTTCATTATATGCAACAACACGTAATGTAGAGTGTATTTCATTATATGCAACATCACGTAGTGTAGAGTGTATTTCATTATATGCAAAAACACGTTGTGTAGCGGTTATTTCATTATATGCAACACCACGTAGTGTATATGTTATTTCTTTATATGCAATAACACGTAGTGTATACGTATTTTCATTATATGCTACAAATATGCAGTGTAGAGGGTATTTTATTATATGCAAGAACACGTAATGTAGAGTGTATTTCATTATATGCAACAACACGTAGTGTAGAGTTATTTCATTATATGCAACACAGCGTATTGTAATGTGTATTTCATTATATGCAACAACACGTAGTTTAGAGTGTATTTCATTATATGCAACACAACGTATTGTAGAGTGTATTTCATTATATGCAACACAACGTATTGTAGAGTGTATTTCATTATATGCAACACAACGTATTGTAGAGTGTATTTCATTATATGCAACAACACGTAACGTAGAGTGTATTTCATTATATGAAACAATACGTAGTGTATAGGGTATTTCATTATATGTAACAATACGCTGTGTAGAGTGTATCTCATTATGTGCAACAACCAATAGTGTATACGTTATTTAATTATATGCTACAAAAACGCAGTGTATAGGGTATTTTATTATATGCAAGAACACGTAACATAGAGTGTATTTCATTATATGCAACAACACGTAGTGTAGAGTGTATTTAATTATATGCAACACAACGTAGTGTAGAGTCTATTTCATTATATGCAACACAACCTAGTGTATAGGGTATAACATTATATGCATCACAACGAAGTGTAGAGTGTATTTCATTATATGCAACAACACGTAGTGTAGAGTGTATTTCATTATATGCAACAATACGTAGTTTATAGGGTATTTCATTATATACAACAATACTCTGTGTAGAGTGTATTTCATTATATACAACAACACGTAGTGTAGAGTTTATTTCATTATATGCAACAACACGAAGTGTAGAATGTATTTCATTATATGCAACACCACGTAGTGTATATGTTATTTCTGTATATGCAATAACACGTAGTGTATACGTTATTTCATTATATGCTACAAATACGCAGTGTAGAGGGTATTTTATTATATGCAAGAACACGTAATGTAGAGAGTATTTCATTATATGCAACAACACGTAGTGTAGAGTGTATTTCATTATATGCAACACAGCGTATTGTAGAGTGTATTTCATTATAAGCAACAACACGTAGTGTAGAGTGTATTTCATTATATGCAACACAACGTATTGTAGAGTGTATTTCATTATATGTAACAATACGTAGTGTAGAGGGTATTTTATTTTATGCAAGAACACGTAATATAGAGTGTATTTTATTATATGCAACAACACGTAGTGTATAGTGTATTTCATTATATGCAACACAACGTAGTGTAGAGTGTATTTCATTATATGCAACACAACCTAGTGTATAGGGTATAACATTATATGCATCACAACGTAGTGTAGAGTTTATTTCATTATATGCAACCACAGGTAGTGTAGAGTGTATTTCATTACATACAACAACACGTAGTGTAGAGTTTATTTCATTATATGCAGCAACACGTAGTGTATAGGTTATTTCATTATATGCAACAACACGTAGTGTATAGTGTATGTCATTATATGCAACAACACGTAGTTTAGAGTGTATTTCATTATATGCAACAACACATAGTGTAGAGTGTATTTCATTATAAACAACAACACATAGTGTAGAGTTTATTTCATTATATGCAACAACACGCAATGTAGAGTGTATTTCATTATATGCAACAACACGTAATGTAGAGTGTATTTCACTATATGCAACAACACGTAGTGTAGAGTGTATTTCATTTTATGCAACAACAGGTAGTGTAGATTGTATTTCATTATATGCAACAACATGTAGTGTAGATTGTATTTCATTATATACAACAACACGTAGTGTAGAGTGTATTTCATTATTTGCAACAACCCGTTGTGTAGAGGTTATTATATTATTTGCAACAACACGTTGTGTAGAGTGTATTTCATTATATGCAGCAACACGTAGTGTATATGGTATTTCATTATATGCAACAACACGTAGGGTAGAATGTATTTCATTATATGCAATAACACGTTGTGTAGCGGTTATTTCATTATATGCAACACCACGTAGTGTATATGTTATTTCTTTATGTGCAATAAAACGTAGTGTATAAGTTATTTCATTATATGCTACAAATACGCAGTGTAGAGGGTATTTTATTATATGCAAGAACACGTAATGTAGAGTGTATTTCATTATATGCAACAACACGTAGTGTAGAGTGCATTTCATTATATGCAACACAACGTATTGTAGAGTGTATTTCATTATATGCAACAACACGTAGTGTAGAGTGTATTTCATTATATGCAACAACACGTAGTGTAGAGTGTATTTCATTATATGCAACAACACGTTGTGTAGAGATTATTATATTATTTGCAACAACACGCTGTGTAGAGTGTATTTCACTATATACAACAACATGTAATATAGAGTGTATTTCATTATATGCAACAACATGTAGTGTAGAGTTTATTTCATTATATGCAACAACACGTAATATAGAGGGTATTTCATTATATGCAACAACACGTAGTGTAGAGTGTATTTCATTATATGCAACAACACGTAGTGTATAATGTATTTCATTATATGCAGCAACACATAGGGTAGATGTATTTCATTATATTCAACAAGAA
>CM026399.1:53421481-53511599 GCA_014843695.1 Archivesica marissinica
GCAACAACACGTAATGTAGAGTGTATGTCATTATATGCAACAACACGTAATGTACAGTGTATTTCTCTATATGCAACAACACGTAATGTAGAGTGTATTTCACTATATGCAACAAAACGTAGTGTATAGTATATTTCATTTTATGCAACAACACGTAGTGTAGATTGTATTTCATTATATGCAACAACATGTAGTGTAGATTGTATTTCATTATATGCAACAACACGTAGTGTAGAGTGTATTTCATTATATGCAACAACACGTTGTGTAGAGGTTATTATATTATTTGCAACAACACGCTGTGTAGAGTGTATTTCACTATATACAACATCATGTAATATAGAGTTTATTTCATTATATGCAACACCACATGGTGTAGAGTGTATTTCATTATATGCAACAATACGTGGTTTAGATTGTATTTCAATATATGCAACAACACGTAGTGTAGAGTGTATGTCATTATATGTAACAACATGTAGTGTAGAGTGTATTTCATTATAGGCAACAACACCTAATATAGAGGGTATTTCATTATATGCAACAACACGTAGTGTAGATTGTATTACATTATATGCAACAACATGTAGTGTATAATGAATTCATTATATGCAGCAACACGTAGTGTATAGGGTATTTCATTATATGCAACAACACGTAGGGTATAATGTATTTCATTACATGCAACAACACGTAGTTTAGAGTGTATTTCATTATATGCAACAAGACGTAGTGTATAGTGTATTTCATTATATACAACAACACGTAATGTAGAGTGTATTTCATTATATGCAATAACACGTAGAGTAGAGCGTATTTCATTATATGCAACAACAGGTAGTTTAGAGTGTATTGCTTTATATGCAACAAAACGTAGTGTATAGTGCATATCATTATATGCAACATAACGTATTGTAGAGTGTATGTCATTATATGGAATATAACGTAGTGTAGAGTGTATTTCATTATATGCAACAACACGTAGCATAGAGTGTATTTCGTTATATGTAGCAGAATGTAGTGTAGGGTGTATTTCATTACATGCAACAACACGTAGTGTAGAGTGTATTTCATTATTTGCAACAACACGTAATATAGATTGTATTTCATTATATGCAACAACACGTAGTGTAGATTGTATTTCATTATATGCAACAACACGTAGTGTATAATGTTTTTCATTATATGCAGCAACACCTAGTGTATAGGGTATTTCATTATATGCAACAACACGTAGGGTAGAATGTATTTCATTACATGCAACAACACGTAGTGTAGAGTGTATATCATTATATGCAACAAGACGTAGTGTATAGTGTATTTCATTATATGCAACAACACTTAGTGTAGAGTGTATTTCATTATATGCAACATCACGTAGTGTAGAGTGTATTTCATTATATGTAACAACACCATGTGTAGCGGTTATTTCATTATATGCAACACCACGTAGTGTATATGTTATTTCTTTATATGCAATAAAACGTAGTGTATAAGTTATTTCATTATATGCTACAAATACGCAGTGTAGAGGGTATTTTATTATATGCAAGAACACGTAATGTAGAGTGTATTTCATTGTATGCAACAACACGTAGTGTAGAGTGTATTTCATTATATGCACACAACGTATTGTAGAGTGTGTTTCATTATATGCAACAACACGTAGTGTAGAGTGTATTTCATTATATGCAAAACAACGTATTGTAGAGTATATTTCATTATATACAACAACACGTAACGTAGAGTGTATTTCATTATATGAAACAATACGTAGTATTTAGATTATTTCATTATATGCAACAACACGTAGTTTAGAGTGTATTTCATCATATGCAACACAACGTATTTTATAGTGTATTTCATTATATGCAACAATACGTAGTGTATAGGGTATTTCATTATATGCAACAATACGTTGTGTATAGGGTATTACATTATATGCAACAATACGCTGTGTAGAGTGTATTTCATTATATGCAACAACACGTAGTGCATAGTTCATTTCATTATATGCAACAACACGTAGTGTATAGGTTATTTCATTATAGGCAACAACACGTAGCGTAGCGTGTATTTCGTTATATGCAACAACACCTTGTGTAGAGTGTATTTTATTATATGCAAGAGTGTATTTCATTATATGCAACAACACGTAGTGTAGAGTGAATTTCATTATATGCAACAACACGTAGTGTAGGGTGTATTTCATTATTTGCAACACAACGTATTGAATAGTGTATTTCATTATATGCAACACAACGTATTGAATAGTGTATTTCATTATACGCAACAATACGTAGTGTATAGTATATTTCATTATATGCAACAAAGCGTAGTGTAGATTGTATTTCATTATATGCAACAACACATAGTGTAGAGCGTATTTCATGTTATGCAACAACACGCTGAGTAGTGGTTATTTCATTATAGGCAACACAACGTAGTGTATATGTTATTTCTTTATATACAATAAAACGTAGAGTATACGTTATTTCATTATATGCAACAAATACGCAGTGTAGAGGGTATTGTATTATATGCAAGAACACGTAATGTAGAGAGTATTTCATTATATGCAACAACACGTAATGTATAGTGTATTACATTATATGCAACAATACGTAGTGTATAGGGTATTTCATTATATGCAACAATACGCTGTGTAGAGTGTATTTCATTTTATACAACAACACGTAGTGTAGAGTGTATTTCATTATATGCAACAACACGTAGTGTAGAGAGTATTTCATTATATGCAACAACACGTAGTTTAGGGTGTATTTCATGATTTGCAACAATACGTATTGAATAGTGTATTTCATTATATGCAACAATACGTAGTGTATAGAGTATTTCATTATATGCAACAATACGTTGTGTAGAGTGTATTTCATTATATACAACAACACGTAGTTTAGAGTTTATTTCATTATATGCGACAACACGTAGTGTAGAGTGTATTTCATTATATGCAACAACAGGTAATGTAGAGTGTATGTCATTATATGCAATAACACGTAGTGTAGAGCGTATTTCATTATATGCAACAAAAGATAGTTTAGAGTGTATTGCATTATATGCAACAAAACGTAATGTAGAGTGCATATCATTATATGCAACATAACGTATTGTAGAGTGTATTTCATTATATGGAACATAACGTAGTGTAGAGTGTATTTCATTATATGCAACAACACGTAATATAGAGTGTATATCGTTATATGTAACAGAATGTAGTTTAGGGTGTATTTCATTATTTGCAACAACACGTAGTGTAGAGTGTATTTCATTATATGCAACAACACGTAATATAGATGGTATTTCATTATATGCAACAACACGTAGTGTAGAGTGTATTTCATTATATGCAACAACACGTAGTGTAGAGTGTATTTCATTATATGCAACAACACGTAGTGTAGAGTGTATTTCATTATATGCAATAACACGCAATGTAGAGTGTATTTCATTATATGCAACAACACGTAATGTAGAGTGTATTTCATTATATGCAACAACACGTAATGTAGAGTGTATTTCATTATATGCAACCACATGCAATGTAGACTGTATTTCATCATATGCAACAACACGTAATGTAGAGTGTATTTCACTATATGCAACAACACGTAGTGTATAGTTTATTTCATTTTATGCAGCAACACGTAGTGTAGATTGTATTTCATTATATGCAACAACATGTAGTGTAGATTGTATTTCATTATATGCAACAACACGTTGTGTAGAGGTTATTATATTATTTGCAACAACACACTGTGTAGAGTGTATTTCACTCTATACAACAACATGTAATATAGAGTGTATTTCATTATATGCAACACCACATAGTGTAGACTGTATTTCATTATATGCAACAATACGTGGTGTAGATTGTATTTCAATATATGCAACAACACATAGTGTAAAATGTATGTCATTATTTGCAACAACACGTAATATAGAGGGTATTTCATTATATGCAACAACACGTAGTGTAGAGTGTATTTCATTATATGCAACAACACGTAGTGTATAATGTATTTCATTTTATGCAGCAACACGTAGTGTATAGGGTATTTCATTATTTGCAACAACACGTAGGGTAGAATGTATTTCATTACATGCAACAACACGTAGTGTAGAGTGTATTTCATTATATGCAACAAGACGTAGTGTATAGTGTATTTCTATATATGCAACAACACGTAGTGTAGAGTGAATTTCATTATATGCAACATCACGTAGTGTAGAGTGTATTTCATTATATGCAACAACACGTTGTGTAGCTGTTATTTCATTATATGCAACACCACGTAGTGTATATGTTATTTATTTATATGCAACAAAACGTAGTTTATAAGTTATTTCATTATATGCTACAAATACGCAGTGTAGAGGGTATTTCTTTATATGCAACAACACGTAACGTAGAGTGTATTTCATTATATGAAACAATACGTAGTGTATAGGTTATTTCGTTATATGCAACAACACCTTGTGTAGAGTGTATTTCATTTTATGCAAGAGTGTATTTCATTATATGCATCAACACGTAGTGTAGAGTTTATTTCATTATATGCAACAACATGCAATGTAGACTGTATTTCATTATATGCAACAACACGTAATGTAGAGTGTATTTCGTTATATGCAACAACACGTAGTGTAGAGTGTATTTAATTGTATGCAACAACACGTAGTGTAGATAGTATTTCATTTTATGCAACAACATGTAGTGTAGATTGTATTTCATTATTTGCAACAACACGTAGTGTAGAGTGTATTTCATTATATGCAACAACACGTTGTGTAGAGTGTATGTCAATATATGCAACAACATGTAGTGTAGAGTGTATTTCATTATATGCAACAACACGTAATACAGAGGGTATTTCATTATATGAAACAACACGTAGTGTAGAGTGTATTTCATTATATGCAGCAACACGTAGTGTATAGGGTATTTCATTATATGCAACAACACGTAGGGTAGAATGTATTTCATTACATGCAACAACACGTAGTGTAGAGTGCATTTCATTATATGCAACAAGACTTATGTATAGTGTATTTCATTATATGCAACAACACGTAGTGTATAGTGTATTTCATTATAGGCAACAACACGTAGTGTATAGTGTATTTCATTATATGCAGCAACACGTAGTGTATAGGGTATTTCATTATATGCAACAACCCGAAGGGTAGAATGTATTTCATTACATGCAAAAACACGTAGTGTAGAGTGTTTTTCATTATATGCAACACGACGTAGTGTATAGTGTATTTCATTATATGCAACAGTGTATTTCATTATATGCACGTTGTGTAGCGGTTATTTCAGTATATGCAACACCACGTAGTGTATATGTTATTTCTTTATATGCAATAAAACGTATTTTATAAGTTATATCATTATATGCTACAAATACGCAGTGTAGAGGGTATTTTATTATATGCAAGAACACGTAATGTAGAGTGTATTTCATTATATGCAACAACACGTAGTGTAGAGTGTATTTCATTATATGCAACACAACGTATTGTAGAGTGTATTTCATTATATGCAACAACACGTAGTGTAGAGTGTATTTCATTATATGCAAAACCACGTATTGTAGAGTGTATTTCATTATATTCAACAACACGTAACGTAGAGTGTATTTCATTATATGAAACAATACGTAGTGTATAGGTTATTTCATTATATGCAACAACACACTGTGTATTGTGTATTACATTGTATGCAACAATACGCTGTGTAGAGTGTATTTCATTATATGCAACAACACGTAGTGTAGAGTTCATTTCATTATATGCAACAACACGTAGTGTATAGGTTATTTCATTATAGGCAACAACACGTATTGTAGAGTGTATTTCATTATATGCAACAACACGAGGTGTAGACTGTATTTCATTATATGCAACAACACGTAGTTTATAGTGTATTTCGTTATATGCAACAACACGTAGTGTAGATTGTAGTTCATTGTATGCAACGACACGTAGTGTAGAATTTATTTCATTATATGCAACAACACGTAGCGTAGAGTGCATTTCGCTATATGCAACAACACCTAGTGTAGAGTGTATTTCATTATATGCAACAACACGTAGTGTAGAGTATATTTCACTATATGCAACAACACGGTGTGTAGAGGTTATTACGTTTATTTGCAACAACACACTGAGTAGTGGTTATTTCATTATATGCAACACAACGTAGTGTATATGTTATTTCTTTATATACAATAAAACGTAGTGTATACGTTATTTCATTATTTGCAACAATACACTGTGTAGAGTGTATTTCCTTATATGCAGCACAACGTATTGAATTGTGTATTTCATTATATGCAACAATACGTACTGTATAGGGTATTTCATTATATGCAACAACACGTAATATAGAGGGTATTTCATTATATGCAACAACACGTAGTGTAGAGTGTATTTCATTATATGCAACAACACGTAGTGTATAATGTATTTCATTTTATGCAGCAACACGTAGTGTAGAGAGTATTTCATTATATGCAACAACACGTAGTGTATAGTATATTTCATTATATACAGCAACAAGTAGTGTAGAGGGCATTTTATTATATGCAACAACACGTAGGGTAGAATTTATTCCATTATATGCAACAACACGTAGTGTAGAGTGTATTTCGTTATATGCAACAAAACCTAGTGTAGAGTGTATTTCATTATATGCAACAACACGTAGTGCAGATTGTATTTCATTATATGCAACGACGCGTAGTATAAAATTGATTTCATTATTTGCAACAACACGTAGCGTAGAGTGTATTTCATTATATGCAACAACACCTTGTGTAGAGTGTATTTCATTATACGCAACAACACGTAGTGTAGAGTGTATTTTATTATATGCAACAACACGTAGTGTAGAGGGTATTTCATTATATGCAACAACACGTAGTGTAAAGTGTATTTCAATATATGCATCAACACGTAGTGTATAGTGTATTTCATTATATGCAACAACACGTAGTGTAGAGTGTATTTCATTATATGCAACAACACGTAGTGTAGAGTGTATGTCAATATATGCAGCAACACGTAGTATATAGGGTATTTCATTATATGCAACAACACGCTGTGTAGCGGTTATTTCATTATATGCAACACGACGTAGTATATATGTTATTTCTTTATATACAATAAAACGTAGTGTATACGTTATTTCATTATATGCAACAAATACGCAGTGTAGAGGGTATTTTATTATATGCAAGAACACGTAATGTAGAGTGTATTTCATTATATGCAACACAACGTATTGTAGAGTGTAATTCATTATATGCAACAATACATAGTGCATAGGGTATTTCATTATATGCAACAATACGCTGTGTAGAGTGTATTTCATTATATGCAACAACACGTAGTGTAGAGTGTATTTCATTATATGCAACACAACGTATTGAATAGTGTATTTCATTATATGCAACAATACGTACTGTATAGTGTATTTCATTATATGCAACAATACGTAGTTTATAGGGTATTTCATTATATGCAACAATTCGCTGTGTAGAGTGTATTTCATTATATGCAACAACACGTAGTGTATAGGTTATTTCATTATATGCAACAACACGTAGTGTAGAGTATCTTTCATTATATGCAACAACACGTAGTGTAGAGTATATTTCATTATATGCAACAACACGCAATGTAGAGTGTATTTCATTATATGCAACAACACGTAGGGTAGAACGTATTTCATTATATGCAACAACACGTAGTGTAGAGTATATTTCATTATATGCAACAACACGTAGTGTATTGTGTATTTCATTATATGCAACAACAAGTAGTGTAGAGTGTATTTCATTATATGCAACAAAGCGTAGTGTAGATTATATTTCATTATATGCAACAACACGTAGTGTAGAGCCTATTTCATTATATGCAACAACACGCTGTGTAGCGTTTATTTCATTATATGCAACACCACGTAGTATATATGTTATTTCTTTATATACAATAAAACATAGTGTATACGTTATTTCATTATATGCAACAAATACGCAGTGTAGAGGGTATTTTATTATATGCAAGAACACGTAATGTAGAGTGTATTTCATTATATGCAACATAACGTATTGTAGAGTGTATTTCATTATATGCAACAACACGTAATGTAGAGTGTATTTCATTATATGCAACAAAACGTAATGTAGAGCGTAATTCATTATATGCAACAACAGGCAGATTAGAGTGTATTGCAGTATATGCAACAACACGTAGTGTAGAGAGTATTTCATTATATGCAACAATACGTAATGTAGAGTGTATTTCATTATATGCAACAACACATAATGTAGAGTGTATTACATTATATGCAACAACACGTAGTTTAGAGTGTATTGCATTATATGCAACAACACGTAGTGTAGACATTATTTCATTATATGCAACAACACGTAGCATAGAGTGTATTTCATTATATGCAACAATACGTAGTGTAGAGTGTATTTCATTATATGCATCACAACGTAGTGTAGAGTGTATTTCATTATATGCAACAGATCGTATTGTAGAGTGTATTTCATTATATGCAACATAACGTAGTGTAGAGTGTATTTTATTATATGCAACAACACGTAGTGTAGAGTGTATTTCATTATAAGCAACAACACGTAGTGTAGCGTGTATTTCATTATATCCAACAACACATAGTGTAGCGTGTATGTCATTATATGCAACAACATGTAGTGTAGAGAATATTTCGTTATTTGCAACAAAACTTAGTGCATAGTGAATTTCATTATATGCTACAACACGTAGTGTAGAGTGTATTTCATTATATGCATCAAAGCCTAGTGTACATTTATTTCGTTAATTTCAACAAAAAGCAATGAATAGGGTATTTCATTATATGCAACAACACGTAGTGTAGACGTAGTGTAGAGTGTATTTCATTATTTGCAAAAACACGTAGTGTAGAGTGTATTTCGTTATTTGCAACAAAACGTAGTGCATAGGGTATTTGAGTATATGCAACAACACGTAGTGTAGAGTGTATTTTATTATATGCAACAAAGCCTAGTGTAGAGTGTATTTTATTTATGCAACAACACGTAGTGTAGAGTATATATCATTATATGCAGCAACACGTAGTGTAGAGAGTATTTCATTATATGCAACAACACGTAGTGTAGAGCGTATTTCAATATACGCAACAGAATGTAGTGTCGAGTTTATTTCATTATATGCAACAACACGTAGTGTAGAGTGTATTTCATTATATGCAACAACACGTAAGGATGAGTGTATTTCATTATATGCAATAACCCGTAGTGTAGAGTGTATTTCATTACATGCAATACAACCTAGTGTATAGGGTATTTCATTATATACATCACAATGTAGTGTAGAGTTTATTTCATTATATGCAACATAACGTAGTGTAGAGTATGTTTCATTATATGCAACAACACGTAGTGTAGAGTATATTTCATTATATGCAACAACACGTAGTGTAGAGAGTATTTCATTATATGAAGCAACACGTAATGTAGATTGCATTTCATTATATGCAACAACACGTAATGTAGAGGGTATATCATTATATGCAACAACACATGGTGTATAGTGTATTTCATTATATGCAATAACCAGTAGTGTAGAGTGTATTAATAAAAATTATTACATGGAACAACAGGTATTGTAGACTGTATTTCATTACATGCAACAACACGCAGTGTAGCGTGTATTTTATTATATGCAAGAAAGCCTAGTGCAGAAAGTATTTCATTATTTGCTACAACACGCAGTGTAGAGTGTATTTCGATATTTGCAGCAAAACGTAGTGCATATGGTATTTTATTATATGCAACAACACGTAGTGTAGAGGGTATTTCATTATATGCAACAACACGTAGTGTAGAGGGTATTTCATTATATGCAACAACACATAGTGTAGAGGGTATTTCATTATATGAATCAACACGTAGTGTAGAGTGTATTTCATTATATGCAACAACACGTAGGGTAGAGTGTATTTCATTATATGCAACAACACGTAGTGTAGAGTGTATTTCATTATATGCAACAACACGTAGTGTAGAGGGTATTTCATTATATGCAACAGCACGTAGTGTAGAGGGTATTTCATTGTATGCAACAACACGTAGTGTAGAGTGTATTTCATTATATGCAACAACACGTAGTGTAGAGTGTATTTCATTATAAGTAACAACACGTAGTGTAGAGTGTATTTCATTATATGCAACAACACGTAGTGTAGAGGGTATTTCATTATATGCAACAACACGTAGTGTTTAGTGTATTTCATTATATGCAACAGCACGTAGTGTAGAGGGTATTTCATTATATGCAACAACACGTAGTGTAGAGTGTATTTCATTATATGCAACAACACGTAGTGTAGAGGGTATTTCATTATATGCAACAACACGTAGTTTAGAGTGTGTTATATTATATGCAACAGCACGTAGTGTAGAGTGTATTTCATTACATGCAACAACACGTAATGTAGAGTGTATTTCATTATATGCAACAACACGCAATGTAGAGTGTATTTCATTATATGCAACAACACGTAATGTAGAGTGTATTTCATTATATGCAACAAAACGTAATGTAGAGCGTAATTCATGATATGCTACAATAGGTAGTTTAGAGTGTATTGCAGTTTATGCAACAACACGTAGTGTAGAGAGTATTTCATTATATGCAACAATACGTAATGTAGAGTGTATTTCATTATATGCAACAACACGTAGTTTAGAGTGTATTGCATTATATGCAAGAACACGTAGTGTAGACATTATTTCATTATATGCAACATAACGTAGTGTAGAGTGTATTTTATTATATGCAACAACACGCAGTGTAGAGTGTATTTTATTATATGCAACATCACGTAGTGTAGAGTGTATTTCATTATATGCAACAACACGTAGTGTAGCGTGTATTTCATTATATGCAACAACACATAGTGTAGCGTGTATGTCATTATATGCAACAACATGTAGTGTAGAGAGTATTTCGTTATTTGCAACAAAACTTAGTGCATAGTGTATTTCATTATATGCTTCAACACGTAGTGTAGAGTGTATTTCATTATATGCATCAAAGCCTAGTGTACATTTATTTCGTTAATTTCAACAAAAAGCAATCAATAGGGTATTTCATTATATGCAACAACACGTAGTGTAGACGTAGTGTAGAGTGTATTTCATTATAGGCAGCAAAGCCTAGTGTAGAGTTATTTTGTTAATTTCAACAACACGTAGTGTAAAGTGTAGTTCATTATATGCAACAACACGTAGTGTAGAGTGTATTTCAGTATATGCAACAAAGCCTAGTGTAGAGTGTATTTCGTTATATGCAACAACACGTAGTGTAGAGTGTATTTCATTATTTGCAACAACAGGTAGTGTATAGTGTATTTCGTTATCTGCAACAAAACGTAGTGTAGCGTGTATTTCATTATTGCAACAAAACGTAGTGTAGAGTGTATATCATTTTATGCAATAAAAGTAGTGTACAGTGTATTTCATTATATGCAACAACACGTAGTGTAGCGTGCATATCGTTATTTGCAACAAAACATAGTGTAGAGGGTATTTCATTATATAAAACAGCCCGTAGTGTAGAGGGTATTTCATTATATGCAACAACACGTAGTGTAGAGTGTATTTCATTATATGCAACAACACGTAGTGTAGAGTGTATTTCGTTATTTGCAACAAAACGTAGTGTATAGGGTATTTCATTATATGCAAGAACACGTAGTGTAGAGTGTATTTCATTATATGCAACAAAGCCTAGTGTAGAGTGTATTTCATTATATGCAACAACACGTAGTGTAGAGTGTATTTCGTTAATTGCAACAAAACGTAGTTGTTGAGTTATTTCGTTATTTTCAACAAAATGTAGTGTAAAGTATATTTCATTATATGCAACAAGACATAGTGTAGAGTGTATTTCATGTTATGCAACAACACGTAGTTTAGAGTGTATTTCGTTATTTGCAACACAACGTAATGTAGCGTGTATTTCATTATATACAACAAAACGTAGTTTAGAGTGTATTTCAGTATATGCAACAACAGGTATTGTATAGTGTATTTCGTTATTTGCAACAAAACGTAGTGTAGTGTGTATTTCATTATTTGCAATAAAACATAGTGTATAGTGTATTTCATTATTTGCAACAAAGCGTAGTGTAGCGTGTATTTCATTATATGCAACAAAGCGTAGTGTAGAGGGTATTTCATTATATGCAAGAACACGTAGTGGAGCGTGTATGTTATTATATGAAACAAAGCCTAGTTTAGAGTGTATTACATTATATGCAACAACACGTAGTGTAGAGACTATATAACTGTAAATGTCTTGTATTTATGTTGAGTATATTTTACTATATAACTGTACATGTCTTGTATTTATGTTGAGTATATTTTACTATATAAACTGTACATGTCTTGTATTTATGTTGAGTATATTTTACTATATATAACTGTAAATGCCTTATATTTATGTTGAGTATATTTTACTATATAACTTTACATGTCTTGTATTTATGTTGAGTATATTTTACTATATAACTGTAAATGTCTTTTATTTATGTTGAGTATATTTTACTATATGTAACTGTAAATGTCTTTTATTTATGTTGAGTATATTTTACTATATGTAACTGTAAATGTCTTTTATTTATGTTGAGTATATTTTACTATATGTAACTGTAAATGTCTTTTATTTATGTTGAGTATATTTTACTATATGTAACTGTAAATGTCTTTTATTTATGTTGAGTATATTTTACTATATGTAACTGTAAATGTCTTTTATTTATGTTGAGTATATTTTACTATATGTAACTGTAAATGTCTTTTATTTATGTTGAGTATATTTTACTATATGTAACTGTAAATGTCTTTTATTTATGTTGAGTATATTTTACTATATGTAACTGTAAATGTCTTGTATTTATGTTGAGTATATTTTACAATATGTAACTGTGTTGCATTTATCTGGTTCAATAAATAGTTCATGTTATTATCTAGCAGAAATGGTTACATATATACTCAACTATATTCCCACCAAGCAATGTGCACAACCGCTTGCTATTATGTGTACATGTAGCATAATTAAATGGAATAATTAATTATGTAAACTGTTTGCTTACCACTGTTAATATGATCCGTTCCAGAAACTATTCCGCTTGTGAATGAAACTGTGAGAAATATCCTCAGTACATGTATACTGGTCATTCTAATACAATACATGTTTACCACTGGCTAATAAGTGACATATCTCCACATATTTAACATAAAGATTAACTATTATTCTCACTGCCAAAGTTGCAGGGCATGTGGTTATATGTATGCTTCCAAGTTTACAGTAACACTTTCCAGACTTGTTCTAATACCATCTACACATATCCATCCTGTAATGTTTAATATGCATACAGAAGAACAGTTTTCAATATGTATATCATAATTTTAAATGTCAAATTTATCTAAAATCCTGCAAACATTTCACATATATTTGCACATCTCAACAGGGAGTCTGTATATATGACGTATATTACATTGACATACGAATCCACATAAATCCCTTTCATAAACGCGGAGTTAAATGTTGTGGAAAAACCATCCTATGAATGAAAATCAAACTACTGACTATAATGTATATAACCGCTGAATACCCGGATATAATCGGGATACTATGTCAGGAAGACACGAACAACTAACTGGTTAAACCACTATTGCAATAAGAAAGTGTGTATTCAGTAATATATCTCGTTCATGATCATCATACATGACACTCATATATACATTGTATAGTAGTGTCTGTTAATGTTCAACTAATTGTTCCAAAGTATCGGTGTTACGAAACAGTGACCCTTTAAATGGTATCCTTCATCAATGACCAACTCAATTAAATTCCACGTTTGTCTTGTGACCGATGTATGTCCACGCTTTGTATGATGCCTGGTTCCATAACTAATTGCTTTATAAATCCAAGTGTGCTTGGTACCCGATATCTATGATCCGCTTTACTGTAATCCAAGTCAATGTATGTTGTACATATCGTTCTCGTTTAGCTAGTCCCACTACTGTTTCACGGGTTACGTTTTGCTTGCACTTATTATTACTGGTACAGTCTGTATAATGATTGAATATATCGATCCAAATTCATTTCCCAACTTGCAAAATCTAACTAAATAGCCTGCATCAATACCAGACTGTTATCTCTTAGTTGTACGTGCACACAAGTCATATTTTATATGTAATTATATTTCCAATACCAAATATCATCCATTGTAAGAAGTTAATAACAAACGAACATATCCAATTTATGTGGAAGTATCGAGTAAATAATGTACGATTAATAACTAGTACTTCGTGTATTTGTACGACATATATCAAGCACCTACATTAAACATTTATAGCCAAACAACAGTTAAGCGAGAGACAGGGTACGCCTTATCTACGATACATTATATTATAATCGACTATTCATTTACAGACCAATTTGCAATTACGTGCACTTCCATCGTGCCCTGCTTACACGAGATCAACTCAATAAATGTTAACAATCGGCTTCATTTTTCGGCTGTCATTCACACTTGCAACAGTTCAGCATACCATCGTTCTATCAGGCTTATCAACTGGTTTAACCTGATACAACAATTCATTGATTCAAACAACTCGCGCTCGACTTGTACTCTAGGTCGTGTTCCGCTGTATCAGTTGTTCGCAGTAACGACGAAATGCTGTATGGGTTTACATATGGTGTCCACTATACATATCCATGCTAGTCGCATTTTTAATTAACACACAAACTTGCATTATCATTTATATTCACCAATTACTTAATTTAGCGACGACATTAAAGAAAACAATAAGCCATGTATGTATATAAGTCATTTGTTAAACAGTTGTCAAGCGTTTTCTGCCGTCCATGATTACAATGTAATCCATGCTAGGCTTTCATTATATCTGATCTGCATTTTTATAAGTTTTAGTATTTAGAGCTCCGTAACCAGTGTGATGTATTACTGTCAAATTATACTGTATTATCTAACTTAATAAAAGTACACTCCACTTATACACGTCTAGATGTATGCATAATAATCCAGCCATATAATACAACTATGCAATAATGACCTCTGACTAATACGGTCATATATTATTTCTATTTACAAAAGTCGGTGATACCAATTTCAATTTGAAAACATCTATATAATTTGCCTCGTGTCAGTTTTTATGTTCAAATCTATTTTGAAACAGACGATTTTTTGGCGTGAAGATTTATGGTTTTTACGAATGATATTAAAAGGTAAAGCAAAAACGTGGACGTGCAGTGATGTACGCGGTAGATAATGTATGCTCATACATCCTTTCTTTTATTTTTACGACTTTTAGCGAACTCATTTTAATTTGGTTGTACTAGAAAAAGCCTTAATTGTTATTAACTGTTAAACATGGTTAATATTGGTGTAGTCTAGGTTTGACACCACTAAATAGTATTGTCTAGACTTACTGTTTAACCTCGTCCCAACTGTGACCGCTTATATTGTAAGGGAAGTAACTGCGGATAGTGAGTGTATTTGGCTTTATTGAGTCATCTTCCCTTTCCCAATGAAACATGTAGTCTGTACCCGAAACATATTTGAATTTAAGTAGAGGTCATACAGCGCATTGAAATCTCTGTATACCCCCATCATACAGTGACTGACGAGTCTCGTAACTGAGTTTTGTAATAGATTCATTTCAAACACTCGAAACACGCATTTTCCAATAAAGGTTGACATAATTAATGTTTTTTTGTGTTGTTTTGAAGTTCCCACTACTAAGTCATACACTGCATTTAATTTGGTGGTGAATGTTGCACTGACATCTACAAATACTTTGCAAACATTCTAAGCTATTCCAAAATGCAGTTAATATATTATATTCATTCCATCACTATTGTGGACACCACCTGGTCAGCCAATCAGCTTGATGTGTCATCCAATGGTCAGCCAATCATCTAATGTGTCATCCAATGGTCAGCCAATCATCTAATGTGTAATGTGTCATCCAATGGTCAGCCAATCATCTACTGTGTCATCCAATGGTCAGCCAATCATCTAATGTGTCATCCAATGGTTAACCAATCATCTAATGTGTAATGTGTCATCCAATGGTCAGCCAATCATCTACTGTGTCATCCAATGGTCAGCCAATCATCAAATTTGTCATCCAATGGTCAGCCAATCATCTAATTTGTCAACCAATTGTCAGCCAATCATCTAATGTGTCATCCAATTGTCAGCCAATCATCGTATGTGTCATACAATGGTCAGCCAATCATCTAATGTGTCATTCAATGGTCAGCCAATCATCAAATGTGTCATACACTGGTCAGCCAATCATCTAATGTGTCATCCAATGGTCAGCCAATCATCGTATGTGTTATTCAATGGTCATCCAATCATCTAATGTGTCATCCAATGGTCATCCAATCATCATATGTGTCATTCAATTGTCAGCCAGTCATCTCATATCCCATTCAATCAACCAGTCTATCACATTCAATCAACAGGTCATCGTATGTGTCATTCAATGATCAGCCAATCATCTTATATCTCATTCAATCAGCCAGTCATATTATGTCTTATTTAATGGTCAGCCAGTCATATTATGTCTCATTAAATTGTCAGTCATCTTGTATCCCATTCAATCAGCCGGTAATCTTATATCTCATTCGATCAGCCACTCATATAATATTCCATTCAACCAGCCAGTCATCTTATATCTCATTCAATTGTCAGCCAGTCATCTTATATCTCAATCATTTATCAGCCAATCATCTTATCTTTCTTTCAATGATCAGCCAAACATCTTATAACTCATTTAAATGTTAATCATCCAATCATCTTATATCTCATTGAAAGATCGGCCAATCATCTTATATCTCATTCAATGGTCAGCCAGTCATCTTATATCCCATTCAATGATCATCCAGTCATCTTATATCTCATTCAATGATCAGCCAGTCATCTTATGTCTCATTCAATGATCAGCCAGTCATCTTATATCTCAATCAATGGTCAGTCAATCATATTATATCTCATTTAATGGCCAGTCGATCATCTTATATCTCATTCAATGGTCAGCCAGTCATCTTATATCTCATTCATTTATCAGCCAATCATCTTATCTTTCTTTCAATGATCAGCCAAACATCTTATATCTCATTTAAAGATCATCCAATAATCTTATATCTCATTCAAACAGCTAGTCATCTTATGTCTCATTCAATCATCAAATCATCTTTTGTCTTATTCAATGATCAGCTAGTCATCTTATATCCCATTCAATCATCCAATCATATTTTGTCTTATTCAATGATAAGCTAGTCATCTTATATATATGCAATCAGCCAGTCATCCTTATGATAGCAAATCATCTTATGTCTCATTCAATGAACAACCAATCAACTTATGTCTTATTCTTTGGTCAGCCAGTCATCTTATATCTCATTCATTCAACCAGTCATCTTATATCCCATTCGATAGTCAGCCAGTCATCTTATATCTCATTCAATTGTCAACCAGTCACATAATATCTCATTCAATCAGCAAGTCAACTTATATCTCATTTAATTGTCAGCCAGTCATCTTATATCTCATTCAATGATCAGCCAATCATCTTATATCTCATTCAAAGATCAGTCAATCATCTTATATCTCATTAAATGATCAGCCAATCATCTTAGATCTAAATTAATGATCAGCCAATCATCTTATATCTCATTTAATGATCAGCCAATTATCTTATATCTCATTTAATGATCAGCCAATCATCTTATATCTCATTTAATGATCAGCCAATCATGTTATGTCTCATTCAATGGTCAGCCAATCATCTTATGTCTTATTCAATGATCAGCCAGTCATCGTATAACTCATTCAAGGGTTAGCCAATCATCTTGTATCTCATTCACAGATCAGCCAATCATCATATATCTCATTGAATGATCAGCCAATCATCTTATATCTCATTCAAGGGTCAGCCAATCATCTTATATCCCATTCAATCATCTAATCATCTTATGTCTCATTCAATGGTCAGCCAATCATCCTATGTCTTATTCAATGATCAGCCAGTCATCTTATAACTCATTCAATGATCAGCCAGTCATCTTATATCTTATTGAAATAGCAGTCAATCATCTTATATCTCGTTCAATAGTCAGCCAATCATCTTTTATCCCATTCAATTGTAAGCCAGTCATCTTATGTCTTATTCAATGGTCAGCCAGTCATCATAAGTCTCATTCAATGTTCAGCCAATCATCTTATATCTCATTCAATGTTCAGCCAGTCATCTCATATCCCATTCAATCAACCAGTCTATCACACCAATCAACAGGTCATCGTATGTGTTATTCAATGATCAGCCCATCATCTTATATCCCATTCAATCATCCAATCATCATATGTCTTATTCATTGGTCAGTCAATCATCTTATGTCTTATTCAATGATCAACCAGTCATCTTATATCCCATTCAATCATCAAATCATCTTTTGTCTCATTCAATGATCAGACAGTCATCTTATATATCATTCATTGATCAGCCAATCATCTTATGTTAAATTCAATGATCAGCCAGTCATATAATATCCCATTCAATGATCAGCCAGTCATATAATATCCCATTCAATGATCAGCCAGTCATATACTATCCCATTCAATGATCAGCAAATCATCTTATGTCTCATTCAATGGTCAGCCAATCATATTATGTCTTATTCAATGATCAGCCAGTCATCTGTTAACTCATTCAATGATCAGCCAGTCATATTATATCCCATTCAATCAGCAAGTCATCCTATATCTTATTCAATTGTCAGCCAGTTATCTTATATCACATTCAAGGGTCAGCCAATCATCTTATATCTCATTCACAGATCAGCCAATCATCGTATTTCTTATTGAAAAGATCAGTCAATCAACTTATATCTCATTCAATGGTCTGTCAATCATCGTATATCTCGTTCAATTGTCAGCCAGTCATCTTATATCTCGTTCAATAGTCAGCCAATCAACTTATATCCCATTCAATTGTCAGCCTGTCATCTTATATCTCATTCATTTGTCAGCCATGCATCCAATATCTCATTCAATTGTCAGCCATGTATCTTACATCCCATTCAATTGTCAGCCAGTCATCTTACATCCCATTCAATTGTCAGCCAGTCATCTTATATCTCATTCATTTGTCAGCCATGCATCTTATATCTTATTCAATTGTCAGCCAGTCATCTTATATCTCATTCAATTGTCAGCCATGCATCTTATATCTTATTCAATTGTCAGCCAGTCATCTTATATCTCATTCAAAGATCAGTCAATCATCATATATCACATTCAATGATCAGCCAATCATCTTAGGTCTCATTCAATGGTCAGCCAATCATCTTATATCTCATTCAATGGTCAGCCAGTCATCTTATATTTCATTCAATGGTCAGCCAGTCATCTTATATCTCATTCAATGGTCAGCCAGTCATCCTATGTCTCAATCAATGGTCAGCCAACCATCAGCTGTCTCATTCAATGATCAGTCAATCATCTTATATCCAATTCAATCAGCCAATCATCTTATATATCATTCAATCAGCCAGTCATATTATATCTCGTTCAATCAGTCATTCATCTTTTATCCCATACAATCAGCCAGTAATCGTATATCTCATTCAATGATCAGCCAATCATCTTAGGTCTTATTCAATGGTCAGCCAGTCATCATAAGTCTCATTCAATGTTCAGCCAATCATCTTAATACTCATTCAATGGTCAGCCAGTCATCTTATATCTCATTCAATGGTCAGCCAGTCATCTTATATCTCATTCAATGGTCAGCCAATCATCATATATCTCATTCAATGATCAGCCAATCATCTTATATCTCATTCATTGATCAGCAAGTCATATTATATTTCATTCAATGACCAGCCAATCATCTTATATCTCATTCAATGTTCAGTCAGTCATCTTATATCTCATTCAATGATCAGCCAATCATCTCAGGTCTCATTCACTGGTCAGCCAATCATCTGATATTCCACTCAACCAGCCAATCATCTTATATCTCATTCAATTATCTGCCAGTCACCATATATCTCATTCAATCAGCCAATCATCTTAGGTCTCATTCAATGGTCAGCCAATCATCTTATGTCTTATTCAATGGTCAGCCAGTCATATTATATATCATTCAATGGTCAGCCAATCATCTTATATCTCATTCAATGGTCAGCCAGTCATCTTATATCTCATTCAATGGTCAGCCAACCATCAGTTGTCTCATTCAATGATCAGCCAATCATCTTATATGTCATTCAATCAGCCAGTCATATTCTATCTCATTCAATCAGTCTGTCATCTTGTATCCCATTCATTCAGCCACTAATCGTATATCTCATTCAATGATCAGCCAATCATCTTAGGTCTCAGTCAATGGTCAGCCAATCATCTTATGTCTTATTTAATGGTCAGCCAGTCATCTTATATCTCATTAAATGGTCAGCCATTCATCCTATGGCTCATTCAATGGTCAGCCAGTCATCAAATATCTCATTCAATGATCAGCCAATCAACTTATGTCTTACTCTTTGGTCAGCCAGTCATTTTATGTTTCATTCAATGGTCAGCAAATCATCTTATATCTCGTTCAATTGTCAGCCATGCATCTCATATCCCATTAAATTGTCAGCCAGTCATCTTTTGTTTAATTCAAAGATCAGCCAGTCATATAATATCCCATTCAATCAGCAATTCAACTTATATCTCATTACAGTGTCAGCCAATCATCATATATCCATTCAATTGTCAGCCAGTCATCTTATATCTCATACAAAGATCAGTCAATCATCGTATATCTCATACAAAGATCAGAAACTCATCTTATATCTCATTCAAGGGTCAGACAATGCTCTTATATCCCATTCATTCAGCCAGCCATCTTATATCTCATTCAATTGCCAGCCAGTCATCTTATATATCTTATTCAATTGTCAGATAGTCATCTTTTATCTCATTCATGTGTCAGCCATGCATCTTACATCTCATTCAAATGTCAGCCAGTCATCTTATATCTCGCTTAATAGTCAGCCAATCATCTTATATCCATTCAATTGTCAGCCAATCATCTTATATCTCATTTAATGATAAGCCAATCATCTAATATCTCATTCAATGGTCAGTCAATCATCATATGTCTCATTCAATGATCAGCCAATCATCTTATATCTCATTCAATGATCAGCCAATCATCGTATATCTCATACAAAGATCAGACAATCATCTTATATCTCATTCAAGTGTCAGTCATTGCTCTTATATCCCATTCAATTGTCAGCCAGTCATCTTATATATCTTATTCAATTGCCAGACAGTCTTCTTATAGCTCGTTCAATAGTCAACCGGTCATCTTATATCTCATTCAATTGTCAGCCAGTCATCGTTTATCTCATTCATGTGTCAGCCATGCATCTTACATCTCATTCAAATGTCAGCCAGTCATCTTATATCTTGCATAATAGTCAGCCAATCATCTTATATCCATTCAATTGTCAGCCAGTCATCTTATATCTCATACAAAGATCAGCCAATCATCGTATATCTCATATAAAGATCAGAAAATCATCTTATATCTCATTCAAGGGTAAGCCAATGATCTTATATCCCATTCAATCAGCCAGCCATCTTATATCCCATTAAATTGCCAGCCAGTCATCTGATATATCTTATTCAATTGTCAGAGAGTCTTCTTATATCTCGTTCAATAGTCAGCCGGTCATCGTTTATCTCATTCATGTGTCAGCCATGCATCTTACATCTCATTCAAATGTCAGCCAGTCATCTTATATCTTGCATAATAGTCAGCCAATCATCTTATATCCATTCAATTGTC
This sequence comes from Archivesica marissinica, assembly GCA_014843695.1. Classification (NCBI taxonomy): domain Eukaryota; kingdom Metazoa; phylum Mollusca; class Bivalvia; order Venerida; family Vesicomyidae; genus Archivesica; species Archivesica marissinica. The sequence continues at coordinate 53,443,471 of CM026399.1, forward strand.
TGCCAGTCATCTTATATCTCATACAAAGATCAGCCAATCATCGTATATCTCATACAAAGATCAGACAATCATCTTATATCTCATTCAAGGGTCAGCCAATGATCTTATATCCCATTCAATCAGCCAGCCATCTTATATCCCATTCAATTGCCAGCCATCTTATATATCTTATTCAATTGTCAGAGAGTCTTCTTATATCTCGTTCAATAGTCAGCCGGTCATCTTTTATCTCATTCATGTGTCAGCCATGCATCTTACATCTCATTCAAATGTCAGCCAGTCATCTTATATCTCACTTAATAGGCAGCCAATCATCTTATATCCGTTCAATTGTCAGCCAATCATCTTATATCTCATTTAATTATCAGCCAGTCATCTTATATCTCATTCAATGATCAGCCAATCATCTTATATCTCATTCAATGATTAGCCAATCATCTTATATCTCATTCAATGATCAGCCAATCATCTTATATCTCATTCAATGATTAGCCAATCATCTTATATCTCATTCAATGATTAGCCAATCATCTTATATCTCATTCAAATATCAGTCATTCATCGTATATCTCATTTAATGATTAGCCAATCATCTTATATCTCATTTAATGGTCAGTCAATCATCATATGTCTCATTCAATGATCAGCCAATCATCTTATATCTCGTTCAATTGTCAGCCATGCATCTTATATGCCATTCAATAGTCAGCCACTCATCTTATATCCATTCAATTGTCAGCCAGTCATCTTATATCTAATTCATTTGTCAGCCATGCATCTTATATCTCATTCAATGATTATCCAATCATCTTATATCTCATTTAATTATCAGCCAGTCATCTTAAATCTCATTCAATGATCAGCCAATCATCTTATATCTCATACAATGATTATCCAATCATCTTATATCTCATTCAATGATCAGCCAATCATCTTATATCTCATTCAATGATTAGCCGATCATCTTATATCTCATTCAATTATTAGCCAATCATCTTATATCTCATTCAAATATCAGTCAATCATCGTATATCTCATTTAATGATTAGCCAATCATCTTATATCTCATTTAATGGTCAGTCAATCATCATATGTCTCATTCAATGATCAGCCAATCATGTTATATCTCGTTCAATTGTCAGCCACTCATCTTATATCCATTCAATTGTCAGCCAGTCATCTTATATCTCATTCATTTGTCAGCCATGTATCTTATATCTTATTCAATTGTCAGCCAGGCATCTTACATCTCATTCAATTGTCAGCCAGTCATTATATATTCTCATACAATGATCAGCCAATCATCTTATATCTCATTCAAAGATGAGCCAATCATCATATATCTCATTCAAAGATCAGACAATCATCTTATATATCATTCAATTGCCAGCCAGTCTTCATATATCTCATTCACATATCATCCAATCATCTTATACCTCATTCAATTGTCAGCCAGTCTTCTTATATCTCATTCATTTGTCAGCCATGCATCTTATATCTCATTCAATTGTCAGCCAGCCATCTTACATTTCATTCAATGATCAGCCAATCATCATATATCTCATTCAAGGGTCAGCCAATCATCTTATATCTCATTCAATCAGCTAGTCATCTTATATCCCATTCAATCATCCAATCATCATATGTCTTATTCAATGGTCAGCAAATCATCTTATGTCTTATTCAATGATCAGCCAGTCATCGTATAACTCATTCAATGATCAGCCAATCATCATATATCTCATTCAAAGATCAGACAATCATCGTATATCTTATTGAAAGATCAGTCAATCATCTTATATCTCATTCAATGGTCTGTCAATCATCTTATATCTCGTTCAATTGTCAGCCAATCATCTTATATCCCATTCATTTGTCAGCCAGTCATCTTATATCTCATTCACAGATCAGCCAATCATCTTATATCTCATTCAATGATCAGACAATCAACTTATATATCATTCAATTGTCAGCCAGTCGTCTTATATATCTTTCAACAGTTAGCCAGTCATCTTATATCTCATTCACTGATCAGCCAATCATCGTGTATCTCATTGAAAGATCAGCCAATCATCTTCTATCTCATTCAATATTCAGACATTCATCTTATATCTCATTCATTGATCAGTCAATCATCTTATATCTCATTCAAAGATCAGCCAATCATCATCTATCTAATTCAATGATCAGTCACTCATCTTATGTGTCATTCAATGATCAGCTAATCATCTTATATCTCATTCAAAGATCAGTCAGGCATCATATATCTCATTCAAGGATCAGCCAATCATCGTATATCTCATTCACAGATCAACCAATCATCTTATATCTCATTCAATGATCAGACAATCAACTTATATATCATTCAATTGTCAGCCAGTCGTCTTATATATCTTTCAACAGTTAGCCAGTCATCTTATATCTCATTCATTTGTCAGCCATTCATCTTATATCTGTTTCACAGATCAGCCAGTCATCTTATATCTCATTCAAGGACCAGCCAATCATCTTATATCTCATTCACAGATCAGCCAATCATCGTATATCTCATTCAAAGATCAGCGAATCATCTTATATCCCATTCAATCATCCAATCATCTTATGTCTCATTCAATGGTCAGCCAATCATCATATATCTTATTCAATGATCAACCAGTCATCTTATAACTCATTCAATGATCAGCCGGTCATATTATATCCCATTCAATCAGCCAGTCATCCTATATCTCACTTAAATGTCAGTCAGTCTTCATATCTCATTCAAGGGTCAGCCAATCATCTTATATCTCATTCACTGATCAGCCAATCATCGTGTATCTCATTGAAAGATCAGCCAATCATCTTCTATCTCATTCAATATTCAGACATTCATCTTATATCTCATTCATTGATCAGTCAATCATCTTATATCTCATTCAAAGATCAGCCAATCATCATCTATCTAATTCAATGATCAGTCACTCATCTTATGTGTCATTCAATGATCAGCTAATCATCTTATATCTCATTCAAAGATCAGTCAGGCATCATATATCTCATTCAAGGATCAGCCAATCATCGTATATCTCATTCACAGATTAGCCAGTCATCTTACATCTCATTCAATGATCAGTCAATCATCTTATATCCCATTCAATCAGCCAATCATCTTATATCTCATCCAATGATCAGCCGATCATCATATATATCATTCAAAGATCAGCCAGGCATCTTATATGTTATACAATCATCCATTCATCTTTTGTCTCATTCAATGGTCAACCAATCATGTTATATCTTATTCAATGATTAGCCAATCAATCACCTTATGTCTTATTCAATAATCAAGTACGTCATCTTATATAGTATGCAATTAGCCAGTCATCTTATATCACATTCAATAATCCAATCATCTTATATCTCATTCAATGATACGGCACTCATCCTATGTCGTGTTCAATCGTCAGTCAGTCATCTTATATCCCATTCAATCAGCCAGTCATATTATATCCCATTCAATCAGCCAGTCATCTTATATCTCATTCAATGATCAGCCAGTCATTTTATATCTCATTCATTTGTCAGCCATGCATCTTATATCTTATTCAATTGTCAGCCAATCTTCTTATATCTCGATCAATTGTCAGCCAGCCATCTTATATCCAATTCAATTGTCTGCCAATCATCATATGTCTCATTTAATAGTCAACCAGTGATCTTATGTCTCATTCAATGGTCAGCCAATCATCTTATGTCTCATTCATTGGTCGGCCAATCATCTTATTTCTCATTCAATGGTCAGACAATCATCTTATGTCTCATTCAATGGTCAGCCAATCATTGTATGTCTCATTCAATCTTAACGGATTCCCAACAGTTTTCAACAGATCAGATAGCACTATTTCAGTAAACGCTGACATATTGTCAGTGCTATATAAGTGCTTGAAAACGTGAGAAGCTTTGCCAGATGTCAGTAAGGCGGCCTCGGGCAATAGTTCGTAGGGTCTTTTCCAGTATCTCGGTGCAATATGTTTTACCTTTCCCCGAATAACAATGCAATAGATGTATATGTTTCGACATTGTTTACGGATTAATTGTGTTCACTTATCAAGCGTTATCAAATTGCAGTATTGTTATACATCACTGACCGTGTTTGAGATACATACATGCTCTACCCGAACACGTTGCATCCACCTCTTCGCCGATGACAGGTTCACTCTACCACCTACACCAAGACCCTGCACGAGGACTTGGACGGACTCCTGAATGTCGATTCGAAAATTTAAATCCCATATTTTACTATTTCCAACATTCGTTCAATTGGCATTTATTTTATTTGCCGAAAATGTTTATATACCGTAATATTGCGTTGTTGATTTTATTCCACTATCAAATAGTGTTATTGAATGTTAATAATATTATGGCTCATGTAGATTTCGCAACATTAGCTCTTTCCGGAAAATCAAATTCCGGTTACCCCAGTATTTCCCACAATGCATATTTCCGGTACGAATATTTTAATTGAGATACATATCGACACTAGAAATTTAAGTTTATTTTTAAGCTGTAGAAAAAATAAAACGTGAAAGAAACAGACAATATAGATATTTTATTAGAACAAAAGGCAGTATACCCTTGAGTTCATACAATTACATGAAACATATAATGGCACCAAAAAGAAACTGGTTACTTGTCTTATGGTAAAATGTAGACAAATGTGCTTAAATATTGGGTACATTAGTGCAATCTGTGAAGGATTATTTTCTTCACTCATGATAGTAAACTCCATAATTCTAAAATTTGTAACGAAAAAGTAGCGCTCGATATAAATGTGCACAGTTTTTTTATGATGTCAGTATATTACAAGAATACAGTCAGTGTTGTATCACATTCTAAAATATATATGGTCATTTGTGTAAGTTTCTATAACACAGCAAGCATGGTATGTAAATATCTGGAAATATAAGAAACTATTTTGAAGCTGTTAACTATACAATAACAGTTTAATTACGTATAATAATTATACATGTATACATCATACCGGGTTTGACAACCAATAAATCAAGTTTTGGTATAAATGGTGTTAATATTATAGAGATGATTTTACTTTGAAATATACGAAGAGAAATATACCGCGATATGTGCTAACTGATAAATCAAAGTTTATTTTATCCAATAATATCGTTTATTGCAAAGCGTGCGATCCTGCTTGACCTCGAACCGTCTGTTGATCTGCAAAATACGTAAAATATACAGGCTGTATAATCCTAATAATATAACACAATTATACATTGTCATTGTTCTCTATCTAAAACATAGCACAGGCACCATGTACGTAGCTCCTATAAGGTACGGAAGGTCAGTGGCCTGCCAATTGTTACAGAAAATGAAATATGCATCGAATCATCAACTTGTCAAAGGGGAGCATGCCCCCAGACCCCTCCAGCACCATCGTATTCGATGCTTAATTTATTAGTCGGACATACACATTCAAAACGGTCAGATATGCTACTGGTCACTCATATCCAAACATCACCACACTTCTTGACAATAAAACAATATCGCTTAATATTATATTCACCCAATTTATCACAAATTATGTTCTTACATGCATGCTTGTCAGCGAATGAAACTTGCGATTGGATGTACAAAATAGTTCACTGACACTCGGCCTATTCTCACACGGCAGGAATTGTCACTGAAAGTCTCGGAGCAGAATCAGCCTAGGGTTGAGACATTCCGAAAGAGTCTTACCACCACTGCCGCCTGGGGCAGCCATCGAAGCGCAACGCCAGGTAGCGACATACGAATCACTGCTATCTAGAGGTCTGGTCGGTTTATATTCTGATGCGGTATCACCAATAATGACGAGTGACAATTGCCTGTTTTGGAAACTAAAAGTGTCTGTCGAAAAATACGGCTTTTCAAACACAACATTGTCAAACCCAGATTGCCAAACACAGGCTTTTGAAACACAGATTGTCTAGCACTGGCTTGTCATTTTGTTAGTTTAGTTTAATCATATTTTAATTTGCTCTATCTTGTCAAACACATCCTTTTCAAACACAGGTTTGTCAAACATAGGCTTCACATTCAGATTATGTTCATGACAGAGAGACAGACAGATGGACATATAGACAGGCGTGCTTGCGGGCGGGCCACAATGCTTCAGACAGGCAGGCAGAGGCAGGCAGACAATATACTTACAATGTTCTGAGAAGTACCGTCTGGTTGACGTCGGTCAGCATGAATGGATGTGCATAGTCAGTCCAAGAAACACCACGGTCAAAACTATACTGGAGTCGTAGATTCGGAAACTCGGCTTTCATTATCACTCTGAACTCACGGTTATTTTTAGTGCCGATACTAAAACAATTTGAAAATTATATTAGTTTATCCATACTACAATACAATAGGAAAGAACAATACAAGAAATGAATAGTTACGTTATTAAAACACATTAATAAACGTAAGTAACAAGAAATGAATAGTTCCGTTATTAAAACACATTAATAAACGTATGTAACAAGAAATGAATAGTTCCGTTATTAAAACACATTAATAAACGTATGTAACAAGAAATGAATAGTTCCGTTATTAAAACACATTAATAAACGTATGTAACAAGAAATGAATATTTCCGTTATTAAAACACATTAATAAACGTATGTAACAAGAAATGAATATTTCCGTTATTAAAACACATTAATAAACGTATGTAACAAGAAATGAATAGTTCCGTTATTAAAACACATTAATAAACGTAAGTAACAAGAAATGAATATTTCCGTTATTAAAACACATTAATAAACGTATGTAACAAGACATGAATAGGTCCGTTATTAAAACACATTAATAAACGTAAGTAACAAGAAATGAATATTTCCGTTATTAAAACACATCAATAAACGTATATACCAAGAAATGAATAGTTCCGTTATTTAAACACATTAATAAACGTAAGTAACAAGAAATGAATATTTCCGTTATTAAAACACATTAATAAACGTATGTAGCAAGAAATGAATAGTTACGTTATTAAAACACATTAATAAACGTAAGTAACAAGAAATGAATATTTCCGTTATTAAAACACATTAATAAACGTAAGTAACAAGAAATGAATAGTTCCGTTATTAAAACACATTAATAAACGTAAGTAACAAGAAATTAATATTTCCGTTATTAAAACACATTAATAAACGTATGTAACAAGAAATGAATATTTCCGATATTACAAAACATTAATAAAAGTGTGTACAGGAAATAATATGTTCGACATACATTCAAGATAATATTCAGGTAACACTTCCATCATGATATTACAAATAAATAATTTAGCGAAATATTTCATTCGTGTGGGTTTTCGTTCGAGATCAACACAAATATAGAATATGTTACTACATGGTGATGATCACTTGAACATTAGTGACTTACGCTACTCCTGGTATGGGTATTCTGTATTTCACACCAGCTCTGTCCAGTTTGGGCAACTCCCGATACCCTAGTTTGTTAGCGAATCTCTCCCATTCCATGACGGGATCGGCTGTGGTGTTCTCCCAGTCGTCCTTATGCCACGCCCTCTCAGCCATCGCTATCATTCTCGGAAACATCATGTGCTGTAGTGTGTCTCGGTCTTTGATAAGTTCTGTCCAACCGAACGACTGAATTCCTTCATGGAGATACAAGAAAACGGAAGATTGTAAGTTCGGCTATATTCTGTATTCAAATACCATTGTTTACTTATAATCTGCTGTGAGAATAATGTCCAATCGTGATTACTGTCTTAACAATTCCTGTTTTCTCTAATAATGTATAAAATATTTAAGCAACATATTGCAGATAAACTGCTAGTTGAACATGACCTTCTGTGTGTGTTTTACGTTTATTTATCGTCGCTACCGGTTGCCCATATGAGCGACGCCTCCTGAAGAGATTAGTCGTTTTAGATTTTGGAGGATATTGCATGATACAGAGAGATACCCATTCCAGAGTCTCCTCTTGTTCTTTTACGTGCACAGTGCACAGCACTGACACGAGACCTCGGTTTATCGTCCCATCTGAAAGACTGTTAATTTAATTAGGGTCAGACGGGGGATCGATCTGTCTGTCTGTATATATATATATTCTATACGTTTAAATAGTTCTGTTTATTAACATATATCAACACCTTCCAAAGGCAATTTCTTGCTAATATCGCTTTCGAGCAAGAATGTTCATATGTTGGAAGTTGTATACCTTCAGAAAATGATTATGTACAAGTTGTATTATTAATAAGCATAGTCATCATGTTTTCGGACTTCGTACAATCAATTTATGTCAATATAATTATGATACATTCTCATTACAGTGTGGGCCATTAAACTATTTGCATGTGTGTTAAGATCATAAGTACACCAATATTTATTAGTAGGTTAATGTTATGATATACAAATACAGCTGCAAATTAAAGTCCAATCGATTATATATTTTAGTTTTCAGAATATTAATCTATATAATAAAATAATTTTATTTATACACTAATAATAAATTTATTATTTACTTAATACGTTCTTAATAATTGCATGAACGATGTTTGGTGTGTTACTTATAAAAAATAAAAGCCTTTAAAGTAAGTTAACATGGCATGCATATGCTATTAAAGATTTTTTCGTCTATATTATAACATATTATCACATATAAATATTTGCTTTAGTATTATATAATTAATTAGATATATTGATATAATGAATTGCTTTCGCCATATTTTTGTATATGTACATGTATGCCACATGGGTCTCAAACCTTCTGGATTTAAACAAAATCTTTGAAACTTTATAATATCCATAAAAGAAGGTCATGTCAAATAGGAATGTATCCCTAAACAAGGTATACGCACCTCCATTCCATATAATGGCTGAATATCAATGATGGTGTGCAATCACTTGGCGCCTTCAATCAGGCGGTATATCAATGATGGTGTGCAATCACTTGGGGCCTTCAATCAGGCGGATTATCAATGATGGTGTGTAATCTCTTAGTACACCAATCAGGCGGAATATCAATGAGGGTGTGTAAGCTCATAGTACCATCAATCAGGCGGAATATCAATGATGGTGTGTAATCTCTTAGTACCATCAATCAGGCGGAATATCAATGATGGTGTGTAATCTCTTAGTACCATCAATCAGGCGGAATATCAATGATGGTGTGTAATCTCTTAGTACCATCAATCAGGCGGAATATCAATGATGGTGTGCAATCTCTTAGTATCATCAATCAGGCGGAATATCAATGATGGTGTGTAATCTCTTAGTACCATCAATCAGGCGGAATATCAATGATGGTGTGCAATCTCTTAGTACCATCAATCAGGCGGAATATCAATGATGGTGTGTAATCTCTTAGTACCATCAATCAGGCGGAATATCAATGATGGTGTGCAATCTCTTAGTACCATCAATCAGGCGGAATATCAATGATGGTGTGCAATCTCTTAGTACCATCAATCAGGCGGAATATCAATGATGGTGTGTAATCACTTAGTAACATCAAATAGGCGGAATATCAGTGATGGTGTGCAATCTCTTAGTACCATCAATCAGGCGGAATATCAATGATGGTGTGTAATCTCTTAGTACCATCAATCAGGCGGAATATCAATGATGGTGTGTAATCTCTTAGTACCATCAATCAGGCGGAATATCAATGATGGTGTGCAATCTCTTAGTACCATCAATCAGGCGGAATATCAATGATGGTGTGTAATCTCTTAGTACCATCAATCAGGCGGAATATCAATGATGGTGTGCAATCTCTTAGTACCTTCAATCAGGCGGAATATCAATGATGGTGTGTAATCTCTTAGTACCATCAATCAGGCGGAATATCAATGATGGTGTGCAATCTCTTAGTACCATCAATCAGGCGGAATATCAACGAAGGTGTGTAATCTCTTAGCGCCTTCAGTCAGGCGGAATATCTATGATGGTGTGTAATCTCTTAGCGCCTTCAATCAGGCGGAATATCAATGATAGTGTGTAATCTATTAGTACCCTCAATCAGGCTTAATATCAATGATGGTGTGCAATATCTTAATACCATCAATCAGGCGGAATATCAATGATGGTATGTAATCTCTTAGTACCATCAATCAGGATGTATATCAATGATGGTGTATACTCTCTTAGTACCTTCAATCTTGCGGAATATCAATGATGGTGGTGCACTCTCTTAGTATCATCAATCAGGCGGACTATCAATGAGGGTGTGTAACCTCTTAGTACCATCAATCAGGCGGAATATCAATAATGTTGTGTAATCTCTTAGTATCACCAATCAGGCGGTATATCAATGATGGTGTGTAATCTCTTAGTACCATCATTCAGGCGGAATACCAATGATGGTGTGAAATCTCATAGTACCATCAATCAGGAGGAATATCAATGATGGTGTGCAATCTCTTAGTACCATGAATCAGGCGAAATATCAATGATGGTGTGCAATCTCTTAGTACCATCAATCAGGCGGAATATCAATGATGGTGTGCAATCTCTTAGCGCCTTCAGTCAGGCGGAATATCTATGATGGTGTGTAATCTCTTAGCGCCTTCAATCAGGCGGAATATCAATGATGGTGTGTAATCTCATAGTACTATCAATCAGGAGGAATATCAATGATGGTGTGCAATCTCTTAGTACCATGAATCAGGCGAAATATCAATGATGGTGTGCAATCTCTTAGTACCATCAATCAGGCGGAATATCAATGATGGTGTGCAATCTCTTAGCGCCTTCAGTCAGGCGGAATATCTATGATGGTGTGTAATCTCTTAGCGCCTTCAATCAGGCGGAATATCAATGATGGTGTGTAATCTCATAGTACTATCAATCAGGAGGAATATCAATGATGGTGTGCAATCTCTTAGTACCATGAATCAGGCGAAATATCAATGATGGTGTGCAATCTCTTAGTACCATCAATCAGGCGGAATATCAATGATGGTGTGCAATCTCTTAGCGCCTTCAGTCAGGCGGAATATCTATGATGGTGTGTATTCTATTAGTACCATCAATCAGGCGGAATATCAATGATGGTGTGCAATCTCTTAGTACCATCAATCAGGCGGAAATATCAACGAAGGTGTGTAATCTCTTAGCGCCTTCAGTCAGGCGGAATATCTATGATGGTGTGTAATCTCTTAGCGCCTTCAATCAGGCGGAATATCAATGAAAGTGTGTAATCTATTAGTACCCTCAATCAGGCTTAATATCAATGATGGTGTGCAATATCTTAATACCATCAATCAGGCGGAATATCAATGATGGTATGTAATCTCTTAGTACCATCAATCAGGCGGTATATCAATGATGGTGTATACTCTCTTAGTACCTTCAATCATGCGGAATATCAATGATGGTGGTGCACTCTCTTAGTATCATCAATCAGGCGGACTATCAATGATGGTGTGCAATCTCTTAATACCATCATTCAGAAGGAATATCAATGATGGCGTGTAATCACTTAGTACCATCCATCATGCGGAATATCAATGATGGTGTGTAATCTCATAGTACCATCAATCAGGAGGAATATCAATGATGGTGTGCAATAACTTAGTACCATCAATCAGGCGGAATATCAATGATGGTGTGCAACCTCTTAGTACCATCAATCAGGCAGAATATCAATGATGGTGTGCAATCTCTTAGTACCATCAATCAGGCGGAATATCAATGATGGATTGCAATCTCTTAGTACCATCAATCAGGCGGAATATCAATGATGGATTGCAATCTCTTAGTACCATCAATCAGGCGGAATATCAATGATGGTATGTATTCGCTTAGTACTATCAATCAGGCGGAATATCAATTATGGTGTGAAATCTCTTAGTACCATCAATCACGCGGAATATCAATGATGGTGAGTAATCTCTTAGTACCATCAATCAGGCGGAATATCAATGATGGTGAGTAATCTCTTAGTACCATCAATCAGGCGGAATATCAATGATGGTGAGTAATCTCTTAGTACCATCAATCAGGCGGAATATCAATGATGGTGTGCACTCTCTTAGTATCATCAATCAGGCGGTATATCAATGATGGTGTGCACTCTCATAGTACCATCGAGCAGGCGGAATATCAATGATGGTGTGCTATAACTTAATACCATCAATCAGGCGGAATATCAATGATGGTGTACACTCTCTTAGTACCATCAATCAGGCGGTATATCAATGATGGTGTACACTCTCTTAGTACCATCAATCATGCGGAATATCAATGATGGTGGTGCACTCTTTTAGTACCATCAATCAGGCGGAATATCAATGATGGTGTGCAATCTGTTAACACCATCAATCAGGTGGAATATCAATGATGGCGTGTAATCTCTTAGTAGCATCCATCAGGCGGAATATCAATGATGGTGTGCAATCTCTTAGAACCATCAATCAGGTGGAATATCAATGCTGGTATGCAATCACTTAGTACCATCAATCAGACGGAATATCATTGATGGTGTGCAATCTCTTAGTACCATCAATCAGGCGGAATATCAATGTTGGTATGCAATCGCTTAGTACCATCAATCAGGCGGAATATCAATGATGGTGTGTAATCTCTTAGTACCATCAATCAGGCGGAATATCAATGATGGTATGTAATCTCTTAGTACCATCAATCAGGCGGAATATCAATGATGGTGTGCAATCTCTTAGTACATCAATCAGGCGGAATATCAATGATGGTGTGCAATCTCTCAGTACCATCAATCATGCGGAATATAAATGATGGTGTGCAATCACTTGGCGCCTTCAATCAGGCGGAATATCAATGATGGTGTGTAATCTCTTAGTACCACCAATCTGGCGGAATATCAATGACGGTGTGTAATATCTTAGTACCATCAATCAGGCGGTATATCAATGATGGTGTGCAATCTCTTAGTACCATCGATCAGGCGGAATATCAATGATGGTGTGCAATATCTTAGTACCATCAATCAGGCGGTCAGGCGGAATATCAATGATGTTGTGTAATCTCTTAGTACGACCAATCAGACGGTATATCAATGATGGTGTGAAATCTCTTAATACCATCAATCAGGAGGTATATCAATGATGATGATTGAGCTTATTTACCCTCGCCACCGGCGAACCATATGGGCGAGCGGGAATATCAATGACGGCGTGTAATCACTTAGTACCATCAATCAGGCGGTATATCAATGATGGTGTGCAATCTCTTAGTACCATCGATCAGGCGGAATATCAATGATGGTGTGCAATTACTTAGTACCATCAATCAGGCGGAATATCAATGATGGTGTGCAATCTCTTAGTACCATCAATCAGGCGGAATATCAATGATGGTGTGCAATCTCTTAATACCATCAATCAGGCGGAATATCATTGATGGTGGTGCAATCTCTTAGTACCATCAATCAAGCGGAATATAAATGATGGATTGCAATCTCTTAGTACCATCAATCAGGCGGAATATCAATGATGGTATGCAATCGCTTAGTACTATCAATCAGGCGGAATATCAATTATGGTGTGAAATCTCTTAGTACCATCAATCAGGCGGAATATCAATGATGGTGAGTAATCTCTTAGTACCATCAATCAGGCGGAATATCAATGATGATGAGTAATCTCTTAGTACCATCAATCAGGCGGAATATCAATGATGGTGAGTAATCTCTTAGTACCATCAATCAGGCGGAATATCAATGATGGTGAGTAATCTCTTAGTACCATCAATCAGGCGGAATATCAATGATGGTGTGCACTCTCTTAGTATCATCAATCAGGCGGTATATCAATGATGGTGTGCACTCTCATAGTACCATCGAGCAGGCGGAATATCAATGATGGTGTGCAATAACTTAATACCATCAATCAGGCGGAATATCAAATGATGGTATGTAATCTCTTAGTACCATCAATCAGGCGGTATATCAATGATGGTGTACACTCACTTAGTACCATCAATCATGCGGAATATCAATGATGGTGATGCACTCTTTTAGTACCATCAATCAGGCGGAATATCATTGATGGTGTGCAATCTCTTAACACCATCAATCAGGTGGAATATCAATGATGGCGTGTAATCTCTTAGTACTATCCATCAGGCGGAATATCAATGATGGTGTGCAATCTCTTAGTACCATCAATCAGGTGGAATATCAAAGCTGGTGTGCAATCACTTAGTACCGTCAATCAGACGGAATATCAATGATGGTGTGCAATCTCTTAGTACCATCAATCAGGCGGAATATCAATGATGGTGTGTAATCTCTTAGTACCATCAATCAGGCGGAATATCAATGATGGTATGTTATTTCTTAGTACCATCAATCAGGCGGAATATCAATGATGGTGTGCAATCTCTTAGTACATCAATCAGGCGGAATACCAATGATGGTGTGCAATCTCTCAGTACCATCAATCGTGCGGAATATAAATGATGGTTTGTAATCTCTTAGCGTCTTCAGTCAGGCGGAATATCAATGATGGTGTGTAATCTCTTAGTATCACCAATCAGGCGGAATATCAATGATAGTGTGTAATCTCTTAGTACCATCAATCAGGCGGTATATCAATGATGGTATGCAATCTCTTAGTACATCAATCAGGCGGAATATCAATGATGGTGTGCAATATCTCAGTACCATCAATCATGCGGAATATAAATGATGGTGTGCAATCACTTGGCGCCTTCAATCATGCGGAATATCAATGATGGTGTGTAATCTGTTAGTACCATCAATCAGGCGGAATATCAATGATGGTGTGCACTCTCTTAGTATCATCAATCAGGCGGTATATCAATGATGGTGTGCACTCTCATAGTACCATCGAGCAGGCGGAATATCAATGATGGTGTGCAATAACTTAATACCATCAATCAGGCGGAATATCAATGATGGTATGTAATCTCTTAGTACCATTATTCAGGCGGTATTTCAATGATGGTGTACACTCTCTTAGTACCATCAATCATGCGGAATATCAATGATGGTGGTGCACTATTTTAGTACCATCAATCAGCCGGAATATCAATGATGGTGTGCAATCTCTTAATACCATCAATCAGGCGGAATATCATTGATGGTGGTGCAATCTCCTAGTACCATCAATCAAGCGGAATATCAATGATGGATTGCAATCTCTTAGTACCATCAATCAGGCGGAATATCAATGATGGTATGCAATCGCTTAGTATTATCAATCAGGCGGAATATCAATTATGGTGTGAAATCTCTTATTACCATCAATCAGGCGGAATATCAATGATGATGAGTAATCTCTTAGTACCATCAATCAGGCGGAATATCAATGATGGTGAGTAATCTCTTAGTACCATCAATCAGGCGGAATATCAATGATGGTGAGTAATCTCTTAGTACCATCAATCAGGCGGAATATCAATGATGGTGTGCACTCTCTTAGTATCATCAATCAGGCGGTATATCAATGATGGTGTGCACTCTCATAGTACCATCGAGCAGGCGGAATATCAATGATGGTGTGCAATAACTTAATACCATCAATCAGGCGGAATATCAATGATGATATGTAATCTCTTAGTACCATCAATCAGGCGGTATATCAATGATGGTGTACACTCACTTAGTACCATCAATCATGCGGAATATCAATAATGGTGATGCACTCTTTTAGTACCATCAATCAGGCGGAATATCAATGATGGTGTGCAATCTCTTAACACCATCAATCAGGTGGAATATCAATGATTGCGTGTAATCTCTTAGTACCATCCATCAGCCGGAATATCAATGATGGTGTGCAATCTCTTAGTACCATCAATCAGGAGGAATATCAATGATGGTGATGCACTCTTTTAGTACCATCAATCAGGCGGAATATCAATGATGGTGTGCAATCTCTTAACACCATCAATCAGGTGGAATATCAATGATGGCGTGTAATCTCTTAGTACTATCCATCAGGCGGAATATCAATGATGGTGTGCAATCTCTTAGTACCATCAATCAGGTGGAATATCAATGCTGGTGTGCAATCACTTAGTACCGTCAATCAGACGGAATATCAATGATGGTGTGCAATCTCTTAGTACCATCAATCAGGCGGAATATCAATGATGGTGTGCAATCTCTTAGTACCATCAATCAGGCGGAATATCATTGATGGTGTGCAATCTCTTAGTACCATCAATCAGGCGGAATATCAATGATGGTGTGTAATCTCTTAGTACCATCAATCAGGCGGAATATCAATGATGGTATGTTATTTCTTAGTACTATCAATCAGGCGGAATATCAATGATGGTGTGCAATCTCTTAGTACATCAATCAGGCGGAATACCAATGATGGTGTGCAATCTCTCAGTACCATCAATCGTGCGGAATATAAATGATGGTTTGTAATCTCTTAGCGTCTTCAGTCAGGCGGAATATCAATGATGGTGTGTAATCTCTTAGTATCACCAATCAGGCGGAATATCAATGATGGTGTGTAATCTCTTAGTACCATCAATCAGGCGGTATATCAATGATGGTATGCAATCTCTTAGTACATCAATCAGGCGGAATATCAATGATGGTGTGCAATATCTCAGTACCATCAATCATGCGGAATATAAATGATGGTGTGCAATCACTTGGCGCCTTCAATCATGCGGAATATCAATGATGGTGTGTAATCTCTTAGTACCATCAATCAGGCGGAATATCAATGATGGTGTGCACTCTCTTAGTATCATCAATCAGGCGGTATATCAATGATGGTGTGCACTCTCATAGTACCATCGAGCAGGCGGAATATCAATGATGGTGTGCAATAACTTAATACCATCAATCAGGCGGAATATCAATGATGGTATGTAATCTCTTAGTACCGTTATTCAGGCGGTATTTCAATGATGGTGTACACTCTCTTAGTACGATCAATCATGCGGAATATCAATGATGGTGGTGCACTCTTTTAGTACCATCAATCAGCCGGAATATCAATGATGGTGTGCAATCTCTTAATACCATCAATCAGGCGGAATATCAATGATGGTGTGCACTCTCTTAGTATCATCAATCAGGCGGTATATCAATGATGGTGTGCACTCTCATAGTACCATCGAGCAGGCGGAATATCAATGATGGTGTGCAATAACTTAATACCATCAATCAGGCGGAATATCAATGATGGTATGTAATCTCTTAGTACCATTATTCAGGCGGTATTTCAATGATGGTGTACACTCTCTTAGTACCATCAATCATGCGGAATATCAATGATGGTGGTGCACTATTTTAGTACCATCAATCAGCCGGAATATCAATGATGGTGTGCAATCTCTTAATACCATCAATCAGGCGGAATATCAATGATGGTGTGCACTCTCTTAGTATCATCAATCAGGCGGTATATCAATGATGGTGTGCACTCTCATAGTACCATCGAGCAGGCGGAATATCAATGATGGTGTGCAATAACTTAATACCATCAATCAAGCGGAATATCAATGATGGATTGCAATCTCTTAGTACCATCAATCAGGCGGAATATCAATGATGGTATGCAATCGCTTAGTATTATCAATCAGGCGGAATATCAATTATGGTGTGAAATCTCTTATTACCATCAATCAGGCGGAATATCAATGATGATGAGTAATCTCTTAGTACCATCAATCAGGCGGAATATCAATGATGGTGAGTAATCTCTTAGTACCATCAATCAGGCGGAATATCAATGATGGTGAGTAATCTCTTAGTACCATCAATCAGGCGGAATATCAATGATGGTGTGCACTCTCTTAGTATCATCAATCAGGCGGTATATCAATGATGGTGTGCACTCTCATAGTACCATCGAGCAGGCGGAATATCAATGATGGTGTGCAATAACTTAATACCATCAATCAGGCGGAATATCAATGATGATATGTAATCTCTTAGTACCATCAATCAGGCGGTATATCAATGATGGTGTACACTCACTTAGTACCATCAATCATGCGGAATATCAATAATGGTGATGCACTCTTTTAGTACCATCAATCAGGCGGAATATCAATGATGGTGTGCAATCTCTTAACACCATCAATCAGGTGGAATATCAATGATTGCGTGTAATCTCTTAGTACCATCCATCAGCCGGAATATCAATGATGGTGTGCAATCTCTTAGTACCATCAATCAGGTGGAATATCAATGATGGTGATGCACTCTTTTAGTACCATCAATCAGGCGGAATATCAATGATGGTGTGCAATCTCTTAACACCATCAATCAGGTGGAATATCACTGATGGCGTGTAATCTCTTAGTACTATCCATCAGGCGGAATATCAATGATGGTGTGCAATCTCTTAGTACCATCAATCAGGTGGAATATCAATGCTGGTGTGCAATCACTTAGTACCGTCAATCAGACGGAATATCAATGATGGTGTGCAATCTCTTAGTACCATCAATCAGGCGGAATATCAATGATGGTGTGCAATCTCTTAGTACCATCAATCAGGCGGAATATCATTGATGGTGTGCAATCTCTTAGTACCATCAATCAGGCGGAATATCAATGATGGTGTGTAATCTCTTAGTACCATCAATCAGGCGGAATATCAATGATGGTATGTTATTTCTTAGTACTATCAATCAGGCGGAATATCAATGATGGTGTGCAATCTCTTAGTACATCAATCAGGCGGAATACCAATGATGGTGTGCAATCTCTCAGTACCATCAATCGTGCGGAATATAAATGATGGTTTGTAATCTCTTAGCGTCTTCAGTCAGGCGAAATATCAATGATGGTGTGTAATCTCTTAGTATCACCAATCAGGCGGAATATCAATGATGGTGTGTAATCTCTTAGTACCATCAATCAGGCGGTATATCAATGATGGTATGCAATCTCTTAGTACATCAATCAGGCGGAATATCAATGATGGTGTGCAATATCTCAGTACCATCAATCATGCGGAATATAAATGATGGTGTGCAATCACTTGGCGCCTTCAATCATGCGGAATATCAATGATGGTGTGTAATCTCTTAGTACCATCAATCAGGCGGAATATCAATGATGGTGTGCACTCTCTTAGTATCATCAATCAGGCGGTATATCAATGATGGTGTGCACTCTCTTAGTACCATCGATCAGGCGGAATATCAATAATGGTGTGCAATCACTTAATACCATCAATCAGGCGGAATATCAATGATGGTATGTAATCTCTTAGTACCATCAATCAGGCGGAATATCAATGATGGTGTGCAATCTCTTAGTACCATCAATCATGCGGAATATCAATGATGGTGGTGCACTCTTTTAGTACCATCAATCAGGCGGAATATCAATGATGGTGTGCAATCTCTTAATACCATCAATCAGGCGGAATATCATTGATGGTGGTGCAATCTCCAAGTACCATCAATCAAGCGGAATATCAATGATGGATTGCAATCTCTTAGTACCATCAATCAGGCGGAATATCAATGATGGTATGCAATCGCTTAGTATTATCAATCAGGCGGAATATCAATTATGGTGTGAAATCTCTTAGTACCATCAATCAGGCGGAATATCAATGATGATGAGTAATCTCTTAGTACCATCAATCAGGCGGAATATCAATGATGGTGAGTAATCTCTTAGTACCATCAATCAGGCGGAATATCAATGATGGTGAGTAATCTCTTAGTACCCTCAATCAGGCGGAATATCAATGATGGTGTGCACTCTCTTAGTATCATCAATCAGGCGGTATATAAATGATGGTGTGCACTCTCATAGTACCATCGAGCAGGCGGAATATCAATGATGGTGTGCAATAACTTAATACCATCAATCAGGCGGAATATCAATGATGGTATGTAATCTCTTAGTACCATCAATCAGGCGGTATATCAATGATGGTGTACACTCACTTAGTACCATCAATCATGCGGAATATCAATGATGGTGATGCACTCTTTTAGTACCATCAATCAGGCGGAATATCAATGATGGTGTGCAATCTCTTAACACCATCAATCAGGTGGAATATCAATGATTGCGTGTAATCACTTAGTACCATCCATCAGCCGGAATATCAATGATGGTGTGCAATCTCTTAGTACCATCAATCAGGTGGAATATCAATGCTGGTGTGCAATCACTTAGTACCGTCAATCAGACGGAATATCAATGATGGTGTGCAATCTCTTAGTACCATCAATCAGGCGGAATATCAATGATGGTGTGCAATCTCTTAGTACCATCAATCAGGCGGAATATCATTGATGGTGTGCAATCTCTTAGTACCATCAATCAGGCGGAATATCAATGATGGTGTGCAATCATTTAGTACCATCAATCAGGCGGAATATCTATGATGGTGTGTAATCTCTAAGCGACTTCAATCAGGCGGAATATCAATGATGGTGTGTAAACTATTAGTACCCTCAATCAAGCGGAATATCAATGATGGTGTCCAATAATTTAATACCATCATTCAGGCGGAATATCAATGATGGTATGTAATCTCTTAGTACCATCAATCAGGCGGTATATCAGTGATGGTGTATACTATCTTAGAACCATCAATCATGCGGTATATCAATGATGGTGTGCAATATCTTAGTACCATCAATCAGGCGGTATATCAATGATGGTGTGTAATCTCTTAGTACCATCAATCAGGCGGAATATCAATGATGGTGTGTAATCTCTTAGTACCATCAATCAGGCGGAATATCAATGATATTGTGTAATCTCTTAGTACATCAATCAGGCGGTATATCAATGATGGTGTGAAATCTCATAGTACCATCAATCAGGAGGAATATCAATGATAGTGTACAATCTCTTAGTACCATCAATCATGCGGAATATCAAAGATGGTGTGCAATCTCTTAGTACCATCAATAAGGCGGAATATCAATGATGGTGTGCAATCTCTTAACACCATCAATCAGGTGGAATATCAATGATGGTGTGCAATCACTTAGTACCATCAATCAGGCGGAATATCAATGATGGTGTGCAATCTCTTAGTACCATCAATCAGGCGGAATATCAATGATGGTGTGCAATCTCTTAGTACCATCAATCAGGTGGAATATCATTGATGGTGTGCAATCTCTTAGTACCATCAATCAGGTGGAATATCAATGCTGGTGTGCAATCACTTAGTACCGTCAATCAGACGGAATATCAATGATGGTGTGCAATCTCTTAGTACCATCAATCAGGCGGAATATCAATGATGGTGTGCAATCTCTTAGTACCATCAATCAGGCGGAATATCATTGATGGTGTGCAATCTCTTAGTACCATCAATCAGGCGGAATATCAATGATGGTGTTTAATCTCTTAGTACCATCAATCAGGCGGAATATCAATGATGGTATGTTATTTCTTAGTACCATCAATCAGGCGGAATATCAATGATGGTGTGCAATCTCTTAGTACATCAATCAGGCGGAATATCAATGATGGAGTGCAATCTCTCAGTACCATCAATCATGCGGAATATAAATGATGGTGTGCAATAACTTGGCGTCTTCAATCAGGCGGAATATCAATGATGGTGTGTAATCTCTTAGTACCATCAATCTGGCAGAATATCAATGATGGTGTGTAATCTCTTAGTACCATCAATCAGGCGGTATATCAATGATGGTGTGTTATCTCTTAGTACCATCAATCAGGCTGAATATCAATGATGGTGTGTAATCACTTAGTACCATCAATCAGGCGGAATATCAATGATGTTGTGTAATCTCTTAGTACCACCAATCAGGCGGTATTTCAATGTTGGTGTGCAATCTCTTAGTACCATTAATCAGGCGGAATATCAATGATGGTGTGCAATCTCTTAGTACCATCAATCAGGCGGAATATCAATGATGGTGTGTAATCTCATAGTACCATCAATCAGGCGGAATATCAATGATGGTATGTAATCTCTTAGTACCATCAATCAGGCGGAATATCAATGATGGTGTGTAATCTATTAGTACCATCAATCATGCGTAATATAAATGATGGTGTGTAATCTCTTAGCGCCTTCAGTCAGGCGGAATATCTATGATGGTGTGTAATCTCTTAGCGCCTTCAATCAGACGGAATATCTATAATGGTGTGTAATCTCTTAGCGCCTTCAATCAGGCGGAATATCAATGATGGTGTGTAATCTATTAGTACCATCAATCAGGCGGAATATCAATGATGGTGTGCAATCTCTTAGTACCATCAATCAGGCGGAATATCAACGATGGTGTGTAATCTCTTAGCGCCTTCAGTCAGGCGGAATATCTATGATGGTGTGTAATCTCTAAGCGACTTCAATCAGGCGGAATATCAATGATGGTGTGTAAACTATTAGTACCCTCAATCAAGCGGAATATCAATGATGGTGTCCAATAATTTAATACCATCATTCAGGCGGAATATCAATGATGGTATGTAATCTCTTAGTACCATCAATCAGGCGGTATATCAGTGATGGTGTATACTATCTTAGAACCATCAATCATGCGGTATATCAATGATGGTGTGCAATATCTTAATACCATCAATCAGGCGGTATATCAATGATGGTGTGTAATCTCTTAGTACCATCAATCAGGCGGAATATCAATGATGGTGTGTAATCTCTTAGTACCATCAATCAGGCGGAATATCAATGAATATTGTGTAATCTCTTAGTACATCAATCAGGCGGTATATCAATGATGGTGTGAAATCTCATAGTACCATCAATCAGGAGGAATATCAATGATAGTGTACAATCTCTTAGTACCATCAATCATGCGGAATATCAAAGATGGTGTGCAATCTCTTAGTACCAGCAATCAGGCGGAATATCAATGATGGTGTGCAA
Organism: Archivesica marissinica; assembly: GCA_014843695.1. Lineage (NCBI taxonomy): Eukaryota > Metazoa > Mollusca > Bivalvia > Venerida > Vesicomyidae > Archivesica > Archivesica marissinica. The sequence goes on from CM026399.1 coordinate 53,466,296, forward strand.
TCTCTTAGTACCATCAATCAGGCGGAATATCAATGATCGTGTGCAATCTCTTAGTACCATCAATCAGGCGGAATATCAATGATGGTGTGTAATCTCTTAGTATCATCAATCAGGCGGAATATCAATGATGGTATGTAATCTCTTAGTACCATCAATCAGGCGGAATATCAATGATGGTGTGTAATCTATTAGTACCATCAATCATGCGGAATATAAATGATGGTGTGTAATCTCTTAGCGCCTTCAGTCAGGCGGAATATCTATGATTGTGTGTAATCTCTTAGCGCCTTCAATCAGGCGGAATATCTATAATGGTGTGTAATCTCTTAGCGCCTTCAATAAGGCGGAATATCAATGATGGTGTGTAATCTATTAGTACCATCAATCAGGCGGAACATCAGTGATGGTGTGCAATCTCTTAGTACATCAATCAGGCGGTATATCAATGATGGTGTGAAATCTCATAGTACCATCAATCAGGAGGAATATCAATGATAGTGTACAATCTCTTAGTACCATCAATCATGCGGAATATCAAAGATGGTGTGCAATCTCTTAGTACCATCAATCAGGTGGAATATCAATGATGGTGTGCAATCTCTTAGTACCATCAATCAGGCGGAATATCAATGATCGTGTGCAATCTCTTAGTACCATCAATCAGGCGGAATAAAAATGATGGTGTGTAATCTCTTAGTATCATCAATCAGGCGGAATATCAATGATGGTATGTAATCTCTTAGTACCATCAATCAGGCGGAATATCAATGATGGTGTGTAATCTATTAGTACCATCAATCATGCGGAATATAAATGATGGTGTGTAATCTCTTAGCGCCTTCAGTCAGGCGGAATATCAACGATGGTGTGTAATCTCTTAGCGCCTTCAATCAGGCGGAATATCTATAATGGTGTGTAATCTCTTAGCGCCTTCAATAAGGCGGAATATCAATGATGGTGTGTAATCTATTAGTACCATCAATCAGGCGGAACATCAGTGATGGTGTGCAATCTCTTAGTACCATCAATCAGGCGGAATATCAACGATGGTGTGTAATCTCTTAGCGCCTTCAGTCAGGCGGAATATCTATGATGGTGTGTAATCTCTTAGCGCCTTCAATCAGGCGGAATATCAATGATGTTGTGTAATGTATTAGTACCCTCAATCAGGCGAAATATCAATGATGGTGTACACTAATTTAATACCATCAATCAGGCGGAATATCAATGATGGTATGTAATCTCTTAGTACCATCAATCAGGCGGTATATCAGTGATGGTTTATACTCTCTTAGAACCATCAATCATGCGGTATATCAATGATGGTGTGCAATATGTTAATACCATCAATCAGGCGGTATATCAATGATGGTGTGTAATCTCTTAGTACCATCAATCAGGCGGAATATCAATGATGGTGTGTAATCTCTTAGTACCATCAATCAGGCGGAATATCAATGAATATTGTGTAATCTCTTAGCACCACCAATCAGGCGGTATATCAATGATGATGTGAAATCTCATAGTACCATCAATCAGGAGGAATATCAATGATAGTGTACAATCTCTTAGTACCATCAATCATGCGGAATATCAAAGATGGTGTGCAATCTCTTAGTACCATCAATCAGGCGGAATATCAATGATGGTGTGCAATATCTTAGTACGATCAATCAGGCGGAATATCAATGATCGTGTGCAATCTCTTAGTACCATCAATCAGGCGGAATATCAATGATGGTGTGTACTCGCTTAGTATCATCAATCAGGCGGAATATCAATGATGGTATGTAATCTCTTAGTACCATCAATCAGGCGGAATATCAATGATGGTGTGTAATCTATTAGTACCATCAATCATGCGGAATATAAATGATGGTGTGTAATCTCTTAGCGCCTTCAGTCAGGTGGAATATCTATGTTGGTGTGTAATCTCTTAGCGCCTTCAATCAGGCGGAATATCTATAACGGTGTGTAATCTCTTAGCGCCTTCAATAAGGCGGAATATCAATGATGGTGTGTAATCTATTAGTACAATCAATCAGGCGGAATATCAATGATGGTGTGCAATCTCTTAGTACCATCAATCAGGCGGAATATCAACGATGGTGTGTAATCTCTTAGCGCCTTCAGTCAGGCGGAATATCTTTGATGGTGTGTAATCTCTTAGCGCCTTCAATCAGGCGGAATATCAATGATGTTGTGTAATCTATTAGTACCCTTAATCAGGCGGAATATCAATGATGGTGTACAATAATTTAATACCATCAATCAGGCGGAATATCATTAATGGTATGTAATCTCTTAGTACCATCAATCAGGCGGTATATCAATGATGGTGTGTAATCTCTTAGTACCATCAATCAGGCGGAATATCAATGATGGTGTGCAATCACTTAGTACCATCAATCAGGCGGAATATCAATGATGGTGTGTAATCTCTTAGTGCCTTCAATCAGGCGGAATATCAATGATGGTGTGTAATCTCTTAGTACCATCAATCAGGCGGAATATCAATGATGGTGTGTAATCTCTTAGCTATAGGCGGAATATCTGATGTGTAATTACCTCAATCAGGCGGATATCTATGGTTGTAATCTCTTAGCTCAATAGGCGGATATCAATGATGGTGTGTAATTTTAGTACCATCAATCAGGCGGATAGTACCATCAATCAGTAGGAATATCAATGATAGTGTGCAATTACTTAGTACCATCAATCAGGCGGAATATCAATGATGGTGTGCAATCTCTTAGTACCGTCAATCAGGCGGAATATCAACGATGGTGTGTAATCTCTTAGCGCCTTCAGTCAGGCGGAATATCTATGATGGTGTGTAATCTCTTAGCGCCTTCAATCAGGCGGAATATCAATGATGGTGTGTAATCTATTAGTACCCTCAATCAGGCGGAATATCAATGATGGTGTACAATAATTTAATACCATCAATCAGGCGGAATATCAATGATGGTATGTAATCTCTTAGTACCATCAATCAGGCGGTATATAAGTGATGGTGTATACTCACTTAGTACCATCAATTATGCGGTATATCAATGATGGTGTGCAATATCTTAGTAACATCAATCAGGCGGTATATCAATGATGGTGTGTAATCTCTTAGTACCATCAATCAGGCGGAATATCAATGATGGTGTGTTATCTCTTAGTACCATCAATCAGGCGGAATATCAATGATGTTGTGTAATCTCTTAGTACCACCAATCAGGCGGTATATCAATGATGGTGTGAAATCTCATAGTACCATCAATCAGTAGGAATATCAATGATAGTGTGCAATCTCTTAGTACCATCAATCAGGCGGAATATCAATGATGGTGTGCAATCTCTTAGTACCATCAATCAGGCGGAATATCAATGATGGTGTGCAATCTCTTAGTACCATCAATCAGGCGGAATATCAAAGATAGTGTATAATCTCTTAGTACCATCAATCAGGCGGAATATCAATGATGGTATGTAATCTCTTAGTACCATCAATCAGGCGGAATATCAATGATGGTGTGTAATCTATTACTACCATCAATCATGCGGAATATAAATGATGGTGTGTAATCTCTTAGCGCCTTCAGTCAGGCGGAATATCTATGATGGTGTGTAATCTCTTAGCGCCATCAATCAGGCGGAATATCTATAATGGTGTGTAATCTCTTAGCGCCTTCAATTAGGCGGACTATCAATGATGGTGTGTAATCTATTAGTACTATCAATCAGGCGGAATATCAATGATGGTGTGCAATCTCTTAGTTCCATCAATCAGGCGGAATATCAACGATGGTGTGTAATATCTTAGCGCCTTCAGTCAGGCGGAATATCTATGATGGTGTGTAATCTCTTAGCGCCTTCAATCAGGCGGAATATAAATGATGGTGTGTAATCTATTAGTACCCTCAATCAGGCGGAATAACAATGATGGTGTACAATAATTTAATACCATCAATCAGGCGGAATATCAATGATGGTATGTAATCTCTTAGTACTATCAATCAGGCGGTATATCAGTGATGGTGTATACTCTCTTAGTACCATCAATCATGCGGAATATCAATGATGGTGGTGCACTCTCTTAATACCATCAATCAGGCGGACTATCAATGATGGTGTGCAATCTCTTAATACCATCAATTAGGCGGAATATCAACGATGGCGTGTAATTAATTAGTACCATCCATCAGGCGGAATATCAATGATGGTGTGCAATCTCTTAGTACCATCAATCAGGTGGAATATCATTGCTGGTGTGCAATCACTTAGTACCATCAATCAGGCGGAATATCAATGATGGTGGTGCAATCTCTTAATACCATCAATCAGGCGGAATATCAATGATGGTGTGTAATCTCTTAGTACCATCAATCAAGCGGAATATCAATGATGGATTTCAATCTCTTAGTACCATCAATCAGGCGGAATATCAATGATGGTATGCAATCGCTTAGTACCATCAATCAGGCGGAATATCAATTATGGTGTAAAATTTCTTAGTACCATCAATCAGGCGGAATATCAATGATGGTGAGTAATCTCTTAGTACCATCAATCAGGCGGAATATCAATGATGGTGAGTAATCTCTTAGTACCATCAATCAGGCGGAATAACAATGATGGTGTACAATAATTTAATACCATCAATCAGGCGGAATATCAATGATGGCATGTAATCTCTTAGTACTATCAATCAGGCGGTATATCAGTGATGGTGTATACTCTCTTAGTACCATCAATCATGCGGAATATCAATGATGGTGGTGTACTCTCTTAATACCATCAATCAGGCGGATTATCAATGATGGTGTGCAATCTCTTAGTACCATCAATCAGGTGGAATATCATTGCTGGTGTGCAATCACTTAGTACCATCAATCAGGCGGAATATCAATGATGGTGGTGCAATCTCTTAATACCATCAATCAGGCGGAATATCAATGATGGTGTGTAATCTCTTAGTACCATCAATCAAGCGGAATATCAATGATGGATTGCAATATCTTAGTACCATCAATCAGGCGGAATATCAATGATGGTATGCAATCGCTTAGTACCATCAATCAGGCGGAATATCAATTATGGTGTAAAATTTCTTAGTACCATCAATCAGGCGGAATATCAATGATGGTGAGTAATCTCTTAGTACCATCAATCAGGCGGAATATCAATGATGGTGAGTAATCTCTTAGTACCATCAATCAGGCGGAATATCAATGATGGTGAGTAATCTCTTAGTACCATCAATCAGGCGGAATATCAATGATGGTGTGCACTCTCTTAATATCATTAATCAGGCGGTATATCAATGATGGTGTGCACTCTCATAGTACCAATATTGGTGTGCAATAACTTAATACCATCAATCAGGCGGAATATCAATTATGGTATGTAATCTCTTAGTACCATCAATCAGGCGGTATATCAATGATGGTGTACACTCTCTTAGTACCATCAATCATGCGGAATATCAATGATGGTGGTACACTCTTTTAGTACCATCAATCAGGCGGAATATCAATGATGGTGTGCAATCACTTAGTATCATCAATCAGGCGGTATACCAATGATGGTGTGCAATCTCTTAGTACCATCAATCAGGCGGAATATCAATGATGGTGTGCAATCTCTTAGTACCATCATTCAGGCGGAATATCAACGATGGTGTGCAATCTCTTAATACCATCAATCAGGCGGAATATCAATGATGGTGTGCAATCTCTTAGTACCAGCAATCAGACGGAATATAAATGATGGTGTGCAAGCTCTTAGTACCATCAATCTGGCGGAACATCATTGATAGTATGTAATCTCGTAGTGCCTTCAATCAGGCGGAATATCAATGATGGTGTGCAACATCTTAGTACCATCAATCAGGCGGAATATCAATAATGGTATGTAATCCCTTAGTGCCTTCAATCAGGCGGAATATCAATGATGGTGTGCAATATCTTAGTACCATCAATCAGGCGGAATATCAATGATGATGTGTAATCTCTTAGTACCATCAAGCAGGCGGAATATCAATGATGGTGAGTAATCTCTTAGTACCATCAATCAGGCGGAATATCAATGATGGTGTGCACTCTCTTAGTATCATCAATCAGGCGGAATATCAATGATGGTGTTCACTCTCATAGTACCGTCAAGAAGGCGGAATATCAATGATGGTGTGCACTCTCTTAGTATCATCAATCAGGCGGTATATCAATGATGGTGTTCACTCTCATAGTACCGTCAAGCAGGCGGAATACCAATGATGGTGTGCACTCACTTTGTACCATCAATCAGGCGAAATATCAATGATGGTGTGCAATAACTTAATACCATCAATCAGGCGAAATATTAATGATGGTATGTAATCTCTTAGGACCATCAATCAGGCGGTATATCAATGATGGTGTACACTCTATTAGTACCATCAATCATGCGGAATATCAATGATGGTGGTGCACTCTCTTAGTACCATCAATCAGGCGGAATATCAATGATGGAGTGCAATCTCTTAGTACCATCAATCAGGCGGAATATCAATGAGTGTGGGTAATCTCTTAGTATCATCAATCAGGCGGAATATCAATGATGGTGTGTAATCTTTTACTACCATCAATCAGGCGGAATATCAAAGATGGTGTGTAATCTCTTAGTACCATCAATCAGGCGGAATATCAATGAGGGTGTGTAATCTCTTAGTACCATCAATCAGGCGGAATATCAATGATGGTATGCAATCTCTTAGTACCATCAATCAGGCGGTATATCAATGATGGTATGTAATCTCTTAGTACCATCAATCAGGCGGAATATCAATGATGGTGTGTAATCTCTTAGTACCATCAATCAGGCGGAATATCAATAATGTTGTGTAATCTCTTAGTACCACCAATCAGGCGGTATATCAATAATGGTGTGTAATCTCTTAGTACCATCAATCTGGCGGAATATCAATGAGGGTGTGTCATCTCTTAGTACCACCAATCAGGCGGAATATCAATGAGGGTGTGCAATCTCTTAGTACCATCAATCAGGCGGAATATCAATGATGGTGTGCAATCTCTTAGTACCATCAATCATGCGGAATATCATTGATGGTGTGCAATCTCTTAGTGCATTCAGTCAGGGGGAATATCAATGATGGTATGTACTCTCTTAGTGCCTTCGATCAGGCGGTATATCTGTGATGGTGTGCAATCTCTTAGTACCATCCATCAGGCGGAATAGCAATGATGGTGTGTAATCTCTTAGTACCATCCATCAGGCGGAATATCAATGATGGTGTGCAATCTCTTAATACCATCAATCAGGCGGAATATCATGATGGTGTGTAATCTCTTAATACCATCAATCAGGCGGAATATCAATGATGGTGTGAAATCTCTTAGTACCATCGATCAGGCGGAATATCAGTGATGGTGTGCAATCACTAATTAGCATCAATCAGGCGAAATATCAATGATGGTGTGCAATCTCTTAGTACCATCAATCAGGCGGAATATCAATGATGGTGTGTAATCTCTTAGTACCATCGATCAGGCGGAATATCAATGATGGTGTGTAATCTCTTAGTACCATCAATCAGGCGGAATATCAATGATGGTGTGAAATCTCTTAGTACCATCGATCAGGCGGAATATCAATGATGGTGTGCAATCTCTTAGTACCATCGATCAGGCGGAATATTAATGTTGTTGTGTAATCTCTTAGTACCAACAATCAGGCGGAATATCAATGATGGTGTGTAATCTATTAGTACCATCAATCAGGAGGAATATCAATGATGGTGTGCAATCTCTTAGTACCATCAATCAGGCGGAATATCAATGATGGTGTGCAATCTCTTAGTAACATCAATCAGGTGGAATATCAATGATGGTATGTAATCTCTTAGTACCATCAATCAGGCGGAATATCAATGATGGTGTGCAATCTATTAGTACCATCAATCAGGCGGAATATAAATGATGGTGTGTAATCTCTTAGCGACTTCAGTTAGGCGGAATATCTATGATGGTTTGTAATCTCTTAGCGCCTTCAATCAGGCGAAATATCAAATATGGTGTGCATCTATTAGTACCATCACTCAGGCGGAATATCAATGATGGTGTGCAATCTCTTAGTACCATCAATCAGGCGGAATATCAATGATGGTGTGCAATATCTTAGTACCATCAATCAGGCGGAATATCAATGATGGTGTGCACTCTATAAGTGCCATCAATCAGGCGGAATATCAATGATGGCGTGTAATCTCTTAGTACCATCCATCAGGCGGAATATCAATGATGGTGTGCAATCTCTTAGTACCATCAATCAGGTGGAATATCAATGCTGGTGTGCAATCACTTAGTACCATCACTCTTGCGGAATAGCAATGATGGTGTGCAATCTCTTAGTACCATCAATCAGGCGGAATATCTATGATGGTGTTTTATCTCTTAGTACCATCAATCAGGCGGAATATCAATGATGGTGTGCAATCTCTTAGTACCACCAATCAGGCGGAATATCAATGATGGTGTGTAATCTATTAGTACCATCAATCAGGCGGAATATCAGTGATGGTGTGCACTCTCTTAGTACCATCAATCAGGTGGAATATCAATGATGGTGTGTACTCTGATAGTACCATCAATCAGGCTGAATATCAATGATGGTGTGCACTCTCATAGTACCATCAAGCAGGCGGAATATCAATGATGGTGTGCACTCTCATAGTATCATCAATCAGGCGGACTATCAATGATGGTGTGCACTCTCATAGTACCATCAAGCAGGCGGAATATCTATGATGGTGTGCAATAACTTAATACCATCAATCAGGCGGAATATCAATGATGGTATGTAATCTCTTAGTACCATCAATCAGGCGGTATATCAATGATGGTGTGCACTCTCTTAGTACCATCAATCAGTCGGAATATCATTGATGGTGTGCAATCTCTTAATACCATCAATCAGGCGGAATATCAATGATGGCGTGTAATCTCTTAGTACCATCCATCAGGCGGAATATCAATGATGGTGTGCAATCTCTTAGTACCATCAATCAGGTGGAATATCAATGCTGGTGTGCAATCACTTAGTACCATCACTCTTGCGGAATAGCAATGATGGTGTGCAATCTCTTAGTACCATCAATCAGGCGGAATATCAATGATGGTGTTTTATCTCTTAGTACCATCAATCAGGCGGAATATCAATGATGGTGTGCAATCTCTTATTACCATCAATCAGGCGGAATATCAATGATGGTGTGTAATCTATTAGTACCATCAATCAGGCGGAATATCAGTGATGGTGTGCAATCTCTTAGTACCATCAATCATGCGGAATAAAAATGATGGTTTGTAATCACTTAGTACCATCAATCAGGCGGAATATCAATGATGGTGTGCAATCTCTTAATACCATCAATCAGGCGGAATATCAATGATGGTGTGCAGTCTCTTAGTACCATCAATCAGGCGGAATATCAATGATGGTGTGTAATCTATTAATACCATCCATCAGGCGGAATATTAATGATGGTGTGTAATCTCTTAGGATCATCGATCAGGCGGTATATCAATGATGGTGTGTAATCTCTTAGTACCATCAATCAGGCGGAATATCAATGATGGTGTGAAATCTCTTAGTACCATCAATCAGGAGGAATATCAATGATGGTGTACAATCTCTTAGTACCATCAATCAGGCGGAATATCAATGATGGTGTGCAATCTCTTAGTACCATCAATCAGGCGGAATATCAATGATGTTGTGCAATATCTTAGTACCACCAATCAGGCGGAATATCAATGATGGTGTACACTCTCTAAGTGCCATCAATCAGGCGGAAAATCAATGATGGTGTGCAATCTCTTAGTACAATCAATCAGCCGGAATATCAATGATGGTGTGTAATCTATTAGTACCATCAATCAGGCGGAATATCAATGATGGTGTGCACTCTCTTAGTACCATCAATCAGGTGGAATATCAATGATGGTGTGCACTCTCATAGTACCATCAAGCAGGCGGAATATCAATGATGGTGTGCAATAACTTAATACCATCAATCAGGCGGAATATCAATGATGGTATGTAATCTCTTAGTACCATCAATCAGGCGGTATATCAATGATGGTGTACACTCTCTTAGTACCATCAATCAGGCGGAATATCAATGATGGTGTGCAATCTCTTAGTACCATCAATCAGGCGGAATATCAAAGATGGTGTTTTATCTCTTAGTACCATCAATCAGGCGGAATATCAATGATGGTGTGCAATCTCTTAGTACCACCAATCAGGCGGAATATCTCAGTGATGGTGTGTAATCTATTAGTACCATCAATCAGGCGGAATATTAATGATGGTGTGTAATCTCTTAGGACCATCGATCAGGCGGTATATCAATGATGGTGTGTAATCTCTTAGTACCATCAATCAGGCGGAATATCAATGATGGTGTGCAATCTCTTAGTACCATCAATCAGGAGGAATATCAATGATGGTGTACAATCTCTTAGTACCATCAATCAGGCGGAATATCAATGATGGTGTGCAATCTCTTAGTACCATCAATCAGGCGGAATATCATTGATGGTGTGCAATCTCAGTACCATCAATCAGGCGGAATATCAATGATGGTGTGCAATCTCTTAGTACCATCAATCAGGCGGAATATCAATGATGGTGTGCAATCTCTTAATACCATCAATCAGGCGGAATATCAATGATGGTGTGCAATCTCTTAGTACCATCAATCAGGCGGACTATCAATGATGGTGTGTAATCTATTAATACCATCCATCAGGCGGAATATTAATGATGGTGTGTACTCTCTTAGTACCATCGATCACGCGGAATATCAATGATGGTGTGCAATCTCTTAATACCATAGATCAGGCGGTATATCAATGATGGTGTGTAATCTCTTAGAACCATTAATCAGGCGGAATATCAATGATGGTGTGAAATCTCTTAGTACCATCAATCAGGCGGAATATCAATGATGGTGTGCAATCTCTTAGTACCATCAATCAGGCGGAATATCAATGATGGTTTGCACTCTCATAGTACCATCAATCAGGCGGAATATCAATGATGGTGTGCACTCTCATATTACCATCAAGCAGGCGGAATATCAATGATGGTGTGCAATAACTTAATACCATCAATCAGGCGGAATATCATTGATGGTGTACAATCTCTTAGTACCATCAATCATGCGGAATATCAATGATGGTGTGCACTCTCTTAGTACCATCAATCAGGCGGAATATCATTGATGGTGTGCAATCTCTTAGTACCATCAATCAGGCGGAATATCAATGATGGTGTGTAATCTATTAATACCATCCATCAGGCGGAATATTAATGATGGTGTGTAATCTCTTAGGACCATCGATCAGGCGGTATATCAATGATGGTGTGTAATCTCTTAGTACCATCAATCAGGCGGAATATCAATGATGGTGTGCAATCTCTTAGTACCATCAATCAGGAGGAATATCAATGATGGTGTACAATCTCTTAGTACCATCAATCAGGCGGAATATCAATGATGGTGTGCAATCTCTTAGTACCATCAATCAGGCGGAATATCAATGATGGTGTGCAATCTCTTAGTACCATCAATCAGGCGGAATATCAATGATGGTGTGCAATCTCTTAGTACCATCAATCAGGCGGAATATCAATGATGGTGTGCAATCTCTTAGTACCATCAATCAGGCGGAATATCAATGATGGTGTGCAATCTCTTAATACCATCAATCAGGCGGAATATCAATGATGGTGTGCAATCTCTTAGTACCATCAATCAGGCGGACTATCAATGATGGTGTGTAATCTATTAATACCATCCATCAGGCGGAATATTAATGATGGTGTGTACTCTCTTAGTACCATCGATCACGCGGAATATCAATGATGGTGTGCAATCTCTTAGTACCATAGATCAGGCGGTATATCAATGATGGTGTGTAATCTCTTAGAACCATTAATCAGGCGGAATATCAATGATGGTGTGAAATCTCTTAGTACCATCAATCAGGAGGAATATCAATGATGGTGTGCAATCTCTTAGTACCATCAATCAGGCGGAATATCAATGATGGTGTGCAATCTCTTAGTACCATCAATCAGGCGGAATATCAATGATGGTGTGCAATCTCTTAGTACCATCAATCAGGCGGAATATCAATGATGGTGTGCAATCTCTTAGTACCATCAATCAGGCGGAATTTAAATGATGGTGTGTAATCTCTTAGCGACTTCAGTCAGGCGGAATATCTATGATGGTGTGTACTCTCTTAGCGCCTTCAATCAGGCGGAATATCAAATATGGTGTGTAATCTATTAGTACCATCAATAAGGCGGAATATCAATGATGGTGTGCAATCTCTTAGTAACATCAAGCAGGCAGAATATCAATGATGGTGTGTAATCTATTAGTACTATCAATCAGGCGGAATATCAATGATGGTGTGAACTCTCTTAGTACCATCAATCAGGTGGAATATCAATGATGGTGTGCACTCTCATAGTACCATCAATCAGGCGGAATATCAATGATGGTGTGCACTCTCATAGTACCATCAAGCAGGCGGAATATCAATGATGGTTTGCACTCTCATAGTACCATCAATCAGGCGGAATATCAATGATGGTGTGCACACTCATAGTACCATCAAGCAGGCGGAATATCAATGATGGTGTGCAATAACTTAATACCATCAATCAGGCGGAATATCATTGATGGTGTGCAATCTCTTAATACCGTCAATCAGGCGGAATATCAATGATGGTGTGAAATCTGTTAGTACCATCAATCATGTGAAATATCAATGCTGGTGTGCAATCTCTTAGTATCATCAATCATGCGGAATAAAAATGATGGTTGGTAATCACTTAGTACCATCGATCACGCGGAATATCAATGATGGTGTGCAATCTCTTAGTACCATCGATCAGGCGGTATATCAATGATGGTGTGTAATCTATTAATACCATCCATCAGGCGGAATATTATTGATGGTGTGTAATCTCTTAGTACCATCGATCACCCGGAATATCAATGATGGTGTGCAATCTCTTAGTACCATCGATCAGGCGGTATATCAATGATGGTGTGTAATCTCTTAAAACCATCAATCAGGCGGAATATCAATGATGGTGTGAAATCTCTTAGTACCATCAATCAGGCGGAATATCAATGATGGTGTGCAATCTCTTAGTACCATCAATCAGGCGGAATATCAATGATGGTGTGCAATCTCTTAGTACCATCAATCAGGCGGAATATCAATGATGGTGTGCAATCTCTTAGTACCATCAATCAGGCGGAATATAAATGATGGTTTGTAATCTCTTAGCGACTTCAGTCAAGCGGAATATCTATGATGGTGTGTAATCTCTTAGCGCCTTCAATCAGGCGGAATATCAACTATGGTGTGTAATCTATTAGTACCATCAATCAGGCGGAATATCAATGATGGTGTGCAATCTCTTAGTAACATCAAGCAGGCAGAATATCAATGATGGTGTGCACTCTCTTAGTACCATCAATCAGGTGGAATATCAATGATGGTGTGCATTCTCATAGTACCATCAATCAGGCGGAATATCAATGATGGTGTGCACTCTCATAGTACCATCAAGCAGGCGGAATATCAATGATGGTGTGCACTCTCATAGTACCATCATTCAGGCGGAATATCAATGATCGTTTGCACTCTCATAGTACCATCAAGCAGGCGGAATATCAATGATGCTGTGCATTCTCATAGTATCATCAATCAGGCGGAATATCAATGATGGTGTGCAGTCTCATAGTACAATCAAGCAGGCGGAATATCAATGATGGTGTGCAATAACTTAATACCATCAATCAGGCGGAATATCAATGATGGTATGTAATTTCTTAGTACCATCAATCAGGCGGTATATCAATGATGGTGTACAATCTCTTAGTACCATAAATCATGCGGAATATCAATGATGGTGTGCCCTCTCTTAGTACCATCAATCAGGCGGAATATCATTAATGGTGTGCAATCTCTTAATACCATCAATCAGGTGGAATATCAATGATGGCGTGTAATCTCTTAGTACCATCCATCAGGCGGAATATCAATGATGGTGTGCAATCTCTTAGTACCATCAATCATGTGAAATATCAATGCTGGTGTGCAATCACTTAATACCATCAATCAGGCGGAATATCAATGATGGTGTGCAATCTCTTAATACCATCAATCAGGCGGAATATCAATGATGGATTGCAATCTCTTAGTACCATCAATCAGGCGGAATATCAATGATGCTGTGTTATCTCTTAGTACCATCAATCAGGCAGAATATCAATGATGGTGTGCAATCTCTTAGTACCATCAATCAGGCGGAATATCAATGATGGTGTGTAATCTATTAGTACCATCAATCAGGCGGAATATCAGTGATGGTGTGCAATCTCTTAGTACCATCAATCATGAGGAATAAAAATGATGGTTTGTAATCACTTAGTACCATCAATCAGGTGGAATATCAATGATGGTGTGCAATCTCTTAATACCGTCAATCAGGCGGAATATCAATGATGGTGTGCAATCTCTTAGTACCATCAATCAGGCGGAATATCAATGATGGTGTGTAATCTCTTAGTACCATCAATCAGGCGGAATATCAATGATGGTGTGCAATCATTAAATACCATCAATCAGGCGGAATATTAATGATGGTGTGTAATCTCTTAGTACCATCGATCAGGCGGAATATCAATGATCGTTTGCACTCTCATAGTACTATCAAGCAGGCGGAATATCAATGATGCTGTGCACTCTCATAGTATCATCAATCAGGCGGAATATCAATGATGGTGTGCAGTCTCATAGTACCATCAAGCAGGCGGAATATCAATGATGGTGTGCAATAACTTAATACCATCAATCAGGCGGAATATCAATGATGGTATGTAATTTCTTAGTACCATCAATCAGGCGGTACATCAATGATGGTGTACAATCTCTTAGTACCATCAATCATGCGGAATATCAATGATGGTGTGCACTCTCTTAGTACCATCAATCAGGCGGAATATCATTGATGGTGTGCAATCTCTTAATACCATCAATCAGGTGGAATATCAATGATGGCGTGTAATCTCTTAGTACCATCCATCAGGCGGAATATCAATGATGGTGTGCAATCTCTTAGTACCATCAATCATGTGAAATATCAATGCTGGTGTGCAATCACTTAGTACCATCAATCAGGCGGAATATCAATGATGGTTTGCAATCTCTTAGTACCATCAATCAGGCGGAATATCAATGATGGATTGCAATCTCTTAGTACCATCAATCATGCGGAATAAACATGATGGTGTGTAATCTCTTAGTACCATCAATCAGGCGGAATATCATGATGGTGTGCAATCTCTTAGTACCATCAATCAGGGAATAAATGATGGTTGAATCCTTAGTACCATCAATAGGGGAATATCAATGATGGTGTGCAATCTCTTATACCTCAATCAGGCGGAATATCAATGATGGTGTGCAATCTCTTAATACCGTCAATCAGGCGGAATATCAATGATGGTGTGCAATCTCTTAGTACCATGAATCAGGCGGAATATCAATGATGGTGTGCAATCTTTAAATACCATCAATCAGGCGGAATATCAATGATGTTGTGTATTCTCTTAGTACCATCGATCAGGCGGAATATCAATGATGATGTGCAATCTCTTAGTACCATCGATCAGGCGGTATATCAATGATGGTGTGCAATCTCTTAGTACCATCAATCAGGCGGAATATTAATGATGGTGTGTAATCTCTTAGTACCATCAATCAGGCGGAATATCAATGATGTTGTGTATTCTCTTAGTACCACCAATCAGGCGGTATGTCAATGATGTTGTGTAATCTCTTAGTACCATTAATCAGGCGGAATATCAATGATGGTGTGCAATCTCTTAGTACCTTCCATCAGGCGGAATATCAATGATGGTGTGCAATCTCTTAGTACCATCAATCAGGCGGAATATAAATGATGGTGTGCACTCTCATAGTACCATCAATCAGGCGGAATATCAATGATGGTGTGCACTCTCATAGTATCATCAATCAGGCGGAATATCAATGATGGTGTGCACTCTCATAGTACCATCAAGCAGGCGGAATATCAATGATGGTGTGCACTCTCTTAGTACCATCAATCAGGCGGAATATCGATGATAGTGTGCAATAACTTAATACCATCAATCAGGCGTAATATAAATGATGGTGTGTAATCTCTTAGTACCATCAATCAGGAGGAATATTAATGATGGTGTGCAATCTCTTAGTACCATCAATCAGGCGGAATATCAATGATGGTGTGTAATCTCTTAGTACCATGAATCAGGCGGAATATCAATGATGGTGTGCAATCTTTAAATACCATCCATCAGGCGGAATATTAATGATGTTGTGTAATCTCTTAGTACCATCGATCAGGCGGAATATCAATGATGATGTGCAATCACTTAGTACCATCGATCAGGCGGTATATCATTGATGGTGTGCAATCTCTTAGTACCATCAATCAAGCGGAATATTAATGATGGTGTGTAATCTCTTAGTACCATCAATCAGGCGGAATATCAATGATGTTGTGTACTCTTAGTACCACCAATCAGGCGGTATGTCAATGATGTTATGTAATCTCTTAGTACCTTTAATCAGGCGGAATATCAATGATGGTGTGCAATCTCTTAGTACCATCCATCAGGCGGAATATCAATGATGGTGTGCAATCTCTTAGTACCATCAATCAGGCGGAATATAAATGATGGTGTGCACTCTCATAGTACCATCAATCAGGCGGAATATAAATGATGGTGTGCACTCTCATAGTATCATCAATCAGGCGGAATATCAATGATGGTGTGCACTCTCATAGTACCATCAAGCAGGCGGAATATCACTGATGGTGTGCACTCTCTTAGTACCATCAATCAGGCGGAATATCAATGATAGTGTGCAATAACTTAATACCATCAATCAGGCGTAATATAAATGATGGTGTGTAATCTCATAGTACCATCAAGCAGGCGGAATATCAATGATGGTGTGCAATAACTTAATACCATCAATCAGGCGGAATATCAATGATGGTATGTAATTTCTTAGTACCATCAATCAGGCGGTACATCAATGATGGTGTACAATCTCTTAGTACCATCAATCATGCGGAATATCAATGATGGTGTGCACTCTCTTAGTACCATCAATCAGGCGGAATATCATTGATGGTGTGCAATCTCTTAATACCATCAATCAGGTGGAATATCAATGATGGCGTGTAATCTCTTAGTACCATCCATCAGGCGGAATATCAATGATGGTGTGCAATCTCTTAGTACCATCAATCATGTGAAATATCAATGCTGGTGTGCAATCACTTAGTACCATCAATCAGGCGGAATATCAATGATGGTTTGCAATCTCTTAGTACCATCAATCAGGCGGAATATCAATGATGGATTGCAATCTCTTAGTACCATCAATCATGCGGAATAAACATGATGGTTTGTAATCACTTAGTACCATCAATAAGGTGGAATATCAATGATGGTGTGCAATCTCTTAATACCATCAATCAGGCGGAATATCAATGATGGTGTGCAATCTCTTAGTACCATCAATCAGGCGGAATATCAATGATGGTGTGCAATCTCTTAGTACCATCAATCAGGCGGAATATAAATGATGGTGTGTAATCTCTTAGCGCCTTCAATCAGGCGGAATATCAAATATGGTGTGTAATCTATTAGTACCACCAAGCAGGCGGAATATCAGTGATGGTGTGCACTCTCTAAGTGCCATCAATCAGGCGGAATATCAATGATGGTGTGCAATCTCTTAGTACAATCAATCAGCCAGAATATCAATGATGGTGTGTAATCTATTAGTACTATCAATCAGGCGGAATATCAATGATGGTGTGAACTCTCTTAGTACCATCAATCAGGTGGAATATCAATGATGGTGTGCACTCTCATAGTACCATCAATCAGGCGGAATATCAATGATGGTGTGCACTCTCATAGTACCATCAATCAGGCGGAATATCAATGATGGTGTGCACTCTCATAGTACCATCAATCAGGCGGAATATCAATGATGGTGTGCACTCTCATAGTATCATCAATCAGGCGGAATATCAATGATGGTGTGCAATCTCTTAATACCATCAATCAGGCGGAATATCAATGATGGTGTGCAATCTCTTAGTACCATCAATCAGGTGCAATATCAATGCTGGTGTGCAATCACTTAGTTCCATCAATCAGGCGGAATATCAATGATGGTGTGCAATCTCTTAGTACCATCAATCAGGCGGAATATCAATGATGGATTGCAATCTCTTAGTACCATCAATCAGGCGGAATATCAATGATGATGTGTAATCTATTAGTACCATCAATCAGGCGGAATATCAGTGATGGTGTGCAATCTCTTAGTACCATCAATCATGCGGAATAAAAATGATGGTTTGTAATCACTTAGTACCATCAATCAGGCGGAATATCAATGATGGTGTGCAATCTCTTAATACCATCAATCAGGCGGAATATCAATGATGGTGTGCAATCACTTAGTACCATCAATCAGGCGGAATATCAATGATGGTGTGTAATCTCTTAGTACCATCAATCAGGCGGAATATCAATGATGGTGTGCATCTCTAAATACCATCCATCAGGCGGAATATTAATGATGGTGTGTAATCTCTTAGTACCATCGATCAGGCGGAATATCACTGATGGTGTGCAATCTCTTAGTACCATCGATCAGGCGGTATATCAATGATGGTGTGCAATCTCTTAGTACCATCAATCAGGCGGAATATCAATGATGGTGTGAAATCTCTTAGTACCATCAATCAGGAGGAATATCAATGATGGTGTGCAATCTCTTAGTACCATCAATCAGGCGGAATATCAATGATGGTGTGTAATCTCTTAGTACCATCAATCAGGCGGAATATCAATGATGGTGTGCATCTCTAAATACCATCCATCAGGCGGAATATTAATGATGGTGTGTAATCTCTTAGTACCATCGATCAGGCGGAATATCAATGATGGTGTGCAATCTCTTAGTACCATCGATCAGGCGGTATATCAATGATGGTGTGCAATCTCTTAGTACCATCAATCAGGCGGAATATCAATGATGGTGTGTAATCTCTTAGTACCATCAATCAGGCGGAATATCAATGATGTTGTGTAGTCTCTTAGTACCACCAATCAGGGGGTATGTCAATGATGTTGTGTAATCTCTTAATACCATCAATCAGGCGGAATATCAATGATGGTGTGAAATCTCTTAGTACCATCAATCAGGAGGAATATCAATGATGGTGTGCAATCTCTTAGTACCATCAATCAGGCGGAATATCAATGATGGTGTGCAATCTCTTAGTACAATCAATCAGGCGGAATATCAATGATGGTGTGCACTCTCATAGTACCATCAAGCAGGCGGAATATCAATGATGGTGTGCACTCTCATAGTACCATCAAGCAGGCGGAATATCAATGATGCTGTGCACTCTCATAGTATCATCAATCAGGCGGTATATCATTGATGGTGTGCAATCTCTTAATACCATCAATCAGGCGGAATATCAATGATGGCGTGTAATCTCTTAGTACCATCCATCAGGCGGAATATCAATGATGGTGTGCAATCTCTTAGTACCATCAATCAGGCGGAATATCAATGATGGTGTGCAATCACTTAGTACCATCAATCAGGCGGAATATCAATGATGGTGTGCAATCTCTTAGTACCATCAATCAGGCGGAATATCAATGATGGTTTGCAATCTCTTAGTACCATCAATCAGGCGGAATATCAATGATGGTGTGTAATCTATTAGTACTATCAATCAGGCGGAATATAAATGATGGTGTGTAATCTCTTAGCGACTCATCAGGCGGAATATCAATGATGGTGTGTAATCTCTTAGCGCCTTCAATCAGGCGGAATATCAAATATGGTTTGTAATCTATTAGTACCATCAATCAGGCGGAATATCAATGATGGTGTGCAATCTCTTAGTAACATCAAGCAGGCGGAATATCAATGATGGTGTGCACTCTCTAAGTGCCATCAATCAGGCGGAATATCAATGATGGTGTGCAATCTCTTAGTACAATCAATCAGCCGGAATATCATTGATGGTGTGTAATCTATTAATACTATCAAACAGGCGGAATATCAATGATGGTATGCACTCTCATAGTACCATCAATCAGGCGGAATATCAATGATGGTTTGCACTCTCATAGTACCATCAAGCAGGCGGAATATCAATGATGCTGTGCACTCTCATAGTATCATCAATCAGGCGGAATATCAATGATGGCGTGTAATCTATTAGTACCATCCATCAGGAGGAATAACAATGATGGTGTGCAATCTCTTAGTAACATCAATCAGGTGGAATATCAATGCTGGTGTGCAATCACTTAGTACCATCAATCAGGCGGAATATCAATGATGGTGTGTAATCTCTTAGTACCATGATTCAGGCGGAATATCAATGATGATGTGATATCTCTTAGTACCATCCATCAGGCGGAATATTAATGATGGTGTGTAATCTCTTAGTACCATCAATCAGGCGGAATATCAATGATGTTGTGTATTCTCTTAGTACCACCAATCAGGCGGTATGTCAATGATGTTGTGTAATCTCTTAGTACCATCAATCAGGCGGACTATCAATGATGGTGTGAAATCTCTTAGTACCATCAATCAGCAGGAATATCAATGATGGTGTGCAATCTCTTAGTACCATCAATCAGGCGGAATATCAATGATGGTGTGCAATCTCTTAGTACAATCAATCAGGCGGAATATTAATGATGGTGTGCAATCTCTTAGTACCATCAATCAGGCGGAATATAAATGATGGTGTGCACTCTCATAGTACCATCAATCAGGCGGAATATCAATGATGGTGTGCACTCTCATAGTACCATCAAGCAGGCGGAATATCAATGATGGTGTGCACTCTCTTAGTACCATCAATCAGGCGGAATATCAATAATAGTGTGCAATAACTTAATACCATCAATCAGGCGTAATATCAATGATGGTATGTAATCTCTTAGTACCATCAATCAGGCGGTATATCAATGATGGTGTACACTCTCTTAATACCATCAATCATGCGGAATATCAATGATGGTGTGCACTCTCTTAGTACCATCAATCAGGCGGAATATCAATGATGGTGTGCAATCTCTTAATACCACCAATCAGGCGGAATATCAATGATGGCGTGTAATTTCTTAGTATCATCCATCAGGCGGAATATAAATGATGGTATGCAATCTCTTAGTACCATCAATCAGGTGGAATATCAATGCTGGTGTGCAATCACTTAGTACCATCAATCAGGCGGAATATCAATGATGGTGTGCAATCTCTTAGTACCATCAATCAGGCGGAATATCAATGATTGATTGCAATCTCTTAGTACCATCAATGAGGCGGAATATCAATGATGGTGGTGCAATCTCTTAGTACCATCAATCAGGCGGAATATCGTTGATGGTGTTTAATCTCTTAGTACCATCAATCATGCGGAATATCAATGATGGATTGAAATCACTTAATACCATCACACAGGCGGAATATCAATGATGGTGTGCAATCTCTTAGTACCATCAATCAGGCGAAATATCAATGATGGTGTGTAATCTCTTAGTACCATCAATCATGCGGAATATCGATGATGGTGTGCACTCTCTTAGTACCATCAATCAGGTTGAATATCATTGATGGTGTGCACTCTCATAGTACCATCAATCAGGCGGAATATCAATGATGGTGTGCACTCTCATAGTATCATCAATCAGGCGGAATATCAATGATGGTATGTAATCTCTTAGTACCATCAATTAGGCGGTATATCAATGATGGTGTACACTATCTTAGTACCATCAATCATGCGGAATATCAATGATGGTGTGCACTCTCTTGGTACCATCAATCAGGCGTAATATCAATGATGGTGTGCAATCTCTTAATACCATCAATCAGGGGGAATATCAATGATGGTGTGCAATCTCTTAGTGCATTTATTCAGGGGGAATATCAATTAGTACCATCAATCAGCGGAATATCATTGATGGTGGTAATCTCTTAGTATCAGGCGGAATATCAATGATGGTGTGCAATCTCTTAGTTTAGTACCATCAATCAGGCGGAATATCAATGATGGTGTGTAATCTCTTAGTATCAGGCGGAATATCAATGATGGTGTGCAATCTCTTAGTACCATCAATCAGGCGGAATATCAATGATGGTTTGCAATCTCTTAGTACCATCAATCAGGCGGAATATCAATGATGGTTTTCAATCTCTTAGTACCATCAATCAGGCGGAATATCAATGATGGTTTGCAATCTCTTAGTACCATCAATCAGGCGGAATATCAATGATGGTGTGCAATCTCTTAGTACCATCAATCAGGCGGAATATCAATGATGGTGTGTAATCTCTTAGTACCATCAATCAGGCGGAATATCAATGATGGTGTGTAATCTCTTAGTACCATCAATCAGGCGGAATATCAATGATGGTGTGCAATCTCTTAGTACCATCAATCAGGCGGAATATCAATGATGGTGTGTAATCTCTTAGTACCATCAATCAGGCGGAATATCAATGATGGTGTGCAATCTCTTAGTACCATCAATCAGGCGGAATATCAATGATGGTGTGCAATCTCTTAGTACCATCAATCAGGCGGAATATCAATGATGGTGTGTAATCTCTTAGTACCATCAATCAGGCGGAATATCAATGATGGTGTGCAATCTCTTAGTACCATCAATCAGGCGGAATATCAATAATGGATTGCAATTTGTTAGTACCATCAATGAGGCGGAATATCAATGATGGTGGTGCAATCTCTTAGTACCATCAATCAGGCGGAATATCAATGATGGTATGTAATATCTTAGTGCCTTCAATCTGGCGGAATATCAGTGATGGTGTGCAGTCTCTTAGTACCATCAATCAGGCGGAATATTAATGATGGTGTGCAATCTCTTAGTACCATCAATCAGGCGAAATATCAATGATGGTGTGTAATCTCTTAGTATCATCAATCAGGCGGAATATCAATGATCTTGTGCAATCTCTTAGTACCATCAATCAGGCGGAATATAAATGATGGTGTGCTATCTCTTAGTACCATCAATCAGGCGGAATATCAATGATGGTGTGCATTCTCTTAGTACCATCAATCAGGCGGAATATCAATGATGGTGTGTAATCTCTTAGTGCCTTCAATCAGGCGGAATATGAATGATGGTGTGCAATCTCTTAGTGCCTTCAATCAGAGGGAATATGAATGATGGTGTGTAATCTCTTAGTACCATCAATCAGGCGGAATATCAATGATGGTGTGCAATCTCTTAATACCATCAATCAGGCGGAATATCAATGATCGTGTGCAATTTCTTAGTACCATCAATCAGGCTGAATATGAATGATGGATTGCAATCTCTTAGTACCATCAATCAGGCGGAATAACAATGATGGTGTGCAATCTCTTAATACCCTCAATCAGGCGGAATATCAATGATGGTGTGTAATCTCTTAGTACCATCAATCAGGCGGAATATCAATGATGGATTGCAATCTCTTAGTACCATCAATCAGGCGGAATATCAATGATGGTGTGCAATCTCTTAGTACCATCAATCAGTGTGAATATCAATGATGGTATGTAATCTATTAGTGCCTTCAATCAGGCGGAATATCAGTGATGGTGTGCAATCTCTTAGTACCATCCATCAGGCGGAATATCAATGATGGTGTGTAATCTCTTAGTACCATCAATCAGGCGGAATATCAATGATGGTGTGAAATTTCTTAGTACCATCAATCAGGCGGTATATGAATGATGATGTGCAATCTCTTAATACCACCAATCAGGCGGAATATCAATGATGGTGTGCAATCTCTTAGTACCATCAATCAGGCGGAATATCAATGACGGTGTGTAATCACTTAGTACCATCAATCAGGCGGAATATCAATGATGGTGTGCAATCTCTTAGTTCAATCAATCAGGCGGAATATCAATGATGGTGTGCAATCTCTTAGTGCCTTCAATCAGGCGGAATATCAGTGATGGTGTGCAATCTCTTAGTGCATTTATTCAGGGGGAATATCAATGATGGTAGTTAATCTCTTAGTACCATCAATCACGCGGAATATCATTGATAGTGAGTAATCTCTTAGTATCAGGCGGAATATCAATGTTGGTGTGCAATCTCTTAGTACCATCAATCAGGCGGAATATCAATGATGGTGTGCAATCTCTTAGTTCAATCAATCAGGCGGAATATCAATGATGGTGTGCAATCTCTTAGTGCCTTCAATCAGGCGGAATATCAGTGATGGTGTGCAATCTCTTAGTGCATTTATTCAGGGGGAATATCAATGATGGTAGTTAATCTCTTAGTACCATCAATCACGCGGAATATCATTGATAGTGAGTAATCTCTTAGTATCAGGCGGAATATCAATGTTGGTGTGCAATCTCTTAGTACCATCAATCAGGCGGAATAACAATGATGGATTGCAATATCTTAGTACCATCAATCAGGCAGAATATCAATGATGGATTTCAATCTCATAGTACCATCAATCAGGCGGAATATCAATGATGGTATGTAATCTCTTTGTACCATCAATCAAGCGGAATATCAATGATGGTGTGTAATCTCTTAGTACCATCAATCAGGCGGAATAACAATATGGTGTGCAATCTCTTAGTACCATCAATCAGGCGGAATATTATTGATGGTGTGTAATCACTTAGTACCATCAATGAGGCGGAATATCAATGATGGTGGTGCAACCTCTTAGTACCATCAATCAGGCGGAATATCAATGATGGTATGCAATCTCTTAGTGTTTTCAATCAGGCGGAATATCAATGATGGTGTGTAATCTCTTAGTACCATCAATCAGGCGGAATAACAATGATGGTGTGCAATCTCTTAGTACCATCAATCAGGCGGAATATCAATAATGGATTGCAATTTGTTAGTACCATCAATGAGGCGGAATATCAATGATGGTGGTGCAATCTCTTAGTACCATCAATCAGGCGGAATATCAATGATGGTATGTAATATCTTAGTGCCTTCAATCTGGCGGAATATCAGTGATGGTGTGCAGTCTCTTAGTACCATCAATCAGGCGGAATATTAATGATGGTGTGCAATCTCTTAATACCATCAATCAGGCGAAATATCAATGATGGTGTGTAATCTCTTAGTATCATCAATCAGGCAGAATATCAATGATCTTGTGCAATCTCTTAGTACCATCAATCAGGCGGAATATCAATGATGGTGTGTTATCACTTAGTATGATCAATCAGGCGGAATATAAATGATAGTGTGCTATCTCTTAGTACCATCAATCAGGCGGAATATCAATGATGGTGTGCAATCTCTTAGAACCATCAATCAGGCGGAATATCAGTGAATGTTTGTAATCTATTAGTGCCTTCAATCAGGCGGATTATCAGTGATGGTGTGCAATCTCTTAGTACCATCAATCAGGCGGAATATCAATGATGGTGGGCAATCTCTTAATACCATCAATCAGGCGGAATATCAATAATCGTGTGCAATCTCTTAGTACCATCAATCAGGCGGAATATCATTGATCGTGTGCAATCTCTTAGTACCATCAATCAGGCGGAATATCAATGATGGTGTGTTATCACTTAGTACGATCAATCGGGCGGAATATAAATGATGGTGTGCAATCTCTTAGTGCCTTCAATCAGGCGGAATATCAATGATGGTGTGCACTCTCTTAGTACCATCAATCAGGCGGAATATCAATGATGGTGTGTAATCTCTTAGTGCCTTCAATCAGGCGGAATATCAATGATGGTGTGCAATCTCTTAGTGCCTTCAATCAGTGGGAATATGAATGATGGTGTGTAATCTCTTAGTACCATCAATCAGGCGGAATATCAATGATGGTGTGCAATCTCTTAATACCATCAATCAGGCGGAATATCAATGATCGTGTGCAATTTCTTAGTACCATCAATCAGGCTGAATATGAATGATGGATTGCAATCTCTTAGTACCATCAATCAGGCGGAATAACAATGATGGTGTGCAATCTCTTAATACCATCAATCAGGCGGAATATCAATGACGGTGTGCAATATATTAGTACCATCAATCAGGCGGAATATCAATGATGGTGTGTAATCTCTTAGTACCATCAATCAGGCGGAATATCAATGATGGATTGCAATCTCTTAGTACCATCAATCAGGCGGAATATCAATGATGGTGTGCAATCTCTTATTACCATCAATCAGTGTGAATATCAATGATGGTATGTAATCTATTAGTGCCTTCAATCAGGCGGAATATCAGTGATGGTGTGCAATCTCTTAATACCATCCATCAGGCGGAATATCAATGATGGTGTGTAATCTCTTAGTACCATCAATCAGGCGGAATATCAATGATGGTGTGAACTTTCTTAGTACCATCAATCAGGCGGTATATGAATGATGATGTGCAATCTCTTAATACCACCAATCAGGCGGAATATCAATGATGGTGTGCAATCTATTAGTACCATCAATCAGGGGGAATATCAATGACGGTGTGTAATCACTTAGTACCATCAATCAGGCGGAATATCAATGATGGTGTGCAATCTCTTAGTTCCATCAATCAGGCGGAATATCAATGATGGTGTGCAATCTCTTAGTGCCTTCAATCAGGCGGAATATCAGTGATGGTGTGCAATCTCTTAGTGCATTTAATCTGGGGGAATATCAATGATGGTAGTTAATCTCTTAGTACCATCAATCACGCGGACTATCAATGATGGTGAGTAATCTCTTAGTATCAGGCGGAATATCAATGTTGGTGTGCAATCTCTTAGTACCATCAATCAGGCGGAATATCAATGATGGATTGCAATCTCTTAGTACCATCAATCAGGCGGAATATTAATTATGGTGTGTAATCTCTTAGTACAATCAATCAGGCGTAATATCAATGATGGA
Source organism: Archivesica marissinica (assembly GCA_014843695.1). Classification (NCBI taxonomy): domain Eukaryota; kingdom Metazoa; phylum Mollusca; class Bivalvia; order Venerida; family Vesicomyidae; genus Archivesica; species Archivesica marissinica. The sequence goes on from CM026399.1 coordinate 53,493,431, forward strand.
TTTCAATCTCTTAGTACCATCAATCAGGAGGAATATCAATGATGGATTGCAATCTCTTAGTACCATCAATCAGGCAGAATATCAATTATGGTGTGCAATCTCTTAGTACCATCAATCAGGCGGAATATCATTGATCGTGTGCAATCTCTTAATACCATCAATCAGGCGGAATATCAATGATGGTGTGTTATCACTTAGTACGATCTATCGGGCGGAATATAAATGATGGTGTGCAATCTCTTAGTGCCTTCAATCAGGCGGAATATCAATGATGGTGTGCACTCTCTTAGTACCATCAATCAGGCGGAATATCAATGATGGTGTGTAATCTCTTAGTGCCTTCAATCAGGCGGAATATCAATGATGGTGTGCAATCTCTTAGTGCCTTCAATCAGTGGGAATATGAATGATGGTGTGTAATCTCTTAGTACCATCAATCAGGCGGAATATCAATGATGGTGTGCAATCTCTTAATACAATCAATCAGGCGGAATATCAATGATCGTGTGCAATTTCTTAGTACCATCAATCAGGCTGAATATGAATGATGGATTGCAATCTCTTAGTACCATCAATCAGGCGGAATAACAATGATGGTGTGCAATCTCTTAATACCATCAATCAGGCGGAATATCAATGATGGTGTGCAATATATTAGTACCATCAATCAGGCGGAATATCAATGATGGTGTGTAATCTCTTAGTACCATCAATCAGGCGGAATATCAATGATGGTGTGCAATCTCTTAGTACCATCAATCAGGCGGAATATCAATGATGGTGTGCAATCTCTTAGTACCATCAATCAGGCGGAATATCAATGATGGTGTGTAATCTCTTAGTACCATCAATCAGGCGGAATATCAATGATGGTGTGCAATCTCTTAGTACCATCAATCAGGCGGAATATCAATGATGGTGTGCAATCTCTTAGTACCATCAATCAGGCGGAATATCAATGATGGTGTGCAATCTCTTAGTACCATCAATCAGGCGGAATATCAATGATGGTGTGCAATCTCTTAGTACCATCAATCAGGCGGAATATCAATGATGGTGTGCAATCTCTTAGTACCATCAATCAGGCGGAATATCAATGATGGTGTGCAATCTCTTAGTACCATCAATCAGGCGGAATATCAATGATGGTGTGCAATCTCTTAGTACCATCAATCAGGCGGAATATCAATGATGGTGTGCAATCTCTTAGTACCATCAATCAGGCGGAATATCAATGATGGTGTGCAATCTCTTAGTACCATCAATCAGGCGGAATATCAATGATGTTGTGCAATCTCTTAGTACCATCAATCAGGCGGAATATCAATGATGGTATGCACTCTCTTAGTACCATCAATCAGGCGGAATTTCAATGATGTTGCGCAATCTCTTAGTACCATCAATCAGGCGGAATATCAATGATAGTGTTCAATCTCTTAGTACCATTAATCAGGGGGAATATCAATGATGGTGTGCAATCTCTTAGTACCTTCAATCAGGCGGAATATCAATGATGGTGTGCAATCTCTTAGTACCATCAATCAGGCGGAATATCAATGATGGTGTGCAATCTCTTAGTACCATCAATCAGGCGGAATATCAATGATGGTGTTCAATCTCTTAGTACCATCAATCAGGCGGAATATCAATGATGGTGTGCAATCTCTTAGTACCATCAATCATGCGGAATATCAATGATGGTGTGCAATCTCTTAGTACCATCAATCAGGCGGAATATCAATGATGGTGTGCAATCTCTTAGTACCATCAATCAGGCGGAATATCAATGATGGTGTGTAATCTATTAGCGCCTTCAATCAGGCGGAATATCAATGATGGTGTGCAATCTCTTAGTACCATCAATCAGGCGGAATATCAATGATGGTGTTCAATCTCTTAGTACCATCAATCAGGTGGAATATCAATGATGGTGTGTAATCTCTTATCGCATTCAATCAGGCGGAATATCAATGATTGTGTGCAATCTCTTAGTACCATCAATCAGGCGGAATATCAATGATGGTGTGCAATCTCTTAGTACCATCAATCAGGCGGAATATCAATGATGGTGTGCAATCTCTTAGTACCATCAATCAGGCGGAATATCAATGATGGTGTGCAATCTCTTAGTACCATCAATCAGGCGGAATATCAATGATGGTGTGCAATCTCTTAGTACCATCAATCAGGCGGAATATCAATGATGGTGTGCAATCTCTTAGTACCATCAATCAGGCGGAATATCAATGATGGTGTGCAATCTCTTAGTACCATCAATCAGGCGGAATATCAATGATGGTGTGCAATCTCTTAGTACCATCAATCAGGCGGAATATCAATGATGGTGTGCAATCTCTTAGTACCATCAATCAGGGAATATCAATGATGGTTGCAATCTCTTAGTGCCTTCAATCAGGCGGAATATCATGATGGTGTGCAATCTCTTAGTACCATCAATCAGGCGGAATATCAATGATGGTGTGTAATCTCTTAGTACCATCAATCAGGCGGAATATCAATGATGGTGTGCAATCTCTTAGTACCATCAATCAGGCGGAATATCAATGATGGTGTGCAATCTCTTAGTACCATCAATCAGGCGGAATATCAATGATGGTGTGCAATCTCTTAGTACCATCAATCAGGCGGAATATCAATGATGGTGTGTAATCTCTTAGTACCATCAATCAGGCGGAATATCAATGATGGTGTGCAATCTCTTAGTACCATCAATCAGGCGGAATATCAATGATGGTGTGCAATCTCTTAGTACCATCAATCAGGCGGAATATCAATGATGGTGTGCAATCTCTTAGTTCCATCAATCAGGCGGAATATCAATGATGGTGTGCAATCTCTTAGTGCCTTCAATCAGGCGGAATATCAATGATGGTGTGCAATCTCTTAGTGCATTCAATCAGGCGGAATATCAATGATGGTGTGCAATCTCTTAGTACCATCAATCAGGCGGAATATCAATGATGGTGAGTAATCTCTTAGTATCAGGCGGAATATCAATGTTGGTGTGCAATCTCTTAGTACCATCAATCAGGCGGAATATCAATGATGGTGTGCAATCTCTTAGTTCAATCAATCAGGCGGAATATCAATGATGGTGTGCAATCTCTTAGTGCCTTCAATCAGGCGGAATATCAGTGATGGTGTGCAATCTCTTAGTGCATTTATTCAGGGGGAATATCAATGATGGTAGTTAATCTCTTAGTACCATCAATCACGCGGAATATCATTGATAGTGAGTAATCTCTTAGTATCAGGCGGAATATCAATGTTGGTGTGCAATCTCTTAGTACCATCAATCAGGCGGAATAACAATGATGGATTGCAATATCTTAGTACCATCAATCAGGCAGAATATCAATGATGGATTTCAATCTCATAGTACCATCAATCAGGCGGAATATCAATGATGGTATGTAATCTCTTTGTACCATCAATCAAGCGGAATATCAATGATGGTGTGTAATCTCTTAGTACCATCAATCAGGCGGAATAACAATGATGGTGTGCAATCTCTTAGTACCATCAATCAGGCGGAATATTATTGATGGTGTGTAATCACTTAGTACCATCAATGAGGCGGAATATCAATGATGGTGGTGCAACCTCTTAGTACCATCAATCAGGCGGAATATCAATGATGGTATGCAATCTCTTAGTGTTTTCAATCAGGCGGAATATCAATGATGGTGTGTAATCTCTTAGTACCATCAATCAGGCGGAATAACAATGATGGTGTGCAATCTCTTAGTACCATCAATCAGGCGGAATATCAATAATGGATTGCAATTTGTTAGTACCATCAATGAGGCGGAATATCAATGATGGTGGTGCAATCTCTTAGTACCATCAATCAGGCGGAATATCAATGATGGTATGTAATATCTTAGTGCCTTCAATCTGGCGGAATATCAGTGATGGTGTGCAGTCTCTTAGTACCATCAATCAGGCGGAATATTAATGATGGTGTGCAATCTCTTAATACCATCAATCAGGCGAAATATCAATGATGGTGTGTAATCTCTTAGTATCATCAATCAGGCAGAATATCAATGATCTTGTGCAATCTCTTAGTACCATCAATCAGGCGGAATATCAATGATGGTGTGTTATCACTTAGTATGATCAATCAGGCGGAATATAAATGATAGTGTGCTATCTCTTAGTACCATCAATCAGGCGGAATATCAATGATGGTGTGCAATCTCTTAGAACCATCAATCAGGCGGAATATCAGTGAATGTTTGTAATCTATTAGTGCCTTCAATCAGGCGGATTATCAGTGATGGTGTGCAATCTCTTAGTACCATCAATCAGGCGGAATATCAATGATGGTGGGCAATCTCTTAATACCATCAATCAGGCGGAATATCAATAATCGTGTGCAATCTCTTAGTACCATCAATCAGGCGGAATATCATTGATCGTGTGCAATCTCTTAGTACCATCAATCAGGCGGAATATCAATGATGGTGTGTTATCACTTAGTACGATCAATCGGGCGGAATATAAATGATGGTGTGCAATCTCTTAGTGCCTTCAATCAGGCGGAATATCAATGATGGTGTGCACTCTCTTAGTACCATCAATCAGGCGGAATATCAATGATGGTGTGTAATCTCTTAGTGCCTTCAATCAGGCGGAATATCAATGATGGTGTGCAATCTCTTAGTGCCTTCAATCAGTGGGAATATGAATGATGGTGTGTAATCTCTTAGTACCATCAATCAGGCGGAATATCAATGATGGTGTGCAATCTCTTAATACCATCAATCAGGCGGAATATCAATGATCGTGTGCAATTTCTTAGTACCATCAATCAGGCTGAATATGAATGATGGATTGCAATCTCTTAGTACCATCAATCAGGCGGAATAACAATGATGGTGTGCAATCTCTTAATACCATCAATCAGGCGGAATATCAATGATGGTGTGCAATATATTAGTACCATCAATCAGGCGGAATATCAATGATGGTGTGTAATCTCTTAGTACCATCAATCAGGCGGAATATCAATGATGGATTGCAATCTCTTAGTACCATCAATCAGGCGGAATATCAATGATGGTGTGCAATCTCTTATTACCATCAATCAGTGTGAATATCAATGATGGTATGTAATCTATTAGTGCCTTCAATCAGGCGGAATATCAGTGATGGTGTGCAATCTCTTAGTACCATCCATCAGGCGGAATATCAATGATGGTGTGTAATCTCTTAGTACCATCAATCAGGCGGAATATCAATGATGGTGTGAAATTTCTTAGTACCATCAATCAGGCGGTATATGAATGATGATGTGCAATCTCTTAATACCACCAATCAGGCGGAATATCAATGATGGTGTGCAATCTATTAGTACCATCAATCAGGGGGAATATCAATGACGGTGTGTAATCACTTAGTACCATCAATCAGGCGGAATATCAATGATGGTGTGCAATCTCTTAGTTCCATCAATCAGGCGGAATATCAATGATGGTGTGCAATCTCTTAGTGCCTTCAATCAGGCGGAATATCAGTGATGGTGTGCAATCTCTTAGTGCATTTAATCTGGGGGAATATCAATGATGGTAGTTAATCTCTTAGTACCATCAATCACGCGGACTATCAATGATGGTGAGTAATCTCTTAGTATCAGGCGGAATATCAATGTTGGTGTGCAATCTCTTAGTACCATCAATCAGGCGGAATATCAATGATGGATTGCAATCTCTTAGTACCATCAATCAGGCGGAATATTAATTATGGTGTGTAATCTCTTAGTACAATCAATCAGGCGTAATATCAATGATGGATTTCAATCTCTTAGTACCATCAATCAGGAGGAATATCAATGATGGATTGCAATCTCTTAGTACCATCAATCAGGCAGAATATCAATTATGGTGTGCAATCTCTTAGTACCATCAATCAGGCGGAATATCATTGATCGTGTGCAATCTCTTAATACCATCAATCAGGCGGAATATCAATGATGGTGTGTTATCACTTAGTACGATCTATCGGGCGGAATATAAATGATGGTGTGCAATCTCTTAGTGCCTTCAATCAGGCGGAATATCAATGATGGTGTGCACTCTCTTAGTACCATCAATCAGGCGGAATATCAATGATGGTGTGTAATCTCTTAGTGCCTTCAATCAGGCGGAATATCAATGATGGTGTGCAATCTCTTAGTGCCTTCAATCAGTGGGAATATGAATGATGGTGTGTAATCTCTTAGTACCATCAATCAGGCGGAATATCAATGATGGTGTGCAATCTCTTAATACAATCAATCAGGCGGAATATCAATGATCGTGTGCAATTTCTTAGTACCATCAATCAGGCTGAATATGAATGATGGATTGCAATCTCTTAGTACCATCAATCAGGCGGAATAACAATGATGGTGTGCAATCTCTTAATACCATCAATCAGGCGGAATATCAATGATGGTGTGCAATATATTAGTACCATCAATCAGGCGGAATATCAATGATGGTGTGTAATCTCTTAGTACCATCAATCAGGCGGAATATCAATGATGGATTGCAATCTCTTAGTGCCTTCAATCAGGCGGAATATCAGTGATGGTGTGCAATCTCTTAGTACCATCCATCAGGCGGAATATCAATGATGGTGTGTAATCTCTTAGTACCATCAATCAGGCGGAATATCAATGATGGTGTGAAATTTCTTAGTACCATCAATCAGGCGGTATATGAATGATGATGTGCAATCTCTTAATACCACCAATCAGGCGGAATATCAATGATGGTGTGCAATCTATTAGTGCCATCAATCAGGGGGAATATCAATGACGGTGTGTAATCACTTAGTACCATCAATCAGGCGGAATATCAATGATGGTGTGCAATCTCTTAGTTCCATCAATCAGGCGGAATATCAATGATGGTGTGCAATCTCTTAGTGCCTTCAATCAGGCGGAATATCAGTGATGGTGTGCAATCTCTTAGTGCATTTAATCTGGGGGAATATCAATGATGGTAGTTAATCTCTTAGTACCATCAATCACGCGGACTATCAATGATGGTGAGTAATCTCTTAGTATCAGGCGGAATATCAATGTTGGTGTGCAATCTCTTAGTACCATCAATCAGGCGGAATATCAATGATGGATTGCAATCTCTTAGTACCATCAATCAGGCGGAATATTAATTATGGTGTGTAATCTCTTAGTACAATCAATCAGGCGTAATATCAATGATGGATTTCAATCTCTTAGTACCATCAATCAGGCGGAATATCAATGATGGATTGCAATCTCTTAGTACCATCAATCAGGCAGAATATCAATTATGGTGTGCAATCTCTTAGTACCATCAATCAGGCGGAATATCAATGATGGTATGTAATCTCTTTGTGTTTTCAATCAGGCGGAATATCAATGATGGTGTGTAATCTCTTAGTACCATCAATCAGGCGGAATATCAATGATGGTGTGCAATCTCTTAGTTCCATCAATCAGGCGGAATATCAATGATGGTGTGCAATCTCTTAGTGCCTTCAATCAGGCGGAATATCAATGATGGTGTGCAATCTCTTAATGCATTTAGTCAGGGAGAATATCAATGATGGTAGTTAATCTCTTAGTACCATCAATCACGCGGAATATCAATGATGGTGAGTAATCTCTTAGTATCAGGCGGAATATCAATGTTGGTGTGCAATCTCTTAGTACCATCAATCAGGCGGAATATCAATGATGGTGTGCAATCTCTTAATACCTTCAATCAGGCGAAATATCAATGATGGTGTGTAATCTCTTAGTACCATCAATCAGGCGGAATATCAATGATGGTGGGCAATCTCTTAGTACCATCAATCAGGCGGAATATCAATGATGGTATGTAACCTCTTAGTGCCTTCAATCAGGCGGAATATTAGTGATGGTGTGCAATCTCTTCGTACCATCAATTATGAGGAATATCCATGATGGTGTGTAATCTCTTAGTACCATCAATCAGGCGGAATATCAATGATGGTGTGCAATCTGTTAATACCATCAATCAGGCGGAATATCATTAATCGTGTGCAATCTCTTAGTAACACCAATCAGGCGGAATATGAATGATGGATTGCAATCTCTTAGTACCATCAATCAGGCGGAATATCAATGATGGAGTGCAATCTCTTAGTACCATCAATCAGGCGGAATATCAATGATGGTGTGTAATCTCTTAGTACCATCAATCAAGCGGAATATCAATGATGGATAGCAATCTCTTAGTGCCTTCAGTCAGGGGGAATATCTATGATAGTATGTAATCTCTTAGTGCCTTCAATCAGGCGGAATATCACTGATGGTGTGCTTTCTCTTAGTACCATCAATCAGGCGGAATATCAATGATGGTGTGCAATAACTTAGTACCATCAATCAGGCGGAATATCAAAGATGGTGTGTAATCTCTTAGTACCATCAATCAGGCGGAATATCAATGATGGTGTGCAATATCTTAGTACCATCAATCAGGCGGAATATCAATGATGGTGTGCAATCTCTTAATACCATCAATCAGGCCGAATATCAATGATGGTGTGCAATATCTTAGTACCATCAATTAGGCGAAATATCAATGGTGGTGTGCAATCTCTTAGTCCCATCAATCAGGCGGAATATCAATGATGGATTGCATCTCTTAGTACCATCAATCAGGCGGAATATCAATTATGATGTGCAATCTCTTAGTACCATCAATCAGGCGGAATATAAATGATGGTGTGCAATCTCTTAGTACCATCAATCAGGCGGAATATCAATGATGGTGTGTAATCTCTTAGTACCATCAATCAGGCGGAATATCAATGATGGTGTGCAATATCTTAGTACCATCAATCAGGCGGAAAATCAATGATAGTATGTAATCTCTTAGTACCATCAATCACGCGGAATATCAATGATGGTGTGTAATCTCTTAGCGCCTTCAATCAGGCGGAATATCAATGGTAGTGTGCAATCTCTTAGTACCATCAATCAGGCGGTATATCAATGATGGTGTGCACTTTCTTAGTACCTTTAATCAGGCGAAATATCAATGATGGTGTTCAATATCTTAATACCATCAATCAGGCGTAATATTAATGATGGATTGCAATCTCTTAGTACCATCAATCAGACGGAATATCAATGATGGATTGCAATCTCTTAGTACCATCAATCAGGCGGAATATCAATGATGGTGTGTGATCCCTTAGTACTATCAATCAGGCGGATTATCAATGATGGTGTGTAATCTCTTAGTACCATCAATCAGGCGGAATATCAATGATTGTGTGTAATCACTTAGTACCATCAATCAGGCGGAATATCAATGATGGTGTGTAATCTCTTAGTACCATCAATCAGGCGGAATATCAATGATGGTGTGTAATCTCTTAATACCATCAATCAGGTGGAATATCAATGATGGTGTGTAATCACTTAGTACCATCAATCAGGCGGAATATCAATGATGGTTGGCAATCTCTTAGTACCATCAATCAGGCGGAATATCAGTGATGGTTTGCAATCTCTTAATACCATCAATCAGGCGGAATATCAATGATGGTTTGCAATCTCTTAGTACCATCAATCAGGCCGAATATCAATGATGGTGTGCAATATCTTAGTACCATCAATCAGGCGGAATATCAATGATTGTGTGTAATCACTTAGTACCATCAATCAGGCGGAATATCAATGATGGTGTGTAATCTCTTAATACCATCAATCAGGCGGAATATCATTGACGGATTGCAATCTCTTAATCGCATCAATCAGGCGGAATATTAGTGATGGTGCGCAATCTCTTAATACCATCAATCAGGTGGAATATCAATGATGGTGTGTAATCACTTAGTACCATCAATCAGGCGGAATATCAATGATGGTTGGCAATCTCTTAGTACCATCAATCAGGCGGAATATCAGTGATGGTGTGCAATCTCTTAATACCATCAATCAGGCGGAATATCAATGATGGTTTGCAATCTCTTAGTACCATCAATCAGGCGGAATATCAATGATGGATTGCATCTCTTAGTACCATCAATCAGGCGGAATATCAATTATGATGTGCAATCTCTTAGTACCATCAATCAGGCGGAATATAAATGATGGTGTGCAATCTCTTAGTACCACCAATCAGGCGGAATATCAATGATGGTGTGTAATCTTTTAGTACCATCAATCAGGCGGAATATCAAGGCTGGTGTGCAATCTCTTAGTACCATCAATCAGGCGGAATATCAATGATGGTGGTGCAATCTCTTAGTACCATCAATCAGGCGGAATATCAATGATTGTGTGTAATCTCTTAGTACTATCAATCAAGCGGAATATCAATGATGGATTGCAATCTCTTAGTGCCTTCAATCAGGGGGAATAACTATGATGGTATGTAATCTCTTAGTGCCTTCAATCAGCCGGAATATCAGTGATGGTGTGCAATCTCTTAATACCATCAATCAGGCGGAATATCATTGATGGTGTGCAATCTCTTAGTACCATTAATCAGGCGGAATATCAATGATGGTGTGCAATCTCTTAGTACCATCAATCAGGCGGAATATCAATGATGGTGTGCAATCTCTTAGTACCATCAATCAGGCGGAATATCAATGATGTGTGTTATCTCTTAGTACCATCAATCAGGCGGAATATAATGATGGTGTGTAATCTCTTAGTACCATCAATCACGCGGAATATCAATGATGGTGTGCAATCTCTTAGTACCATCAATCAGGCGGAATATCAGTGATGGTGTGTAATCTCTTAGTACCATCAATCAGGCGGAATATCAATGATGGTGTGCAATCTCTTAGTACCATCAATCAGGCGGAATATCAATGATGGTGTGTAATCTCTTAGTACCATCAATCAGGCGGAATATCAATGATGGTGTGCAATCTCTTAATACCATCAATCAGGCGGAATATCAATGATGGTATGTAATCTCTTAGTACCATCAATCACGCGGAATATCAATGATGGTTTGCAATATCTTAGTACCATCAATCAGGCGGAATATCAATGATGGTGTGCAATCTCTTAGTACCATCAATCAGGCGGAATATCAATGATTGTGTGCAATCTCTTAGTAGCATCAATCAGGCGGAATATCAATGATGGTGTGTAATCTCTTAGTACCATCAATCAGGCGAAATATCAATGATGGTGTGCAATCTCTTAGTACCATCAATCAGGCGGAATAACAATGATGGTGTGCAATCTCTTAGTACCATCAATCAGGCGGAATATCAGTGATGGTGTGCAATCTCTTAATACCATCAATCAGGCGAAATATCAATGATGGTGTTTAATCTCTTAGTACCATCAATCAGGCGGAATATCAATGATCGTGTGCAATCTCTTAGTACCATCAATCAGGCGGAATATCAATGATGATGGTGCTGCAATCTCTTAGTACCATCAATCAGGCGGAATATCAATGATTGTGTGTAATCTCTTAGTACTATCAATCAAGCGGAATATCAATGATGGATTGCAATCTCTTAGTGCCTTCAGTCAGGGGGAATAACTATGATGGTATGTAATCTCTTAGTGCCTTCAATCAGGGGGAATAACTATGATGGTATGTAATCTCTTAGTGCCTTCAATCAGCCGGAATATCAGTGATGGTGTGCAATCTCTTAATACCATCAATCAGGCGGAATATCATTGATGGTGTGCAATCTTTTAGTACCATTAATCAGGTCGAATATCAATGATGGTGTGCAATCTCTTAATACTATCAATTAGGCTAAATATCAATGGTGGTGTGCAATCTCTTAGTACCATCAATTAGGCGAAATATCAATGATGTGTGTAATCTCTTAATATGGTGTGCATTCTCTTAATACCATCAACCAGGCGGAATATCAGTGATGGTATGTAATCTCTTAGTACCATCAATCACGCGGAATATCAATGATGGATTGCAATCTCTTAGTAACATCAATCAGGCGGAATATCAATGATGGTGTGTAATCTCTTAGTACCATCAATCAGGCGGAATATCAATGATAGTGTGCAATCTCTTAGTACCATCAATCAGGCGGAATATCAATGATGGTATGTAATCTCTTAGTGCCTTCAATCATGCGGAATATCAGTGATGGTGTGTAATCACTTAGTACCATCAATCAGGCGGTATATCAATGATGGTGTGCAATCTCTTAGTACCATCAATCAGGCGGAATATCAATGATGGTGTGATATCACTTAGTATGATCAATCAGGCGGAATATAAATGATGGTGTGCAATCTCTTAGTACCATCAATCAGGCGGAATATCAATGATGGTGTGCAATCTCTAAGTACCATCAATCAGGCGGAATATCAATGATGGTATGTAATCTATCAGTGCTTTCAATCAGGCGGAATATCAGTGATGGTGTGCAATCTCTTAGTACCATCAATCAGGCGGAATATCAATGATGGATTGCAATCTCTTAATCGCATCAATCAGGCGGAATATCAATGATGGTGTGCAATCTCTTAGTACCATTAATCAGTCGGAATATCAATGATGGTCTGTAATCTCTTAGTACCATCAATCAGGCGGAATATCAATGATGGTATGTAATCTCTTAATACCATCAATCAGGCGAAATATCAATGATGGGGTGTAATCTCTTAGTAGCATCAATCAGGCGGAATATCAATGATGGTGTGCAATCTCTTAGTACCATCAATCAGGCGGAATATCAATGATTGTGTGTTATCACTTAGTACCATCAATCAGGCGGAATATAAATGATGGTGTGCAATCACTTAGTACCATCAATCAGGCGGAATATCAATGATGGTGTGCAATCACTTAGTACCATCTATCAGGCGGAATATCAATGATGGATTGCATCTCTTAGTACCATCAATCAGGCGGAATATCAATTATGGTGTGTAATCTCTTAGTACCATCAATCAGGCGGAATATCAATGATGGTGTGCAATCTCTTAGTACCATCAATCAGGCAGAATATCATTGATGGTGTGCAATCTCTTAATACCATCAATCAGGCGAAATATCAATAATGTTGTGTAATCTCTTAGTACCATCAATCAGGCGGAATATCATTGATGGTGTGCAATCTCTTATTATCATCAATCAGGCGAAATATCAATGATGGTGTGTAATCTCTTAGTACCATCAATCAGGCGGAATATCAATGATCGTGTGCAATCTCTTAGTACCATCAATCAGGCGGAATATCAATGATGGTGTGTTATCACTTAGTATGATCAATCAGGCGGAATATAAATGATGGTGTGCAATCTCTTAGTACCATCAATCAGGCGGTATATCAATGATGGTGTGCAATCTCTTAGTACCATCAATCAGGCGGAATATCAATGATGGTGTGATATCACTTAGTATGATCAATCAGGCGGAATATAAATGATGGTGTGCAATCTCTTAGTACCATCAATCAGGCGGAATATCAATGATGGTGTGCAATCTCTAAGTACCATCAATCAGGCGGAATATCAATGATGGTATGTAATCTATCAGTGCCTTCAATCAGGCGGAATATCAGTGATGGTGTGCAATCTCTTAGTACCATCAATCAGGCGGAATATCAATGATGGATTGCAATCTCTTAATCGCATCAATCAGGCGGAATATCAATGATGGTGTGCAATCTCTTAGTACCATCAATCAGGCGGAATATCAATGATGGTGTGATATCACTTAGTATGATCAATCAGGCGGAATATAAATGATGGTGTGCAATCTCTTAGTACCATCAATCAGGCGGAATATCAATGATGGTGTGCAATCTCTAAGTACCATCAATCAGGCGGAATATCAATGATGGTATGTAATCTATCAGTGCCTTCAATCAGGCGGAATATCAGTGATGGTGTGCAATCTCTTAGTACCATCAATCAGGCGGAATATCAATGATGGATTGCAATCTCTTAATCGCATCAATCAGGCGGAATATCAATGATGGTGTGCAATCTCTTAGTACCATTAATCAGTCGGAATATCAATGATGGTCTGTAATCTCTTAGTACCATCAATCAGGCGGAATATCAATGATGGTATGTAATCTCTTAATACCATCAATCAGGCGAAATATCAATGATGGGGTGTAATCTCTTAGTAGCATCAATCAGGCGGAATATCAATGATGGTGTGCAATCTCTTAGTACCATCAATCAGGCGGAATATCAATGATTGTGTGTTATCACTTAGTACCATCAATCAGGCGGAATATAAATGATGGTGTGCAATCACTTAGTACCATCAATCAGGCGGAATATCAATGATGGTGTGCAATCACTTAGTACCATCTATCAGGCGGAATATCAATGATGGATTGCATCTCTTAGTACCATCAATCAGGCGGAATATCAATTATGGTGTGTAATCTCTTAGTACCATCAATCAGGCGGAATATCAATGATGGTGTGCAATCTCTTAGTACCATCAATCAGGCAGAATATCATTGATGGTGTGCAATCTCTTAATACCATCAATCAGGCGAAATATCAATAATGTTGTGTAATCTCTTAGTACCATCAATCAGGCGGAATATCATTGATGGTGTGCAATCTCTTATTATCATCAATCAGGCGAAATATCAATGATGGTGTGTAATCTCTTAGTACCATCAATCAGGCGGAATATCAATGATCGTGTGCAATCTCTTAGTACCATCAATCAGGCGGAATATCAATGATGGTGTGTTATCACTTAGTATGATCAATCAGGCGGAATATAAATGATGGTGTGCAATCTCTTAGTACCATCAATCAGGCGGAATATCAATGATGGTTTGCAATCTCTTAGTACCATCAATCAGGCGGAATATCAATGATGGTGTGTTATCACTTAGTATGATCAATCAGGCGGAATATAAATGATGGTGTGCAATCTCTTAGTACCATCAATCAGGCGGAATATCAATGATGGTGTGCAATCTCTTAGTACCATCAATCAGGCGGAATATCAATGATGGTATGTAATCTATCAGTGCCTTCAATCAGGCGGAATATCAGTGATGGTGTGCAATCTCTTAGTACCATCAATCAGGCGAAATATCATTGATGGTGTGCAATCTCTTAGTACCATCAATCAGGCCGAATATCAATGATGGTGTGCACTCTCTTAGTACCATCAATTAGGCGAAATATCAATGGTGGTGTACAATCTCTTAGTACCATCTATCAGGCGGAATATCAATGATGTGTGTAATCTCTTAGTATGATGTGCATTCTTTTAATACCATCAACCAGGCGGAATATCAATGATGGTATGTAATCTCTTAGTACCATCAATCACGCTGAATATCAATGATGGATTGCAATCTCTTCGTACCATCAATCAGGCGGAATATTAATGATCGTGTGTAATCTCTTAGTACCATCAATCAGGCGGAATATCAATGATGGTGTGTAATCTCTTAGTGCAATCAATCAGGCGGAATATCAATGATGGTGTGTAATCTCTTAGTACCATCAATCAGGCGGAATATCAATGATGGTGTGCAATATCTTAGTACCATCAATCAGGCGGAATATCACTGATAGTGTGCAATCTCATAGTACCATCAATCAGGCGGAATATCAATGATGGTGGTGCAATCTCTTAGTACCATCAATCAGGCGGAATATCAATGATGGTGTGTAATCTCTTACTATCCATCAAGGCCGTAATATCAATGATGGATTGCAATCTCTTAGTACCATCAATCAGTTGGAATATCTGATTATGGTGGTGAAATATCTTATGCTCTTCGTCGGGGATACATTATGGTTGCAATCTCTTAATTCCATCATATAGGCGCATATTAAGTGATGGTTTTTATTCTTTATACCATCAATCAGGCGAATATCAATGTTGGTGTGGTAATCTCTTTAGTACGCATCTCAGCGATATCAATGATGGTGTGCAATTCTTAGTACCATCAATCAGGCGGATTATCATGATGGTGTGGCAATCATTTAGTACCATAAATCAGGCCGTATATATGGTGGTTGTGCAATCTCTTAGTACCATCAATCAGGCGGAATATCAATGATGGTGTTCAATCTCTTAGTACCATCAATCAGGCGGAATATCAATGATGGGTTATGTGGGGTTAATAAATTAGTACGATCCTTTGTATGAGGGAATATTGATGGTGGTGTGTAATCTCTTAGCTAAGAATATCATATGTGTCAGCCCTTAGTACCATCAATCAGGAGGAATATCATTGATGGTGTGCACACTCATAGTACCATCTATCAGGCGGAATATAAATGATGGTGTGCAATATCTTAGTACCTTCAATCAGGCGGAATATCAATGATGGCGTGCAATCTCTTAGTACCATCAATTAGGCGAAATATCAATGGTGGTGTGCAATAGCTTAATACCATCAATCACGTAGAATGTCAATGATGGTTTGTACTCTCTTAGTACTATCAATCAGGCGGAATATCAATGATGGTGTGCAATCTCTTAATACCATCAATCAGGCTGAATATCAATGATGGTGTGCAATCACTTAATACCATTAATCAGGCGGAATATCAATGATGATGTGCAATCTCTTAGTACCATCAATCTGGCGGAATATCAATGATGGTGTGCAATCTCTTAATGCCATCAATCTGGCGCAATATCAATGAATGTATGTAATCTCTAAGTACTATCAATCACGCGGAATATCAATGATGGTGTGTAATCTCTTAGTAACATCAATCAATATCAATGATGGTGTGCAATTTCTTAGTACAATCAATCAGGCGGAATATCAATGATGGTGTGTAATCTCTTAGTACCATCAATCAGGCGGAATATCAATGATGGTGTGCAATCTCTTAGTACTATTAATCAGGCGGAACATCAATGATAGTGTGCAATCTCTTAATACCATCAATCAGGCGGAATATCAATGATGGTATGCACTCTCTTAGTACCATCAATCAGGCGGAATATCAATGATGGTGTGCAATCTATTAATACCATCAATCAGGCGGAATATCAATGATAGTATGTAATCTCTTAGTACCATCAATCCGGCGGAATATCAATGATTGTGTGTAATCTCTTAGTACCATCAATCAGGTGGAATATCAATGATGGTGGGTTATCTCTTAGTACCATCAATCAGGCGGAATATCAATGATGGTGTGTAATCTCTTAGAATCATCAATCAGGCGGAATATCAATGATGGTGTGCAATCTCTTAGTACCATCCATCACGCGGAATATCAATGATGGTGTGTAATCTCTTAGCGCCTTCAATCAGGCGAAATATCAATGATGGTGTGCATTCTATTAGTACCATCAATCAGGAGGAATATCATTGATGGTGTGCACACTCATAGTACCATCTATCAGGCGGAATATAAATGATGGTGTGCAATATCTTAGTACCTTCAATCAGGCGGAATATCAATGATGGCGTGGAATCTCTTAGTACCATCAATTAGGCGAAATATCAATGGTGGTGTGCAATCTCTTAGTACCATCAATCAGGCGGAATATCAATGATGGTGTGCAATCTCTTAATACCTTCAATCAGGCGGAATATCAATGATGGTGTGTAATCTCTTAGTACCATCAATCAGGCGGAATATCAATGATGGTGTGCAATCTCTTAGTACCATCAATCAGGGGGAATATCAATGATGTTGTGTAATCTCTTAGTACCATCAATCAGGCGGAATATCAATGATGGTGTGCAATCTCTTAGTACCATCAATCAGGCGGAATATCAATGATGGTGTGTAATCTCTTAGTACCATCAATCAGGCGGAATATCAATGATGGTGTGCAATCTCTTAGTACCATCAATCAGGCGGAATATCAATGATGGTGTGTAATCTATTAGTACCATCAATCATGCGGAATATAAATGATGGTGTGTAATCTCTTAGTTCCTTCAGTCAGGCGGAATATCAATGATGGTGTGCAATATGTTAGTACCATCAATCAAGCGGAATATCAATGATGGTGTGCAATCGCTTAGTACCATCAATCAGGCGGAATATCAATGATGGTGTGCAATCTCTTATTACCATGAATCAGGCGGAATATCAATGATGGTATGCACTCTCTTAGTACCATCAATCAGGCGGAATATCAATGATGGTGTGTAATCTCTTAGTACCGTCAATCAGGCGGAATATCAATGATGGTGTGCAAACACATAGTACCATCAA
>CM026399.1:53512599-53546119 GCA_014843695.1 Archivesica marissinica
CATCAATCAGGCGGAATATCACTGATAGTGTGCAATCTCATAGTACCATCAATCAGGCGGAATATCAATGATGGGGTGCAATATGTTAGTATCATCAATCAGGCGGAATATGAATGATGGTGTGCACTCTCTTAGTACCATCAACCATGCGGAATATCAATGAGTGTGTGTAATCTCTTAGTACCATCAATCAGGCGGAATATCCATGATGTTGTGCAATCTCTTAGTACCATCAATCAGGCGGAATATCATTGATGGTTTGCACTCTCTTAGTACCATCAATCAGGCGAAATATCATTGATGGTGTGCAATCTCATAGTATCATCAATCAGGCTGAATATCATTGATGGTGTGCAATCTCTTAGTACCATCAATCAGGCGGAATATCAATGATTGTATGTAATCTCTTAGTACCACCACCACCAAATCACGCGAATATCATGATTGTATCTAATCTCTTAGTACACCACGAAATCACGCGAATATCAACCATGATCGTAGTAATCTCTTCGTACCAACGAATCACGCGAAATATCAATGATGGGTTTAATCTCTTAGTAAATCAATCAGGCGGAATACAATCCCACGGTGTGCAAACTCTTAGGCACCATCACAACAGGCCCAATATAACTATGGTGCCTTTAATCTCTTAGTACACCATCAATCAGGCGGAATATCAATGATGGTGTGCAATCTCATAGTACCATCAATCAGGCTGAATATCAATGATGGTGTGTACTCCCTTAGTACCATCAATCAGGCGGAATATCACTGATAGTGTGCAATCTCATAGTACCATCAATCAGGCGGAATAGCAATGATGTTGTGCAATCTCTAAGTACCATCAATCAGGCGGAATATCAATGATGGTGTGCAATCTCTTAATTCTATCAATCAGGCGGAATATCAATGATGGTATGCACTCACTTAGTACCATCAATCAGGCGGAATATCAATGATGGTGTGTAATCTCCTAGTACCATCAATCAGGCGGAATATCATTGATGGTGTGCAATCTCATAGTACCATCAATCAGGCTGAATATCAATGATGGTGTGTAATCTCTTAGTACCATCAATCAGGCGGAATATCACTGATAGTGTGCAATCTCATAGTACCATCAATCAGGCGGAATAGCAATGATGTTGTGCAATCTCTAAGTACCATCAATCAGGCGGAATATCAATGATGGTGTGCAATCTCTTAATTCTATCAATCAGGCGGAATATCAATGATGGTATGCACTCACTTAGTACCATCAATCAGGCGGAATATCAATGATGGTGTGTAATCTCCTAGTACCATCAATCAGGCGGAATATCATTGATGGTGTGCAATCTCATAGTACCATCAATCAGGCTGAATATCAATGATGGTGTGTAATCTCTTAGTACCATCAATCAGGCGGAATATCACTGATAGTGTGCAATCTCATAGTACCATCAATCAGGCGGAATATCAATGATGGGGTGCAATATGTTAGTAACATCAATCAGGCGGAATATCAATGATGGTGTGCAATCGCTTAGTACCATCAATCAGGCGGAATATCAATGATGGTGTGCACTCTCTTAGTACCATCAACCATGCGGAATATCAATGAGTGTGTGTAATCTCTTAGTACCATCAATCAGGCGGAATATCCATGATGTTGTGCAATCTCTTAGTGCCATCAATCAGGCGGAATATCAATGATGGTGTGCACTCTCTTAGTACCATCAATCAGGCGAAATATCATTGATGGTGTGCAATCTCATAGTATCATCAATCAGGCTGAATATCATTGATGGTGTGCAATCTCTTAATACCATCAATCAGGCGGAATATCAATGATTGTATGTAATCTCTTAGTACCACGAATCACGCGGAATATCAATGATGGTGTGTAATCTCTTAGTAACATCAATCAGGCGGAATATCAATGATGGTGTGCAATCTCTTAGTACCATCAATCAGGCGCAATATAAGTGATGGTGTTTAATCTCTTAGTACCATCAATCAGGCGGAATATCAAAGATGGTGTGCAATTTCTTAGTACAATCAATCAGGCGGAATATCAATGATGGTGTGCAATCTCTTAGTACCATCAATCAGGCGGAATAACAATGATGGTGTGCAATCTCTTTATACCATCAATCAGGCGGAATATCAATGATGGTGTGCAATCTCTTTGTACCATCAATCATACGGAATATAAATGATGGTGTGCAATCTCTTAGTACCATCAATCAGGCGGAATATCAATGATGGTGTGCAATCTCTTAGTACCATCAATCAGGCGGAATAGCAATGATGTTGTGCAATCTCTTAGTACCATCAATCAGGCGGAATATCCATGATGGTGTGCAATCTCTTAATTCTATCAATCAGGCGGAATTTCAATGATGGTATGCACTTTCTTAGTACCTTCATTCTGGCGGAATATCAATGATGTTATGTAATCACTTAGTACCATCAATCAGGCGGAATATCAATTATGGTGTGCAATCTCTTAATACCATCAATCAGGCGGAATATCAATGATTGTATGTAATCTCTTAGTACCATCAATCTGGCGGAATATCAATGATGGTGTGCAATCTCTTAGTACCATCAATCAGGCGAAATATCAATGATGGATTGCAATCTCTTAGTACCATCAATCAGGCGTAATATCAATGATGGTGATGCAATCTCTTAGTACCATCAATCAGGCGGAATATCAATGATGGTGTGCAATCTCTTAGTACATTCAATCAGGCGGAATATCAATGATATAGTGCAATCTCTTAGTACAATCAATCAGTGGGAATATCAATGATGGTATGCAATCTCTTAGTACCATCAATCAGGCGGAATATCAATGATGGTGTGCAATCTCTTAGTACCATCAATCAGGCGGAATATCAATGATGGTGTGCAATCTCTTAGTACCATCAATCAGGCGGAATATCAATGATGGTGTGCAATCTCTTAGTACCATCAATCAGGCGGAATATCAATGATGGTGTGTAATCTCTTAGTACCATCAATCAGGCGGAATATCAATGATGGTGTGCAATCTCTTAGTACCATCAATCAGGCGAAATATCAATGATGGTGTGCAATCACTTAATACCATCAATCAGGCGGAATACCAATGATGGTGTGCACTCTCTTAGTACCATCAATCAGGCGAAATATCATTGATGGTGTGCAATCTCATAGTACCATCAATCAGGCTGAATATCAATGATGGTGTGCAATCTCTTAGTACCATCAATCAGGCGGAATATCAATGATTGTATGTAATCTCTTAGTACCACCAATCACGCGGAATATCAATGATTGTATGTAATCTCTTAGTACCACGAATCACGCGGAATATCAATGATGGTGTGTAATCTCTTAGTAACATCAATCAGGCGGAATATCAATGATGGTGTGCAATCTCTTAGTACCATCAATCATGCGCAATATAAGTGATGGTGTTTAATCTCTTAGTACCATCAATCAGGCGGAATATCAATGATGGTGTGCAATTTCTTAGTACAATCAATCAGGCGGAATATCAATGATGGTGTGCAATTTCTTAGTACCATCATTCTGGCGGAATATCAATGATGTTATTTAATCACTTTGTACCATCAATCAGGGGGAATATCATTGATGGTGTGCAATCTCATAGTACCGTCAATCAGGCGGAATATCAATGATGGTGTGTAATCTCTTAGTACCATCAATCAGGCGGAATATCAATGATAGTGTGCAATCACATAGTACAATCAATCAGGCGGAATATCAATGATGGTGTGCAATATATTAGTACCATCAATGAGGCGGCATATCAATGATGGTGTGCATTCGGTTAGTAACATCAATCAGGCGGAATATCAATGATGGTGTGCAATCTCTTAATACAATCAATCAGGCGGAATATCAATGATGTTGTGCAATCACTTAGTACCATCAATCAGGCGGAATATCAATGATTGTATGTAATCTCTTAGTACCATCAATCAGGCGGAATATCAATGATGGTGTGCAATCTCTTAATACCATCAATCAGGCGGAATATCAATGATTGTATGCAATCTCTTAGTACCATCAATCAGGCGGAATAACAATGATGGTGTGCAATCTCTTAGTACCATCAATCAGACGGAATATCAATGATAGTGTGCAATCTCTTTATACCATCAATCAGGCGGAATATCAATGATGGTGTGCAATACTTAATACTATCAATCAGGTGGAATATCAATGATGGTGTGCAATCTCATAGTACCATCAATCAGGCTGAATATCAATGATGGTGTGTAATCTCTTAGTACCATCAATCAGGCGGAAAGGAATATCATGATGGTGTGCATTCTCATAGTACCATCAATCAGGCTGAATATCAATGATGGTGTGTAATATCTTAGTACCA
The DNA here is from genome assembly GCA_014843695.1 of Archivesica marissinica. NCBI lineage: Eukaryota > Metazoa > Mollusca > Bivalvia > Venerida > Vesicomyidae > Archivesica > Archivesica marissinica. The sequence continues at coordinate 53,516,990 of CM026399.1, forward strand.
TCAATCAGGCGTAATATCAATGATGGTGTGCAATCTCAAAGTACCATCAATCAGGCGGATTATCAATGATAGTGTGCAATATGTTAGTACCATCAATCAGGCGGAATATCAGTGATGGTGTGCAATCTCTTAGTACCATCAATCAGGCGGAATATCAATGATGGTGTGCAATCTCTTAATACCATCAATCAGGCGGAATATCAATGATGGTGTGCAATCTCTTAATACCATCAATCAGGCGGAATATCAATGATGGTGTGCAATCTCTTAGTACCATCAATCAGGCGGAATATCAATGATGGTGTGCAATCTCTTAGTACCATCAATCAGGCGGAATATCAATGATGGTGTGCAATCTCTTAGTACCATCAATCAGGCGGAATATCAATGATGGTGTGCAATCTCTTAGTACATCAATCAGGCGGAATATCAATGATATAGTTCAATCTCTTAGTACATTCAATCAGGCGGAATATCAATGATGGTGTGCAATCTCTTAGTACCATCAATCAGGCGGAATATCAATGATGGTGTGCAATCTCTTAGTACCATCAATCAGGCGGAATATCAATGATGGTGTGCAATCTCTTAATACCATCAATCAGGCGGAATATCAATGATGGTGTGCAATCTCTTAGTACCATCAATCAGGCGGAATATCAATGATGGTGTGCAATCTCTTAGTACCATCAATCAGGCGGAATATCAATGATGGTATGCACTCTCTTAGTACCATCAATCAGGCGGAATATCAATGATGGTGTGCAATAACTTAGTACCATCAATCAGGCGAAATATCATTGATGGTGTGCAATCTCATAGTACCATCAATCAGGCGGAATATCAATGATGGTGTGCAATCTCTTAATACCATCAATCAGGCGGAATATCAATGATGTTGTGCAATCTCTTAGTACCACCAATCAGGCGAAATATCAATGATGGTGTGCAATCTCTTTATACCATCAATCAGGCGGAATATCAATGATGATGTGCAATCTCTTAGTACCATCAATCAGGCGGAATATCAATGATGTTGTGCAATCTCTTATTACCATCAATCAGGCGGAATATCAATGCTGGTGTGCAATCTCTTAATACTATCAATCAGGCGGAATATCAATGATTGTGTGCACTCTCTTAGTACCATCAATCAGGCGGAATATCAATGCTGGTGTGTAATCTCTTAGTACCATCAATCAGGCGGAATATCCATGATGGTGTGCAATCTCTTAATTCTATCAATCAGGCGGAATTTCAATGATGGTATGCACTTTCTTAGTACCATCATTCTGGCGGAATATCAATGATGTTATTTAATCACTTTGTACCATCAATCAGGGGGAATATCATTGATGGTGTGCAATCTCATAGTACCGTCAATCAGGCGGAATATCAATGATGGTGTGTAATCTCTTAGTACCATCAATCAGGCGGAATATCAATGATAGTGTGCAATCACATAGTACAATCAATCAGGCGGAATATCAATGATGGTGTGCAATATATTAGTACCATCAATGAGGCGGAATATCAATGATGGTGTGCATTCGGTTAGTACCATCAATCAGGCGGAATATCAATGATGGTGTGCAATCTCTTAATACAATCAATCAGGCGGAATATCAATGATGTTGTGCAATCACTTAGTACCATCAATCAGGCGGAATATCAATGATTGTATGTAATCTCTTAGTACCATCAATCAGGCGGAATATCAATGATGGTGTGCAATCTCTTAATACCATCAATCAGGCGGAATATCAATGATTGTATGTAATCTCTTAGTACCATCAATCAGGCGGAATAACAATGATGGTGTGCAATCTCTTAGTACCATCAATCAGACGGAATATCAATGATAGTGTGTAATCTCTTTATACCATCAATCAGGCGGAATATCAATGATGGTGTGCAATCACTTAATACTATCAATCAGGTGGAATATCAATGATGGTATGCACTCTCATAGTACCATCAATCAGGCGGAATATCAATGATGGTGTGTAATCTCTTAGTACCATCAATCAGGCGGAATATCATTGATGGTGTGCATTCTCATAGTACCATCAATCAGGCTGAATATCAATGATGGTGTGTAATCTCTTAGTACCATCAATCAGGCGTAATATCAATGATGGTGTGCAATCTCAAAGTACCATCAATCAGGCGGATTATCAATGATAGTGTGCAATATGTTAGTACCATCAATCAGGCGGAATATCAGTGATGGTGTGCAATCTCTTAGTACCATCAATCAGGTGGAATATCAATGATGGTGTGCAATCTCTTAATACCATCAATCAGGCGGAATATCAATGATGGTGTGCAATCTCTTAATACCATCAATCAGGCGGAATATCAATGATTGTATGTAATCTCTTAGTACCATCAATCTGGCGGAATATCAATGATGGTGTGCAATCTCTTAGTACCATCAATCAGGCGATATATCAATGATGGATTGCAATCTCTTAGTACCATCTATCAGGCGTAATATCAATGGTGGTGATGCAATCTCTTAGTATCATCAATCAGGCGGAATATCAATGATGGTGTGCAATGTCTTAGTACATTCAATCAGGCGGAATATCAATGATATAGTGCAATCTGTTAGTGCATTCAGTCAGATGGAATATCAATGATGGTATGTAATCTATTAGTGCCTTCAATCAGGCAGAATATCAGTGATGGTGTGCAATCTCTTAATACCATCAATCAGGCGGAATATCAATGATGGTGTGCAATCACTTAGTACCATCATTCAGGCGGAATAAAAATGATGATGTGCAATCTCTTAGTACCATCAATCAGGCGGAATATCAATGATGGTATGCACTCTCTTAGTACCATCAATCAGGCAGAATAGCAATGATGGTGTGCAATAACTTAGTACCATCAATCAGGCGAAATATCATTGATGGTGTGCAATCTCATAGTACCATCAATCAGGCGGAATATCAATGATGGTGTGCAATCTTTTAATACCATCAATCAGGCGGAATATCAATAATGTTGTGCAATCGCTTAGTACCACCAATCAGGCGAAATATCAATGATGGTGTGCAATCTCTTTATACCATCAATCAGGCGGAATATCAATGATGATGTGCAATCTCTTAGTACCATCAATCAGGCGGAATATCAATGATGTTGTGCAATCTCTTATTACCATCAATCAGGCGGAATATCAATGCTGGTGTGCAATCTCTTAATACTATCAATCAGGCGGAATATCAATGATTGTGTGCACTCTCTTAGTACCATCAATCAGGCGGAATATCAATGCTGGTGTGTAATCTCTTAGTACCATCAATCAGGCGGAATAAACATTGATCTGTGCAATCTCTATACCATCAATCAGGCGGAGTATCAATGATGGTGTGCAATCCTTAGTACCATCAATCAGGCGGAATATCAATGATGTTGTGCAATCTCTTAATACCTCAATCAGGCGGAATTCATGATGGTGTGCAATCCTTAGTACCATCAACAGGCGGAATATCAATGATGTGTGCATCCTTAATACCATCAATCAGGCGGAATATCAATGATTGTGAACTTAGCCACATCACGAATATCAGATGGTGTGCAATCTCTTAGTACCATCAATCAGGCGGAATATCAATGATGGTGTGCAATCACTTAGTACCATCAATCTGGCGTAATATCAATGATGGTGTGCAATCTCTTAATAACATCAATCAGGCGGAATATCAATGGTGGTGTGCAATATCTTAGTACCATCAATCAGGCTGAATATCAATGATGGTGTGCAATCTCTTAGTACCATCAATCAGGCGGAATATCAATGATAGTGTGGAATCTCTTAGTATCACCAATCAGGCGGAATATCAATGATGTTGTGCAATCTCTTAATACAATCAATCAGGCGGAATATCAATGATGGTGTGTAATCTCTTAATACCATCAATCATACGGAATATAAATGATGGTGTGCAATCTCTTAGTACCATCAATCAGGCGGAATATCAATGATGGTGTGCAATCTCTTAATACATTCAAACAGGCGGAATATCAATGATGGTGTGCAATCACTTAATACCATCAATCAGGCGGAATATCAATGATTGTATGTAATCTCTTAGTACCATCAATCACGCAGAATATCAATGATGGTGTTTAATCCCTTAGTACTATCAATCAGGCGGAATATCAGTAATGGTGTGCAATCACTTAGTACCATCAATCAGGGGTAATATCAATGATGTTGTGCAATCTCTTAATACCAGCAATCAGGCGGAATATCAATGGTGGTGTGCAATATCTTAGTACCTTCAATCAGGCTGAATATCAATGATGGTTTGCAATCTCTTAGTACCATCAATCAGGCGGAATATCAATGATAGTGTGGAATCTCTTAGTACCACCAATCAGGCGGAATATCAATGATGTTGTGCAATCTCTTAATACAATCAATCAGGCGGAATATCAATGATGGTGTGTAATCTCTTAGTACCATCAATCATACGGAATATAAATGATGGTGTGCAATCTCTTAGTACCATCAATCAGGCGGAATATCAATGATGGTGTGCAATCTCTTAGTACCATCAATCAGGCGGAATAGCAATGATGTTGTGCAATCTCTTAGTACCATCAATCAGGCTGAATATCAATGATGGTGTGCAATCTCTTAATTCTATCAATCAGGCGGAATATCAATGATGGTATGCACTCTCTTAGTACCATCAATCTGGCGGAATATCAATGATGGTATGTAATCTCTTAGTACCATCAATCAGGCGGAATATCAATGATGGTGTGCAATCACTTAGTACGATCAATCAGGTTGGATATCAATGATGGTGTGCAATATCTTAATACCATCAATCAGGCGGAATAGCAATGATTGTATGTAATCTCTTAGTACCATCAATCAGGTGGAATAACAATGATGGTGTGCAATCTCTTAGTATCCTCAATCAGGCGGAATATCACTGATATTGTGCAATCTCTTTATACCATCAATCAGGCGGAATATCAATGATGGTGTGCAATCTCTTAGTACCATCAATCATGCGGAATATAAATGATGGTGTGTAATCTCTTAGTACCATCAATCAGGCGGAATATCAAGGATGGTGTTCAATCTCTTAATACTACTAATCAGGCGGAATATCAATGATGGTTTGCACTCTCTTAGTACCATCAATCAGGAGGAATATCAATGATGGTGTGTAATCTCTTAGTACCATCAATCAGGTGGAATATCATTGATGGTGTGCATTCTCATAGTACCATCAATCAGGCGGAATATCAATGATGGTGTGTAATCTCTTAGTACTATCAATCAGGCGGAATATCAATGATGGTGTGCAATGTCATAGTACCATCAATCAGGCGGAATATCAATGATGGTGTGCAATCGCTTAGTACCATCAGTCAGGTGGAATATCATTGATGGGGTGCAATCTCTTAATACCATCAATCAGGCGGAATATCAATGATGCTGTGCAATCTCTTTGTACCATCAATCAGGCGGAATATCAATGATGGTGTGCAATCTCTTAATACCATCAATCAGGCGGAATATCAATGATATAGTGCAATCTGTTAGTGCATTCAGTCAGGGGGAATATCAATGATGGTATGTAATCTCTTAGTGCCATAATCAGGCGGAATATCAGTGATGTTGTGCAATCTCTTAATACCATCAATCAGGCGGAATATCAATGATGGTGTGCAATCTCTTAATACCATCAATCAGGCGGAATATCAATGATTGTATGTAATCTCTTAGTACCATCAATCAGGCGGAATATCAATGATGTTGTGCAATCTCTTAATACCATCAATCAGGCGGAATATCAAAGATGGTTTGCAATCTCTAAGTACCATCAATCAGGCGGAATATCAATGATAGTGTGCAATTACTTAGTACCATCAATCAGGCGAAATATCATTGATGGTGTGCAATCTCATAGTACCATCAATCTGGCGGAATATCAATGATGGTGTGCAATCTCTTAATGCCATCTATCAGGCGGAATATCAATGATGTTGTGCAATCTCTTAGTACCACCAATCAGGCGAAAGATCAATGATGGTGTGCAATCTCTTTATACCATCAATCAGGCGGAATATCAATGATGGTGTGCAATCTCTTAGAACCATCAATCATGCGGAATATAAATGATGGTGTGTAAACTCTTAGTACCATCAATCAGGCGGAATATCAATGATGGTGTGCAATCTCTTAGTACCATCAATCCTGCGGAATATCAATGATGTTGTGCAATCTCTTATTACCATCAATCAGGCGGAATATCAATGATGGTGTGTAATACCTTAGTACCATAAATCACGCAGAATATCAATGATGGTGTGCAATCTCATAGTACCATAAATCACGCAGAATATCAATGTTGGTGTTTAATCTCTTAGTATCATCAATCAGGCTGAATATCAATGATGGTGTGCAATCTCTTAGTACCATCAATCAGGCGGAATATCAATGATAGTGTGTACTCTCTTAGTACCATCAATCCGGCGGAATATCAATGATGGTGGGCTATCTCTTAGTACCATCAATCAAGCGGAATATCAATGATGGTGTGCAATCTCTTAGTACCATCAATCAGGCGGAATATCAATGATGGTGTGCAATCACTTAGTAACATCAATCAGGCGGAATATCAGTGATGGTGTGCAATTTCTTAGTACATTCAATCAGGCGGAATAACAATGATATAGTGCAATCTGTTAGTGCATTCAGTCAGGGGGGATATCAATGATGGTATGTAATCTCTTAATGCCTTCAATCAGGCGGAATATCAGTGATGTTGTGCAATCTCTTAATACCATCAATCAGGCGGAATATCAATGATGGTGTGCAATCACTTAGTACCATCAATCAGGCGGAATATTAATGATGGTGTGTAATATCTTAGTACCATCAATCAGGCGGAATATCAATGATGGTGTGCACTCTCTTAATACCATCAATCATGCGGAATATCAATGAGGGTGTGTAATCACTTAGTACCATCAATCAGGCGGAATATCAATGATGTTGTGCAATCTCTTAGTACCATCAATCAGGCGGAATATCAATGATGGTGTGAAATCTCTTAATACCATCAATCAGGCGGAATATCAATGATGGTATGCAATCTCTTAGTACCATCAATCAGGCGGAATATCAATGATGGTGTGCACTCTCTTAGTACCATCAATCATGCGGAATATCAATGATGGTGTGTAATCTCTTAGTACCATCAATCAGGCGGAATATCAATGATGGTGTGCAATCTCTTAGTACCATCAATCAGGCGGAATATCAATGATGGTGTGCAATCTCTTAATACTATCAATCAGGCGGAATATCAATGATGTTGTGCAATCTCTTAGTAGCATCAATCAGGCGAAATATCAATGATGGTGTGCAATCTCTTAGTACCATCAATCAGGCGGAATATCAATGATGGTGTGCAATCTCTTAGTACCATCAATCAGGCGGAATATCAATGATGTTGTGCAATCACTTAGTACCATCAATCAGGCGGAATATCAATGATGGTGTGTAATATCTTAGAACCATCAATCAGGCGGAATATCAATGATGGTGTGCACTCTCTTAGTACCATCAATCATGCGGAATATCAATGAGGGTGTGTAATCTCTTAGTACCATCAATCAGGCGGAATATCAATGATGTTGTGCAATCTCTTAGTACCATCAATCAGGCGGAATATCAATGATGGTGTGCAATCTCTTAATACCATCAATCAGGCGAAATAACAATGATGGTATGCACTCTCTATGTACCATCAATCAGGCGGAATATCAATGGTGGTGTGCAATAACTTAGTACCATCAATCAGGCGAAATATCATTGATGGTGCCAAATCTCATAGTACCATCAATCAGGCGGAATATCAATGATGGTGTGCAATCTCTTAATACCATCAATCAGGCGGAATATCAATGATGTTGTGCAATATCTTAGTACCACCAATCAGGCGAAATATCACTGATGGTGTGCAATCTCTTTATACAATCATTCAGGCGGAATATCAATTAGGGTGTGCAATCTCTTAGTACCATCAATCATGCGGAATATAAATGATGGTGTGTAATCTCTTAGTACCATCAATCAGGCGGAATATCAATGATGGTGTACAATCGCTTAGTACCATCAATCAGGCGGAATATCAATGATGTTGTGCAATCTCTTAATACTATCAATCAGTCGGAATATCAATGATGGTGGGCAATCTCTTAGTACCATCAATCAGGCGGAATATCAATGATGGTGTACAATCACTTAATACCATCAATCAGGCGGAAAATCAATGATTGTATGTAATCTCTTAGTACCGTCAATCAGGCGGAATATCAATGATGGTGTGCAATCTCTTAGTACCATCAATAAGACGGAATATCAATGATGGTGTGCAATCTCTTAGTACCATCAATCAGGCGGAATATCAATGATGGTGTGCAATCTCTTAATACCATCAATCAGGCGGAATATCAATGGTGGTGTGCAATATCTTAGTACCATCAATCAGGCGAATATCAATGATGGTTTGCAATCTCTTAGTACCATCAATCAGGCGGAATATCAATGATAGTGTGGAATCTCTTAGTATCACCAATCTGGCGGAATATCAATGATGTTGTGCAATCTCTTAATACAATCAATCAGGCGGAATATCAATGATGGTGTGTAATATCTTATTACCATCAATCACACGGAATATCAATGATGGCGTGCAATCTCTTAGTACCATCAATCATGCGGAATATAACAGATGGTGTGTAATCTCTTAGTACCATCAATCAGGCGGAATATCAATGATGGTGTGCAATCTCATAGTACCATCAATCAGGCTGAATATCAATGATGGTGTGCAATATGTTAGTACCATCAATCAGGCGGAATATCAATGATGGTGTGCAATCTCTTAATACCATCAATCTGGCGTAATATCAATGATTGTATGTAATCTTTTAGTACCATAAATCACGCAGAATATCAATGTTGGTTTTTAATCTCTTAGTATCATCAATCAGGCGGAATATCAATGATGGTGTGCAATATCTTAGTACCATCAATCAGGCGGAATATCAATGATAGTGTGTACTCTCTTAGTACCATCAATCAGGCTGAATATCAATGATGGTGTGCAATCTCTTAGTACCACCAATCAGGCTGAATATCAATGATGGTGTGCAATCTCTTAATACCATCAATCAGTCGGAATATCAATGATGGTGTGCAATCTCTTAGTACCATCAATCAGGTGGAATATCAATGATGGTGTGCAATCTCTTAGTACCATCAATCAGGCGGAATATCATTGATGGTGTGCAATCTCTTAATACCATCAATCACACGGAATATCAATGATGGTGTGCAATCTCTTAGTACCTTCAATCAGGCGGAATATCAATGATGGTGTGCAATATCTTAGTACCATCAATCAGGCGGAATATCAATGATGGTGTGTAATCTCTTAGTACCATCAATCAGGCGGACTATCAATGATGGTGTGCAATCTCTTAGTATCATCAATCAGGCGGAATATCAGTGATAGTGTGGAATCTCTTAGTACCACCAATCAGGCGGAATATCAATGATATTGTGCAATCTCTTAATACAATCAATCAGGCGGAATATCAATGATGGTGTGTAATATATTAGTACCATGAATCAGGCGGAATATCAATGATGGTGTGCAATCTCTTAATACCATCAATCAGGCGGAATATCAATGATGGTGTGCAATCTCTTAATACCATCAATCAGGCGGAATATCAATGATTGTATGTAATCACTTAGTACCATCAAATAGGCGGAATAACAATGATGGTATGCACTCTCTTAATACCATCAATCAGGCGGAATATCAATGATGGTGTGTAATCTCTTAGTACCATCAATCAGGCGGAATATCAATGATGTTGTGCAATCTCTTATTACCATCAATCAGGCGGAATATCAATGATGGTATGCACTCTCTTAATACCATCAATCAGGCGGAATATCAATGATGGTGTGTAATCTCTTAGTACCATCAATCAGGCGGAATATCATTGATGGTGTGCAATCACATAGTACCTTCAATCAGGCGGAATATCAATGATGGTGTGTAATCTCTTAGTACCATCAATCAGGCGGAATATCAATGTTGGTGTGCTATCACATAGTACCATCAATCAGGCGGAATATCAATAATGGTGTGCAATATGTTAGTACCATCAATCAGGCGGAATATCAATGCTGGTGTACAATCGCTTAGTACCATCAATCAGGCGGAATATCAATGATTTTGTGCAATCTCTTAATACCATCAATCAGGCGGAATATCAATGATGGTGTGCAATCACTTAATACCATCAATCAGGCGGAATATCAATGATTGTATGTAATATCTTAGTACCATCAATCACGCATAATATCAATGATGGTGTTTAATCTCTTAGTACCATCAATCAGGCGGAATATCAATGATGGTGAGCAATCTCTTAGTACCATCTATAAGGCGGAATATCAATGATGGTTTGCAATCTCTTAGTACCATCAATCAGGCGGAATATCAATGATAGTGTGGATTCTCTTAGTACCACCAATCAGGCGGAATATCAATGATGTTGTGCAATCTCTTAATACAATCAATCAGGCTGAATAGCAATGATGGTGTGTAATATCTTAGTACCATCAATCAGGCGGAATATCAATGATGGTGTGCAATCTCATAGTACCATAAATCACGCAGAATATCAATGTTGGTGTTTAATCTCTTAGTATCATCAATCAGGCGGAATATCAATGATGGTGTGCAATCTCTTAGTATCATCAATCAGGCGGAATATCAATGATGGTGTGTACTCTCTTAGTACCATCAATCAGGCTGAATATCAATGATGGTGTGCAATATATTAGTACCACCAATCAGGCGGAATATCAATGATGGTGTGCAATCTCTTAATAACATCAATCAGGCGAAATATCAATGATGGTGTGCAATCTCTTAGTACCATCAATCAGGCGGAATATCAATGATGGTGTGCAATCACTTAGTAACATCAATCAGGCGGAATATCAATGATGGTGTGCATCTCTTAGTACCATCAATCAGGCGGAATATCAATGATGGTGTGCAATCTCTTAATACATCAATCAGGCGGAATATCAATGATGGTGTGCAATCACTTAGTACCATCAATCAGGCGGAATATCAATGATGGTGTGCAATCTCTTAGTACCATCAATCAGGCGGAATATCAATGATGGTGTGCAATCTCTTAGTACCATCAATCATGCGGAATATCAATGATGGTGTGCAATCTCTTAGTACCATCAATCAGGCGGAATATCAATGATGGTGTGCAATCTCTTAGTACCATCAATCAGGCGGAATATCAATGATGGTGTGCAATCTCTTAATACCATCAATCAGGCGGAATATCAATGATGGTGTGCAATCTCTTAGTACCATCAATCAGGCGGAATATCAATGATGGTGTGCAATCTCTTAGTACCATCAATCAGGCGAAATATCATTGATGGTGCAATCTCTTAGTACCATCAATCAGGCGGAATATCAATGATGGTGTGCAATCTCTTAATACCATCAATCAGGCGGAATATCAATGATGTTGTGCAATCTCTTAGTACCATCAATCAGGCGAAATATAATGATGGTGTGCAATCTCTTAATACCATCAATCAGGCGGAATATCAATGATGGTGTGCAATCTCTTAGTACCATCAATCAGGCGGAATATCAATGATGGTGTGCAATCTCTTAATACCATCAATCAGGCGGAATATCAATGATGGTGTGCAATCTCTTAGTACCATCAATCAGGCGGAATATCAATGATGGTGTGTAATCTCTTAGTACCATCAATCAGGCGGAATATCAATGATGGTGTGCAATCTCATAGTACCATCAATCAGGCGGAATATCAATGATGGTGTGCAATATTTTAGTACCATCAATCAGGCGGAATATCAATGCTGGTGTACAATCGCTTAGTACCATCAATCAGGCGGAATATCAATGATGTTGTGCAATCTCTTAATACCATCAATCAGGCGGAATATCAATGATGGTGTGCAATCTCTTAGTACCATCAATCAGGCGGAATATCAATGATGGTGTGCAATCACTTAATACCATCAATCAGGCGGAATATCAATGATTGTATGTAATCTCTTAGTACCATCAATCACGCAGAATATCAATGATGGTGGTTAATCTCTTAGTACCATCAATCAAGCGGAATATCAATGATGGTGTGCAATCTCTTAGTACCATCAATCAGGCGTAATATCAATGTTGGTGTGCAATCTCTTAATACCATCAATCAGGCGGAATATCAATGGTGGTGTGCAATATCTTAGTACCATCAATCAGGCGGAATATCAATGATGGTTTGCAATCTCTTAGTACCATCAATCAGGCGGAATATCAATGATACTGTGGAATCTCTTAGTACCACCAATCAGGCGGAATATCAATGATGTTGTGCAATCTCTTAATACAATCAATCAGGCTGAATATCAATGATGGTGTGTAATATCTTAGTACCATCAATCACACGGAATATCAGTTATGGCGTGCAATCTCTTAGTACCATCAATCCTGCGGAATATAACAGATGGTGTGTAATCTCTTAGTACCATCAATCAGGCGGAATATCAATGATGGTGTGCAATCTCATAGTACCATAAATCACGCAGAATATCAATGATGGTTTTTATTCTCTTAGTATCATCAATCAGGCGGAATATTAATGATGGTGTGCAATCTCTTAGTATCATCAATCAGGCGGAATATCAATGATGGTGAGTACTCTCTTAGTACCACCAATCAGGCGGAATATCAATGATGGTGTGCAATCTCTTAGTACCACCAATCAGGCGGAATATCATTGATGGTGTGCAATCTCTTAATACCATCAATCAGGCGGAATATCGATGATGGTGTGCAATCTCTTAGTACCATCAATCAGGCGGAATATCAATGATGGTGTGCAATCACTTAGTAACATCAATCAGGCGGAATATCAATGATGGTGTGCAATCCCTTAGTACCATCAATCTGGCGGAATATCAATGATGGTGTGCAATCTCTGAGTACCATCAATCAGGCGGAATATCAGTGATGGTGTGTAATCTCTTAGTACCATCAATCAGGCGGAATATCAATGATGTTGTGCAATCTCTTAGTACCATCAATCAGGCGGAATATCAATGATGGTATGCACTCTCTAAGTACCATCAATCAGGCGGAATATCAATGATGGTGTGCAATAACTTAGTACCATCAATCAGGCGAAATATCATTGATGGTGCGCAATCTCATAGTACCATCAATCAGGCGGAATATCAATGATGGTGTACAATCTCTTAATACCATCAATCAGGCGGAATATCAATGATGTTGTGCAATCTCTTAGTACCACCAATCAGGCGAAATATCAATGATGGTGTGCAATCTCTTTATACCATCAATCAGGCGGAATATCAATGATGGTGTGCAATCTCTTAGTACCATCAATCATGCGGAATATAAATGATGGTGTGCAATCTCTTAATACTATCAATCATGCGGAATATCAATGATGGTATGCACTCTCTTAATACCATCAATCAGGCGGAATATCAATGATGGTGTGTAATCTCTTAGTACCATCAATCAGGCGGAATATCATTGATGGTGTGCAATCTCATAGTACCATCAATCAGGCAGAATATCAATGATGGTGTGCAATATTTTAGTACCATCAATCAGGCGGAATATCAATGCTGGTGTACAATCGCTTAGTACCATCAATCAGGCGGAATATCAATGATGTTGTGCAATCTCTTAATACCATCAATCAGGCGGAATATCAATGATGGTGTGCAAATCTCTTAGTACCATCAATCAGGCGGAATATCAATGATGGTGTGCAATCACTTAATACCATCAATCAGGCGGAATATCAATGATTGTATGTAATCTCTTAGTACCATCAATCACGCAGAATATCAATGATGGTGGTTAATCTCTTAGTACCATCAATCAGGCGGAATATCAATGTTGGTGTGCAATCTCTTAATACCATCAATCAGGCGGAATATCAATGGTGGTGTGCAATATCTTAGTACCATCAATCAGGCGGAATATCAATGATGGTTTGCAATCTCTTAGTACCATCAATCAGGCGGAATATCAATGATACTGTGGAATCTCTTAGTACCATCAATCAGGCGGAATATCAATGATTTTGTGCAATCTCTTAATACAATCAATCAGGCTGAATATCAATGATGGTGTGTAATATCTTAGTACCATCAATCACACGGAATATCAATTATGGCGTGCAATCTCTTAGTACCCTCAATCCTGCGGAATATAACAGATGGTGTGTAATCTCTTAGTACCATCAATCTGGCGGAATATCAATGATGGTGTGCAATCTCATGGTACCATAAATCACGCAGAATATCAATGATGGTGTTTATTCTCTTAGTATCATCAATCAGGCGGAATATCAATGATGGTGTGCAATCTCTTAGTATCATCAATCAGGCGGAATATCAATGATGGTGAGTACTCTCTTAGTACCATCAATCAGGCGGAATATCAATGATGGTGTGCAATCTCTTAGTACCACCAATCAGGCGGAATATCATTGATGGTGTGCAATCTCTTAATACCATCAATCAGGCGGAATATCGATGATGGTGTGCAATCTCTTAGTACCATCAATCAGGCGGAATATCAATGATGGTGTGCAATCACTTAGTAACATCAATCAGGCGGAATATCAATGATGGTGTGCAATCCCTTAGTACCATCAATCAGGCGGAATATCAATGATGGTGTGCAATCTCTTAGTACCATCAATCAGGCGGAATATCAATGATGGTGTGCAATTTCTTAGTACATTCAATCAGGCAGAATAACAATGATATAGTTCAATCTGTTAGTGCATTCAGTAAGGGGGAATATCAATGAGGGTGTGTAATCTCTTAGTACCATCAATCAGGCGGAATATCAATGATGTTGTGCAATCTCTTAGTACCATCAATCAGGCGGAATATCAATGATGGTGTGCAATCTCTTAATACCATCAATCAGGCGAAATAACAATGATGGTATGCACTCTCTAAGTACCATCAATCAGGCGGAATATCAATGATGGTGTGCAATCTCTTAATACCATCAATCTGGCGAAATAACAATGATGGTATGCACTCTCTAAGTACCATCAATCAGGCGGAATATCAATGGTGTTGTGCAATAACTTAGTACCATCAATCAGGCGAAATATCATTGATGGTGCGAAATCTCATAGTACCATCAATCAGGCGAAATATCAATGATGGTGTGCAATCTCTTAATACCATCAATCAGGCGGAATATCAATGATGTTGTGCAATCTCTTAGTACCACCAATCAGGCGAAATATCAATGATGGTGTGCAACTCTTTATACATCAATCAGGCGGAATATCAATGAGGTGTGCAATCTCTTAGTACCATCAATCAGCGGAATAAATGATGGGTGTAATCCTTAGTACCATCAATCAGGCGGAATATCAATGATGGTGTCAATCGCTTAGTACCATAATCAGGCGGAATATCAATGATGTGTGCAATCTCTTAATACATCAATCAGCGGAATATCAATGATGTGGCAATCTCTTAGTACCATCAATCAGGCGGATATCAATGATGGTGTGCAATCACTTAATACCATCAATCAGGCGGAAATCAATGATTGTGTAATCTCTTAGTACCATCAATCACGCAGAATATCAATGATGTGTTTAATCCTAGACCATCAATCACGAATATCATATGGTGCAATCTTAGTACCATCAATACGGAATATCAATGATGGTGTGCAATCTCTTAGTACCATCAATCAGGCGTAATATCAATGATGGTGTGCAATCTCTTAATACCATCAATCAGGCGGAATATCAATGGTGGTGTGCAATATCTTAGTACCATTAATCAGGCGAATATCAATGATGGTGTGCAATCTCTTAGTACCATCAATCAGGCGGAATATCAATGATAGTGTGGAATCTCTTAGTACCACCAATCTGGCGGAATATCAATGATGTTGTGCAATCTCTTAATACAATCAATCAGGCGGAATATCAATGATGGTGTGTAATATCTTAGTACCATCAATCACACGGAATATCAATGATGGCGTGCAATCTCTTAGTACCATCAATCATGCGGAATATAACAGATGGTGTGTAATCTCTTAGTACCATCAATCAGGCGGAATATCAATGATGGTGTGCAATCTCATAGTACCATCAATCAGGCTGAATATCAATGATGGTGTGCAATCTCATAGTACCATCAATCAGGCGGAATATCAATGATGGTGTGCAATCTCTTAATACCATCAATCAGGCGGAATATCAATGATTGTATGTAATCACTTAGTACCATCAAACAGGCGGAATATCAATGACAGTGTGCAATCTCTTTATATCATCAATCAGGCGGAATATCAATGATGGTGTGCAATTTCTTAGTACCATCAATCAGGCGGAATATCAATGATGTTGTGCAATCTCTTAGTACCATCAATCAGGCGGAATATCTATGATGGTGTGCAATCTCTTAATACTATCAATCAGGCGGAATATCATTGATGGTATGCACTCTCTTAGTACCATCAATCAGGCGGAATATCAATGATGGTGTGTAATCTCTTAGTACCATCAATCAGGCTGAATATCAATGATGGTGTGCAATCTCATAGTACCATCAATCAGGCGGAATATCAATGATGGTGTATAATCTCTTAGTACCATCAATCAGGCGGAATATCAATGATGGTGTGAAATCTCATAGTACCATCAATCAGGCGGAATATCAATGATGGTGTGCAATCACTTAGTACCATCAATCAGGCGGAATATCAATGATGGTGTGTAATATGTTAGTACCATCAATCAGGCGGAATATCAATGATGGTGTGTAATCTCTTATTACCATCAATCAGGCGGAATATCAATGATGGTGTGCAATCTCTTAGTAACATCAATCATGCGGAATATAACAGATGGTGTGTAGTCTCTTAGTACCATCAATCAGGCGGAATATCAATGATGGTGTGCAATCTCATAGTACCATCAATCAGGCTGAATATCAATGATGGTGTGCAATATGTTAGTACCATCAATCAGGCGGAATATCAATGATGGTGTGCAATCTCTTAATACCATCAATCTGGCGTAATATCAATGATTTTATGTAATCTCTTAGTACCATAACTCACGCAGAATATCAATGTTGGTTTTTAATCTCTTAGTATCATCAATCAGGCGGAATATCAATGATGGTGTGCAATATCTTAGTACCATCAATCAGGCGGAATATCAATGATAGTGTGTACTCTCTTAGTACCATCAATCAGGCGGAATATCAATGATGGTGTGCAATCTCTTAGTACCACCAATCAGGCTGAATATCAATGATGGTGTGCAATCTCTTAATACCATCAATCAGTCGGAATATCAATGATGGTGTGCAATCTCTTAGTACCATCAATCAGGTGGAATATCATTGATGGTGTGCAATCTCTTAATACCATCAATCAGGCGGAATATCAATGATGGTGTGCACTCTCTTAATACCCTCAATCACACGGAATATCAATTATGGTGAGCAATCACTTAGTACCATCAATCAGGCGGAATATCAATGATGGTGTGCAATCTCTTAGTACAATCAATCAGGCGGACTATCAATGATGGTGTGCAATCTCTTAGTATCATCAATCAGGCGGAATATCAGTGATAGTGTGGAATCTCTTAGTACCACCAATCAGGCGGAATGTCAATGATATTGTGCAATCGCTTAATACAATCAATCAGGCGGAATATCAATGATGGTGTTTAATATATTAGTACCATGAATCAGGCGGAATATCAATGATGGTGTGCAATCTCTTAATACCATCAATCAGGCGGAATATCAATGATGGTGTGCAATCACTTAATACCATCAATCAGGCGGAATATCAATGATTGTATGTAATCACTTAGTACCATCAAACAGGCGGAATAACAATGATGGTGTGCAATCTCTTAGTACCATCAATCAGGCGGAATATCATTGACAGTGTGCAATCTCTTTATATCATCAATCAGGCGGAATATCAATGATGGTGTGCAATCTCTTAGTACCATCAATCAGGCGGAATATTATTGATGTTGTGCAATCTCTTAGTACCATCAATCAGGCGGAATATCAATGATGGTGTGCAATCTCTTAATACTATTAATCAGGCGGAATATCATTGATGGTATGCACTCTCTTAGTACCATCAATCAGGCGGAATATCAATGATGGTGTGTAATGTCTTAATACCATCAATCAGGCGGAATATCATTGACAGTGTGCAATCTCTTTATATCATCAATCAGGCTGAATATCATTGATGGTGTGCAATCTCATAGTACCATCAATCAGGCGGAATATCAATGATGGTGTATACTCTCTTAGTACCATCAATCAGGCGGAATATCAATGATGGTGTGCAATCTCATAGTACCATCAATCAGGCGGAATATCATTGATGATGTGCAATCACTTAGTACCATCAATCAGGCGGAATATCATTGATGGTGTGTAATATGTTAGTACCATCAATCTGGCGTAATATCAATGATTGTATGTAATCTCTTAGTACCATAACTCACGCAGAATATCAATGTTGGTTTTTAATATCTTAGTATCATCAATCAGGCGGAATATCAATGATGGTGTGCAATATCTTAGTACCATCAATCAGGCGGAATATCAATGATAGTGTGTACTCTCTTAGTACCATCAATCAGGCGGAATATCAATGATGGTGTGCAATCTCTTAGTACCACCAATCAGGCTGAATATCAATGATGGTGTGCAATCTCTTAATACCATCAATCAGGCGGAATATCAATGATGGTGTGCAATCTCTTAGTACCATCAATCAGGCGGAATATCAATGATGGTGTGCAATCTCTTAGTACCATCAATCAGGCGGAATATCAATGATGGTGTGCAATCACTTAATACCATCAATCACACGGAATATCAATGATGGTGTGCAATCTCTTAGTACCATCAATCAGGCGGAATATCAATGATGGTGTGCAATCTCTTAGTACCATCAATCAGGCGGAATATCAATGATGGTGTGCAATCTCTTAGTACCATCAATCAGGCGGACTATCAATGATGGTGTGCAATCTCTTAATATCATCAATCAGGCGGAATATCAATGATAGTGTGGAATCTCTTAGTACCACCAATCAGGCGGAATATCAATGATGTTGTGCAATCTCTTAATACAATCAATCAGGAGGAATATCAATGATGGTGTGTAATATATTAGTACCATCAATCAGGCGGAATATCAATGATGGTGTGCAATCTCTTAATACCATCAATCAGGCGGAATATCAATGATGGTGTGTAATATATTAGTACCATCAATCAAGCGGAATATCAATGATGGTGTGCAATCTCTTAGTACCATCAATCAGGCGGAATATCAATGATGGTGTGCAATCTCTTAATACCATCAATCAGGCGGAATATCAATGATTGTATGTAATCTCTTAGTACCATCAATCAGGCGGAATAACAATGATGGTGTGCAATCTCTTAGTACCATCAATCAGGCGGAATATCAGTGACAGTGTGCAATCTCTTTATACCATCAATCAGGCGGAATATCAAGGATGGTGTGCAATCTCTTAGTACCATGAATCAGGCGGAATATCAATGATGTTGTGCAATCTCTTAATACCATGAATCAGGCGGAATATCAATAATGGTGTGCAATCTCTTAATACCATCAATCCGGCGAAATATCAATGATGTTGTGCAATCTCTGAGTATCATCAATCAGACGGAATATCAATGATGGTGTGCAATCTCTTAGTACCATCAATCAGGCGGAATATCAATGATGGTGTGCAATCTCTTAATACCGTCAATCACACGGAATATCAATGATGGTGTGCAATCTCTTAGTACCATCAATCAGGCGGACTATCAATGATGGTGTGCAATCTCTTAGTACCATCAATCAGGCGGAATATCAATGATGGTGTGCAATCTCTTAATACTATCAATCAGTCGGAATATCAATGATGGTATGCACTCTCTTAGTACCATCAATCAGGCGGAATATCAATGATGGTGTGTAATCTCTTAGTACCGTCAATCAGGCGGAATATCAATGATGGTGAGCAATCACATAGTACCATCAATCAGGCGGAATATCAATGATGGTGTATAATCTCTTAGTACCATCAATCAGGCGGAATATCAATGATGGTGTGCAATCTCATAGTTCCATCAATCAGGCAGAATATCAATGATGGTGTGCAATATGTTAGTACCATCAATCAAGCGGAATATCAATGATGGTGTGCAATCGCTTAGTACCATCAATCAGGCGGAATATCAATGATGGTGTGCAATCTCTTATTACCATGAATCAGGCGGAATATCAATGATGGTATGCACTCTCTTAGTACCATCAATCAGGCGGAATATCAATGATGGTGTGTAATCTCTTAGTACCGTCAATCAGGCGGAATATCAATGATGGTGTGCAAACACATAGTACCATCAATCAGCCGGAATATCAATGATGGTGTATAATCTTTTAGTACCATCAATCAGGCGGAATATCAATGATGGTGTGCAATCTCTTAGTACCATCAATCAGGCGGAATATCAATGATGGTGTGTAATATATTAGTACCATCAATCAGGCGGAATATCAATGATGGTGTGCAATCACTTAATACCATCAATCAGGCGGAATATCAATGATTGTATGTAATCTCTTAGTACCATCAATCACGCAGAATATCAATGATTGTGTTTAATCTCATAGTACCATCAATCAGGCGGAATATCAATTATGGTGTGCAATAAATTAAAACCCTCAATCAAGCGGAATATCAATGATGGTGTGTAATCTCTTAGTACCATCAATCAGGTGGAATATCAATGATGGTGTTTAATCTCTTAGTACCATCAATCAGGCGAATATCAATGATGGTGTGTAATATGTTAGTACCATCAATCAGGCGGAATATCAATGATGGTGTGCAATCTCTTAATACCATGAATCAGGCGGAATATCAATAATGATGTGCAATCTCTTAGTACCATCAATCAGGCGGAATATCAATGATGGTGTGCAATCACTTAATACCATCAATCAGGCGGAATATCAATGATTGTATGTAATCTCTTAGTACCATCAATCACGCAGAATATCAATGATGGTGTTTAATCTCATAGTACCATCAATCAGTCGGAATATCAATTATGGTGTGCAATAAATTAAAACCCTCAATCAAGCGGAATATCAACGATGGTGTGTAATCTCTTAGTACCATCAATCAGGTGGAATATCAATGATGGTGTTTAATCTCTTAGTACCATCAATCAGGCGGAATACCAATGATGGTGTGCAATCACTTAGTACCATCAATCAGGCGGAATATCAATGATGGTGTGTAATATGTTAGTACCATCAATCAGTCGGAATATCAATGATGGTGTGTAATCTCTTAGTACCATCAATCAGGCGGAATATCAATGATGGTGTGCAATCTCTTAGTACCATCAATCATGCGGAATATCAATGATGGTGTGCAATCTCTTAGTACCATCAATCAGGCGGAATATCAATGATGGTGCGTAATCACTAGGCACCTTTAATCAGGCGGAATATCAATAATGGTGCGCAATCTCTTAGCGAATTCAATCAGTCGGAATATCAATGATGTTGTGCAATAACTTAGTACTATCAATCAGGCGGAATATCAATGACGTTGTGCAATCTCTTAATACCATCAATCAGGCGGAATATCATTAATGGTATGCACTCTCTTAGTACCATCAATCAGTCGGAATATCAATTATGGTGTGCAATCTCTTAGTACCATCAATCATGCGGAATATAAATGATGGTGGGTAATCTCTTAGTACCATCAATCAGGCGGAATATCAATGATGGTGTGCAATCTCTTAGTACCATCAATCAGGCGGAATATCAATGATGTTGTGCAATCTCTTACTACCATCAATCAGGCGGAATATCAATGATGGTGTGCAATCTCTTAATACTATCAATCAGGCGGAATATCATTGATGGTATGCACTCTCTTAGTACCATCAATCAGGCGGAATATCAATGATGGTCTGTAATCTCTTAGTACCATCAATAAGGCGGAATATCAATGATGGTGTGCAATCTCATAGTACCATCAATCAGGCGGAATATCAATGATGGTGTGCAATCTCTTAGTACCATCAATCAGGCGGAATATCAATGACAGTGTGCAATCTCTTTATACCATCAATCAGGCGGAATATCAATGATGGTGTGCAATATCTTAGTACCATCAATCAGGCGGAATATCAATGATGTTGTGCAATCTCTTAATACCATGAATCAGGCGGAATATCAATAATGGTGTGCAATCTCTTAATACCATCAATCAGGCGGAATATCAATGATGGTGTGCAATCAGTTAATACCATCAACTAGGCGGAATATCAATGATTGTATGTAATCTCTTAGTACCATCAATCACGCAGAATATCAATGATGGTGTTTAATCTCATAGTACCATCAATCAGACGGAATATCAATTATGGTGTGCAATAAATTAAAACCCTCAATCAAGCGGAATATCAACGATGGTGTGTAATCTCTTAGTACCATCAATCAGGTGGAATATCAATGATGGTGTTTAATCTCTTAGTACCATCAATCAGGCGGAATATCAATGATGGTGTGCAATCACTTAGTACCATCAATCAGGCGGAATATCAATGATGGTGTGTACTATGTTAGTAACATCAATCAGGCGGAATATCAATGATGGTGTGTAATCTCTTAGTAACATCAATCAGGCGGAATATCATTGATGGTGTGCAATCTCTTAGTACCATCAATCATGCGGAATATAACAGATGGTGTGTAATCTCTTAGTACCATCAATCAGGCGGAATATCAATGATGGTGTGCAATCTCATAGTACCATCAATCAGGCTGAATATCAATGATGGTGTGCAATATGTTAGTACCATCAATCAGGCGGAATATCAATGATGGTGTGCAATCTCTTAATACCATCAATCTGGCGTAATATTAATGATTGTATGTAATCTCTTAGTACCATAAATCACGCAGAATATCAATGTTGGTTTTTAATCTCTTAGTATCATCAATCAGGCGGAATATCAATGATGGTGTGCAATATCTTAGTACCATCAATCAGGCGGAATATCAATGATAGTGTGTACTCTCTTAGTACCATCAATCAGGCGGAATATCAATGATGGTGTGCAATCTCTTAGTACCACCAATCAGGCTGAATATCAATGATGGTGTGCAATCTCTTAATACCATCAATCAGGCGAAATATCAATGATGGTGTGCAATCTCTGAGTATCATCAATCAGACGGAATATCAATGATGGTGTGCAATCTCTTAGTACCATCAATCAGGCGGAATATCAATGATGGTGTGCAATCTCTTAATACCGTCAATCACACGGAATATCAATGATGGTGTGCAATCTCTTAGTACCATCAATCAGGCGGAATATCAATGATGGTGTGCAATCTCTTAGTACCATCAATCAGGCGGAATATCAATGATGGTGTGCAATCTCTTAATACTATCAATCAGTCGGAATATCAATGATGGTATGCACTCTCTTAGTACCATCAATCAGGCGGAATATCAATGATGGTGTGTAATCTCTTAGTACCGTCAATCAGGCGGAATATCAATGATGGTGAGCAATCACATAGTACCATCAATCAGGCGGAATATCAATGATGGTGTATAATCTCTTAGTACCATCAATCAGGCGGAATATCAATGATGGTGTGCAATCTCATAGTTCCATCAATCAGGCGGAATATCAATGATGGTGTGCAATATGTTAGTACCATCAATCAAGCGGAATATCAATGATGGTGTGCAATCGCTTAGTACCATCAATCAGGCGGAATATCAATGATGGTGTGCAATCTCTTATTACCATGAATCAGGCGGAATATCAATGATGGTATGCACTCTCTTAGTACCATCAATCAGGCGGAATATCAATGATGGTGTGTAATCTCTTAGTACCGTCAATCAGGCGGAATATCAATGATGGTGTGCAAACACATAGTACCATCAATCAGCCGGAATATCAATGATGGTGTATAATCTTTTAGTACCATCAATCAGGCGGAATATCAATGATGGTGTGCAATCTCTTAGTACCATCAATCAGGCGGAATATCAATGATGGTGTGTAATATATTAGTACCATCAATCAGGCGGAATATCAGTGATGGTGTGCAATCACTTAATACCATCAATCAGGCGGAATATCAATGATTGTATGTAATCTCTTAGTACCATCAATCACGCAGAATATCAATGATTGTGTTTAATCTCATAGTTCCATCAATCAGGCGGAATATCAATTATGGTGTGCAATAAATTAAAACCCTCAATCAAGCGGAATATCAACGATGGTGTGTAATCTCTTAGTACCATCAATCAGGTGGAATATCAATGATGGTGTTTAATCTCTTAGTACCATCAATCAGGCGAATATCAATGATGGTGTGTAATATGTTAGTACCATCAATCAGGCGGAATATCAATGATGGTGTGCAATCTCTTAATACCATGAATCAGGCGGAATATCAATAATGATGTGCAATCTCTTAGTACCATCAATCAGGCGGAATATCAATGATGGTGTGCAATCACTTAATACCATCAATCAGGCGGAATATCAATGATTGTATGTAATCTCTTAGTACCATCAATCACGCAGAATATCAATGATGGTGTTTAATCTCATAGTACCATCAATCAGTCGGAATATCAATTATGGTGTGCAATAAATTAAAACCCTCAATCAAGCGGAATATCAACGATGGTGTGTAATCTCTTAGTACCATCAATCAGGTGGAATATCAATGATGGTGTTTAATCTCTTAGTACCATCAATCAGGCGGAATACCAATGATGGTGTGCAATCACTTAGTACCATCAATCAGGCGGAATATCAATGATGGTGTGTAATATGTTAGTACCATCAATCAGTCGGAATATCAATGATGGTGTGTAATCTCTTAGTACCATCAATCAGGCGGAATATCAATGATGGTGTGCAATCTCTTAGTACCATCAATCATGCGGAATATCAATGATGGTGTGCAATCTCTTAGTACCATCAATCAGGCGGAATATCAATGATGGTGCGTAATCACTAGGCACCTTTAATCAGGCGGAATATCAATAATGGTGCGCAATCTCTTAGCGAATTCAATCAGTCGGAATATCAATGATGTTGTGCAATAACTTAGTACTATCAATCAGGCGGAATATCAATGACGTTGTGCAATCTCTTAATACCATCAATCAGGCGGAATATCATTAATGGTATGCACTCTCTTAGTACCATCAATCAGTCGGAATATCAATTATGGTGTGCAATCTCTTAGTACCATCAATCATGCGGAATATAAATGATGGTGGGTAATCTCTTAGTACCATCAATCAGGCGGAATATCAATGATGGTGTGCAATCTCTTAGTACCATCAATCAGGCGGAATATCAATGATGTTGTGCAATCTCTTACTACCATCAATCAGGCGGAATATCAATGATGGTGTGCAATCTCTTAATACTATCAATCAGGCGGAATATCATTGATGGTATGCACTCTCTTAGTACCATCAATCAGGCGGAATATCAATGATGGTGTGTAATCTCTTAGTACCATCAATAAGGCGGAATATCAATGATGGTGTGCAATCTCATAGTACCATCAATCAGGCGGAATATCAATGATGGTGTGTATCTCTTAGTACCATCAACTCAGGCGGAATATCAATGATGGTGTGCAATCTCATAGTACCATCAATCAGGCGGAATATCAATGATGGTGTGCAATATGTTAGTACCATCAATCAGGCGGAATATCAATGATGGTGTGCAATCGCTTAGTACCATCAATCAGGCGGAATATCAATGATGGTGTGCAATCTCTTAATACCATCAATCAGGCGGAATATCAATAATGATGTGCAATCTCTTAGTACCATCAATCAGGCGGAATATCAATGATGGTGTGCAATCACTTAATACCATCAATCAGGCGTAATATCAATGATTGTATGTAATCTCTTAGTACCATCAATCACGCAGAATATCAATGATGGTGTTTAATCTCATAGTACCATCAATCAGGCGGAATATCAATTATGGTGTGCAATAAATTAAAACCCTCAATCAAGCGGAATATCAACGATGGTGTGTAATCTCTTAGTACCATCAATCAGATGGAATATCAATTATGGTGTTTAATCTCTTAGTACCATCACTCAGGCGGAATTCCAATGATGGTGTGCAATCACTTAGTACCATCAATCAGGCGGAATATCAATGATGGTGTGTAATATGTTAGTAACATCAATCAGGCGGAATATCAATGATGGTGTGTAATCTCTTAGTACCATCAATCAGGGGGAATATCAATGATGGTGTGCAATCTCTTAGTACCATCAATCATGCGGAATATCAATGATGGTGTGCAATCTCTTAGTACCATCAATCAGGCGGAATATCAATGATGGTGCGTAATCACTAGGCTCCTTTAATCAGGCGGAATATCAATAATGGTGCGCAATCTCTTAGCGAATTCAATCAGTCGGAATATCAATGATGTTGTGCAATATCTTAGTACTATCAATCAGGCGGAATAGCAATGACGTTGTGCACTCTCTTAATACCATCAATCAGGCGGAATATCTTTAATGGTATGCACTCTCTTAGTACCATCAATCAGGCGGAATATCATTTATGGTGTGCAATAACTTAAAACCCTTAATCAGGCGGAATATCAATGATGGTGTGTAATCTCTTAGTACTATCAATCAGGCGGAATATCAATGATGGTGTTTAATGTCTTAGTACCATCAATCAGGCGGAATATCCATGATGGTGTGCAATCACTTAGTACCATCAATCAGTCGGAATATCAATGATGTTGTGTAATCTCTTAGTACCATCAATCAGGCGGAATATCAATGATGGTGTTTAATCTCTTAGTACCATCAATCAGGCGGAATATCAATGATGGTGTGCAATCTCTTAGTACCATCAATCAGGCGGAATATCAATGATGGTGCGTAATCACTAGGCACCTTTAATCAGGCGGAATATCAATGATGGTGTGCAATCACTTAGTACCATCAATCAGGCGGAATATCAATGATGGTGTGTAATATGTTAGTATCATCAATCAGGCGGAATATCAATGATGATGTGTAATCTCTTAGTACCGTCAATGAGCCGGAATATCAATGCTGGTATGCAATCTCTTAGTACCATCAATCAGGCGGAATATCAATGATGGTGCGTAATCACTAGGCACCTTTAATCAGGCGGAATATCAATAATGGTGCGCAATCTCTTAGCGCATTCAATCAATCGGAATATCAATGAGGGTGCGCAATCTCTTAGTACCATCAATCAGGCGGAATATCAATGTTGGTGTGCACTCTCTTAATACCATCAATCAGGCGGAATATCAATGATGGTATGCACTCTTAGTACCATCAATCAGGCGGAATATCAATGATGGTGTTCAATCTCTTAGTACCATCAATCAGGCGGAATATCAATGATGGTGTTAAATCACTTAGTACCATTAATCAGGCGGAATATCAATGATGGTGTGCAATCTCTTAGTACCATCAATCAGGCGGAATATCAATGATGGTGTGCAATCTCTTAGTACCATCAATCAGGCGGAATATCAATGATGGTGTGCAATCACTTAGTACCATCAATCAGGCGGAATATCAGTGATGGTGTTTAATCTCTTATTACCATCAATCAGGCGGAATATCATTGATGGTGTGCAATCTCTTAGTAACATCAATCAGGCGGAATTTCAATGATGGTGTGCAATCTCTTAGTACCATCAATCAGGCGCAATATCAATGATGGTGTGGAATCTCGTAGTACCATCAATCAGGCGGAATATCAATGATGTTGTGCAATCTCTTTATAACATCAATTAGGCGGAATAGCAATGATGGTGTGCAATCTCTTAGTACCATCAATCAGGCGGAATATAAATGATGGTGTGTAATCACTTAGTACCATCAATCAGGCGGAATATCAATGATGGTGTGCAATCTCTTAGTACCATCAATCAGGCGGAATATCAATGATGGTGTGCAATAACTTAGTACCATCAATCATGCGGAATATCAATGATGGTGTGTAATCTCTTAGTACCATCAATCAGGCGGAATATCAATGATGGTGTGCAATCTCTTAGTACCATCAATCAGGCGGAATATCAATGATGGTGTGCAATCTCTTAGTACCATCAATCAGGCGGAATATCAATGATGGTGTGCAATCTCTTAGTACCATCAATCAGGCGGAATATCAATGATGGTGTGCAATCTCTTAGCGCATTCAATCAGGCGGAATATCAATGATGGTGTGCAATCTCTTAGTACCGTCAATCAGGCGAAATATCAATGATGGTGTTCAATCTCTTAGTACCATCAATCATGCGGAATATCAATGATGGTGTGCAATCTCTTAGTACCATCAATCAGGAGAAATATCAATGATGGTGTGCAATTTCTTAGTACCATCAATCAGGAGAAACATCAATGATGGTGTTCAATCTCTTAGTACCATCAATCTGGCGGAATATCAATGATGGTGTGCAATCTCTTAGTACCATCAATCAGGCTGAATATCAATGATGGTGTGCAATCTCTTAGTACCATCAATCAGGCGGAATATCAATGATGGTGTGTAATCTCTTAGTACCTTCAATCAGGCGGAATATCAATGATGGTGTTCAATCTCTTAGTACCATCAATCAGGCGGAATATCAATGATGGTGTGGAATCTATTAGCGCCTTCAATCAGGCGGAATATTAATGATGGTGTGCAATAACTTAATACCATCAATCAGGCGGAATATCAATGATGGTGTGTACTCACTTAGTACCATCAATCAGGCGGAATATCATTGATGGTGTGCAATCTCA
>CM026399.1:53547119-53566952 GCA_014843695.1 Archivesica marissinica
TCAGGCGGAATATCAATGATGGTGTGTAATCTCATAGTACCACCAATCAGGCGGAATATCAATGATGGTGTGCAATCTCTTAGTACCATCAATCAGGCGGAATATCAATGATGGTGTGCAATCACTTAGTACCATCAATCAGGCGAAATATCAATGATGGTTTTCAATCTCTTAGTACCATCAATCATGCGGAATATCAATGATGGTGTGCAATCTCTTAGTACCATCAATCAGGCGAAATATCAATGATGGTGTTCAATCTCTTAGTACCATCAATCAGGCGGAATATCAATGATGGTGTGCAATCACTTAGTACCATCAATCAGGCGGAATATCAATGATGGTGTGCAATCTCTTAGTACCATCAATCAGGCGGAATATCAATGAGGGTGTGCAATCTCTTAGTACCATCAATCAGGCGGAATATCAGTGATGGTGTGCAATCTCTTAGTACCATCAATCAGGCGGAATATCAATGATGGTGTGCAATCTCTTAGTACCATCAATCAGGCGGAATATCAATGATGGTGTGATATCTCTTAGTATGATCAATCAGGCGGAATATAAATGATGGTGTGCAATCTCTTAGTACCATCAATCAGGCGGAATATCAATGATGGTGTGCAATCTCTTAGTACCATCAATCAGGCGGAATATCAATGATGGTGTGTAATCTATTAGTGCCTTCAATCAGGCGGAATATCAGTGATGGTGTGCAATCTCTTAGTACCATCAATCAGGCGGAATATCAATGATGGTGTGCAATCTCTTAGTAGCATCAATCAGGCGGAATATCAATGATGGTGTGCAATCTCTTAGTACCATCAATCAGGCGGAATATCAATGATGGTGTGATATCACTTAGTATGATCAATCAGGCGGAATATAAATGATGGTGTGCAATCTCTTAGTACCATCAATCAGGCGGAATATCAATGATGGTGTGCAATCTCTTAGTACCATCAATCAGGCGGAATATCAATGATGGTGTGTAATCTATTAGTGCCTTCAATCAGGCGGAATATCAGTGATGGTGTGCAATCTCTTAGTACCATCAATCAGGCGGAATATCAATGATGGTTTGCAATCTCTTAATAGCATCAATCAGGCGGAATATCAATGATGGTGTGCAATCTCTTAGTACCATCAATCAGTCGGAATATCAATGATGGTGTGTAATCTCTTAGTACCATCAATCAGGCGGAATATCAATGATGGTGTGTAATCTCTTAGTACCATCAATCAGGCGAAATATCAATGATGGTGTGCAATCTCTTAGTACCATCAATCAGGCGGAATATCAATGATGGTGTGCAATCTCTTAGTACCATCAATCAGGCGGAATATCAATGATGGTGTGCAATCTCTTAGTACCATCAATCAGGCGGAATATCAATGATGGTGTGCAATCTCTTAGTACCATCAATCAGGCGGAATATCAATGATGGTGTGCAATCTCTTAGTACCATCAATCAGGCGGAATATCAATGATGGTTTGCAATCTCTTAGTACCATCAATCAGGCGGAATATCAATTATGGTGTGTAATCTCTTAGTACCATCAATCAGGCGGAATATCAATGATGGTGTGCAATCTCTTAGTACCATCAATCAGGCAGAATATCATTGATGGTGTGCAATCTCTTAATACCATCAATCAGGCGAAATATCAATAATGTTGTGTAATCTCTTAGTACCATCAATCAGGCGGAATATCATTGATGGTGTGCAATCTCTTATTACCATCAATCAGGCGAAATATCAATGATGGTGTGTAATCTCTTAGTACCATCAATCAGGCGGAATATCAATGATGTGTTCAATCTCTTAGTACCATCAATCAGGCGGAATATCAATGATGGTGTGTTATCTCTTAGTATGATCAATCAGGCGGAAATATATGATGGTGTGCAATCTCTTAGTACCATCAATCAGGCGGAATATCAATGATGGTTTGCAATCTCTTAGTACCATCAATCAGGCGGAATATCAATGATGGTGTGTTATCACTTAGTATGATCAATCAGGCGGAATATAAATGATGGTGTGCAATCTCTTAGTACCATCAATCAGGCGGAATATCAATGATGGTGTGCAATCTCTTAGTACCATCAATCAGGCGGAATATCAATGATGGTATGTAATCTATCAGTGCCTTCAATCAGGCGGAATATCAGTGATGGTGTGCAATCTCTTAGTACCATCAATCAGGCGAAATATCATTGATGGTGTGCAATCTCTTAGTACCATCAATCAGGCCGAATATCAATGATGGTGTGCACTCTCTTAGTACCATCAATTAGGCGAAATATCAATGGTGGTGTACAATCTCTTAGTACCATCTATCAGGCGGAATATCAATGATGTGTGTAATCTCTTAGTATGATGTGCATTCTTTTAATACCATCAACCAGGCGGAATATCAATGATGGTATGTAATCTCTTAGTACCATCAATCACGCTGAATATCAATGATGGATTGCAATCTCTTCGTACCATCAATCAGGCGGAATATTAATGATCGTGTGTAATCTCTTAGTACCATCAATCAGGCGGAATATCAATGATGGTGTGTAATCTCTTAGTGCAATCAATCAGGCGGAATATCAATGATGGTGTGTAATCTCTTAGTACCATCAATCAGGCGGAATATCAATGATGGTGTGCAATATCTTAGTACCATCAATCAGGCGGAATATCACTGATAGTGTGCAATCTCATAGTACCATCAATCAGGCGGAATATCAATGATGGTGGTGCAATCTCTTAGTACCATCAATCAGGCGGAATATCAATGATGGTGTGTAATCTCTTAGTACTATCAATCAAGCGGAATATCAATGATGGATTGCAATCTCTTAGTACCATCAATCAGTTGGAATATCAATTATGGTGTGAAATATCTTAGTGCCTTCAGTCAGGGGGAATATCAATGATGGTGTGCAATCTCTTAATACCATCAATCAGGCGCAATATAAGTGATGGTGTTTAATCTCTTAGTACCATCAATCAGGCGGAATATCAATGATGGTGTGTAATCTCTTAGTACCATCAATCAGGCGGAATATCAATGATGGTGTGCAATATCTTAGTACCATCAATCAGGCGGAATATCAATGATGGTGTGCAATCATTTAGTACCATCAATCAGGCCGAATATCAATGGTGGTGTGCAATCTCTTAGTACCATCAATCAGGCGGAATATCAATGATGGTGTGCAATCTCTTAATACCATCAATCAGGCGGAATATCAATGATGGTATGTAATCTCTTAGTACCATCAATCAGGCGGAATATCAATGATGGTGTGTAATCTCTTAGTGCCTTCAATCAGGCGAAATATCAATGATGGTGTGCAATCTCTTAGTACCATCAATCAGGCGGAATATCATTGATGGTGTGCACTCTCTTAGTACCATCAATCAGGCGGAATATCAATGATGGTGTGCAATCTCTTAGTACCTTCAATCAGGCGGAATATCAATGATGGTGTGCAATCTCTTAGTACCATCAATTAGGCGAAATATCAATGGTGGTGTGCAATAGCTTAATACCATCAATCACGTAGAATGTCAATGATGGTTTGTACTCTCTTAGTACTATCAATCAGGCGGAATATCAATGATGGTGTGCAATCTCTTAATACCATCAATCAGGCTGAATATCAATGATGGTGTGCAATCACTTAATACCATTAATCAGGCGGAATATCAATGATGATGTGCAATCTCTTAGTACCATCAATCTGGCGGAATATCAATGATGGTGTGCAATCTCTTAATGCCATCAATCTGGCGCAATATCAATGAATGTATGTAATCTCTAAGTACTATCAATCACGCGGAATATCAATGATGGTGTGTAATCTCTTAGTAACATCAATCAGGCGAAATATCAATGATGGTGTGCAATCTCTTAGTACCATCAATCAGGCGCAATATAAGTGATGGTGTTTAATCTCTTAGTACCATCAATCAGGCGGAATATCAATGATGGTGTGCAATTTCTTAGTACAATCAATCAGGCGGAATATCAATGATGGTGTGTAATCTCTTAGTACCATCAATCAGGCGGAATATCAATGATGGTGTGCAATCTCTTAGTACTATTAATCAGGCGGAACATCAATGATAGTGTGCAATCTCTTAATACCATCAATCAGGCGGAATATCAATGATGGTATGCACTCTCTTAGTACCATCAATCAGGC
This sequence comes from Archivesica marissinica, assembly GCA_014843695.1. NCBI lineage: Eukaryota > Metazoa > Mollusca > Bivalvia > Venerida > Vesicomyidae > Archivesica > Archivesica marissinica. The sequence goes on from CM026399.1 coordinate 53,551,330, forward strand.
GGAATATCAATGATGGTGTGCAATCTATTAATACCATCAATCAGGCGGAATATCAATGATAGTATGTAATCTCTTAGTACCATCAATCCGGCGGAATATCAATGATTGTGTGTAATCTCTTAGTACCATCAATCAGGTGGAATATCAATGATGGTGGGTTATCTCTTAGTACCATCAATCAGGCGGAATATCAATGATGGTGTGTAATCTCTTAGAACCATCAATCAGGCGGAATATCAATGATGGTGTGCAATCTCTTAGTACCATCCATCACGCGGAATATCAATGATGGTGTGTAATCTCTTAGCGCCTTCAATCAGGCGAAATATCAATGATGGTGTGCAGTCCCTTAGTACCATCAATCAGGAGGAATATCATTGATGGTGTGCACACTCATAGTACCATCTATCAGGCGGAATATAAATGATGGTGTGCAATATCTTAGTACCTTCAATCAGGCGGAATATCAATGATGGCGTGGAATCTCTTAGTACCATCAATTAGGCGAAATATCAATGGTGGTGTGCAATCTCTTAGTACCATCAATCAGGCGGAATATCAATGATGGTGTGCAATCTATTAATACCATCAATCAGGCGGAATATCAATGATTGTATGTAATCTCTTAGTACCATCAATCAGGCGGAATATCAATGATGGTGTGCAATCTCTTAATACCATCAATCAGGGGAAATATCAATAATGTTGTGTAATCTCTTAGTACCATCAATCAGGCGGAATATCATTGATGGTGTGCAATCTCTTATTATCATTAATCAGGCGAAATATCAATGATGGTGTGTAATCTCTTAGTACCATCAATCAGGCGGAATATCAATGATCGTGTGCAATCTCTTAGTACCATCAATCAGGCGGAATATCAATGATGGTGTGTTATCACTTAGTATGATCAATCAGGCGGAATATAAATGATGGTGTGCAATCTCTTAGTACCATCAATCAGGCGGAATATCAATGATGGTTTGCAATCTCTTAGTACCATCAATCAGGCGGAATATCAATGATGGTGTGTTATCACTTAGTATGATCAATCAGGCGGAATATAAATGATGGTGTGCAATCTCTTAGTACCATCAATCAGGCGGAATATCAATGATGGTGTGCAATCTCTTAGTACCATCAATCAGGCGGAATATCAATGATGGTATGTAATCTATCAGTGCCTTCAATCAGGCGGAATATCAGTGATGGTGTGCAATCTCTTAGTACCATCAATCAGGCGAAATATCATTGATGGTGTGCAATCTCTTAGTACCATCAATCAGGCCGAATATCAATGATGGTGTGCACTCTCTTAGTACCATCAATTAGGCGAAATATCAATGGTGGTGTACAATCTCTTAGTACAAACTATCAGGCGGAATATCAATGATGTGTGTAATCTCTTAGTATGATGTGCATTCTTTTAATACCATCAACCAGGCGGAATATCAATGATGGTATGTAATCTCTTAGTACCATCAATCACGCTGAATATCAATGATGGATTGCAATCTCTTCGTACCATCAATCAGGCGGAATATTAATGATCGTGTGTAATCTCTTAGTACCATCAATCAGGCGGAATATCAATGATGGTGTGTAATCTCTTAGTACCATCAATCAGGCGGAATATCAATGATGGTGTGCAATATCTTAGTACCATCAATCAGGCGGAATATCACTGATAGTGTGCAATCTCATAGTACCATCAATCAGGCGGAATATCAATGATGGTGGTGCAATCTCTTAGTACCATCAATCAGGCGGAATATCAATGATGGTGTGTAATCTCTTAGTACTATCAATCAAGCGGAATATCAATGATGGATTGCAATCTCTTAGTACCATCAATCAGTTGGAATATCAATTATGGTGTGAAATATCTTAGTGCCTTCAGTCAGGGGGAATATCAATGATGGTGTGCAATCTCTTAATACCATCAATCAGGCGCAATATAAGTGATGGTGTTTAATCTCTTAGTACCATCAATCAGGCGGAATATCAATGATGGTGTGTAATCTCTTAGTACCATCAATCAGGCGGAATATCAATGATGGTGTGCAATATCTTAGTACCATCATTCAGGCGGAATATCAATGATGGTGTGCAATCATTTAGTACCATCAATCAGGCCGAATATCAATGGTGGTGTGCAATCTCTTAGTACCATCAATCAGGCGGAATATCAATGATGGTGTGCAATCTATTAATACCATCAATCAGGCGGAATATCAATGATGGTATGTAATCTCTTAGTACCATCAATCCGGCGGAATATCAATGATTGTGTGTAATCTCTTAGTACCATCAATCAGGTGGAATATCAATGATGGTGGGTTATCTCTTAGTACCATCAATCAGGCGGAATATCAATGATGGTGTGTAATCTCTTAGAACCATCAATCAGGCGGAATATCAATGATGGTGTGCAATCTCTTAGTACCATCAATCAGGCGGAATACCAATGATGGTATGTAATCTCTTAGTACCATCAATCAGGCGGAATATCAATGATGGTGTATAATATCTTGGTACCATCAATCAGTCGGAATATCAATGATGGTGCGGAAGCTCTTAGTACCATCAATCATGCGGAATATAAATGATGGTGTCTAATCTCTTAGTACTATCAATCAGGCGTAATATCATTTATGTTGTGCAATATCTTAGTACATTCAATCAGGCGGAATATCATTGATGTTGTGCAATCTCTTAATACCATCAATCAAGCGGAATATGAATGATGGTATGCACTCACTTAGTACCATAAATCAGGCGGAATATCAATGATGGTGTGCAATAGCTTAATACCATCAATCACGTAGAATATCAATGATGGTTTGTACTCTCTTAGTACTATCAATCAGGCGGAATATCAATGATGGAGTGCAATCTCTTAATACCATCAATCAGGCTGAATATGAATGATGGTATGTAATCTCTTAGTACCATCCATCACGCGGAATATCAATGATGGTGTGTAATCTCTTAGCGCCTTCAATCAGGCGAAATATCAATGATGGTGTGCAGTCCCTTAATACCATCAATCAGGAGGAATATCAATGATGGTGTGCACACTCATAGTACCATCTATCAGGCGGAATATCAATGATGGCGTGCAATCTCTTAGTACCATCAATTAGGCGAAATATCAATGGTGGTGTGGAATCTCTTAGTACTATCAATCAGGCGGAATATCATTGATGGTGTGCAGTCTATTAATACCATCAATCAGGCGGAATATCAATGATGGTGTGCAATCATTTAGTACCATCAATCAGGCCGAATATCAATGGTGGTGTGCAATCTCTTAGTACCATCAATCAGGCGGAATATCAATGATGGTGTGCAATCTCTTAATACCATCAATCAGGCGGAATATCAATGATGGTATGTAATCTCTTAGTACCATCCATCACGCGGAATATCAATGATGGTGTGTAATCTCTTAGCGCCTTCAATCAGGCGAAATATCAATGATGGTGTGCAGTCCATTAGTACCATCAATCAGGAGGAATATCATTGATGGTGTGCACACTCATAGTACCATCTATCAGGCGGAATATAAATGATGGTGTGCAATATCTTAGTACCTTCAATCAGGCGGAATATCAATGATGGCGTGCAATCTCTTAGTACCATCAATTAGGCGAAATATCAATGGTGGTGTGCAATCTCTTAGTACCATCAATCAGGCGGAATATCAATGATGGTGTGCAATCTATTAATACCATCAATCAGGCGGAATATCAATGATTGTATGTAATCTCTTAGTACCATCAATCAGGCGGAATATCAATGATTGTGTGTAATCTATTAGTACCATCAATCAGGTGGAATATCAATGATGGTGGGTTATCTCTTAGTACCATCAATCAGGCGGAATATCAATGATGGTGTGCAATCTCTTAGAAACATCAATCAGGCGGAATATCAATGATGGTGTGCAATCTCTTAGTACCATCAATCAGGCGGAATACCAATGATGGTATGTAATCTCTTAGTACCATCAATTAGGCGGAATATCAATGATGGTGTATAATATCTTGGTACCATCATTCAGGCGGAATATCAATGATGGTGTGGAAGTTCTTAGTACCATCAATCATGCGGAATATAAATGATGGTGTGTAATCTCTTAGTACTATCAATCAGGCGGAATATCATTAATGTTGTGCAATCTCTTAGTACATTCAATCAGGCGGAATATCATTGATGTTGTGCAATCTCTTAATACCATCAATCAAGCGGAATATGAATGATGGTATGCACTCTCTTAGTACCATCAATCAGGCGGAATATCAATGATGGTGTGCAATAGCTTAATACCATCAATCACGTAGAATGTCAATGATGGTTTGTACTCTCTTAGTACTATCAATCAGGCGGAATATCAATGATGGTGTGCAATCTCTTAATACCATCAATCAGGCTGAATATCAATGATGGTGTGCAATCACTTAATACCATTAATCAGGCGGAATATCAATGATGATGTGCAATCTCTTAGTACCATCAATCTGGCGGAATATCAATGATGGTGTGCAATCTCTTAATGCCATCAATCTGGCGCAATATCAATGAATGTATGTAATCTCTAAGTACTATCAATCACGCGGAATATCAATGATGGTGTGTAATCTCTTAGTAACATCAATCAGGAGAAATATCAATGATGGTGTGCAATTTCTTAGTACAATCAATCAGGCGGAATATCAATGATGGTGTGTAATCTCTTAGTACCATCAATCAGGCGGAATATCAATGATGGTGTGCAATCTCTTAGTACCATTAATCAGGCGGAACATCAATGATAGTGTGCAATCTCTTAATACCATCAATCAGGCGGAATATCAATGATGGTATGCACTCTCTTAATATCATCAATCAGGCGGAATATCAATGATGGTGTGCAATCTATTAATACCATCAATCAGGCGGAATATCAATGATGGTATGTAATCTCTTAGTACCATCAATCCGGCGGAATATCAATGAATGTGTGTAATCTCTTAGTACCATCAATCAGGTGGAATATCAATGATGGTGGGTTATCTCTTAGTACCATCAATCAGGCGGAATATCAATGATGGTGTGTAATCTCTTAGAACCATCAATCAGGCGGAATATCAATGATGGTGTGCACTCTCTTAGTACCATCAATCAGGCGGAATATCAATGATGGTGTATAATATCTTGGTACCATCAATCAGTCGGAATATCAATGATGGTGCGGAAGCTCTTAGTACCATCAATCATGCGGAATATAAATGATGGTGTCTAATCTCTTAGTACTATCAATCAGGCGTAATATCATTTATGTTGTGCAATCTCTTAGTACATTCAATCAGGCGGAATATCATTGATGTTGTGCAATCTCTTAATACCATCAATCAAGCGGAATATGAATGATGGTATGCACTCACTTAGTACCATCAATCAGGCGGAATATCAATGATGGTGTGCAATAACTTAATACCATCAATCACGTAGAATATCAATGATGGTTTGTACTCTCTTAGTACTATCAATCAGGCGGAATATCAATGATGGAGTGCAATCTCTTAATACCATCAATCAGGCTGAATATGAATGATGGTATGTAATCTCTTAGTACCATCCATCACGGGGAATATCAATGATGGTGTGTAATCTCTTAGCGCCTTCAATCAGGCGAAATATCAATGATGGTGTGCAGTCCCTTAGTACCATCAATCAGGAGGAATATCAATGATGGTGTGCACACTCATAGTACCATCTATCAGGCGGAATATAAATGATGGTGTGCAATATCTTAGTACCTTCAATCAGGCGGAATATCAATGATGGCGTGCAATCTCTTAGTACCATCAATTAGGCGAAATATCAATGGTGGTGTGCAATCTCTTAGTACTATCAATCAGGCGGAATATCATTGATGGTGTGCAGTCTATTAATACCATCAATCAGGCGGAATATCAATGATGGTATGTAATCACTTAGTACCATCAATCAGGCGGAATATCAATGATTGTGTGTAATCTCTTAGTACCATCAATCAGGTTGAATATCAATGATGGTGGGTTATCTCTTAGTACCATCAATCAGGCGGAATATCAATGATGGTGCGCAATCTCTTAGAACCATCAATCAGGCGGAATATCAATGATGGTGTGCAATCTCTTAGTACCATCAATCAGGCGGAATACCAATGATGGTATGTAATCTCTTAGTACCATCAATCAGGCGGAATATCAATGATGGTGAATAATATCTTGGTACCATCAATCAGGCGGAATATCAATGATGGTGTGGAAGCTCTTAGTACCATCAATCATGCGGAATATAAATGATGGTGTGTAATCTCTTAGTACAATCAATCAGGCGGAATATCATTTATGTTGTGCAATCTCTTAGTACATTCAATCAGGCGGAATATCTTTGATGTTGTGCAATCTCTTAATACCATCAATCAAGCGGAATATGAATAATGGTATGCACTCTCTTAGTACCATCAATCAGGCGGAATATCAATGATGGTGTGCAATAGCTTAATACCATCAATCACGTAGAATATCAATGATGGTTTGTACTCTCTTAGTACTATCAATCAGGCGGAATATCAATGATGGTGTGCAATCTCTTAATACCATCAATCAGGCTGAATATCAATGATGGTGTGCAATCACTTAATACCCTTAATCACGCGGAATATCAATGATGGTGCGTAATCTCTAGGCACCTTAGTACCATCAAACAGGCGGAATATCAATGATGATGTGCAATCTCTTAGTACCATCAATCTGGCGGAATATCAATGATGGTGTGCAATCTCTTAATGCCATCAATCTGGCGGAATATCAATGAATGTATGTAATCTCTTAGTACTATCAATCACGCGGAATATCAATGATGGTGTGTAATCTCTTAGTAACATCAATCAGGCGAAATATCAATGATGGTGTGCAATCTCTTAGTACCATCAACCAGGCGCAATATAAGTGATGGTGTTTAATCTCTTAGTACCATCAATCAGGCGGACTATCAATGATTGTATGTAATCTCTTAGTACCGTCAATCACGCAGAATATCAATGATGGTGTTTAATCTCTTAGTACCATTAATCAGGCGGAATATCAATGATGGTGTGCAATCTCTTAGTACCATCAATCAGGTGGAATATCAAAGATGGTGTGCTATCTCTTAATACCATCAATCAGGCGGAATATCAATGATGGTATGCACTCTCTTAGTACCATCAATTAGGCGAAATATCAATGGTGGTGTGCAATCTCTTAGTACCATCAATCAGGCGGAATATCAATGATGTGTGTAATCTCTTAGTACCATCAATCAGGCGGAATATCAATGATGGTATGTAATCTCTTAGTACCATCCATCACGCGGAATATCAATGATGGTGTGTAATCTCTTAGCGCCTTCAATCAGGCGGAATACCAATGATTGTGTGCAATCCCTTAGTACAATCAATCAGGAGGAATATCAATGATGGTGTGCACACACATAGTACCATCTATCAGGCGGAATATAAATGATGGTGTGCAATATCTTAGTACCTTCAATCAGGCGGAATATCAATGATGGTGTGCAATCTCTTAGTACCATCAATCAGACGGAATATCAATGATGGTGTGAAATAAATTAACACCATCAATCAGGCGGAATATCAATGATGGTGTGTAATCTCTTAGTAACATCAATCAGGCGGAATATCATTGATGGTGTGCAATCTCATAGTACCATCAATCAGGCGGAATATCAATGATGGTGTGTACTCTCTTAGTACCATCAATCAGGCGGAATATCAATGATGGTGTGAAATCTCATAGTACCATCAATCAGGCGGAATATCTGTGATGGTGTGCAATCTCTTAATACCATCAATCTTGCGGAATATCAATGATTGTATGTAATCTCTTAGTACCATCAATCACGCAGAATATCAATGATGGTGTTTCATCTCTTAGTACCATTAATCAGGCGGAATATCAATGATGGTGTGCAATCTCTTAATACCATCAATCAGGCGGAATATCAATGATGGTGTGCAATCTCTTAATACCATCAATCAGGCGGAATATCAATAATGGTATGCACTCTCTTAGTACCATCAATCAGGCGGAATATCAATGATGGTGTGCAATAACTTAGTACCATCAATCAGGCGAAATATTATTGATGGTGTGCAATCTCATAGTAACATCAATCAGGCGGAATATCATTGATGGTGGGCAATCTCTTAATACCATCAATCAAGCGGAATATCAATGATTGTATGTAATCTCTTAGTACCACCAATCACGCGGAATATCAATGATTGTATGTAATGTATTAGTACCACCAATCACGCGGAATATCAATGATGGTGTGTAATCTCTTAGTAACATCAATCAGGCGGAATATCAATGATGGGGTGCAATCTCTCAGTACCATCAATCAGGCGCAATATAAGTGATGGTGTTTAATATCTTAGTACCATCAATCAGGCGGAATATCAATGATGGTGTGCAATCTCTTAGTACCATCAATCAGGCGGAATACCAATGATGGTATGTAATCTCTTAGTACCATCAATCAGGAGGAATATCAATGATGGTGAATAATATCTTGGTACCATCAATCAGGCGGAATATCAATGATGGTGTGGAAGCTCTTTGTACCATCAATCATGCGGAATATAAATGATGGTGTGTAATCTCTTAGTACAATCAATCAGGCGGAATATCATTTATGTTGTGCAATCTCTTAGTACATTCAATCAGGCGGAATATCTTTGATGTTGTGCAATCTCTTAATACCATCAATCAAGCGGAATATGAATAATGGTATGCACTCTCTTAGTACCATCAATCAGGCGGAATATCAATGATGGTGTGCAATAGCTTAATACCATCAATCACGTAGAATATCAATGATGGTTTGTACTCTCTTAGTACTATCAATCAGGCGGAATATCAATGATGGTGTGCAATCTCTTAATACCATCAATCAGGCTGAATATCAATGATGGTGTGCAATCACTTAATACCCTTAATCACGCGGAATATCAATGATGGTGCGTAATCTCTAGGCACCTTAGTACCATCAAACAGGCGGAATATCAATGATGATGTGCAATCTCTTAGTACCATCAATCTGGCGGAATATCAATGATGGTGTGCAATCTCTTAATGCCATCAATCTGGCGGAATATCAATGAATGTATGTAATCTCTTAGTACTATCAATCACGCGGAATATCAATGATGGTGTGTAATCTCTTAGTAACATCAATCAGGCGAAATATCAATGATGGTGTGCAATCTCTTAGTACCATCAACCAGGCGGAATATAAGTGATGGTGTTTAATCTCTTAGTACCATCAATCAGGCGGAATATCAATGATTGTATGTAATCTCTTAGTACCGTCAATCACGCAGAATATCAATGATGGTGTTTAATCTCTTAGTACCATTAATCAGGCGGAATATCAATGATGGTGTGCAATCTCTTAGTACCATCAATCAGGTGGAATATCAAAGATGGTGTGCTATCTCTTAATACCATCAATCAGGCGGAATATCAATGATGGTATGCACTCTCTTAGTACCATCAATTAGGCGAAATATCAATGGTGGTGTGCAATCTCTTAGTACCATCAATCAGGCGGAATATCAATGATGTGTGTAATCTCTTAGTACCATCAATCAGGCGGAATATCAATGATGGTATGTAATCTCTTAGTACCATCCATCACGCGGAATATCAATGATGGTGTGTAATCTCTTAGCGCCTTCAATCAGGCGGAATACCAATGATTGTGTGCAATCCCTTAGTACAATCAATCAGGAGGAATATCAATGATGGTGTGCACACACATAGTACCATCTATCAGGCGGAATATAAATGATGGTGTGCAATATCTTAGTACCTTCAATCAGGCGGAATATCAATGATGGTGTGCAATCTCTTAGTACCATCAATCAGACGGAATATCAATGATGGTGTGAAATAAATTAACACCATCAATCAGGCGGAATATCAATGATGGTGTGTAATCTCTTAGTAACATCAATCAGGCGGAATATCATTGATGGTGTGCAATCTCATAGTACCATCAATCAGGCGGAATATCAATGATGGTGTGTACTCTCTTAGTACCATCAATCAGGCGGAATATCAATGATGGTGTGAAATCTCATAGTACCATCAATCAGGCGGAATATCTGTGATGGTGTGCAATCTCTTAATACCATCAATCTTGCGGAATATCAATGATTGTATGTAATCTCTTAGTACCATCAATCACGCAGAATATCAATGATGGTCTTTCATCTCTTAGTACCATTAATCAGGCGGAATATCAATGATGGTGTGCAATCTCTTAGTACCATCAATCAGGCGGAATATCAATGATGGTGTGCAATCTCTTAATACCATCAATCAGGCGGAATATCAATAATGGTATGCACTCTCTTAGTACCATCAATCAGGCGGAATATCAATGATGGTGTGCAATAACTTAGTACCATCAATCAGGCGAAATATTATTGATGGTGTGCAATCTCATAGTAACATCAATCAGGCGGAATATCATTGATGGTGGGCAATCTCTTAATACCATCAATCAAGCGGAATATCAATGATTGTATGTAATCTCTTAGTACCACCAATCACGCGGAATATCAATGATTGTATGTAATGTATTAGTACCACCAATCACGCGGAATATCAATGATGGTGTGTAATCTCTTAGTAACATCAATCAGGCGGAATATCAATGATGGTGTGCAATCTCTCAGTACCATCAATCAGGCGCAATATAAGTGATGGTGTTTAATATCTTAGTACCATCAATCAGGCGGAATATCAATGATGTTGTGCAATCTCTTAGTACCATCAATTAGGCGGAATAACAATGATGGTGTGCAATCTCTTTATACCATCAATCAGGCGGAATATCAATGATGGTGTGCAATCTCTTAGTACCATCAATCATACGGAATATAAATGATGGTGTGCAATCTCTTAGTATCATCAATCAGGCTGAATATCAATGATGGTGTGCAATCACTTAGTACCATCAATCAGGCGGAATAGCAATGATGTTGTGCAACCTCTTAGTACCATCAATCAGGCGGAATATCAATGATGGTGTGCAATCTCTTAATTCTATCAATCAGGCGGAATATCAATGATGGTATGCACTCACTTAGTACCATCAATCAGGCGGAATATCAATGATGGTGTGTAATCTCTTAGTACCATCAATCAGGCGGAATATCATTGATGGTGAGCAATCTCATAGTACCATCAATCAGGCGGAATATCAATGATGGTATGTAATCTCTTAGTACCATCAATCAGGCGGAATATCACTGATAGTGTGCAATCTCATAGTACCATCAATCAGGCGGAATATCAATGATGGGGTGCAATATGTTAGTATCATCAATCAGGCGGAATATGAATGATGGTGTGCACTCTCTTAGTACCATCAACCATGCGGAATATCAATGAGTGTGTGTAATCTCTTAGTACCATCAATCAGGCGGAATATCCATGATGTTGTGCAATCTCTTAGTACCATCAATCAGGCGGAATATCATTGATGGTTTGCACTCTCTTAGTACCATCAATCAGGCGAAATATCATTGATGGTGTGCAATCTCATAGTATCATCAATCAGGCTGAATATCATTGATGGTGTGCAATCTCTTAGTACCATCAATCAGGCGGAATATCAATGATTGTATGTAATCTCTTAGTACCACCAATCACGCGGAATATCAATGATTGTATGTAATCTCTTAGTACCACGAATCACGCGGAATATCAATGATTGTATGTAATCTCTTAGTACCACGAATCACGCGGAATATCAATGATGGTGTGTAATCTCTTAGTAACATCAATCAGGCGGAATATCAATGATGGTGTGCAATCTCTTAGGACCATCAATCAGGCGCAATATAAGTGATGGTGTTTAATCTCTTAGTACAATCAATCAGGCGGAATATCAATGATGGTGTGCAATCTCTTAGTACCATCAATCAGGCGGAATAACAATGATGGTATGCACTCACTTAGTATCATCAATCATGCTGAATATCAATGATGGTGTGCAATCACTTAGTACCATCAATCAGGCGGAATAGCAATGATGTTGTGCAATCTCTAAGTACCATCAATCAGGCGGAATATCAATGATGGTGTGCAATCTCTTAATTCTATCAATCAGGCGGAATATCAATGATGGTATGCACTCACTTAGTACCATCAATCAGGCGGAATATCAATGATGGTGTGTAATCTCCTAGTACCATCAATCAGGCGGAATATCATTGATGGTGTGCAATCTCATAGTACCATCAATCAGGCTGAATATCAATGATGGTGTGTAATCTCTTAGTACCATCAATCAGGCGGAATATCACTGATAGTGTGCAATCTCATAGTACCATCAATCAGGCGGAATAGCAATGATGTTGTGCAATCTCTAAGTACCATCAATCAGGCGGAATATCAATGATGGTGTGCAATCTCTTAATTCTATCAATCAGGCGGAATATCAATGATGGTATGCACTCACTTAGTACCATCAATCAGGCGGAATATCAATGATGGTGTGTAATCTCCTAGTACCATCAATCAGGCGGAATATCATTGATGGTGTGCAATCTCATAGTACCATCAATCAGGCTGAATATCAATGATGGTGTGTAATCTCTTAGTACCATCAATCAGGCGGAATATCACTGATAGTGTGCAATCTCATAGTACCATCAATCAGGCGGAATATCAATGATGGTGTGCAATCTCTTAGTACCATCAATCAGGCGGAATATCAATGATGGTGTGCAATCTCTTAATACCATCAATCAGGCGGAATATCAATGATGGTGTGCAATCTCTTAGTACCATCAATCAGGCGGAATATCAATGATTGTGTGTAATCTCTTAGTACCATCAATCAGGCGGAATATCAATGATGGTGTGCAATCTCTTAGTACCATCAATCAGGCGGAATATCAATGATGGTGTGCAATCTCTTAGTACCATCAATCAGGCGAAATCAATGATGGTGTGCAATCTCTTAGTACCACTAATCAGGCTGAATATCAATGATGGTGTGCAATCTCTTAATACCATCAATCAGGCGGAATATCAATGATGGTGTGCAATCTCTTAGTACCATCAATCAGGCGGAATATCAATGATGGTGTGCAATCTCTTAGTACCATCAATCAGGCGGAATATCAATGATGGTGTGCAATCTCTTAGTACCATCAATCAGGCGGAATATCAATGATGGTGTGCAATCTCTTAGTACCATCAATCAGGCGGAATATCAATGATGGTGTGCAATCTCTTAGTACCATCAATCAGGCGGAATATCAATGATGGTGTGCAATCTCTTAGTACCATCAATCAGGCGGAATATCAATGATGGTGTGCAATCTCTTAGTACCATCAATCAGGCGGAATATCAATGATGGTGTGCAATCTCTTAGTACCATCAATCAGGCGGAATATCAATGATGGTGTGCAATCTCTTAGTACCATCAATCAGGCGGAATATCAATGATGGTGTGCAATCTCTTAGTACCATCAATCAGGCGGAATATCAATGATGGTGTGCAATCTCTTAGTACCATCAATCAGGCGGAATATCAATGATGGTGTGCAATCTCTTAGTACCATCAATCAGGCGGAATATCAATGATGGTGTGCAATCTCTTAGTACCATCAATCAGGCGGAATATCAATGATGGTGTGCAATCTCTTAGTACCATCAATCAGGCGGAATATCAATGATGGTATGCAATCTCTTAGTGCCTTCAATCAGGCGGAATATCAATGATGGTGTGTAATATTTAGGCCTTCATTCAGGCGGAATATCAATGATGGTGTGCAATCTCTTAGTACCATCAATCAGGCGAATATCAATGATGGTTGCAATCTTAGTACCATCAATCAGGCGGAATATCAATGATGGTGTGCAATCTCTTAGTACATCAATCAGGCGGAATATCAATGATGGTGTGCAATCTCTTAGTGCCTTCAATCAGGCGGAATATCAATGATGGTGTGCAATCTCTTAGTACCATCAATCAGTCGGAATATCAGTGATGGTGTGCAATCTCTTAGTAACATCAATCAGGCGGAATATCAATGATGGTGTGCAATCTCTTAGTACCATCAATCAGGCGGAATATCAATGATGGTGTGCAATCTCTTAGTACCTTCAATCAGGCGGAATATCAATGATGGTGTGCAATCCCTTAGTACCATTAATCAGGCGGAATATCAATGAGGTTGTGCAATCTCTTAGTACCATCAATCAGGCGGAATATCAATGATGGTGTGCAATCTCTTAGTACCATCAATCAGGCGGAATATCAATGATGTTGTGCAATCTCTTAGTACCATCAATCAGGCGGAATATCAATGATGGTGTGCAATCTCTTAGTACCATCAATCAGGCGGAATATCAATGATGGTGCGCAATCTCTTAGTACCATCAATCAGGCGGAATATCAATGATGGTGTTCAATCTCTTAGTACCATCAATCAGGGGGAATATCAATGATGGTGTGCAATCTCTTATTACCTTCAATCAGGCGGAATATCAATGGTGGTGTGCAATCTCTTAGTACCATCAATCAGGCGGAATATCAATGATGGTGTGCAATCTCTTTGTACCATCAATCAGGCGGAATATCATTGATGGTGTTCAATCTCTTAGTACCATCAATCAGGCGGAATATCAATGATGGTGTGCAATCTCTTAGTACTATCAATCTTGTGGAATATCAATGATGGTGTGCAATCACTTAGTACCATCAATCAGGCGGAATATCAATGATGGTGTGCAATCTCTTAGTACCATCAATCAGGCGGAATATCAATGATGGTGTGCAATCTCTTAGTACCATCAATCAGGCGGAATATCAATGATGGTGTTCAATCACTTAGTACCATCAATCATACGGAATATCAATGATGGTGTGCAATCTCTTAGTACCACCAATCAGGCGGAATATCAATGAGGGTGTGCAATCTCTTATTACCACCAATCAGGCGGAATATCAATGATGGTGTGCAATCTCTTAGTACAATCAATCAGGCGGAATATCAATGAGGGTGTACAATCTCTTAGTGCCTTCAAACAGGCGGAATATTATTGATGGTGCGCAATCTCTTAGTACTATCAGTCAGGCGGAATATCAATAATGTTGTGTAATATCTTAGCGCCTTCAATCAGGCGGAATATCAATGATGGTGTGCAATCTCTTAGTACCATCAATCAGGCGGAATATCAATGATGGTGTGCAATCTCTTAGTACCATCAATCAGGCGGAATATCAATGATGTTGTGCAATATCTTAGTACCATCAATCAGGCGGAATATCAATGATGGTGTGCAATCTCTTAGTACCATTAATCAGGCGGAATATCAATGATGGTGTGCAATCTCTTAGTACCATCAATCAGGCGGAATATCAATGATGGTGTGCAATCTCTTAGTACCATCAATCAGGCGGAATATCAATGATGGTGTGCAATCTCTTAGTACCATCAATCAGGCGGAATATCAATGATGGTGTTCAATCTCTTAGTACCATCAATCAGGCGGAA
>CM026399.1:53567952-53586702 GCA_014843695.1 Archivesica marissinica
GTACTAAGAGATTGCACACCATCATTGATATTCCGCCTGATTGATGGTACTAAGAGATTGCACACCATCATTGATATTCCGCCTGATTGATGGTACTAAGAGATTGCACACCATCATTGATATTCCGCCTGATTGATGGTACTAAGTGATTGCACACCATCATTGATATTCCGCCTGATTGATGGTACTAAGAGATTGCACACCATCATTGATATTCCGCCTGATTGATGGTACTAAGAGATTGCATACCATCATTGATATTCCGCCTGATTGATGGTGCTAAGAGATTGCACACCATCATTGATATTCCGCCTGATTGATGGTACTAAGAGATTGCACACCATCATTGATATTCCGCCTGATTGATGGTGCTAAGAGATTACAAACCATCATTGATATTCCGCCTGATTGATGGTACTAAGAGATTGCACACCCTCATTGATATTCCGCCTGATTGATGGTACTAAGAGATTGCACACCATCATTGATATTCCGCCTGATTGAAGGTGCTAAGAGATTACACACCATCATTGATATTCCGCCTGATTGATGGTACTAAGATATTGCACACCATCATTGATATTCCGCCTGATTGATGGTACTAAGAGATTGCACACCATCATTGATATTCCGCCTGATTGATGGTACTAAGAGATTGCACACCATCATTGATATTCCGTCTGATTGAAGACGCTAAGAATTGCTCACCATCTTTTATTTTCCGCCTGGTTGAAGGCGCTAAAAGATTGCATACCATCATTGATATTCCCCCTGATTGAAGGCGCTAAGAGATTGCGCACCATCGTTGATATTCCGTCTGATTGAAGGCGCTAAGAGATTGCGCACCATCATTGATATTCGCCTGGATTGAAGGCGCTAAGAGATTGCGCACCATCATTGTTGTGTTGGGTGGTTGTGTTATTCCGCCTGATTGAAGGCGCTAAGAGATTGCACACCATCATTGATTATTCCGCCTGATGAAGGCGCTAAAAATTGCTACCATCATTGATATTCCGCCGATAATGAAGGCGCTAAAAGATGCATTAACATCATTGTATTACGCCTGATTGAAGCGATAAGAGATTGCACACCAGAATGATATTGCAGACCTGATTGAATGCGCTAAGAGATTGAGCACCATCATTGATATTCCGCCTGATTAAAGGTGTCTAGCGATTACGCTTCATCATTGATATTCCGCCTGATTGATGGTACTAAGAGATTGCACACCATCATTGATATTCCGCCTGATTGATGGTACTAAGTGATTGCACACCATCATTGATATTGCGCCTGATTGATGGTACTAAGAGATTGCACACCATCATTGATATTCCGCCTGATTGAAGGCGCTAAGATATTGCACAACATTATTGATATTCCGCCTGATTGATGGTACTAAGAGATTGCACACCATCAATGATATTCCGCCTGATTGAAGGTACTAAGAGATTGTACACCATCATTGATATTCCGTCTGATTGAAGGCACTAAGAGATTGTACACCATCATTGATATTCCGTCTGATTGAAGGCACTAAGAAATTGCACACCATCATTGATATTCCGCCTGATTGAAGGCACTAAGAGATTGCGCACCATCATTGATATTCCGCCTGATTGAAGGCACTAAGAGAATGCGCACCATCATTGATATTCCGCCTGATTGAAGGCACTAAGAAATTGCGCACCATCATTGATATTCCGTCTGATTGAAGGCGCTAAGAGATTACATACCATCATTGATATTCCGCCTGATTGAAGGCACTAAGAGATTGCACACCCTCATTCATATTCCGCCTGACTAAAAGCACTAAGAGATTGCGCACCATCATTGATTTTCCGCCTCATTGAAGGTGCTTAGAGATTACACACCATCATTGATATTCCGCCTGATTGATGGTAATAAGAGATTGCACAGCATCATTGGTATTCCGCCTGATTAAAGGCGCTAAGAGATTGCACACCTTCATTGATATTCCGCCTAAATGAAGGCGCTAAAAGATTGCATACCATCATTGATATTACGCCTGATTGAAGGCGCTAAGAGATTGCACACCTTCATTGATATTCCGTCTGAATGAATGCGCTAAGAGATTGAGCACCATCATTGATATTCCGCCTGATTAAAGATGCCTAGAGATTACGCACCATCATTGATATTCCGCCTGATTGATGGTACTAAGAGATTGCACACCATCATTGATATTCCGCCTGATTGGTGGTTCTAAGAGATTGCACACCCTCATTGATATTCCGCCTGATTGGTGGTACTAAGAGATTGAACACCATCATTGATATTCCGTCTGATTGATGGTACTAAGAGATTGAACACCATCATTGATATTCCGCCTGATTGATGGTACTAAGTGAGTGCACACCATCATTGATATTCCACCTGATTGATGGTACTAAGTGATTGCACACCATCATTGATATTCCGCCTGATTGAAGGAGCTAAGATATTACACAACATCATTGATATTCCGCCTGACTGATAGTATTAAGAGATTGCGCACCATCAATGATATTCCGCCTGTTTGAAGGCACTAAGAGATTGTACACCCTCATTGATATTCCGCCTGATTGAAAGTGAAAGAACTAAGAGATTGCACACCATCATGGATATTCCGCCTGATTGATGGTACTAAGAGATTGCACACCCTCATTGATATTCCGCCTGATTAATGGTACTAATACATTGCACACCATCATTGATATTTCGCCTGATTGATGGTACTAAGCGAGTGTTCACCATCATTGATAATCCGTCTGATTGAAGTCGCTAAGCGATTGCACACCATCATTGATATTCCGACAGATTGATGGTACTAAGAGGTTGCACACCATCAATGATATTCCGCCTGATTGATGGTACTAAGAGATTGCACACCATCATTGATATTTCTCCTGATTGATGGTACTAAGAGATTGCACACCATCACTGATATTCCGACTGATTGATGGTACTAAGAGATTGCGCACCATCGTTGATATTCCGTCTGATGGAAGGCGCTAAGCGATTGCGCACCATCATTGATATTCCGCCTGATTGAAGGCGCTAAGAGATTGCGCACCATCATTGTTATTCCGCCTGATTGAAGGCGCTAAGAGATAGCAAACCATCATTGATATTCCGCCTGAATGAAGGCGCTAAAAATTGCATACCATCATTGATATTCCGCCTAAATGAAGGAGCTAAAAGATTGCATACCATCATTGATATTACGCCTGATTGAAGGCGCTAAGAGATTGCACACCCACATTGATATTCCGACTTATTGAATGCGCTAAGAGATTGAGCACCATCATTGATATTCCGTCTGATTAAAGGTGCCTAGAGATTACGCACCATCATTGATATTCCGCCTGATTGATGGTACTAAGAGATTGCACACCATCATTGATATTCCGCCTGATTGATGGTACTAAGAGATTGCACACCATCAATGATATTCCGCCTGATTGAAGGCGCTAAGATATTACACAACATTATTGATATTCCGCCTGACTGATAGTACTAAGAGATTGCGCACCATCAATAATATTCCGCCTGTTTGAAGGCACTAAGAGATTGTACACCCTCATTGATATTCCGCCTGATTGATTGTACTAAGAGATTGCACACCATCATTGATATTCCGCCTGATTGGTGGTAATAAGAGATTGCACACCCTCATTGATATTCCGCCTGATTGGTGGTACTAAGAGATTGCACACCATCATTGATATTCCGCCTGATTGATGGTACTAAGAGATTGCACACCATCATTGATATTCCGACTGATTGATGGTACTAAGGATTGCACACCATCATTGATATTCCGCCTGATTGATGGTACTAAGTGATTGCACACCATCATTGAGATTCCGCCTGATTGATGGTACTAAGAGATTGCACACCATCATTGATATTCCGCCTGATTGAAGGCACTAAGAAATTGCGCACAATCATTGATATTCCATCTGATTGAAGGCGCTAAGAGATTGCACACCATCATTGATATTCCGCATGATTTAAGGCACTAAGAGAATTCGCACCGTCATTGATATTCCGCCTGATTGAAGGCGCTAAGAGATTACATACTATCATTGATATTCCGCCTGATTGAAGGCACTAAGAGATTGCACACCCTCATTGATATTCCGCCTGACTGAAAGCACTAAGAGATTGCGCACCATCATTGATTTTCCGCCTCATTGAAGGTGCTTAGAGATTACACACCATCATTGATATTCCGCCTGACTGATGGTACTAAGACATTACACACCATCATTGATATTCCGCCTGATTGATGGTACTAAGAGATTGCACACCATCATTAATATTCCGCCTGATTGATGGTACTAAGAGATTGCACACCATCATTGATATTCCATCTGATTGAAGACGCTAAGAAATTGCTCACCATCTTTTATTTTCCGCCTGGTTGAAGGCGCTAAAAGATTGCATACCATCATTGATATTCCGCCTGATTGAAGGCGCTAAGAGATTGCGCACCATCGTTGATATTCCGTCTGATTGAAGGCGCTAAGAGATTGCGCACCATCATTGATATTCCGCCTGATTGAAGGCGCTAAGAGATTGCGCACCATCATTGTTATTCCGCCTGATTGAAGGCGCTAAGAGATTGCACACCATCATTGATATTCCGCCTGAATGAAGACGCTAAAAATTGCATACCATCATTGATATTCCGCCTAAATGAAGGCGCTAAAAGATTGCATACCATCATTGATATTACGCCTGATTGAAGGCGCTAATAGATTGCACACCCTGATTGATATTCCGACTGATTGAATGCGCTAAGAGATTGAGCACCATCATTGATATTCCGCCTGATTAAAGGTGCCTAGCGATTACGCTCCATCATTGATATTCCGCCTGATTGATGGTACTAAGAGATTGCACACCATCATTGATATTCCGCCTGATTGGTGGTACTAAGAGATTGCACACCCTGATTGATATTCCGCCTGATTGATGGTACTAAGTGATTGCACACCATCATTGATATTCCGCCTGATTGATGGTACTAAGAGATTGAACACCATCATTGATATTCCGCCTGATTGATGGTACTAAGTGATTGCACACCATCATTGATATTGCGCCTGATTGATGGTACTAAGAGATTGCACACCATCATTGATATTCCGCCTGATTGAAGGCGCTAAGATATTACACAACATTATTGATATTCCGCCTGACTGATAGTACTAACAGATTGCGCACCATCAATGATATTCCGCCTGTTTGAAGGCACTAAGAGATTGTACACCCTCATTGATATTCCGTCTGATTGAAGGCACTAAGAAAGTGTGCACAATCATTGATATTCCATCTGATTGAAGGCGCTAAGAAATTGCACACCATCATTGATATTCCGCATGATTGAAGGCACTAAGAGAATGCGCACCATCATTGATATTCCGCCTGATTGAAGGCACTAAGAAATTGCGCACCATCATTGATATTCCGTCTGATTGAAGGCGCTAAGTGATTACATACCATCATTGATATTCCGCCTGATTGAAGGCACTAAGAGATTGCACACCCTCATTCATATTCCGCCTGACTAAAAGCACTAAGAGATTGCGCACCATCATTGATTTTCCGCCTCATTGAAGGTGCTTAGAGATTACACACCATCATTGATATTCCGCCTGATTGATGGTAATAAGAGATTGCACAGCATCATTGATATTCCGCCTGATTAAAGGCGCTAAGAGATTGCACACCTTCATTGATATTCCGCCTAAATGAAGGCGCTAAAAGATTGCATACCATCATTGATATTACGCCTGATTGAAGGCGCTAAGAGATTGCACACCTTCATTGATATTCCATCTGAATGAATGCGCTAAGAGATTGAGCACCATCATTGATATTCCGCCTGATTAAAGGTGCCTAGAGATTACGCACCATCATTGATATTCCGCCTGATTGATGGTACTAAGAGATTGCACACCATCATTGATATTCCGCCTGATTGGTGGTTCTAAGAGATTGCACACCCTCATTGATATTCCGCCTGATTGGTGGTACTAAGAGATTGAACACCATCATTGATATTCCGTCTGATTGATGGTACTAAGAGATTGAACACCATCATTGATATTCCGCCTGATTGATGGTACTAAGTGAGTGCACACCATCATTGATATTCCACCTGATTGATGGTACTAAGTGATTGCACACCATCATTGATATTCCGCCTGATTGAAGGAGCTAAGATATTACACAACATCATTGATATTCCGCCTGACTGATAGTATTAAGAGATTGCGCACCATCAATGATATTCCGCCTGTTTGAAGGCACTAAGAGATTGTACACCCTCATTGATATTCCGCCTGATTGAAAGTGAAAGAACTAAGAGATTGCACACCATCATGGATATTCCGCCTGATTGATGGTACTAAGAGATTGCACACCCTCATTGATATTCCGCCTGATTAATGGTACTAAGACATTGAACACCATCATTGATATTTCGCCTGATTGATGGTACTAAGCGAGTGTTCACCATCATTGATAATCCGTCTGATTGAAGTCGCTAAGCGATTGCACACCATCATTGATATTCCGACAGATTGATGGTACTAAGAGGTTGCACACCATCAATGATATTCCGCCTGATTGATGGTACTAAGAGATTGCACACCATCATTGATATTTCTCCTGATTGATGGTACTAAGAGATTGCACACCATCACTGATATTCCGACTGATTGATGGTACTAAGAGATTGCACACCATCATTGATATTCCGCCTGATTGATGGTACTAAGAGTTTGCACACCATCACTGATATTCCGATTGATTGATGGTACTAAGAGATTGCTCACTATCATTGATATTCCGCCTGATTGAAGGCACTAAGAAATTGCGCATCATCATTGATATTCCATCTGATTGAAGGCGCTAAGAGAGTGCAAAACATCATTGATATTCCGCCTAAATGAAGGCGCTAACAGATTGCATACCATCATTGATATTACGCCTGATTGAAGGCGCTAAGAGACTGCACACCTTCGTTGATATTCCGTCTGAATGAATGCGCTAAGAGATTGAGCACCATCATTGATATTCCGCCTGATTAAAGGTGCCTAGAAATTACGCACCATCATTGATATTCCGCCTGATTGATGGTACTAAGAGATTGCACACCATCATTGATATTCCGCCTGATTGGTGGTACTAAGAGATTGCACACCCTCATTGATATTCCGCCTGATTGGTGGTACTAAGAGATTGCACACCATCATTGATATTCCGTCTGATTGATGGTACTAAGAGATTGAACACCATCATTGATATTCCGCCTGATTGATGGTACTAAGAGATTGAACACCATCATTTATATTCCACCTGATTGATGGTACTAAGTGATTGCACACCATCATTGATATTCCGCCTGATTGATGGTACTAAGAGATTGCACACCATCATTGATATTCCGCCTGATTGAAGGCGCTACGATATTACACAACATTATTGATATTCCGCCTGACTGATAGTATTAAGTGATTGCGCACCATCAATGATATTCCGCCTGTTTGAAGGCACTAAGAGATTGTACACCATCATTGATATTCCGCCTGATTGAAAGAACTAAGAGATTGCACACCATCATGGATATTCCGCCTGATTGATGGTACTAAGAGATTGCACACCCTCATTGATATTCCGCCTGATTAATGGTACTAAGACATTGCACACCATCATTGATATTCCGCCTGATTGATGGTACTAAGCGATTGTGCACCATCATTGATAATCCGTCTGATTGAAGTCGCTAAGAGATTGCACACCATTATTGATATTCCGACTGATTGATGGTACTAAGAGGTTGCACACCATCAATGATATTCCGCCTGATTGATGGTACTAAGAGATTGCACATCATCATTGATATTTCTCCTGATTGATGGTACTAAGAGATTGCACACCATCACTGATATTCCGACTGATTGATGGTACTAAGAGATTGCACACCATCATTGATATTCCGCCTGATTGATGGTACTAAGAGATTGCACACCATCACTGATATTCCGATTGATTGATGGTACTAAGAGATTGCTCACCATCATTGATATTCCGCCTGATTAAAGGCACTAAGAAATTGCGCACCATCATTGATATTCCATCTGATTGAAGGCGCTAAGAGAGTGCAAACCATCATTGATATTCCGCCTTATTGAAGGCACTAAGAGATTGCGCACCATCATTGATATTCCGGCTGATTGAAGGCACTAAGAAATTGCGCACCATCATTGTTATTCCGTCTGATTGAAAGCGCTAAGAGATTACATACCATCATTGATATTCCGCCTGATTGAAGGCACTAAGAGATTGCACATCATCATTGATATTCCGCCTGATTGAACGCACTAAGAGATTGCACATCATCATTGATATTCCGCCTGACTGAAAGCACTAAGAGATTGCGCACCATCATTGATTTTCCGCCTCATTGAAGTTGCTTAGAGATTACACACCATCATTGATATTCCGCCTGATTGATGTTACTAAGAGATTGCACAATATCATTGATATTCCGCCTGATTGATGGTACTAAGATATTACACACCATCATTGATATTCCGCCTGATTGATGATACTAAGAGATTGCTCACCATCATTGATATTCCGCCTGATTGATGGTACTAAGAGATTACACAACATCATTGATATTCCGCCTGATTGATGGTACTAAGACATTGCACACAATCATTGATATTCCGACTGAATGAAGGCGCTAAAAATTGCATACCATCATTGATATTCCGCCTAAATGAAGGCGCTAAAAGATTGCATACCATCATTGATATTCCGCCTGATTGAAGGCGCTAAGATATTACACAACATCATTGATATTCCGCCTGACTGATAGTATTAAGAGATTGCACACCATCAATGATATTCCGCCTGTTTGAAGGCACTAAGAGATTGTACACCCTCATTGATATTCCGCCTGATTGAAAGAACTAAGAGATTGCACACCATCATGGATAATCTGCCTGATTGATGGTACTAAGAGATTGCACACCCTCATTGATATTCCGCCTGATTAATGGTACTAAGTCATTGCACACCATCAATGATATTCCGCCTGATTGATGGTACTAAGCGATTGCCCACCATCATTGATAATCCGTCTGATTGAAGGCGCTAAGAGATTGCACACCATCATTGATATTCCGACTGATTGATGGTACTAAGAGGTTGCAAAACATCATTGATATTCCGCCTGATTGATGGTACTAAGAGATTGCACACCATCATTGATATTTCTCCTGATTGATTGTACTAAGAGATCGCACACCATCACTGATATTCCGACTGATTGATGGTACTAAGAGATTGCACACCATCATTGATATTCCGCCTGATTGATGGTACTAAGAGATTGCACACCATCACTGATATTCCGATTGATTGTTGGCACTAAGAAATTGCGCACCATCATTGATATTCCATCTGATTGAAGGCGCTAAGAGAGACACCATCATTGATATTCCGCCTGATTGAAGGCACTAAGAGATTGCGCACCATCATTGATATTCCGGCTGATTGAAGGCACTAAGAAATTGCTCACCATCATTTTTATTCCGTCTGATTGAAGGCGCTAAGAGATTACATACCATCGTTCATATTCCGCATGATTGAAGGCACTAAGAGATTGCACATCATCATTGATATTCCACCTGATTGAAAGCACTAAGAGATTGCACATCATCACTGATATTCCGCCTGATTGAAAGCACTAAGAGATTGAGCACCATCATTGATTTTTCGCCTCATTGAAGGTGCTTAGAGATTACACACCATCATTGATATTCAGCCTGATTGATGGTACGAAGAGATTGCACAATATCATTGATATTCCGCCAGATTGATGGTACTAAGATATTACACACCATCATTGATATTCCGCCTGATTGATGGTACTAAGAGATTGCACACCATCATTGATATTCCGCCTGATTGATGGTACTAAGAGATTACACACCATCATTGATATTCCGCCTGATTGATGGTACTAAGACATTGCACACCATCATTGATATACCGACTGATTGATGGTACTAAGAGGTTGCACACCATCAATGATATTCTGCCTGATTGATGGTACTAAGAGATTGCACACCATCATTGATATTTCGCCTGATTGATGGTACTAAGAGATTGCACACCATCACTGATATTCCGACTGATTGATGGTACTAAGCGATTGCGCACCATCATTGATAATCTGTCTGATTGAAGGCGCTAAGAGATTGCACACCATCATTGATATTCCCTCTGATTGATGGTACTTAGAGGTTGCACACCATCATTGATATTCCGCCTGATTGATGGTACTAAGAGATTGCACACCATCATTGATATTTCTCCTGATTGATGGTACTAAGAGATTGCACACCATCACTGATATTCCGACTCATTGATGGTACTAAGAGATTGCACACCATCATTGATATTCAGCCTGATGGATGGTAATAAGAGATTGCACACCATCACTGATATTCCGATTGATTGATGGTACTAAGAGATTGTGCACCATCATTGATATTCCGCCTGATTGAAGGCACTAAGAAATTGCGCACCATCATTGATATTCCATCTGATTGAAGGAGCTAAGAGAGTGCACACCATCATTGATATTCCGCCTGATTGAAGGCACTAAGAGATTGCGCAACATCATTGATATTCCGGCTGATTGAAGGCACTAAGAAATTGCGCACCATCATTGTTATTCCGTCAGATTGAAGGCGCTAAGAGATTACATACTATCATTCATATTCCGCCTGATTGAAGGCACTAAGAGATTGCACATCATCATTGATATTCCGCCTGACTGAAAGCACTAAGAGATTGCGCACCATCATTGATTTTCCGCCTCATTGAAGGTGCTTAGAGATTACACACCATCATTGATATTCCGCCTGATTGATGGTACTAAGAGATTGCATAATATCATTGGTATTCCGCCTGATTGATGGTACTAAGATATTACACACCATCAATGAAATTCCACCTGATTGATGGTACTAAGTGATTGCACACCATCATTGATATTCCGCCTGATTGATGGTACTAAGAGATTACACACCATCATTGATATTCCGCCTGATTGATGGTACTAAGACATTGCACACCATCATTGATATTCCGACTGATAGATGGTACAAAGAGAGTGCATACCATCATTGATATTACGTCTGATTGAAGGCGCTAAGAGATTGGCACCATCATTGATATTCCGTCTGATTGAAGGCGCTAAGAGATTACATACCATCATTGTTATTCGGCCTGATTGAAGGCACTAAGAGATTGCACACCCTTATTGATATTCCGCCTGATTGAAAGCACTAAGAGATTGCACATCATCATTGATATTTCGCCTGATTGATGGTACTAAGAGATTGCACACCATCATTGATATTCCGCCTGATTGATGGTACTAAGTGATTGCACACCATCATTGATATTCCGCCTAATTGATGGTACTAAGAGATTGCACACCACCATTGATATTCCGCCTGATTGAAGGCGCTAAAAGATTACACACCATCATTGATATTCCGCTTGATTGATGGTACTAAGAGATTGCACACCATCATTGATATTCCGCCTGATTGAAGGCGCTAATAGATTACACACCATCATTGATATTCCGTCTGATTGATGGTACTAAGAGATTGAACACCATCATTGATATTCCGCCTGATTGATGGTAGTAAGTGATTGCACACCATCATTGATAGTCCACATGATTGAGGGTACTAAGAGGTTGCACACAATCATTAATATTCCGCCTGATTGATGGTACTAAGAGATTGAACACCATCATTGATATTCCGCCTGATTGATGGTACTAAGAGATTGCGCACCATCATTGATATTCCGCCTGATTGATGGTATTAAGAGATTGCA
Organism: Archivesica marissinica; assembly: GCA_014843695.1. Taxonomy (NCBI): domain Eukaryota; kingdom Metazoa; phylum Mollusca; class Bivalvia; order Venerida; family Vesicomyidae; genus Archivesica; species Archivesica marissinica. Next base: position 53,579,902 of record CM026399.1, read on the forward strand.
CACCATCATTGATATTCCGCCTGATTAAAGTTACTAAGAGATTGCACACCATCATTGATATTCCGCCTGAATGATGGTACTAAGAGATTGAACACCATCATTGATATTCCGCCTGATTGATGGTACTAAGGGAGTGCGCACCATCATTGATATTCTGCGTGATTGATGGTACTAAGAGAGTGCATACCATCATTGATATTCCGCCTGATTGATGGTACTAAGAGATTGCACACAATCATTGATATTCCGCCTGATTGATGGTACTAAAATATTGCACACCATCATTGATATTCCGCCTGATTAGTGGTACTGAGACATTGCACACCATCACTGATATTCCGCCTTATTGATGGTACTAAGTGTTTGCACACCATCATTGATATTCCGCCTGATTGATGGTACTAAGAGATTGCACAGCATCATTGATATTCCGCGTGATTGATGGTACTAAGTGATTGCACACCATCATTGATATTCCGCCTGATTGATGGTACTAAGAGATTGCACACCATCATTGATATTCCACCTGATTGAAAGCACTAAGAGATTGCACATCATCATTGATATTCCGCCTGACTGAAAGCACTAAGAGATTGCGCACCATCATTGATTTTCCGCCTCATTGAAGGTGCTTAGAGATTACACACCACCATTGATATTCCGCCTGATTGATGGTACTAAGAGATTGCACAATATCATTGATATTCCGCCTGATTGATGGTACTAAGTTATTACACACCATCATTGATATTCCGCCTGATTGATGGTACTAAGAGATTGCACACCATCATTGATATTCCGCCTGATTGATGGTACTAAGAGATTACACACCATCATTGATATTCCGCCTGATTGATGGTACTAAGACATTGTACACCATCATTGATATACCGACTGATTGATGATACTAAGAGGTTGCACACCATCATTGATATTCCGCCTGATTGATGGTACTAAGAGATTGCACACCATCATTGATCTTTCGCCTGATTGATGGTACAAAGAGATTGCACACAATCACTGATATTCCGACTGATTGATGGTACTAAGCGATTGCGCACCATCATTGATAATCCGTCTGATTGAAGGCGCTAAGAGATTGCACACCATCATTGATATTCCGACTGATTGATGGTACTAAGAGGTTGCACACCATCATTGATATTCCGCCTGATTGATGGTACTAAGAGATTGCACACCATCATTGATATTTTTCCTGATTGATGGTACTAAGAGATTGCACACCATCACTGATATTCCGATTGATTGATGGTACTAAGTGATTGTGCACCATCATTGATATTCCGCCTGATTGAAGGCACTAAGAAATTGCGCACCATCATTGATATTCCATCTGATTGAAGGCGCTAAGAGAGTGCACACCATCATTGATATTCAGCCTGATTGAAGGCACTAAGAGATTGCGCACCATCATTGATATTCCGGCTGATTGAAGGCACTAAGAGATTGCACACCATCACTGATATTCCGACTGATTGATGGTACTAAGAGATTGCACACCATCATTGATATTCCGCCTGATTGATGGTACTAAGAGATTGCACACCATCACTGATATTCCGATTGATTGATGGTAATAAGAGATTGCGCACCATCATTGATATACCGCCTGATTGAAGGCACTAAGAAAGTGCGCACCATCATTGATATTCCATCTGATTGAAGGCGCTAAGAGAGTGCACACCATCATTGATATTCCGCCTGATTGAAGGCACTAAGAGATTGCGTACCATCATTGATATTCCGGCTGATTGAAGGAACTAAGTAATTGCGCACCATCAGTGATATTCCGTCTGATTGAAGGCGCTAAGAGATTACATAACATCACTTATATTCCGCCTGATTGAAAGCACTAAGAGATTGCGCACCATCATTGATTTTCCGCCTCATTGAAGGTGCTTAGAGATTACACACCATCATTGATATTCCGCTTGATTGATGGTACTAAGAAATTGCACACCATCATTGATATTCCGTCTGATTGATGGTACTAAGTGTTTGCACACCATCATTGATATTCCACCTGATTGATGGTACTAAGAGATTGCACACCATCATTGATATTCCGCCTGATTGAAGGCGCTAAGAGATTGCATAGCATCATTGATATTCCGCCTTTGTTGAAGGCGCTAAGAGATTGCACACCATCATTGATATTCCGCCTGATCGATGGTACTAAGAGATTGCACACCATCATTGATATTCCGCCTGATTGAAGGCGCTAAGCGATTACACACCATCATTGATATTCCGCCTGATTGATGGTACTAAGAGATTGAACACCGTCATTGATATTCCGCCTGATTGATGGTACTAAGAGATTGCAAACCATCATTGATATTCCGCCTGATTGAAGGCGCTAATAGATAACACACCATCATTGATATTCCGTCTGAATGATGGTACTAAGATATTGAACACCATCATTGATATTCCGCCTGATTGATGGTAGTAAGAGATTGCACACCATCATTGATATTCCACCTGATTGATGGTACTAAGAGGTTGCACACCATCATTGATATTCCACCTGATTGATGGTACTAAGAGATTGAACACCTTCATTGATATTCCGCCTGATTGATGGTACTAAGAGATTGCGCACCATCATTGATATTCCGCCTGATTGATGGTACTAAGAGATTGCACACCATCATTGATATTCCGCCTGATTGAAGGTACTAAGAGATTGCACACCATCATTGATATTCCGCCTGATTGATTGTACTAAGAGATTGAATACTATCATTGATATTCCGCCTGATTGATGGTACTAAGAGATTGCGCAACATCATTGATATTCCGTCTGATTGAAGGCGCTAAGAGATTGCACAACATCATTGATATTCCGAATGAAAGATGGTACTAAGATAGTGCATACCATCATTGATATTCCGTCTGATTGAAGGCGCTAAGAGATTGGCACCATCATTGATATTCCATCTGATTGAAGGCGCTAAGAGATTCATACCATCATTGTTATTCGGCCTGATTGAAGGCACTAAGAGATTGCACACCCTTATTGATATTCCGCCTGATTGAAAGCACTAAGAGATTTCACATCATCATTGATATTTCGCCTGATTGATGGTACTAAGAGATTGCAAACCATCATTGATATTCCGCCTGATTGATGGTACTAAGTGATTACACACCATCATTGATATACCGACTGATTGATGGTACTAAGAGATTGCACACCATCATTGATATTCCATCTGATTGAAGACGCTAAGAAATTGCGCACCATCATTGATATTCCGCCTTTGTTGAAGGCGCTAAGAGATTGCGCACCATCATTGATATTCCGCCTGATTGAAGGCGCTAAAAGATTGCATACCATCATTGATATTCCGCCTGATTAAAGGTGCCTAGAGATAACGCACCATCATTGATATTCCGCCTGATTGATGGTACTAAGAGATTGCACACCATCATTGATATTCCGCCTGATTGATGGTACTAAGTGTTTGAACACCATCATTGATATTCCGCCAGATTGATGGTACTAAGAGATTGCACAACATCATTGATATTCCGCCTGATTGATTGTACTAAGAGATTGCACACCATCATTGATATTCCGCCTGATTGATGGAACTAAGTGATTGCACACCATCATTGATATTCCGCCTGATTGATGGTACTAAGAGATTGCACACCATCATTGATATTCCGCCAGATTGAAGGCGCTAAGAGATTACACACCACCATTGATATTCCGCCTGATTGATGGTACTAAGAGATTGAACACCATCATTGATATTCCGCCTGATTGATGGTACTAAGATATTGCACACCAGCATTGATATTCCGCCTGATTGAAGGCGCTAAAAGATTACACACCATCATTACTATTCCGTCTGATCGATGGTACTAAGAGATTGAACACCATCATTGATATTCCGCCTGATTGGTGGTAGTAAGAGATTGCACACCATCATTGATATTCCACCTGATTGATGGTACTAAGAGGTTGCACACCATCATTTATATTCCGTCTGATTGATGGTACTAAGAGATTGAACACCATCATTGATATTCCACCTGATTGATGGTACTAAGAGGTTGCACACCATCATTGATATTCCGTCTGATTGATGGTACTAAGAGATTGAACACCATCATTGATATTCCACCTGATTGATGGTTGTAAGAGATTGAACACCGTCATTGATATTCCACCTGATTGATGGTACTAAGAGGTTGCACACCATCATTGATATTCCACCTGATTGATGGTACTAAGAGATTGTACACCATCATTGATATTCCGCCTGATTGATGGTACTAAGAGATTGCGCACCATCATTGATATTCCGCCGGATTGATGGTACTAAGAGATTGCACACCATCATTGATATTCCGCCTGATTGAAGGCGCTAAGAGATTACACACCATCATTGATATTCCGCCTGATTGATGGTACTAAGAGATTGCACACCATCATTGATATTCCGCCTGATTGATGGTACTAAGAGATTGCACACCATCATTGATATTCCGCCTGATTGAAGGCGCTAATAGATTACACCATCATTGATATTCGTCTGATGATGGTACTATGGATTGACAACATCATTGATATTCCGCCTGATTGATGGTAGTAAGAGATTGCACACCATCATTGATATTCCGCCTGATTGATGGTACTAAGAGATTGCACACCATCATTGATATTCCGCCTGATTGATGGTACTAAGAGATTGCACACCATCATTGATATTCCGCCTGATTGATAGTACTAAGAGATTGCGCACCATCATTGATATTCCGCCAGATTGATGGTACTAAGAGATTGCACACCATCATTGATATTCCGCCTGATTGAAGGTACTAAGAGATTGCACACTATCATTGATATTCCGCCTGATTGATGGTACTAAGAGATTGAACACCATCATTGATATTCCACCTGATTGATGGTACTAAGAGATTGCGCACCATCATTGATATTCCGCCTGATTGATGGTACTAAGAGAGTGCATACCATCATTGATATTCCGCCTGATTGATGGTATTAAGAGATTGCACACCATCAATGATATTCCGCCTGATTGATGGTACTAAAAGATTGCACAATATCATTGATATTCCGCCTGATTGATGGTACTAAGAGATTGCACACCATCATTGATATTCCGCCTGATTGATGGTACTAAGAGATTGCACACCATCATTGATATTCCGCCTGATTAATGGTACTAAGACATTGCACATCATCATTGATATTCCGCCTGATTGATGGTACTAATTGTTTGCACACCATCATTGATATTCCGCCTGATTGATGGTACTAAGAGATTGCACAACATCATTGATATTCCGCCTGATTGATGGTACTAAGAGATTGCACACCATCATTGATATTCCGCCTGATTGATGGTACTAAGAGATTGCGCACCATCATTGATATTCCGCCTGATTGATGGTACTAAGAGATTGTACACCATCATTGATATTCCGCCTGAATGAAGGTACTAAGAGATTGCACACCATCTTTGATATTCCGCCTGATTGATGGTACTAAGGGATTGAACACCATCATTGATATTCCGCCTGATTGAAGGTACTAAGAGATTGCGCACCATCATTGATATTCCGCCTGATTGATGGTACTAAGAGAGTGCATACCATCATTGATATTCCGCTTGATTGATGGTATTAAGAAATTGCACACCATCATTGATATTCCGTCTGATTGATGGTACTAAGAGATTGCACAAAATCATTGATATTCCGCCTGATTGATTGTACTAAGAGATTGCACACCATCATTGATATTCCGCCTGATTGATGGTACTAAGAGATTGCACACCATCATTGATATTCAGCCTGATTAATGGTACTAAGACGTTGCTCACCATCATTGATATTCCGCCTGATTGATGGTACTAAGAGAATGGCACCATAATTGATATTCCGTCTGATTGAAGGCGCTAAGAGATTGCACACCATCATTGATATTCCGACTGATTGATGGTCCTAAGAGATTGCACACCATCATTGATATTCCGCCTGATTGATGGTAATAAGAGATTGCACACCATCACTGATATTCCGACTGATTGATGGTACTAAGAGATTGCGCACCATCATAGATTTTCCGCCTGATTGAAGGCACTAAGAAAGTGCGCACCATCATTGATATTGCGTCTGATTGAAGGCGCTAAGAGATTACATACCATCATTGTTATTCGGCCTGATTGAAGGAACTAAGAGATTGCACACCCTCATTGATATTCCGCCTGATTGAAAGCACTAAGAGATTGCACATCATCATTGATATTTCGCCTGATTGATGGTACTAAGAGAGTGCACACCATCATTGATATTCCCCCTGATTAATGGTACTAAGTGATTGCCCACCATCATTGATATTCCGCCTGATTGATGGTACTAAGAGAGTGCACACCATCATTGATATTCCGTCTGATTGAAGGCGCTAAAAGATTACACATCATCATTGATATTCCGCTTGATTGATGGTACTAAGAGATTGAACACCATCATTTATATTCCGCCTGATTGATGGTACTAAGAGATTGCACACCATCATTGATATTCCGCCTGATTGAAGGCGTTAATAGATTACACACCATCATTGATATTCCCTCTGATTGATGGTACTAAGAGATTGAACACCATCATTGATATTCCGTCTGATTGATGGTACTAAGAGATTGAACACCATCAATGATATTCCACCTGATTGATGGTAGTAAGAGATTGCACACCATCATTGATATTCCACCTGATTGATGGTACTAAGAGGTTGCA
>CM026399.1:53587702-53605796 GCA_014843695.1 Archivesica marissinica
GATTACACATCATCATTGATATTCCGCTTGATTGATGGTACTAAGAGATTGAACACCATCATTTATATTCCGCCTGATTGATGGTACTAAGAGATTGCACACCATCATTGATATTCCGCCTGATTGAAGGCGCTAATAGATTACACACCATCATTGATATTCCGTCTGATTGATGGTACTAAGAGATTGAACACCATCATTGATATTCCGCCTGATTGATGGTAGTAAGAGATTGCACACCATCATTGATATTCCACCTGATTGATGGTACTAAGAGGTTGCACACCATCATTGATATTCCGCCTGATTGATGGTACTAAGAGATTGAACACCATCATTGATATTCCGCCTGATTGATGGTACTAAGAGATTGCACACCATCATTGATATTCCGCCTGATTGATGGTACTAAGAGATTGCACACCATCATTGATATTCCGCCTGATTGATGGTACTAAGAGATTGCACACCATCATTGATATTCCGCCTGATTGATGGTACTAAGAGATTGCACACCATCATTGATATTCCGCCTGATTGATGGTACTAAGAGATTGCACACCATCATTGATATTCCGCCTGATTGATGGTACTAAGAGATTGCACACCATCATTGATATTCCGCCTGATTGATGGTACTAAGAGATTGCACACCATCATTGATATTCCGCCTGATTGATGGTACTAAGAGATTGCACACCATCATTGATATTCCGCCTGATTGATGGTACTAAGAGATTGCACACCATCATTGATATTCCGCCTGATTGATGGTACTAAGAGATTGCACACCATCATTGATATTCCGCCTGATTGATGGTACTAAGAGATTACACACCATCATTGATATTCCGCCTGATTGATGGTACTAAGAGATTGCACACCATCATTGATATCCGCCTGATTGATGGTACTAAGAGATTGCACACCATCATTGATATTCCGCCTGATTGATGGTACTAAGAGATTGCACACCATCATTGATATTCCGCCTGATTGATGGTACTAAGAGATTGCACACCATCATTGATATTCCGCCTGATTGATGGTACTAAGAGATTGCACACCATCATTGATATTCCGCCTGATTGATGGTACTAAGAGATTGCACACCATCATTGATATTCCGCCTGATTGATGGTACTAAGAGATTGCACACCATCATTGATATTCCGCCTGATTGATGGTACTAAGAGATTGCACACCATCATTGATATTCCGCCTGATTGATGGTACTAAGAGATTGCACACCATCATTGATATTCCGCCTGATTGATGGTACTAAGAGATTGCACACCATCATTGATATTCCGCCTGATTGATGGTACTAAGAGATTGCACACCATCATTGATATTCCGCCTGATTGATGGTACTAAGAGATTGCACACCATCATTGATATTCCGCCTGATTGATGGTACTAAGAGATTGCACACCATCATTGATATTCCGCCTGATTGATGGTATTAAGAGATTGCACACCATCATTGATATTCCGCCTGATTGATGGTACTAAGAGATTGCACACCATCATTGATATTCCGCCTGATTGAATGGTACTAAGAGATTGCACCCATCATTGATATTCCGCCTATTGATGGCACTAAGAGATGCACACCATCATTGATATTCCGCCTGTTAATAAATGGTACTAAGAGATTGCACCCATCATGAATTCCGCCGATTGATGGTACTAGAGATTGGCACCATCATTTATATTCCGCCTGATTGAGGTACTAAGAGATTGCCACCACATTGATATTCCGCCTGATTGATGGTACTAAGAGATTACACACCATCATTGATATTCCGCCTGATTGATGGACTAGTAATTGCACACCATCATTGATATTCCGCCTGATGAAGGCACTAAGAGATTACACCATCATTGATATTCCGCCTGATTGATGGTACTAAGAGATTGCACACCATCATTGATATTCCGCCTGATTGATGGTACTAAGAGATTGCACACCATCATTGATATTCCGCCTGATTGATGGTACTAAGAGATTGCACACCATCATTGATATTCCGCCTGATTGATGGTACTAAGAGATTGCACACCATCATTGATATTCCGCCTGATTGAAGGCGCTAAGAGATTACACACCATCATTGATATTCCGCCTGATTGATGGTACTAAGAGATTGAACACCATCATTGATATTCCGCCTGATTGATGGTACTAAGAGATTGCACACCATCATTGATATTCCGCCTGATTGATGGCACTAAGAGATTGCACACCATCATTGATATTCCGCCTGATTGATGGTACTAAGAGATTGAACACCATCATTGATATTCCGCCTGATTGATGGTACTAAGAGATTGCGCACCATCATTGATATTCCGCCTGATTGATGGTACTAAGAGATTGCACACCATCATTGATATTCCGCCTGATTGATGGTACTAAAAGATTGCACAACATCACCGATATTCCGCCTGATTGATGGTACTAAGAGATTGTACACCATCATTGATATTCCGCCTGATTGATGGTACTAAGAGATTGAACACCATCATTGATATTCCGCCTGATTGATGGTACTAAGAGATTGCACACCATCATTGATATTCCGCCTGATTGATGGTACTAAGAGAGTGCATACCATCATTGATATTCCGCCTGATTGATGGTACTAAGAGATTGCACACCATCATTGATAGTCCGCCTGATTGATGGTACTAAGAGATTGCACAACATCATTGATATTCCGCCTGATTGATGGTACTAAGATATTGCACACCATCATTGATATTCCGCCTGATTGATGGTACTAAGAGATTGCACACCATCATTGATATTCCGCCTGATTAATGGTACTAAGACATTGCACACCATCATTGATATTCCGCCTGATTGATGGTACTAAGAGATTGGCACCATCATTGATATTCCGTCTGATTGATGGTCCTAAGAGATTGCACACCATCATTGATATTCCGCCTGACCGAAAGCACTAAGAGATTGCGCACCATCATTGATTTTCCGCCTGATTGAAAGCACTAAGTAATTGCGCACCATCATTGATATTGCGTCTGATTGAAGGCGCTAAGAGATTACATACCATCATTGTTATTCGACCTGATTGAAGGCATTAAGAGATTGCACACCCTCATTGATATTCCGACTGATTGATGGTACTAAGAGATTGCACACCATCATTGATATTCCGCCTGATTGATGGCACTAATTGATTGCACACCATCATTGATATTCCGCCTGATTGATGGTACTAAGAGATTGAACACCATCATTGATATTCCGCCTGATTGATGATAGTAAGAGATTGCACACCATCAGTGATATTCCACCTGATTGATGGCCCTAAGAGGTTGCACACCATCATTGATATTCCGCCTGATTGATGGTACTAAGAGATTGAACACATCATGATATTCCGCCTGATTGATGGTACTAAGAGATTGCGCACCATCATTGATATTCCGCCTGATTGATGGTACTAAGAGATTGCACACCATCATTGATATTCCGCCTAATTGATGGTACTAAGAGATTGCACACCATCATTGATATTCCGCCTGATTGATGGTACTAAGAGATTGAACACCATCACTGATATTCCGCCTGATTGATGGTACTAAGAGAGTGCATACCATCATTGAAATTCAGCCAGATTGATGGTACTAAGAGATTGCACACCATCACTGATATTCCGCCTGATTGGTGGAACTAACAGATTGCACACCCTCATTGATATTCCGCCTGATTGGTGGTTCTAAGAGATTGCCCACCATCATTGATATTCCGTCTGATTGATGGTACTAAGAGATTGAACACCATCATTGATATTTCGCCTGATTGATGGTACTAAGAGATTGCACACCATCATTGATATTCCGCCTGATTGATGGTACTAAGAGATTGCACACCATCATTGATATTCCGCCTGATTGAAGGCGCTAAAAGATTACACATCATCATTGATATTCCTGTTGATTGATGGTACTAAGAGATTGAACACCATAATTTATATTCCGCCTGATTGATGGTACTAAGAGATTGCACACCATCATTGATATTCCGCCTGATTGAAGGCGCTAATAGATTACACACCATCATTGATATTCCGTCTGATTGATGGAACTAAGAGATTGAACACCATCATTGATATTCCGCCTGATTGATGGTACTAAGAGATTGCACACCATCATTGATATTCCGCCTGATTGAAGGCGCTAATAGATTACACACCATCATTGATATTCCGTCTGATTGATGGTACTAAGAGATTGAACACCATCATGTATCCGCCTGATTGATGGTAGTAAGATGCACACCATCATTGATATTCCACCTGATTGATGGTACTAAGAGGTTGCACACCATCATTGATATTCCGCTGATTGATGGTACTAAGAGATTGAACACCATCATTGATATTCCGCCTGATTGATGGTACTAAGAGATTGCACACCATCATTGATATTCCGCCTGATTGATGGTACTAAGAGATTGCACACCATCATTGATATTCCGCCTGATTGATGGTACTAAGAGATTGCACACCATCATTGATATTCCGCCTGATTGATGGTACTAAGAGATTGCACACCATCATTAATATTCCGCCTGATTGATGGTACTAAGAGAGTGCATACCATCAATGATATTCCGCCTGATTGATGGTATTAAGAGATTGCACACCATCATTGATATTCCGCCTGATTGATGGTACTAAGAGATTGCACACCATCATTGATATTCCGCCTGATTGATGGTACTAAGAGATTGAACACCATCATTGATATTCCGCCTGATTGATGGTACTAAGAGATTGCGCACCATCATTGATATTCCGCCTGATTGATGGTACTAAGAGAGTGCATACCATCATTGATATTCCGCCTGATTGATGGTATTAAGAGATTGCACACCATCATTGATATTCCGCCTGATTGATGGTACTAAGAGATTGCACAACATCATTGATATTCCGCCTGATTGATGGTACTAAGAGATTGCACACCATCATTGATATTCCGCCTGATTAATGGTACTAAGACATTGCACACCATCGTTGATATTCCACCTGATTGATGGTACTAAGAGATTGGCACCATCATTGATATTCCATCTGATTGATGGTCCTAAGAGATTGCACACCATCATTGATATTCCGCCTGATTGATGGTACTAAGAGATTGCACACTATCACTGATATTCCGACTGATTGATGGTACTAAGAGATTGCGCACCATCATTGATATTCCGCCTGACCGAAAGCACTAAGAGATTGCGCACCATCATTGATTTTCCGCCTGATTGAAGGCACTAAGAAATTGCGCACCATCAATGATATTGCGTCTGATTGAAGGCGCTAAGAGATTACATACCATCATTGTTATTTGGCCTGATTGAAGGCACTAAGAGATTGCACATCATCATTGATATTTCGCCTGATTGATGGTACTAAGAGATTGCACACCATCATTGATATTCCGCCTGATTGAAGGCGCTAATAGATTACACACCATCATTGATATTCCGTCTGATCGATGGTACTAAGAGATTGAACACCATCATTGATATTCCGCTTGATTGATGGTACTAAGAGATTGAACACCATCATTGATATCCCGCTTGATTGATGGTATTAAGAGATTGCACACCATCATTGATATTCCGCCTGATTGAAGGCGCTAATAGATTACACACCATCATTGATATTCCGTCTGATTGATGGTACTAAGTGATTGAACACCATCATTGATATTCCGCCTGATTGATGATAGTAAGAGATTGCACACCATCAGTGATATTCCACCTGATTGATGGTACTAAGAAGTTGCACACCATCATTGATATTCCGCCTGATTGATGGTACTAAGAGATTGAACACCATCATTGATATTCCGCCTGATTGATGGTACTAAGAGATTGCGCACCATCATTGATATTCCGCCTGATTGATGGTACTAAGAGATTGCACACCATCATTGATATTCCGCCTAATTGAAGGTACTAAGAGATTGCACACCATCATTGATATTCCGCCTGATTGATGGTACTAAGAGATTGAACACCGTCATTGATATTCCGCCTGATTGATGGTACTAAGAGATTGCGCACCATCATTGATATTCCGCCTGATTGATGGTACTAAGATATTGCACACCATCATTGATATTCCGCCTGATTGGTGGAACTAACAGATTGCACACCCTCATTGATATTCCTCCTGATTGGTGGTACTAAGAGATTGCACACCATCATTGATATTCCGTCTGATTGATGGTACTAAGAAATTGATCACCATCATTGATATTCCGCCTGATTGATGGTACTAAGAGATTGCACACCATCATTGATATTCCGCCTGATTGATGGTACTAAGTGATTGCACACCATCATTGATATTCCGACTGATTGATGGTACTAAGAGCTTGCACACCATCATTGATATTCCGCCTGATTGAAGGCGCTAAGATATTACACAACATCATTGATATTCCGCCTGACTGATAATATTAAGTGATTGCGCACCATCAATGATATTCCGCCTCTTTGAAGGCACTAAGAAATTGTACACCCTTATTGATATTCCGCCTGATTGAAAGAACTAAGAGATTGCTCTCCATCATGGATATTCCGCCTGATTGATGGTACTAAGAGATTGCACACCCTCATTGATATTCCGCCTGATTAATGGTACTAAGACATTGCACACCATCATTGATATTCCGCCTGATTGATGGTACTAAGCGATTGCGCACCATCATTGATAATCCGTCTGATTGAAGGCGCTAAGAGATTGCACACCATAATTGATATTCCGACTGATTGATGGTACTAAAAGCTTGCACACCATCATTGATATTCCGCCTGATTGATGGTACTAAGAGATTGCACACCATCATTGATATTCGCCTGATTGAAGGTACTAAGAGATTGCACACCATCATTGATATTCCGACTGATTGATGGTACTAAGAGATTGCACACCATCATTGATATTCCGCCTGATTGATGGTACTAAGAGATTGCGCACCATCATTGATATTCCGCCTGATTGAAGGCACTAAGAGATTGCACACCATCATTGATATTCCGTCTGATTGAAGGCGCTAAGAGATTACATAACATCATTGATATTCCGCCTGATTGAAGGCACTAAGAGATTGCACATCATCATTGATATTCCGCCTGATTGAAAGCACTAAGAGATTGCACATCATCATTGATATTCCGCCTGACTGAAAGCACTAAGAGATTGCGCACAATCATTGATTTTCCGCCTCATTGAAGGTGCTTAGAGATTACACACCATCATTGATATTCCGCCTGATTGATGGTACTACGAGATTGCACAATATCATTGATATTCCGCCTGATTGATAGTACTAAGATATTACACACCATCATTGATATTCCGCCTGATTGATGGTACTAAGTGATTGAACACCATCATTGATATTCCGCCTGATTGATGATAGTAAGAGATTGCACACCATCAGTGATATTCCACCTGATTGATGGTACTAAGAAGTTGCACACCATCATTGATATTCCGCCTGATTGATGGTACTAAGAGATTGAACACCATCATTGATATTCCGCCTGATTGATGGTACTAAGAGATTGCGCACCATCATTGATATTCCGCCTGATTGATGGTACTAAGAGATTGCACACCATCATTGATATTCCGCCTAATTGAAGGTACTAAGAGATTGCACACCATCATTGATATTCCGCCTGATTGATGGTACTAAGAGATTGAACACCGTCATTGATATTCCGCCTGATTGATGGTACTAAGAGATTGCGCACCATCATTGATATTCCGCCTGATTGATGGTACTAAGATATTGCACACCATCATTGATATTCCGCCTGATTGGTGGAACTAACAGATTGCACACCTCATTGATATTCCTCCTGATTGGTGGTACTAAGAGATTGCACACCATCATTGATATTCCGTCTGATTGATGGTACTAAGAAATTGATCACCATCATTGATATTCCGCCTGATTGATGGTACTAAGAGATTGCACACCATCATTGATATTCCGCCTGATTGATGGTACTAAGTGATTGCACACCATCATTGATATTCCGACTGATTGATGGTACTAAGAGCTTGCACACCATCATTGATATTCCGCCTGATTGAAGGCGCTAAGATATTACACAACATCATTGATATTCCGCCTGACTGATAATATTAAGTGATTGCGCACCATCAATGATATTCCGCCTCTTTGAAGGCACTAAGAAATTGTACACCCTTATTGATATTCCGCCTGATTGAAAGAACTAAGAGATTGCTCTCCATCATGGATATTCCGCCTGATTGATGGTACTAAGAGATTGCACACCCTCATTGATATTCCGCCTGATTAATGGTACTAAGACATTGCACACCATCATTGATATTCCGCCTGATTGATGGTACTAAGCGATTGCGCACCATCATTGATAATCCGTCTGATTGAAGGCGCTAAGAGATTGCACACCATAATTGATATTCCGACTGATTGATGGTACTAAAAGCTTGCACACCATCATTGATATTCCGCCTGATTGATGGTACTAAGAGATTGCACACCATCATTGATATTTCGCCTGATTGAAGGTACTAAGAGATTGCACACCATCATTGATATTCCGACTGATTGATGGTACTAAGAGATTGCACACCATCATTGATATTCCGCCTGATTGATGGTACTAAGAGATTGCGCACCATCATTGATATTCCGCCTGATTGAAGGCACTAAGATATTGCGCACCATCATTGTTATTCCGTCTGATTGAAGGCGCTAAGAGATTACATAACATCATTGATATTCCGCCTGATTGAAGGCACTAAGAGATTGCACATCATCATTGATATTCCGCCTGATTGAAAGCACTAAGAGATTGCACATCATCATTGATATTCCGCCTGACTGAAAGCACTAAGAGATTGCGCACAATCATTGATTTTCCGCCTCATTGAAGGTGCTTAGAGATTACACACCATCATTGATATTCCGCCTGATTGATGGTACTACGAGATTGCACAATATCATTGATATTCCGCCTGATTGATAGTACTAAGATATTACACACCATCATTGATATTCCGCCTGATTGATGGTACTAAGAGATTGCACACAATCATTGATATTCCGCCTGATTGATGGTATTAAGAGATTACACACCATCATTGATATTCCGCCTGATTGATGGTACTAAGAGATTGCACATCATCATTGATATTCAGCCTGACTGAAAGCACTAAGTGATTGCGCACCATCATTGATATTCCGCCTGATTGATGGTACTAAGAGATTGCACAACATCATTGATATTCCGCCTGATTGATGGTACTAAGAGATTGCACACCATCATTGATATGCCGCCTGATTGATGGTACTAAGAGATTGCACACCATCATTGATATTCCGCCTGATTGAAGGCCCTAAGATATTACACACCATCATTGATATTCCGCCTGATTGATGGTACTAAGAGATTGAACACCATCATTGATATTCCGCCTGATTGATGGTACTAAGAGATTGCACACCATCATTGATATTCCGCCTGATTGAAGGCGCTAATAGATTACACACCATCATTGATATTCCGTCTGATCGATGGTACTAAGAGATTGAACACCATCATTGATATTCCGCCTGATTGATGGTAGTAAGAGATTGCACACCATCATCGATATTCCACCTGATTGATGGTACTAAGAGGTTGCACATCATCATTGATATTCCGCCTGATTGATGGTACTAAGAGATTGAACACCATCATAGATATTCTGCCTGATTGATGGTACTAAGCGATTGGTACCATCATTGATATTCCGTCTGATTGAAGGCGCTAAGTGATTGCACACCATCATTGATATTCCGACTGATTGATGGTCCTAAGAGATTGCACACCATCATTGATATTCCGCCTGATTGATGGTACTAAGAGATTGAACACCATCACTGATTTTCCGCCTGATTGAAGGCACTAAGAAATTGCGCACCATCATTGATATTGCGTCTGATTGAAGGGGCTAAGAGATTACATACCATCATTGTTATTCGGCCTGATTGAAGGAACTAAGAGATTGCACACCCTCATTGATATTCCGCCTGATTGAAAGCACTAAGAGATTGCACATCATCATTGATATTTCGCCTGATTGATGGTACTAAGAGATTGAACACCATCATTGATATTCCGCCTGATTGATGGTACTAAGAGATTGCGGAACATCAATGATATTTCGCCTGATTGATGGTACTAAGAGATTGCACACCATCATTGATATTTCGCCTGATTGAAGGCGCTAAGAGATTACACACCATCATTGATATTCCGCCTGAGTGATGGTACTAAGAGATTGAACACCATCATTGATATTCCGCCTGATTGATGGTACTAAGAAATTTCACACCATCATTGATATTCCGCCTGATTGAAGCCGCTAATAGATTACACACCATCATTGATATTCCGTCTGATCGATGGTACTAAGAGATTGAACACCATCATTGATATTCCGCCTGATTGATGGTAGTAAGAGATTGCACACCATCATTGATATTCCACCTGATTGATGGTACTAAGAGGTTGCACACCATCATTGATATTCCGCCTGATTGATGGTACTAAGAGATTGAACACCATCATAGATATTCTGCCTGATTGATGGTACTAAGAGATTGGCACCATCATTGATGTTCCGTCTGATTGAAGGCGCTAAGTGATTGCACACCATCATTTATATTCCGCCTGATTGATGGTACTAAGACATTGCACACCATCATTGATATACCGACTGATTGATGGTACTAAGAGGTTGCACACCATCATTGATATTCCGCCTGATTGATGGTACTAAGAGATTGCACACCATCATTGATATTTCGCCTGATTGATGGTACTAAGAGATTGCACACCATCACTGATATTCCGACTGATTGATGGTACTAAGAGATTGCACACCATCATTGATATTCCGCCTGATTGAAGGTATTAAGAGATTGCACACCATCACTGATATTCCGATTGATTGATTGTACTAAGAGATTGCGCACCATCATTGATATTCCGCCTGATTGAAGGCACTAAGAAATTGCGCACCTACATTGATATTCCATCTGATTCAAGGCGCTAAGAGAGTGCACACCATCATTGATATTCCGCCTGATTGAAGGCACTAAGAGATTGCGCACCATCATTGTTATTCCGGCTGATTGAAGGAACTAAGAAATTGCGCACCATCAGTGATATTCCGTCTGATTGAAGGCGCTAAGAGATTACATAACATCATTGATATTCCGCCTGATTGAAAGCACTAATAGATTGCACATCATCATTGATATTCCGCCTGACTGAAAGCACTAAGTGATTGCGCACCATCATTGATATTCCGCCTGATTGATGGTACTAAGAGATTGCACACCATCATTGATATTCCGCCTGATTGATGGTACTAAGAGATTGCACACCATCATTGATATTCCGCCTGATTGATGGTACTAAGAGATTGCACACCATCATTGATATTCCGCCTGATTGATGGTACTAAGAGATTGCACACCATCATTGATATTCCGCCTGATTGATGGTACTAAGAGATTGCACACCATCATTGATATTCCGCCTGATTGATGGTACTAAGAGATTGCACACCATCATTGATATTCCGCCTGATTGATGGTACTAAGAGATTGCACACCATCATTGATATTCCGCCTGATTGAAGGTACTAAGAGATTGCACACCATCATTGATATTCCGCCTGATTGATGGTACTAAGAGATTGCGCACCATCATTGATATTCCGCCTGATTGATGGTACTAAGAGAGTGCATACTATCATTGATATTCCGCCTGATTGATGGTATTAAGAGATTGCACACCATCGTTGATATTCCGCTTGATTGTTGGTACTAAGAGATTGCACAACATCATTGATATACCGCCTGATTGATCGTACCAAGAGATTGCACACCATCATTGATATTCCGCCTGATTGATGGTACTAAGAGATTGCACACCATCATTGATATTCCGCCTGATTGATGGTACTAAGACATTGCACACCATCATTGATATTCCGCCTGATTGATGGTACTAAGAGATTGGCACCATCATTGATATTCCGTCTGATTGAAGGCGCTAAGTGATTGCACACCATCATTGATATTCCGACTGATTGATGGTCCTAAGAGATTGCACACCATCATTGATATTCCGCCTGATTGATGGTACTAAGAGATTGCACACCATCACTGATATTCCGACTGATTGATGGTACTAAGAGATTGCGCACCATCATTGATATTCCGCCTGACCGAAAGCGCTAAGAGATTGCGCACCATCATTGATTTTCCGCCTGATTGAAGGCACTAAGAAATTGCGCACCATCATTGATATTGCGTCTGATTGAAGGCGCTAAGAGATTACATACCATCATTGTTATTCCGCCTGATTGAAGGAACTAAGAGATTGCACACCCTCATTGATATTCCGCCTGATTGAAAGCACTAAGAGATTGCACATCATCATTGATATTTCGCCTGATTGATGGTACTAAGAGATTGAACACCATCATTGATATTCCGCCTGATTGATGGTACTAAGAGATTGCACCCTCATTGATATTCCGCCTGATTGATGGTACTAAGAGATTGTGCACCATCATTGATATTCCGCCTGATTGAGGTACTAAGAGATTGCACCCATCATGATATTCCGCCTGATTGATGGTACTAAGAGATTGCACACCATCATTGATATTCCGCCTGATTGATGGTACTAAGAGATTGCACACCATCATTGATATTCCGCCTGATTGATGGTACTAAGAGATTGCGCACCATCATTGATTTTCCGCCTGATTGAAGGCCTAAGTAATTGCGCACCATCATTGATATTGCGTCTGATTGAAGGCGCTAAGAGATTACATCATCATTGTTATTCGGCCTGATTGAAGGCTTTAAGAGATTGCACACCATCATTGATATTCCGCCTGATTGAAGGCACTAAGAGATTGCACACCATCATTGATATTCCGCCTGATTGATGGTACTAAGAGATTGCACACCATCATTGATATTCCGCCTGATTGATGGTACTAAGAGATTGCACACCATCATTGATATTCCGCCTGATTGAAGGCGCTAATAGATTACACACCATCATTGATATTCCGTCTGATTGATGGTACTAAGAGATTGAACACCATCATTGATATTCCGCCTGATTGATGGTACTAAGAGATTGCACACCATCATTGATATTCCACCTGATTGATGGTACTAAGAGGTTGCACACCATCATTGATATTCCGCCTGATTGATGGTACTAAGAGATTGAACACCATCATTGATATTCCGCCTGATTGATGGTACTAAGAGATTGCGCACCATCATTGATATTCCGCCTGATTGATGGTACTAAGAGATTGCACACCATCATTGATATTCCGCCTGATTGGTGGTACTAAAAGATTGCACAATATCACCGATATTCCGCCTGATTGATGGTACTAAGAGATTGTACACCATCTTTGATATTCCGCCTGATTGATGGTACTAAGAGATTGAACACCATCATTGATATTCCGCCTGATTGATGGTACTAAGAGATTGCGCACCATCATTGATATTCCGCCTGATTGATGGTATTAAGAGAGTGCATACCATCATTGATATTCCGCCTGATTGATGGTATTAAGAGATTGCACACCATCATTGATATTCCGCCTGATTGATGGTACTAAGAGATTGCACAACATCATTGATATTCCGCCTGATTGATGGTACTAAGATATTGCACACCATCATTGATATTCCGCCTGATTGATGGTACTAAGAGATTGCACACCATCATTGATATTCCGCCTGATTAATGGTACTAAGACATTGCACACCATCATTGATATTCCGCCTGATTGATGGTACTAAGAGATTGGCACCATCATTGATATTCCGTCTGATTGATGGTCCTAAGAGATTGCACACCATCATTGATATTCCGCCTGACCGAAAGCACTAAGAGATTGCGCACCATCATTGATTTTCCGCCTGATTGAAGGCACTAAGTAATTGCGCACCATCATTGATATTCCGCCTGATTGAAGGCGCTAAGAGATTACACACCATCATTGATATTCCGCCTGATTGAAGGCACTAAGAGATTGCACACCATCATTGATATTCCGCCTGATTGATGGTACTAAGAGATTGCACACCATCATTGATATTCCGCCTGATTGAAGGCGCTAATAGATTACACACCATCATTGATATTCCGCCTGATTGATGGTACTAAGAGATTGAACACCATCATTGATATTCCGCCTGATTGATGGTACTAAGAGATTGCACACCATCATTGATATTCCGCCTGATTGATGGCACTAAGAGATTGCACACCATCATTGATATTCCGCCTGATTGATGGTACTAAGAGATTGAACACCATCATTGATATTCCGCCTGATTGATGGTACTAAGAGATTGCGCACCATCATTGATATTCCGCCTGATTGATGGTACTAAGAGATTGCACACCATCATTGATATTCCGCCTGATTGATGGTACTAAGAGATTGCACACCATCATTGATATTCCGCCTGATTGATGGTACTAAGAGATTGAACACCATCATTGATATTCCGCCTGATTGATGGTACTAAGAGATTGCACACCATCATTGATATTCCGCCTGATTGATGGTACTAAGAGATTGCACACCATCATTGATATTCCGCCTGATTGATGGTACTAAGAGATTGCACACCATCATTGATATTCCGCCTGATTGATGGTACTAAGAGATTGCACACCATCATTGATATTCCGCCTGATTGATGGTACTAAGAGATTGAACACCATCATTGATATTTCGCCTGATTGATGGTACTAAGAGATTGCACACCATCATTGATATTCCGCCTGATTGATGGTACTAAGAGATTGCACACCATCATTGATATTCCGCCTGATTGAAGGCGCTAAAAGATTACACATCATCATTGATATTCCTGTTGATTGATGGTACTAAGAGATTGAACACCATCATTGATATTCCGCCTGATTGATGGTACTAAGAGATTGCACACCATCATTGATATTCCGCCTGATTGAAGGCGCTAATAGATTACACACCATCATTGATATTCCGCCTGATTGATGGTACTAAGAGATTGAACACCATCATTGATATTCCGCCTGATTGATGGTACTAAGAGATTGCACACCATCATTGATATTCCGCCTGATTGAAGGCACTAATAGATTACACACCATCATTGATATTCCGCCTGATTGATGGTACTAAGAGATTGAACACCATCATTGATATTCCGCCTGATTGATGGTACTAAGAGATTGCACACCATCATTGATATTCCGCCTGATTGATGGTACTAAGAGATTGCACACCATCATTGATATTCCGCCTGATTGATGGTACTAAGAGATTGAACACCATCATTGATATTCCGCCTGATTGATGGTACTAAGAGATTGCACACCATCATTGATATTCCGCCTGATTGATGGTACTAAGAGATTGCACACCATCATTGATATTCCGCCTGATTGATGGTACTAAGAGATTGAACACCATCATTGATATTCCGCCTGATTGATGGTACTAAGAGATTGCACACCATCATTGATATTCCGCCTGATTGATGGTACTAAGAGATTGCACACCATCATTGATATTCCGCCTGATTGATGGTACTAAGAGATTGCACACCATCATTGATATTCCGCCTGATTGATGGTACTAAGAGATTGCACACCATCATTGATATTCCGCCTGATTGATGGTACTAAGAGATTGCACACCATCATTGATATTCCGCCTGATTGATGGTACTAAGAGATTGCACACCATCATTGATATTCCGCCTGATTGATGGTACTAAGAGATTGCACACCATCATTGATATTCCGCCTGATTGATGGTACTAAGAGATTGCACACCATCATTGATATTCCGCCTGATTGATGGTACTAAGAGATTGCACACCATCATTGATATTCCGCCTGATTGATGGTACTAAGAGATTGCACACCATCATTGATATTCCGCCTGATTGATGGTACTAAGAGATTGCACACCATCATTGATATTCCGCCTGATTGATGGTACTAAGAGATTGACACCATCATTGATATTCCGCCTGATTGATGGTACTAAGAGATTGCACACCATCATTGATATTCCGCCTGATTGATGGTACTAAGAGATTGCACACCATCATTGATATTCCGCCTGATTGATGGTACTAAGAGATTGCACACCATCATTGATATTCCGCCTGATTGATGGTACTAAGAGATTGCACACCATCATTGATATTCCGCCTGATTGATGGTACTAAGAGATTGCACACCATCATTGATATTCCGCCTGATTGATGGTACTAAGAGATTGCACACCATCATTGATATTCCGCCTGATTGATGGTACTAAGAGATTGCACACCATCATTGATATTCCGCCTGATTGATGGTACTAAGAGATTGCACACCATCATTGATATTCCGCCTGATTGATGGTACTAAGAGATTGCACACCATCATTGATATTCCGCCTGATTGATGGTACTAAGAGATTGCACACCATCATTGATATTCCGCCTGATTGATGGTACTAAGAGATTGAACACCATCATTGATATTCCGCCTGATTGATGGTACTAAGAGATTGCACACCATCATTGATATTCCGCCTGATTGAAGGCACTAAGAGATTACACACCATCATTGATATTCCGCCTGATTGATGGTACTAAGAGATTGAACACCATCATTGATATTCCGCCTGATTGATGGTACTAAGAGATTGCACACCATCATTGATATTCCGCCTGATTGATGGTACTAAGAGATTGCACACCATCATTGATATTCCGCCTGATTGATGGTACTAAGAGATTGAACACCATCATTGATATTCCGCCTGATTGATGGTACTAAGAGATTGCACACCATCATTGATATTCCGCCTGATTGATGGTACTAAGAGATTGCACACCATCATTGATATTCCGCCTGATTGATGGTACTAAGAGATTGCACACCATCATTGATATTCCGCCTGATTGATGGTACTAAGAGATTGCACACCATCATTGATATTCCGCCTGATTGATGGTACTAAGAGATTGCACACCATCATTGATATTCCGCCTGATTGAAGGTACTAAGAGATTGCACACCATCATTGATATTCCGCCTGATTGATGGTACTAAGAGATTGCACACCATCATTGATATTCCGCCTGATTGATGGTACTAAGAGATTGCACACCATCATTGATATTCCGCCTGATTGATGGTACTAAGAGATTGCACACCATCATTGATATTCCGCCTGATTGATGGTACTAAGAGATTGCACACCATCATTGATATTCCGCCTGATTGATGGTACTAAGAGATTGCACACCATCATTGATATTCCGCCTGATTGATGGTACTAAGAGATTGCACACCATCATTGATATTCCGCCTGATTGATGGTACTAAGAGATTGCACACCATCATTGATATTCCGCCTGATTGATGGTACTAAGTGATTGCACACCATCATTGATATTCCGCCTGATTGATGGTACTAAGAGATTGCACACCATCATTGATATTCCGCCTGATTGAAGGCGCTAAGATATTACACAACATCATTGATATTCCGCCTGATTGATGGTACTAAGAGATTGCACACCATCATTGATATTCCGCCTGATTGATGGTACTAAGAGATTGCACACCATCATTGATATTCCGCCTGATTGATGGTACTAAGAGATTGCACACCATCATTGATATTCCGCCTGATTGATGGTACTAAGAGATTGCACACCATCATTGATATTCCGCCTGATTGATGGTACTAAGAGATTGCACACCATCATTGATATTCCGCCTGATTGATGGTACTAAGAGATTGCACACCATCATTGATATTCCGCCTGATTGAAGGCACTAAGAGATTGCACACCATAATTGATATTCCGACTGATTGATGGTACTAAGAGATTGCACACCATCATTGATATTTCGCCTGATTGATGGTACTAAGAGATTGCACAC
>CM026399.1:53606796-53633759 GCA_014843695.1 Archivesica marissinica
ACGTACATTACTACAAGATATACACACTATCTCACCATATCTACGTACATTACTACAAGATATACACACTATCTCACTATATATACATACATTACTACAATATATTTCCACTATCTCACCATATTTACATACATTACTACAAGATATACACAGTATCTCACCATATCTACGTAAATTACAACAATATATACACACTATCTCACCATATCTACATACATTTCTACAAGATATACACACTATCTCCCCATATATACGTACATTGCTACTAAATATACGCACTATCTCACCAAATCTACGTACATTACTACAAGATATATCCACTATCTCACCAAATCTACGTACATTACTACAAGATATATCCACTATCTCACAATATTTACGTACATTACTACAAGATATACACAGTATCTCACTATATCTACGTACATTACTACAAGAAATTATTCACTATCTCACCATATATACATTCATTACTACAAGATCTACACACTATCGCACAATATATACGTTCATTACTACAAGATATACACACTATATCACCATATCTACGTATATTACTACAAGATATACACAGTATCTCACTATATATACATACATTACTACAAGATATACACACTGTCTCACCATATCTACGTACATTACTACAAGATATACACACTATCTCACCATATCTACGTACATTACAACAAGATATACACACTATCTCACTATATATACATACATTACTACAATATATATCCACTATCTCACCATATTTACATACATTACTACAAGATATACACAGTATCTCACCATATCTACGTACATTACAACAATATATACACACTATCTCACCATATCTACATACATTTCTACAAGATATACACACTATCTCCCCATATATACCTACATTGCTACTAAATATACGCACTATCTCACCAAATCTACGTACATTACTACAAGATATATCCACTATCTCACC
Source organism: Archivesica marissinica (assembly GCA_014843695.1). Taxonomy (NCBI): domain Eukaryota; kingdom Metazoa; phylum Mollusca; class Bivalvia; order Venerida; family Vesicomyidae; genus Archivesica; species Archivesica marissinica. The sequence continues at coordinate 53,607,758 of CM026399.1, forward strand.
AAATCTACGTACATTACTACAAGATATATCCACTATCTCACCATATCTACGTACATTACTATAAGATATACGCAGTATCTCACCATATTTACGTACATTACTACAAGATATACGCACTGTCTCACCATATCTACGTACATTACTACAATATATACACACTATATCACCATATCTACATATATTACAACAATATATACACACTATCTCACCATATCTACGTACATTTCTACAAGATATACACACTATCTCCACATATATACGTATATTGCTACTAAATATACACACTATCTCACCAAATCTACGTACATTACTACAAGATATATCCACTATCTCACAATATTTACGTACATTACTACAAGATATACACAGTATCTCACTATATCTACATACATTACTACAAGAAATTATTCACTATCTCACCATATATACATTCATTACTACAAGATATACACACTCTCACAATATATACGTCATTACTACAAGATATACACACTATCTCACCATATCTACATACATTACTACAAGATATACACATATCTCACCATATATACAACATTACTACAAGATATACACACTGTCTCACCATATCTACGTACATTACTACAATATATACACTATCTCACCATATCTACGTACATTACTACAAGATATACACACTATCTCACCATATCTACGTACATTACTACAATATATACACACTATATCACCATATCTACATACATTACTACAATATATACACACTATCTCACCATATCTACATACATTACTACAATATATACACACTATATCACCATATCTACATATATTACTACAATATATACACACTATCTCACCATATCTACGTACATTTCTACAAGATATACACACTATCTCCACATATATACGTATATTGCTACTAAATATACACACTATCTCAACAAATCTACGTACATTACTACAAGATATATCCACTATCTCACAATATTTACGTACATTACTACAAGATATACACAGTATCTCACTATATCTACGTACATTACTACAATATATTATTCACTATCTCACCATATATACATTCATTACTACAAGATCTACACACTATCGCACAATATATACGTTCATTACTACAAGATATACACACTATATCACCATATCTACGTATATTACTACAAGATATACGCACTATCGCACCATATCTACGTACATTACTACAAGATATACGCACTGTCTCACCATATCTACTTACATTACTACAAGATATACACAGTATCTCACTATATATACATACATTACTACAAGATATACACACTGTCTCACCATATCTACGTACATTACTACAATATATACACACTATATCACCATATCTGCGTACATTACTACAATATATACACACTATCTCACCATATCTACGTACATTACTACAATATATACACACTGTCTCACCATATCTACATACATTACTACAAGATATACACACTATCTCACCATATCTACATATATTACAACAATATAAATCCACTATCTCACCATATCTACATACATTACTAATAGATATATACACTATCTCACTATATCTACATTCATTACTACAAGATCTACACACTATTTCACCATATATACGTACATTACTACAAGATCTACACACTATATCACCATATCTACGTACATTACTACAAGATATATCCACTATCTCACCATATTTACGTACATTACTACAAGATATACACAGTATCTCACCATATCTACATACATTACTACAAGATAGTATTCACTATCTCACCATATCTACATTCATTACTACAAGATATACACACTATCGCACCATATCTACATACATTACTACAATAACTACACACTGTCTCACCATATCTACATACATTACTACAAGATATACACATATCTCACCATATATACATACATTACTACAAGATATACACACTATCTCACCATATATACATACATTACTACAAAATATACGCACTATCTCACCAAATCTACGTACATTACTACAAGATATACACACTATCTCACCATATCTACGTACATTACTACAAGATATACACACTATCTCACCATATCTACATACATTACTACAAGATATAGCACTATCTCACCATATGTACGTACATTACTACAAGATATACACACTATCTCACCATATCTACATACATTACTACAATATATACACACTATCTCACCATATCTACGTACATTACTACAAGATATACACACTATCTCACCATATATACATACATTACTACAAGATATACACACTATCTCACCATATCTACGTACATTACTACAAGATATATCCACTATCTCACCATATCTACGTACATTACTACAAGATATACACAGTATCTCACTATATCTACGTACATTACTACAAGAAATTATCACTATCTCCACATATTTACATTCATTACTACAAGATCTACACACATCGCAAATATATACGTACATTACTACAAGATATACACACTATATCACCATATCTACGTACATTACTACAAGATATACACACTATCTCAATATCTACTACATTACTACAAGAAATTATCACTATCTCACCATATATACATTCATTACTACAAGATCTACACACTATCTCACATATATACGTTCATTACTACAAGATATACACACTATATCACCATATCTACGTATATTACTACAAGATATACGCACTATCGCACCATATCTACGTACATTACTACAAGATATACGCACTCTCTCACCATATCTACCTACATTACTACAATATATACACACTATCTCACCATATCTACGTACATTACTACAAGATATACACACTATCTCACCATATATACGTACATTGCTACTAAATATACACACTATCTCACCATATCTACGTACATTACTACAAGATATACACACTATCTCACCATATCTACGTACATTACTACAAGATATACGCACTGTTTCACCATATCTACGTACATTACTACAATATATACACACTATATCACCATATCTACATACATTACAACAATATATACACACTATCTCACCATATCTACGTACATTACTACAAGATATACACACTATCTCCACATATATACGTACATTACTACTAAATATACACACTATCTCACCAAATCTACATACATTACTACAAGATATATCCACTATCTCACAATATTTACGTACATTACTACAAGATATACACAGTATCTCACTATATCTACGTACATTACTACAATAAATATTCACTATCTCACCATATATACATTCATTACTACAAGATCTACACACTATCGCACCATATATACGTTCATTACTACAAGATATACACACTATCTCACCATATCTACGTACATTACTACAAGATATACACAGTATCTCACCATATATACATACATTACTACAAGATATACACACTATCTCACCATATCTACGTACATTACTACAAGATATACACACTATCTCACCATATCTACGTACATTACTACAAGATATACACACTATCTCACCATATCTACGTACATTACTACAATATATACACACTATATCACCATATCTACATATATTACAACAATATATACACACTATCTCACCATATATACATACATTACAACAATATATACACACTATATCACCATATCTACATATATTACTACAATATATACACACTATCTCACCATATCTACGTACATTTCTACAAGATATACACACTATCTCACCATATATACGTATATTGCTACTAAATATACACACTATCTCAACAAATCTACGTACATTACTACAAGATATATCCACTATCTCACAATATTTACGTACATTACTACAAGATATACACAGTATCTCACTATATCTACGTACATTACTACAATAAATTATTCACTATCTCACCATATATACATTCATTACTACAAGATCTACACACTATCGCACCATATCTACGTACATTACTACAAGATATACACACTATCTCACCATATCTACGTACATTACTACAAGATATACACAGTATCTCACCATATCTACATACATTACTACAAGATATACACACTGTCTCACCATATCTACGTACATTACTACAATATATACACACTATATCACCATATCTACATACATTACTACAATATATACACACTATCTCACCATATCTACGTACATTACTACAATATATACACACTCTATCACCATATCTACATATATTACAACAATATATACACACTATCTCACCATATCTACATATATTACAACAATATATACACACTATATCACCATATCTACATATATTACAACAATATATACACACTATCTCACCATATCTACGTACATTTCTACAAGATATACACACTATCTCCACATATATACGTATATTGCTACTAAATATACACACTATCTCAACAAATCTACGTACATTACTACAAGATATATCCACTATCTCACAATATTTACGTACATTACTACAAGATATACACAGTATCTCACTATATCTACGTACATTACTACAAGAAAGTATTCACTATCTCACCATATATACATTCATTACTACAAGATCTACACACTATCGCACAATATATACGTTCATTACTACAAGATATACACACTATATCACCATATCTACGTATATTACTACAAGATATACACAGTATCTCACTATATATACATACATTACTACAAGATATACACACTGTCTCACCATATCTACGTACATTACTACAAGATATACACACTATCTCACCATATCTACGTACATTACTACAAAATATACACACTATCTCACTATATATACATACATTACTACAATATATTTCCACTATCTCACCATATTTACATACATTACTACAAGATATACACAGTATCTCACCATATCTACGTACATTACAACAATATATACACACTATCTCACCATATCTACATACATTTCTACAAGATATACACACTATCTCCCCATATATACGTACATTGCTACTAAATATACGCACTATCTCACCAAATCTACGTACATTACTACAAGATATATCCACTATCTCACCAAATCTACGTACATTACTACAAGATATATCCACTATCTCACCATATCTACGTACATTACTATAAGATATACGCAGTATCTCACCATATTTTCGTACATTACTACAAGATATACGCACTGTCTCACCATATCTACGTACATTACTACAATATATACACACTATCTCACCATATCTACGTACATTTCATCAAGATAAACACACTATCTCCACATATATACGTATATTGCTACTAAATATACACACTATCTCACCAAATCTACGTACATTACTACAAGATATATCCACTATCTCACAATATTTACGTACATTACTACAAGATATACACAGTATCTCACTATATCTACGTACATTACTACAAGAAATTATTCACTATCTCACAATATATACATTCATTACTACAAGATCTACACACTATCGCACAATATATACGTTCATTACTACAAGATATACACACTATATCACATATCTACGTATATTACTACAAGATATACGCACTGTCTCACCATATCTACTTACATTACTACAAGATATACACAGTATCTCACTATATATACATACATTACTACAAGATATACACACTGTCTCACCATATCTACGTACATTACTACAATATATACACACTATATCACCATATATACGTACATTACTACAAGATATACACACTATCTCACCATATCTACGTACATTACTACAAGATATACACACTATCTCACCATATATACATACATTACTACAAGATATACCCACTATCTCACCATATTTACATACATTACTACAAGATATACACAGTATCTCACCATATCTACGTACATTACAACAATATATATCCACTATCTCACCATATATACATACATTTCTACAAGATATACACACTATCTCCCCATATATACGTACATTGCTACTAAATATACGCACTATCTCACCAAATCTACGTACATTACTACAAGATATATCCACTATCTCACCATATCTACGTACATTACTACAAGATATACGCAGTATCTCACCATATTTACGTACATTACTACAAGATATACGCACTGTCTCACCATATCTACATATATTACAACAATATATACACACTATCTCACCATATATACGTACATTTCTACAAGATATACACACTATCTCCACATATATACGTACATTGCTACTAAATATACACACTATCTCACCACATCTACGTACATTACTACAAGATATATCCACTATCTCACAATATTTACGTACATTACTACAAGATATACACAGTATCTCACTATATCTACGTACATTACTATAAGAAAGTATTCACTATCTCACCATATATACATTCATTACTACAAGATCTACACACTATCGCACAATATATACGTTCATTACTACAAGATATACACACTATATCACCATATCTACGTATATTACTACAAGATATACGCACTATCGCACCATATCTACGTACATTACTACAAGATATACGCACTGTCTCACCATATCTACTTACATTACTACAAGATATACACAGTATCTCACTATATATACATACATTACTACAAGATATACACACTGTCTCACCATATCTACGTACATTACTACAATATATACACACTATATCACCATATCTACGTACATTACTACAAGATATACACACTATCTCACCATATCTACGTACATTACTACAAGATATACACACTATCTCACTATATATACATACATTACTACAAGATATATCCACTATCTCACCATATTTACATACATTACTACAAGATATACACAGTATCTCACCATATCTACGTACATTACAACAATATATATCCACTATCTCACCATATATACATACATTTCTACAAGATATACACAGTATCTCACTATATCTACGTACATTACTACAAGAAAGTATTCACTATCTCACCATATATACATTCATTACTACAAGATCTACACACTATCGCACAATATATACGTTCATTACTACAAGATATACACACTATATCACCATATCTACGTATATTACTACAAGATATACACACTGTCTCACCATATCTACGTACATTACTACAAGATATACACACTATCTCACCATATCTACGTACATTACTACAAGATATACACACTATCTCACTGTATATACATACATTACTACAATATATTTCCACTATCTCACCATATTTACATACATTACTACAAGATATACACAGTATCTCACCATATCTACGTACATTACAACAAGATATACACACTATCTCACTGTATATACATACATTACTACAATATATTTCCACTATCTCACCATATTTACATTCATTACTACCAGATCTACACACTATCGCACAATATATACGTTCATTACTACAAGATATACACACTATATCACCATATCTACGTATATTACTACAAGATATACGCACTGTCTCACCATATCTACTTACATTACTACAAGATATACACAGTATCTCACTATATATACATACATTACTACAAGATATACACACTGTCTCACCATATATACATTCATTACTACAAGATCTACACACTATCGCACAATATATACGTTCATTACTACAAGATATACACACTATATAACCATATCTACGTATATTACTACAAGATATACGCACTATCGCACCATATCTACGTACATTACTACAAGATATACGCACTGTCTCACCATATATACTTACATTACTACAAGATATACACAGTATCTCACTATATATACATACATTACTACAAGATATACACACTGTCTCACCATATCTACGTACATTACTACAATATATACACACTATTTCACCATATCTACGTACATTACTACAAGATATACACACTATCTCACCATATCTACGTACATTACTACAAGATATACACACTATCTCACTATATATACATACATTACTACAAGATATTTCCACTATCTCACCATATTTACATACATTACTACAAGATATACACAGTATCTCACCATATCTACGTACATTACAACAATATATATCCACTATCTCACCATATATACATTCATTTCTACAAGATATACACACTATCTCCCCATATATACGTACATTGCTACTAAATATACGCACTATCTCACCAAATCTACGTACATTACTACAAGATATATCCACTATCTCACCAAATCTACGTACATTACTACAAGATATATCCACTATCTCACCATATCTACGTACATTACTACAAGATATACGCAGTATCTCACCATATTTACGTACATTACTACAAGATATACGCACTGTCTCACCATATCTACGTACATTACTACAATATATACACACTATATCACCATATCTACATATATTACAACAATATATACACACTATCTCACCATATATACGTACATTTCTACAAGATATACACACTATCTCCACATATATACGTACATTGCTACTAAATATACACACTATCTCACCACATCTACGTACATTACTACAAGATATATCCACTCTCTCACAATATTTACGTACATTACTACAAGATATACACAGTATCTCACTATATCTACGTACATTACTATAAGAAATTATTCACTATCTCACCATATATACATTCATTACTACAAGATCTACACACTATCGCACAATATATACGTTCATTACTACAAGATATACACACTATATCACCATATCTACGTATATTACTACAAGATATACGCACTATCGCACCATATCTACGTACATTACTACAAGATATACGCACTGTCTCACCATATCTACTTACATTACTACAAGATATACACAGTATCTCACTATATATACATACATTACTACAAGATATACACACTGTCTCACCATATCTACGTACATTACTACAATATATACACACTATATCACCATATCTACGTACATTACTACAAGATATACACACTATCTCACCATATCTACGTACATTACTACAAGATATACACACTATCTCACTATATATACATACATTACTACAAGATATATCCACTATCTCACCATATTTACATACATTACTACAAGATATACACAGTATCTCACCATATCTACGTACATTACTACAAGATATACACACTATCTCACTATATATACATACATTACTACAAGATATATCCACTATCTCACCATATATACATACATTTCTACAAGATATACACACTTTCTCCCCATATATACGTACATTGCTACTAAATATACGCACTATCTCACCAAATCTACGTACATTACTACAAGATATATACACTATCTCACCAAATCTACGTACATTACTACAAGATATATCCACTATCTCACCATATCTACGTACATTACTACAAGATATACGCAGTATCTCACCATATTTACGTACATTACTACAAGATATACGCACTGTCTCACCATATCTACGTACATTACTACAATATATACACACTATATCACCATATCTATATATATTACAACAATATATACACACTATCTGTCCAGTGGTAACACGCTGGACTGGTAATCCAGGGATCGCAGGTTCGATCCCCCGTCTGACCCTAATAAAATTAACAGTCTTTCAGATGGGACGTTAAACCGAGGTCTCGTGTCGTCGCTTTACACCGTGCACGTAAAAGAACCAGAGGAGACTCTGGAATGGGTCTCTATCTGTATCATTGCACTATCCTCCACAATCTAAACTGACTAACCTCTTCAGGAGGCGTCGCTCATATGGGTAACCGGTAGCGACGATAAATAAACGTAAAACACACACACACACTATCTCACCATATATACGTACATTTCTACAAGATATGCACACTATCTCCACATATATACGTACATTGCTACTAAATATACACACTATCTCACCAAATCTACGTACATTACTACAAGATATATCCACTCTCTCACAATATTTACGTACATTACTACAAGATATACACAGTATCTCACTATATCTACGTACATTACTACAAGCAATTATTCACTATCTCACCATATATTCATTCATTACTACAAGATCTACACACTATCGCACAATATATACGTTCATTACTACAAGATATACACACTATATCACCATATATACGTATATTACTACAAGATATACACACTATCGCACCATATCTACATACATCCCGCATCTTCCAACACAAAACATGGACCTTACCATAGCATTAGGTCGTCAGAACATGTATTACGCCATAGCGTTTTAGTTTTTGTATCTAACGTTTCAATTTTTTGACAGTAGCGTTTCAGTTTCTGACACAAGCGTTTCAGTTTTTGTCATTAGCGTTTCAGTTTTTGTCATTAGCGTTTCAGTTTTTGTCATTAGCGTTTCAGTTTTTGTCATTAGCGTTTCAGTTTTTGTCATTAGCGTTTCAGTTTTTACCCGTTAACACGTAATTCTCCATGTGTCGTTAATCCGATAAAAAAAATTGATGTGTCCCTTTAAAACAATTTTTTTTTATGACAATGTCCCTTAATGCAAAATCTTCAAACATCAATATCTGGAAAAGTATACGTAGTACATATATAAAAGTTATATTTTCTTAATCGAAATAATGAGAGCTATACTTTGGTAATTATTTCGTGTAGATCCGTAAATGTTTGAATTTTTGTTATACCTCTATGTAGAATAATAAAGTATATATGTTTGAGTGTTCTGGTGGGGATGTTGTATCACGTATGTTTCAGCGTATGGTTCAGCGAGTTTGTGGTGGTTTAGATATGTTCTTATCAACTGGAGCGGAGCGTTTTATGATTCACTATATAATGTCTTCGTATAGTATCTAGTCTTCAAAAACAATATTGAAATACCATACCATTATTTTGTGCGTTTTTTACACGCATCGTCTTATAAACTGTAGGATAGTTGATTGTGTTTTGGTTTACTAACATTACCCCGCAATCGTGGTATTGTTAAAGTTCAGAAAATACGCAATACATTGTATTCCGATATACTTTTATTTACATAAATCAAATTTATAATCAATTATAACGGAAAAACAACAATCACATATTGAAATGACACGAAAGTTTCTAACAATACATATTTATAATTTGGTAACAATGGCAAATATTGAAACGATAACAGTTACCATTGAAATGATATAAAATAACGATATTATGAGAACATTGTAAAGGGAGGTAATTGTGTACAGACATTAGCTATGTCACCTCTTCCTAGTAATAAACGATGACGTTTACTATAAATAGCCGACCGCAGACAGGGTATATACATCTTCGTAATATAGAATTATAGCTTAGACCCTCTAGCGGGTAATGCGTATATAGCCGTATTATTAGCTCACCCGAGCTATGCTCAAGGGGAGCTTTTAGTATAACCGGGTTATCGGGCGTCCGCGCGTCCGTCCGTTCACAATTGCTTCAAACGACATCTCCTATGAAACCGTATGTAACGCGCAAAGTAAATATTATGTTTGTATCTTTAACGACCTAAGAAGGGAACGGTAGCGTCTAAAGTAATCAGAATAACGGTATAATATGGACATTTGGACGTCCACAATCTATAATTTGTATACACTATATATAATATTCCTACAAATACAACAAAGGTGCGCGTAAATTTACATTTTTATTATATGTACATTATTTTATAACGCAGTGGCATACAATGGTTCTACATATATTTCTAATATTTCGATAAGTCTATCCGCGCCCTCCTCGGCTTCTCTCCTCAACTGTCTATATCTAAACCACCATTCCAAGTCATTAATTAAAGACATTGTCACGCGCAGGAGTCCAAACATGTCTAACGTCTAACAAACAAATTAGCTCCAGTAACACTGTTTGGTCCGAATGATGAAGTTTTGTTAGTTTGCTGTCCATCTAACGCACACGCTCCATGGCCGCGTGAGGGAGCCTGTGTACCGAAACTAAATCCAGTATTGTGTCTAAATGTAACTGGTGCGTTCTTACTGGCCGGGATAAATCCGGGAGCGAACGATCCGGTATCTCCATTTTTGTAGCCAGTCATTTTCAAGTATATACACGCCGGAGACCATTTTTCGTGTTCTTCCCACGGCTGATCCGAGGGCTCCCACGACATCACCTTCACACCGCAAGAGAAACAGGTAACTTTATCCGCGCTTCCGGTATAAAAGAAGCCCGCTTTAGCCAAAGACATTTTATTCGGTTCGATCTGTTTCGACCAGTGTTCAAAACTGTAGTCGATCTTCGTAAAACATCATCTCAGACACGGAAAACTGAGACACTTTGGTTGAATCGCTCTGATCTATAATGTTCATGTTGATGGTTATCCACTGACTTCGGAAGTGCGGTGTTATCGGCCCAATTATATACAACTTCAACGTTTGCGATTGGTGATTATTTTTAGAACTTGTAGCCCATTGGTTGCTATTTTTACGAGTTCATACCATTTTAGAGCTTTATTTACCAGTTTACAAAGTCATTCGGGTTACATTCCGGACACTGCGCCGCTCCTAATTGGTTCATGTGATCGCTCCTTAGGGCGCACGGTACCACAGCGTCCAATCTGGTAACGCCTTTCCAATCTCGGGTATCAGTTCCTTCAATCGTTTATATTCAAAGGGCCTTAAACATAGCCCCTTTTTTGTAGGCACCACCTCCGTCTCGGGCTTCCAGTACTGTCTGATATCCACGCACACGTTCCCCTCCTTCACGGTAAGGTTTACGTTTCCGCCCAAATGCGTTTCAAACGCTTCTCTGTTCTCTAAGACCTTGTCCACAAACTCTAGCTGATCAACCAAGTTCTTCCATCGCATCAAGGTTAAACTAATGCCCTTTTTCGTCGGTTTGTCGTCTCGCCATTCTCGTAAGTCGACTCTAAGCTCCCCTTTCCATTCGTTCACCCGCACGTAACGACCGTTGCCAAGGCTTAGTTCGCATCTAGTCATGTTGGTTGTTCGAGCGTATAATCTCTAATGACACTAACTAAAGTTACGCCGTCTTTTATAGATTTAAGTCCCTTCTAATCGGTCTATATTTATAGAAGCGTTCGTAATCGTTATTTATGGATCGGTTCGCAGTCGTTATTTATAGCAACGTACGCGCTCGCTATTTATAGAGCGGTTCGTTCCCATTGGTGTCTATTTATAGCTCTCATTGGTCGGTGCAATCGGGTATGTAGTAATAACGTACGCTTCGTTTTCTTATACACCACTTTCACTCTGTTACTGTACCGATCAGTATATCCCGGTATACCGATGTCGTAAAAGAACGTCAGTTCAGTTCGCTTTGCTTAACTTCATCCGGTTTTTTTTATACAAATTTATTTTAGCTCGATCGCGAAACGAGTTATTCCAACTTATCGATCTCGAGACCTCGTTCCTGATGGAGAGGGAGAGAGAAGAGGGAATTCAAATGCCAAGGGCACGTTCGTAACGGCTCCAGCGGGGCTCGAACTCCGGACCTGAAGCGAACGCTGCGCTATCACGACTTCCTGTCGTACGGAGGTGGCGACCCATGATTGCGAGCTGGATTTGGTCACCATCAAGGGGAACGTAACCGGAGCTCAGTACATCCGTGACGTCCTACAGCCAGTCGTTGTCCCGCGACAACCATCCACTCGCTACACGACCTCGGTACATGGACGACAGCGCCGGGCGTCACATAGCGTAGTGGATTTCATGAGGGCCGATGCAGTGACAACTCTACCCCGGCCAGCGGTAAGCCCAGATCTGAATCCGTGTGTGGGCGGAGAATGTAGGTACGGAACCCCCCCCCCAGTACAGACCAGTTGGAAGCGGCTCTGCGTGGTGAATGGATGTTATTGACCCGAGAACAGATCCGACGTTTGACTGGAAGCATGAGACGTAGGGTGGAGAGTGTCATCAGGGTACGTGGCGGGGCCACCAGGTACCGATTATTCTTACTGAAGACGTACTCTAGTGTCTTCGAAGAACATTTTTATGTGACGATGTTAACGCTCCGGATATGCAATGGTCATTTAGCGTACATATGTCGCATTATGCGCGAATTATAAGATGTACATTATCTGATAAGCCCAGACATAACTTATTCGTGAGGTCATCCAAAATGGATTCGAGATGGACACCGAACGTCGTACACAGAGCTCGGTAGTTGCGCGATACGTCATCAGGTGGCTCTATGCTAAAAATATACGCGCACGCGCGTGACCTACTTTATATTACCTTATATGCAAATGAGTTACTATAAATCGTATTCAAAATGGCGCCCGTTTGTTTACATCCAAAGAGCTGGGTTTACTACTTTCCGCCTTAAAATTGTTGGGGTTTAGAAGCGATGTCCGGTGTTTTCTGATTTAATGAGTTTTAGACGTATAATTATGTACTGACCGTTCAGCTCTCTAGCAGTCAACTTTTTATACAGCAAAGGGATATTATTTTGCATTTTATTTATTTAATTTTTCATTTATTTATTTATTTAATTTTTAATTTATTTATTTTTTGCTTTGGAAATTTTAACCGATGCAGCTGCCTCGGTGTACCTCAGTATGGCTACGGGCCTATATCCAGTACAATCATTAGTATGCTCATTGACATACATTGGTACAATAGTAAGTGCTTACGTGTGTTGCATCCATTGCCGGTGTATCCGTTGCAGCAGACCTGTCTGCTACAGGTCTTCTCACAAGAGTAGTAGGTCGTTCTATATAAAGGAATAACCGGAAATTGATCATGTGATAATAAACATGTTTACTCCGGGTACTCCGGGTACTCCGGTTTCTTTTTTTAAAATTTTATTTTAATTTAAGTTTATTTAACGTCGCTACCGGTTTCCCATTTGAGCGACGGGCAGTTTACCTAACAACACCTTTCCTGGGCAGGCTCCAGCGGTTAACCAGTACTTGGTGCACCAACCTCCGTAAGAAACTGCCAACTTGTTCATATAAATGAGACACGGTCTGAGCGGGGCTCGAACACGTGACCATCAGAGATAATAGATTACTCCAGTTTCTTCCCACATGAATGACCACATATACGCTTTCATCCGTGCCAACGAGAGTGATTAATATAAGTTGTTAAAATTTGCTTCGCAATCGTTTTAAAATAATTAAAGTTTAAGCGTAAACATGGTTACTGGACTACATTCGTGAATATTAAATGAGTTGCATCATCAATACTATCGCAAGCAATACAGTCTACATCGGTTATGTCAAAGTCGGTTATGTCGAATTATCCGGTTATCTCGAAATCGGATCAAAGTCCCGTTTCAGACACTATCATTGTACATATAACTGGCTCCGTTTATATCGAGTTTCGTTAAGTCAAACTTCGGTTATGTCGAAGTATTTTGTTCGGTCCGACGGAATTCGACATAACGGATGTAGACTGTGTTTTACGTTTATTTATCGTCACTACCGGTTGCCCATATGAGCGACGCCTCCTGAAGAGATTAGTTATTTTAGATGTTGGAGGATAGTGCAATGATACAGAATTAGACCCATTACAGAGTCTCCTCTGGTTCTTTTACGTGCACGGTGTAAAGCACCGACACGAGACCTCGGTTTAACGTCCCATCTGAAAGACTGTTAATTTTATTAGGGTCAGACGGGGGACCGAACCTGCGATCCCTGGATTACCAGTCCAGCGTGTTAACCACTGGATTACAGATCCGTCTGTGGATGTAGACTGTATGTCATTTGGAGTATTTATAATCTACATTCCAACTCGACACGCCCCCAAATGGCCATGTTTGTCTAAATGGTCCTGTTATGCTTTCCAAGGAATGGTAGTGTTTTCTCGGTGAAAGAAAACTCCATCTTACACCGCTTTGAAACAGTGAAAGATGGCATTTTATAATCCATCGGTCGCGTTTCGTATTCCTGCGCGGTTGTATTTTGTATTTGAGTTATTTTCTGACTACCGTGAACTGTTAATTATTAGGGAATCGATCCAAAGATATTTTGCGCGAAGCGTGAAGCTCTGGATTGATCCTTCTACGGTAACGTGCACGAGCACCAAAGTCCATACAGTCTGTATATAAACAATCGTAAAGTTCCGGTCTACTCCAGTTGAGGAGATATGAAAACAGGCGATCAGCTTGTGATTTCGCGTTTAATTTCCCGGACCTCGGACTTTATCGCAATTCCAAGCGTTCTTGAATCTGAAATGCTGCCATCTTGAATCTCGATTGAAATTTTAGTTGTTGAATTGAACCATAAGCTATGTGTTTGTGGTCGATCTGTCAAACTATAATTTCAACTGTGGCGTTCGCGGTCCAGCGTTAGAGCGTCGGATTTGGAATCGAACGGTCCCGGGTTTGATACTCGGTCAGACCAAGTATGTAGTGTATATCTGTCTATCTTCCTCTAATATCAAACCCCTCACGGGGATGTAGACACGTTGCACGTCACACAACATAGAGCAAGGCACCTCACACAGATTGCTTAGTACTGGTTAACTGATTATGTCAGTAACATACGCTGTTGGTGCGACTTCAAACCCCAACACAAACAAACAAATGTATACATGTTTAACAGCGTGACATATTTCAGTACAGTCAGTCATACACAGAACAGAACAGATACTATATTTCGATTTGTACAAAGTACATCATCATATTGTCATTCGCTGTAAATTGTTTATTGGAACAGACATTAAAAATGCCACCATCACCGTCCAAAGCATGGACTTATTTTAAATGCAAGGGTGATATTTTAATGTGATATGTATGTTGTGTGATATTGCGCTGACATGAGCTAATGTTACCTCAAATATGCGAAACCAACAGTATAACACATTAAAATCAGTAAGTACAAAATCGAAAGCTGAATAGTTGATGGATCAACTTCAATAGACTCGCGCAATTATGTGACAACTGACATTCATCATATAACTGGAAAACGTATTGTGTTGTAAAGCAACTACTAGTAGATGCAGCCGGGAACTAGATGTTTCCAGAAAAATGCACGTTGTGATTCAGATGGATAACCCTAACCATGTTTTTTTCTTCATTTTAACGGAAGGAAGAGCGAGTGATAACAATCATTTTACCTGACTTAACGTTTATTTATAGGACAGGATCGGCGGTCTCCCACTGTAGAATTGAGGACGTAAAACCAATAGCTGTGTATGGTTGTATATACGTAAATAGGCAGAGGTGCATCCGCCCTCAGGTGGTTCTGTAGCATTGATTATGATCTCGAGTTGTTCTGTAACGTTGATTATGTCCTCCGGTTGTTGTCCCAATGACTAATATAGTTCATTTTATTTTTATTTTTGGTAAAAATGCATTTTCATGGCAGGCAGTGTATAGCTTTTGTGTTTTTTGAGAAATTATGTGACATGAGAAGACTTCAGACTAGTTGATGTGTAGAAAAGATGTTGTATCAGAATCCAGGCCATTGCAAACTGAACGTTGGTATACTGTATTATTTGGCGGAGGAATACAGTGTGTAAACACAGTGGCGTTATTCACAGGTGAGCACTGGCTGTGGAAAACATTATAATTGGAAGACTTTTGCTCTTTTAGAGTTTCATTTGAATACCTCTTCACGGTGGATGTGGTATCAGAAGAAATGAAAGATTGGAAATATAAATGAACAGATGTATGTTTTAACTATGTATTTAATAGGCAATTTATGTGTTGTTTTACAACCTGTAATGGCGTTCTGTGTCACTATAGGTGTCATGTCTGCAACATCGATGTTGTTCGTGCAACCGCTCGTATTAACTATATCTTACTTTTTGCATCTACTCCACCCCCACAAACCACATTTGGTGCTGGAACTCTTTGTACATTTGCCCGTGCAAGGGTAATATTCCGTGCATTCTCCAGCGTATGCGTCGCTGTAATAAACAAATAGAGGCTTTAATAAACATGAATCTGCATCGCTGTAATAAACAAATAGAGGCTTTAATAAACACGAATCTGCATCGCTGTAATAAATAAATTGAGGCTTTAATAAACACGAATCTGCATCGCTGTAATAAACAAATAGAGGCTTTAATAAACACGAATCATCCTTTTTTATGTTTATTTATCGTCGCTACCGGTTGCCCATATGAGCGACGCCTCCTGAAGAGATTAGTTATTTTTCGATTTTGGAGGATAGTGCATGATACAGACCCATTCTAGAAGAATCACCTCTGGTTCTTTTACGTGCACGGTGTACAGCACCGACACGAGATCTCGGTTTAACGTCCCATCTGAAAGCCTGTTAATTTTATTAGGGTCAGACGGGGGATCGAACCTGCGATCGCTGGATTACCAGTCCAGCGTGTTACCACTGGACTACATATCCGTCTGTTGTGATAAAGAAACGAACAGTACACATTTTATTTGTTGTCGGGTGACAGGTGAAGAATATAGTTTAATATTCTCTTCTGTTGTATCATATATGTATATATATATTTTCCGTCTTATGTAATTATTGTATACATATGCATGTATTGTATATGTATGCATGTATTGTATATGTATGCATGTATTGTATATGTATGCATGTATTGTATATGTATGCATGTATTGTATATGTATGCATGTATTGTATATGTATGCATGTATTGTATATGTATGCATGTATTGTATACATATGCATGTATTGTATATGTATGCATGTATTGTATACATATGCATGTATTGTATAATATGTATGCATGTATTATATATGTATGCATGTATTGTATATGTATGCATGTATTGTATATACATGCATGTATTGTATATGTACGCATGTATTGTATATGTATGTATGTATGTATGTATGTATGTATGTATGTATGTATTGTATATGTATGCATGTATTGTATATGTATGTATATATTGTATATGTATGCATGTATTGTATATGTATGCATGTATTGTATATGTATGCATGTATTGTATATGTATGCATGTATTGTATACATATGCATGTATTGTATATGTATGCATGTATTGTGTTTGTATGTATGTATTGTATATGTATGCATGTATTGTATATGTATGCATGTATTGTATACATATGCATGTATTGTATATGTATGCATGTATTGTATATGTATGCATGTATTGTCTATGTATGCATGTATTGTATATATATGCATGTATTGTATATGTATGCATGTATTGTATATGTATGCATGTATTTTATATACGTGTATACATGTATTGTATATGTATGTATGTATTGTATATGTATCTATGTATTGTATGTGTATTTATTGTATATGTATGCATGTATTGTATATGTATGCATGTATTGTATATGTATGCATGTATTGTATACATATGCATGTATTGTATATGTATGCATGTATTTTATGATATGTATGCATGTATTATATATGTATGCATGTATTGTATATGTATGCATGTATTGTATATATATGCATGTATTGTATATGTACGCATATATTGTATATGTATGTATGTATGTATGTATGTATGTATTGTAAATGTATGCATGTATTGTATATGTATGTATGTATTGTATATGTATGCATGTATTGTATATGTATGCATGTATTGTATATGTATGCATGTATTGTATATGTATGCATGTATTGTATATGTATGCATGTATTGTATACATATGCATGTATTGTATAATATGTATGCATGTATTATATATGTATGCATGTATTGTATATGTATGCATGTATTGTATATATATGCATGTATTGTATATGTACGCATGTATTGTATATGTATGTATGTATGTATGTATTGTATATGTATGCATGTATTGTATATGTATGTATGTATTGTATATGTATGCATGTATTGTATATGTATGCATGTATTGTATATGTATGCATGTATTGTATATGTATGCATGTATTGTATACATATGCATGTATTGTATATGTATGCATGTATTGTATACATATGCATGTATTGTATAATATGTATGCATGTATTATATATGTATGCATGTATTGTATATGTATGCATGTATTGTATATATATGCATGTATTGTATATGTACGCATGTATTGTATATGTATGTATGAATGTATGTATGTATTGTATATGTATGCATGTATTGTATATGTATGTATGTATGTATTGTATATGTATGCATGTATTGTATATATATGCATGTATTGTATATGTATGCATGTATTGTATATGTATGCATGTATTGTATATATATGCATGTATTGTATATGTATGCATGTATTGTATATGTATGCATGTATTGTATATGTATGCATGTATTGTATATGTATGCATGTATTGTATATGTATGCATGTATTGTATATGTATGCATGTATTGTATATGTATGCATGTATTGTATGTGTATGCATGTATTGTATATATATGCATGTATTGTATATGTATGCATGTATTGTATATGTATGCATGTATTGTATATATATGCATGTATTGTATATGTATGCATGTATTGTATATGTATGGATGTATTGTATAGACGTGTATACATGTATTGTATATGTATGTATGTATTGTATATGTATGTATGTATTGTATATGTATGCATGCATTGTATATATATGCATGTATTGTATATGTATGCATGTATTGTGTATGTATGTATTGTATATGTATGTATGTATTGTATATATATATATGCATGTATTGTATATATATGCATGTATTGTATATGTATGCATGTAGTGTATATGTATGTATGTATTGTATATATATATATATATATGCATGTATTGTATATGTATGCATGTATTGTATATGTATGCATGTATTGTATATGTATGCATTTATTGTATATGTATGCATGTATTGTATATGTATGCATGTAGTGTATATGTATGTATGTATTGTATATATATATATATATATATGCATGTATTGTATATGTATGCATGTATTGTATATGTATGCATGCATTGAATATGTATGCATGTATTGTATATGTATGTAGTATGTATTGTATATGTATGCATGTATTGTATATGTATGCATGTATTGTATATGTATGCATGTATTGTATATGTATGCATGTATTGTATATGTATATATGTATTGTATATATATATGCATGTATTGTATATATATATATGCATGTATTGTATATGTATGCATGTATTGTATATGTATGCATGTATTGTATATGTATGCATGTATTGTATATGTATGTATGTATTGTATATGTATGCATGTATTGTATATGTATGTATGTATTGTATATGTATGCATGTATTGTATATGTATGCATGTATTGTATATGTATGCATGTATTGTATATGTATGTATGCATGTATTGTATATGTATGCATGTATTGTATATGTATGCATGTATTGTATATGTATGCATGTATTGTATATGTATGCATGTATTGTATATGTATGCATGTATTGTATATGTATGCATGTATTGTATATGTATGCATGTATTGTATATGTATGCATGTATTGTATATATATGCATGTATTGTATATGTATGCATGTATTGTATATGTATGCATGTATTTTATATACGTGTATACATGTATTGTATATGTATGTATGTATTGTATATGTATCTATGTATTGTATATGTATTTATTGTATATGTATGCATGTATTGTATATGTATGCATGTATTGTATATGTATGCATGTATTGTATACATATGCATGTATTGTATATGTATGCATGTATTTTATAATATGTATGCATGTATTATATATGTATGCATGTATTGTATATGTATGCATGTATTGTATATATATGCATGTATTGTATATGTACGCATATATTGTATATGTATGTATGTATGTATGTATGTATTGCAAATGTATGCATGTATTGTATATGTATGTATGTATTGTATATGTATGCATGTATTGTATATGTATGCATATATTGTATATGTATGCATGTATTGTATATGTATGCATGTATTGTATATGTATGCATGTATTGTATATGTATGCATGTATTGTATATGTATGCATGTATTGTATATGTATGCATGTATTGTATATATATGCATGTATTGTATATGTATGCATGTATTGTATATGTATGTATGTATGTATGTATGTATTGTATATGTATGCATGTATTGTATATGTATGTATGTATTGTATATGTATGCATGTATTGTATATGTATGCATGTATTGTATATGTATGCATGTATTGTATATGTATGCATGTATTGTATACATATGTATGTATTGTGTATGTATGCATGTATTGTATATATATGCATGTATTGTATAATATGTATGCATGTATTATATATGTATGCATGTATTGTATATGTATGCATGTATTGTATATATATGCATGTATTGTATATGTATGCATGTATTGTATATGTATGTATGTATGTATGTATGTATGTATGTATGTATTGTATATGTATGCATGTATTGTATATGTATGTATGTATGTATTGTATATGTATGCATGTATTGTATATGTATGCATGTATTGTATATATATGCATGTATTGTATATGTATGCATGTATTGTATATGTATGCATTTATTGTATATATATGCATGTATTGTATATGTATGCATGTATTGTATATGTATGCATGTATTGTATATGTATGCATGTATTGTATATGTATGCATGTATGCATGTATTGTATATGTATGCATGTATTGTATATGTATGCATGTATTGTATATATATGCATGTATTGTATATGTATGCATGTATTGTATGTGTATGCATGTATTATATATATATGCATGTATTGTATATGTATGCATGTATTGTATATGTATGCATGTATTGTATATGTATGCATGTATTGTATATATATGCATGTATTGTATATGTATGCATGTATTGTATATGTATGCATGTATTGTATATACTGTATGCATGTATTGTATATGTATGTATGTATTGTATTGTATGTATGTATGTATTGTATATGTATGCATGCATTGTATATATATGCATGTATTGTATATGTATGCATGTATTGTGTATGTATGTATTGTATATGTATGTATGTATTGTATATATATGCATGTATTGTATATGTATGCATGTATTGTATATGTATGCATGTAGTGTATATGTATGTATGTATTGATATATATATATATATATGCATGTATTGTATATGTATGCATGTATTGTATATGTATGCATGTATTGTATATGTATGCATTTATTGTATATGTATGCATGTATTGTATATGTATGCATGTAGTGTATATGTATGTATGTATTGTATATGTATGCATGTATTGTATATGTATGCATGTATTGTATATGTATACATGTATTGTATATGTATGCATGTATTGTATATGTATGCATGTATTGTATATGTATGCATGTATTGTATATGTATGCATGTATTGTATATGTATTGCATGTATTGTATATGTATGCATGTATTGTATATGTATGCATGTATTGTATATGTATGCATGTATTGTATATGTATGTATGTATTGTATATATATATGCTGTATTGTATATGTATGCATGTATTGTATATGTATGCATGTATTGTATATGTATGCATGTATTGTATATGTATGCATGTATTGTATATGTATGCATGTATTGTATATGTATGCATGTATTGTATATGTATGCATGTATTGTATATGTATGTATGTATTGTATATGTATGCATGTATTGTATATGTATGCATGTATTGTATATGTATGCATGTATTGTATATGTATGCATGTATTGTATATGTATGCATGTATTGTATATGTATGCATGTATTATATATATGCATGTATTGTATATGTATGCATGTATTGTATATGTATGCATGTATTGTATATGTATGCATGTATTGTATATGTATGCATGTATTGTATATGTATGCATGTATTGTATATGTATGCATGTATTGTATATGTATGCATGTATTGTATATGTATGCATGTATTGTATATGTATGCATGTATTGTATATGTATGCATGTATTGTATATGTATGCATGTATTGTATATGTATGCATGTATTGTATATGTATGCATGTATTGTATATTGTATGCATGTATTGTATATGTATGTATGTATTGTATATGTATGTATGTATTGTATATGTATTTATTGTATATGTATGCATGTATTGTATATGTATGCATGTATTGTATATGTATGCATGTATTGTATATGTATGCATGTATTGTATATGTATGCATGTATTTTATAATATGTATGCATGTATTATATATGTATGCATGTATTGTATATGTATGCATGTATTGTATATATATGCATGTATTGTATATGTATGCATGTATTGTATATGTATGTATGTATGTATGTATGTATGTATGTATGTATTGTATATGTATGCATGTATTGTATATGTATGCATGTATTGTATATGTATGCATGTATTGTATATGTATGCATGTATTGTATATGTATGCATGTATTGTATATATTGTATATGTATGCATGTATTGTATATGTATGCATGTATTGTATATGTATGCATGTATTGTATATGTATGCATGTATTGTATATGTATGCATGTATGTATATATTGTATATGTATGCATGTATTGTATATGTATGCATGTATTGTATATGTATGTATGTATTGTATATGTATGCATGTATTGTATATGTATGCATGTATTGTATATGTATGTATGTATTGTATATGTATGCATGTATTGTATATGTATGCATGTATTGTATATATTGTATATGTATGCATGTATTGTATATGTATGCATGTATTGTATATGTATGCATGTATTGTATATGTATGCATGTATTGTATATGTATGCATGTATTGTATATGTATGTATGTATTGTATATGTATGCATGTATTGTATATGTATGCATGTATTGTATATGTAAATGTATGTATGTATTGTATATGTATGTATGTATTGTATATGTATGTATGTATTGTATATGTATGCATGTATTGTATATGTATGCATGTATTGTATATGTATGCATTATTGTATATGTATGCATGTATTGTATATGTATGCATTTTTGTGTATATTATGCATGTATTGTATATGTATGCATGTATTGTATATGTATGTATGTATTGTATGTATGCATGTATTGTATATGTATGCATGTATTGTATATGTATGTATGTATTGTATATGTATGCATGTATTGTATACGTATGCATGTATTGTATATGTATGCATGTATTGTATACGTATGCATGTATTTTATATGTACGCATGTATTGTATATGTATGCATGTATTGTATATGCATGTATTGTATACGTATGCATGTATTGTATATGTATGCATGTATTGTATACGTATGCATGTATTGTATATGTACGCATGTATTGTATATGTATGCATGTATTGTATATGAATGCATGTATTGTATATGTATGCATGTATTGTATATTATGCATGTATTGTATATGTATGCATGTATTGTATATGTACGCATGTATTGTATATGTATGTATGTATTGTATATGTATGCATGTATTGTATATGTATGCATGTATTGTATATGTATGCATGTATTGTATATGTATGCATGTATTGTATATGTATGCATGTATTGTATATGTATGCATGTATTGTATATATATGCATGTATTGTATATGTACGCATGTATTGTATATGTATGTATGTATTGTATGTATTGTATATGTATGTATGTATGTATTGTATGTATGTATGTATTGCATATGTATGTATGTATTGTATATGTATGTATGTATTGTATATGTATGTATGTATTGTATATGTATGCAAAATATGTATGTATTGTATATGTATGCATGTATTGTATATGAATGTATGTATTGTATATGTATGCATGTATTGTATATGTATGCATGCATTGTATATATATGCATGTATTGTATATGTATGCATGTATTGTGTATGTATGCATGTATTGTATATGTATGCATGTATTGTATATGTATGCATGTATTGTACATGTATTATATATGTATGCATGTATTGTATATGTATGTATGTATTGTATATGTATGCATGTATTGTATATGTATGTATGTATTGTATATATATGCATGTATTGTATATGTATGCATGTATTGTATATATATGCATGTATTGTATATGTATGTATGTATTGTACATGTATTGTATATGTATGCATGTATTGTATATGTATGCATGTATTGTATATATATGCATGTATTGTATATGTATGCATGTATTGTATATGTATGCGTGTTTGTATATGTATGCATGTATTGTATATGTATGCATGTATTGTATATGTATGCATGTGTAT
>CM026399.1:53639759-53805518 GCA_014843695.1 Archivesica marissinica
TAAAAATGGCGGGAAAACACTATCTCGCTTATTAACGGTCCATTCGACTCGGGGTGTGCCATTTCTGTCCGTACCTACCATTAATTCTAATTACGTAGCTAATGTCCGTACACACTCCCTCTACACATTCTCATTATACCGATTATATTTATTATCTTCATTTCGATCTTAAGATATTGATATTATATAATACGTATAAGTGCCTAAATATCCTTACACTTTGGCATCCGATACTTAAGTCGCTTACCGTTTCCGGCATATTGCATCAGTCAGTCGTTGGCGTCACGAAATCATGTCCAGACACGTATAGACCTATCCTATAAATGAACTAAGGTGCTATAAATAGAAAACTAGTTGGAACGGGCTATTTATATTCATCCGATCAGAACGTATTGCTATAAATAACAATGACATACGTTACTATAAATAGAAAACTAGTTAGATCCGGTATTGCTATTTTTATTTATCCGAGGAGAGCGTATTGCTATAAATAACAATTAACTACGTTACTATAAATAGAAAACTAGTTAGAACCGGTATTGCTATTTTTATTTATCCAATGACGTTATAACCGACCAATCAGAATCCATGATAGTGACATATACCGATAAAATGATTATATTACTACAATATATACACACTATCTCACTATATTTACGTACATTACTACAAGATACACACACTATCGCACCATATATACACACATTACTACAAGATATACACGCTGTCTCACCATATCTACTTACATTCCTACAAGATATATCCCTTATCTCACCATATTTACATACATTACTACAATAACTACACACTGTCTCACCATATCTACATACATTCCTACAAGATATATCCACTATCTCACCATATTTACATGCATTACTACAATAACTACACACTGTCTCACCATATCTACATACATTACTACAAGATATACACACTATCTCACTATATATATATACGCACCTTACTACAAGATATACACGCTGTCTCACCAAATATACATACATTACTACAATATATACACACTATATCAACATATCTGCATATATTACAACAATATATATCCACTAGCTCACCATATATACATACATTTCTACAAGATATACACACTATCTCACCATATATACATACATTGCTACTAAATATACACACTTTCTCACCAAATCTACATACATTACTACAAGATATATCCACTATCTCACAATATTTACATACATTACTACAAGATATACACGCTATGGCACCATATCTACAAACATTGCTACAAGATCTACACACTATATCACCATATCTACATACATTCCTACAAGATATATCCACTATCTCACCATATCTACATTCATTACTACAAGATCTACACACTATATCACCATATCTACGTACATTACTACAAGATATACACGCTGTCTCACCATATCTACATACATTCCTACTAGATATATCCACTATCTCACCATATTTACATACATTACTACAATAACTACACACTGTCTCGCCATATCTAAATACATTTCTACAAGATATACGAGCTATATCACCATATCTACATACATTACTACAAGATATTCACACTAGCTCACCATATCTACGTACATTACTACAAGATATACACACTATCTCACTGTATATACGCACATTACTACAAGATATACAAGCTGTCTCACCAAATCTACATACATTACTACAATATATACACACTATATCACCATATCTGCATATATTACAACAATATATATCCACTAGTTCACCATAGATACATACATTTCTACAAGATATACACACTATCTCACTATATATACATACATTGCTACTAAATATACAC
Organism: Archivesica marissinica; assembly: GCA_014843695.1. Classification (NCBI taxonomy): domain Eukaryota; kingdom Metazoa; phylum Mollusca; class Bivalvia; order Venerida; family Vesicomyidae; genus Archivesica; species Archivesica marissinica. The sequence goes on from CM026399.1 coordinate 53,641,579, forward strand.
ACTTTCTCACCAAATCTACATACATTACTACAAGATATATCCACTATCTCACAATATTTACATACATTACTACAAGATATACACACTATGGCACCATATCCACAAACATTGCTACAAGATCTACACACTATATCACCATATCTACATACATTCCTACAAGATATATCCACTATCTCACCATATCTACATTCATTACTACAAGATCTACACACTAAATCACCATATCTACGTATATTCCTACAAGATATATCCACTATCTCACCATATTTACATACATTACTACAATAACTACGCGCTGTCTCACCATATCTACATAAATTACTACAAGATATACACACTATCTCACCATATCTATGTACATTACTACAATATATACGCACTATCTCACCATATCTAGATTCATTAATACAAGACCTACACACTATTTCACCGTATATACATTCATTACTACAAGATATACACGATGTCTCAACATATCTACATACATTACTACAATATATACACACTATTTCACCATATTTACATACATTACTACAATAACTACACGCTGTCTCACCATATCTACATAAATTACTACAAGATCTACACACTATATCACCATATCTACATACATTCCTACAAGATATATCCACTATCTCACCATATTTACATTCATTACTACAAGATCTACACACTATATCAACATATCTACATACATTCCTACAAGATATATCCACTAACTCACCATATTTACATACATTACTACAATAACTACATACTGTCTCACCATATCTACATACATTACTACAAGATATACACACTATCTCACTATATATACGCACATTACTACAAGATATACAAGCTGTCTCACCAAATCTACATACATTACTACAATATATACACACTATATCACCATATCTGCATATATTACAACAATATATATCCACTAGTTCACCATAAATACATACATTTCTACAAGATATACACACTATCTCACCATATATACATACATTGCTACTAAATATACACACTTTCTCACCAAATCTACATACATTACTACAAGATATATCCACTATCTCACAATATTTACATACATTACTACAAGATATACACACTATGGCACCATATCTACAAACATTGCTACAAGATCTACACACTATATCACCATATCTACATACATTCCTACAAGATATATCCACTATCTCACCATATCTACATTCATTACTACAAGATCTACACACTAAATCACCATATCTACGTATATTCCTACAAGATATATCCACTATCTCACCATATTTACATACATTACTACAATAACTACGCGCTGTCTCACCATATCTACATAAATTACTACAAGATATACACACTATCTCACCATATCTATGTACATTACTACAATATATACGCACTATCTCACCATATATAGATTCATTACTACAAGATCTACACACTATTTCACCATATATACATTCATAACTACAAGATATACACGATGTCTCAACATATCTACATACATTACTACAATATATACACACTATTTCACCATATTTACATACATTACTACAATAACTACACGCTGTCTCACCATATCTACATAAATTACTACAAGATCTACACACTATATCACCATATCTACATACATTCCTACAAGATATATCCACTATCTCACCATATTTACATTCATTACTACAAGATCTACACACTATATCAACATATCTACATACATTCCTACAAGATATATCCACTAACTCACCATATTTACATACATTACTACAATAACTACACACTGTCTCACCATATCTACATACATTACTACAAGATATATCCACTATCTCACCATATTTACATACATTACTACAAGATATACACACTATCTTATCATATCTACATTCATTACTACAAGATCTACACACTATTTCACCATATCTACGTTCATTACTACAAGATATACACGCTGTTTCACCATAACTACGTTCATACTACAGATTACACTATCTCACCATATTACATACATTACTACAAGATATACACACTATCTCACATATCTACATTCATTACTACAAGATCTACACACTATTTCATCATATCTACATACATTCATACAAGATCTACACACTATTTCATCATATCTACATACATTCATACAATATATACACACTATCTCACCATATCTACATATATTACAACAATATATATCAACTATCTCACCATATCTACATTCATTACTACAAGATCTACACACTATTTCATCATATATACATTCATTACTACAAGATCTACACACTATTTCACCATATATACATTCATTACTACAAGATCTACACACCATATCACCATATCTACGTACATTCCTACAAGATATATCCACTCTCTCACCATATTTACATTCATTAATACAAGATATACACGCTATATCACCATATCTACTTACATTCATACAAGATATATCCACTATCTCACCATATATACATACATTGATACTAAATTTACACACTATCTCACCATATCTACATACATTCCTACAAGATATATCCGCTATCTCACCATATTTACATATATTACTACAATAACTACACGCTGTCTCACCATATCTGCATACATTTCTATAAGATAAACGCCCTATCACATCATATCTACATTCATTACTACAAGATCTACACACTATATCACCATATCTACATTCATTACTACAAGATCTACACACTATATCACCATATTTACATACATTCCTACAAGATATATCCACTAACACACCATATTTACATTCATTACTACAAGATCTACACACTATATCACCATATATACATACATTACTGTAAGATATATCCACTAACTCAACATATTTACATACATTACTACAAGATATACACACTATGTCACCATATCTACAAACGTTGATACAAGATCTACACACTATATCACAATATCTACGTACATTCCTACAAGATATATCCACTATCTCACCATATTTACGTACATTACTACAAGATCTACACACTATATCACCATATATACGTACATTCCTACAAGATATATCCACTAACTCACCATATTTACGTACATTAATACAATAACTACACACTGTCTCACCATATCTACGTACATTACTACAAGATATACACACTATCTCACCATATATACGTACATTACTACAAGATATACACACTATCGCACCATATATACATACATTACTACAATAACTACACACTGTCTCACCATATATACATACATTACTACAAGATATACACACTAGCTCACCATATATACGTACATTATTACAAGATATACACACTTTCTCACCATATATACATACATTACTACAATATATACACACTATATCACCATATCTACATATATTACAACAATATATATCCACCATCTAACCATAACTACATACATTTCTACAAGATATACACACTATCTCCCCATATATACGTACATTGATACTAAATATACACACTATCTCACCAAATCTACATACATTACTACAAGATATATCCACTATCACACAATATGTACGTACATTACTACAAGATATACACAGTATCTCACCATATCTACATACATTACTACAAGAAATTATTCACTATATCACCATATATACGGTCATTACTACAATATCTAAACACTATCGCACCATATATACATTCATTACTACAAGATATACACACTATATCACCATATTTACATATATTACTACAAGATATACGCACTTTCGCACCATATCTACATAAATCCCGCATCTTCCAACACAAAACATGGATCTTACCATAACATTAGGTCGTCAAAATGTATTAAACCGTAGTGTTTCAGTTTTTTTATCTAACGTTTCAATTTTTTGACAGTAAAGTTTCAGTTTCTGACACGTGCGTTTCAGTTTTTGACAGTAGCGTTTCAGTTTTTACCCGTTAACACGTAATTCTCCATAGAGTCCGTTTCAGTTTTTGACACTAGCGTTTCGGTTTCTGACACAAGCGTTTCAATTTCCGACAAAAGCGTTTCAGTTTTTGTCATTGTTATTTCAGTTTTTGTCTCCGTCGTTTCGATATAAGACGCTACTATCTCATTTTGGTGTAGTTAATATGATAAAAAAATTAAACGCGTTTAATGAATGTAGATATGGTGAGATAGTGCGTATATATTGTAGTAATGTACATATATATGGTGAGATAGTGTGTATATCTTGTAGTAATTTATGTAGATATGGTGAGACAGCGCGTAGTTATTGTAGTAATGTATGTAAATATGGTTGAGATAGTGGATATATCTTGTAGGAATATACGTAGATATGGTGATATAGTGTGTAGATCTTGTAGTAATGAATGTAGATATGGTGAGATAGTGGATATATCTTGTAGGAATGTACGTAGATATGGTGATATAGTGTGTAGATCTTGTAGCAATGTTTGTAGATATGGTGCCATAGTGTGTATATCTTGTAGTAATGTATGTAAATATTGTGAGATAGTGGATATATCTTGTAGTAATGTATGTAGATTTGGTGAGAAAGTGTGTATATTTAGTAGCAATGTATGTATATATGGTGAGATAGTGTGTATATCTTGTAGAAATGTATGTATATATGGTGAGCTAGTGGATATATATTGTTGTAATATATGCAGATATGGTGATATAGTGTGTATATATTGTAGTAATGTATGTATATTTGGTGAGACAGCGTGTATATCTTGTAGTAAAGTGCGTATATATATATAGTGAGATAGTGTGTATATCTTGTAGTATTGTACGTAGATATGGTGAGACAGTGTGTAGTTATTGTAGTAATGCATGTAAATATGGTGAGATAGTGGATATTTCTTGTAGGAATGTATGTAGATATGGTGAGATAGTGGATATATCTTGTAGGAATGTATGTAGATATGGTGAGACAGCGTGTATATCTTGTAGTAATGTGTGTAAATATGGTGAGATAGTGTGTATATATTATATAATCATTTTATCGGTATATGTCACTATCATGGATTCTGATTGGCCGGTTATAACGTCATTGGATAAATAAAAATAGCAATACCGGTTCTAACTAGTTTTCTATTTATAGTAACGTAGTTAATTGTTATTTATAGCAATACGCTCTCCTCGGATAAATAAAAATAGCAATACGGGATCTAACTAGTTTTCTATTTATAGTAACGTATGTCATTGTTATTTATAGCAATACGTTCTGATCGGATGAATATAAATAGCCCGTTCCAACTAGTTTTCTATTTATAGCACCTTAGTTCATTTATAGGATAGGTCTATACGTGTCTGGACATGATTTCGTGACGCCAACGACTGACTGATGCAATATGCCGGAAACGGTCAGCGACTTAAGTATCAGATGCCAAAGTGTAAGGATATTTAGGCACTTATACGTATTATATAATATCAATATCTTAAGATCGAAATGAAGATAATAAATATAATCGGTATAATGAGAATGTGTAGAGGGAGTGTGTACGGACATTAGCTACGTAATTAGAATTAATGGTAGGTACGGACAGAAATGGCACACCCCGAGTCGAATGGACCGTTAATAAGCGAGATAGTGTTTTCCCGCCATTTTTATCCTCCATTTTGAAAATCGTAGGCTCGGAACGTATAATCGTTTATCGAAACCCCCGGATAGATAGGTCCTATGATAAAGCTTATATAGCGAATTTATATCGGTATTTCCGGTTTTTCGGATCACTACTTCCGGTATGAGGTCTGACCATTAATTGATTCGCGGATTCGTCATTGTCTCTTCGAGATCTTTCCGACGATACCAAACAAGGCCAGTTTCCTTCCTCGAAAGTTCATTTTTCTTCAAACTTAGTTACGATTAAAGGGAGATAATCAGTATTACAGATATATCGACTAATGATAGATCAAAATGAAGGGTAGCGTCGGACTCGTGACGTCGATACGCGTATATTAGAACTAACTTATAGTTACGTTTAAATATTTTTTTATTTTCATAAAGTGGACTTTAAGAATATATCAAATCTTTAAACCGCTATTTCTCGAAAAGTACTGGCCGTATAAATAAATGAAAGATATGGTCGTGTCGGTCTCACCGAGCTACGTCGATTTATACAGATGTATACGCTCTAACGCAGAGTAGAACAATTGATGACGTTGTAGGCCGAGTCTTTTAACTCCGTTATAAACAGCGTACGCGACTCTACCCCTATATCTAATAATCGAATTATGGATATCCTTATAAATACACTTTTAGAGGCGTCACCCCTATTAACGAGGGGGTCGATGATAAATAAATAAGGAATGCTAACAGATGAGCATATTGGAAAGCAACATTTTCCTGCAGCGACCACACAGGTGTCACACCAGTCTGGACGTATACATTCATAAGCCATGTTCGAACCCTAATCTCCGAGCGACGTCGTCTATCAAATAATGCATGTATTACCATAAAATAGGCTTCGCGTGAAACTGATAGGCGTATTATGATAACAACATTGACACATACGCATGTTCTCTACAACCGTAATAAAGGATGCGCGATGTAATACCGATCACGTGATTAGCATCGGGGATGTAAATAGTTTATACAAATTAATGTTAGCACGATAGCGAAACGAGTATTTTAGATTGATTTGAGTACCGCTGTAGGACTGCATACATCATTTACATACATGTACATCTTATAATTCGAACATAATGAGCCATCTGCACGCTATTACATATCTATCATGAAAACATCAAAGCCGTTGTTTTGGAGGACAGTGCACGAGGCAGAAGATGCTCCACCGACAGACAGACCGCCGGACGGACGGACGGACGGACAGCCAGTCAGCCAGATAGACAGACGGACGGACAGACAGACAGACAGATGGACGGACAGACAGACGGATAGACGTACAGACAGACGGACGGACGGACGGACAGACAGACAGACGGACAGACAGACAGACAATAGATATGGGCGTATATCTATATATACACTATGAATAGTCTGATTGTAAATATGATATGACGTTATGTTTACATGTTTAAATATTCTTGCTATAATGAATCGTTACAGCGCTTATTTTCCCAATTTATGCTAATGTTTATATTTGCCGTTAATTATAAAACTAATTGAGCGAACTCTCACGCGGAGATACAGCGTGGGGTTTGCGATTCAAAATGTACGCGTGGCAAGATGTCAAATAAATCAAACTTGAAACGAGTTTAATAATGTTCCATGTAAAATACCTTCGAGTTGATAAGCAGACAGAAATAAATATTTCGTTCTCATTGAGGCTATACAATCAGCTACATCTCATCAATTAAGACCAATTAACTGAGGATTAAGATATGTACGCTCTCAAGGCTTATCGGTTAATGCGTTAGGAGAAATGTTGTTGGTCATACCTTTAGCTTTTAACGGTCGGCATTAACAACATCGGTATGAAAACGTATTAATTACCTTAGAATCATATTTATAATTACCTGTATGTGTCAGTGTTTGGTTCCATGCTGTTTTCATTTTGTGTACCTACTGGCTGGTGATGTTTATAAATATTTCTCGCATTCCCGGATAAGGTTATTTAGGGTCAACTGACTAACATATAACCTCATACCGTTTGGATTCATTATTGGAGCCATTCCGATGTATTGAGCAGAGAATTAACATGCGTCATACGAAACCGATAGGATATATTCGGAGATAGCCACCCATGACACTAATGACGTATTTTGCGGTAAATACTGTTGCAAACGGCCTTCATTTTCTGTACTGATGTTGTTGGGTGAGGTGCCTAAACTGAGATGTATATTGCGGTGTTAGCGGTGCTCCGCTCTAAAACGTACATTACGGATTATTAATAATTTATCGCGTTTTTATGGAAGTATACGTAACGATATATATTATTCATATTCGTACATAGGTTAAGTTTGTATATAATTAGGATTTCTTACTCGATAAAAACGTACGCCTAGCTTGAATAATATAATGAACTTACCCGTATATTCGTTGAAGCTCGTGAAGCTGCTTGAGTACTAAGACCGTTCTAATCGGACTATATTTATATAGAAGCGTTCGTAATAGTTATTTATGGATAGGTTCGTAGTCTATATTTATAGAATGGTACGAGATCGCTATTTATAAAGCTATTACCAATAGGCTATATAGTGACGCGTATACTAAAAAAAAGCAAAGAGCTCGGTAGTGGTGGTGGTGACGTATACGCAACAAGTAAAGAGATCGGTAGTGGTGGTGATGACGTATACGCAACAAGTAAAGAGATCGGTAGTTGCGCGATATATCATCAATAGGCTCTATAGTGATGACGTATACACAACAAGTGATGACGTATACACAACATACAAAGAGACGCATGTACTACTATCAACGTTTTTCCATGTAAAGTCATTGTCATATGTTTTACTGTGAAAATTGCTATGCATATACAAATTCTTACTGTTTACTTTTGAACATTGATTGTGTTTTTGTTACAAGTTTCCACTGTTATACTTCTGTATTCAGCAGAACGTTGATTGGGTTTTATTTACAAGTTACTTTTATACTTATGTATTCACTGTCAGTTATTTTTCCATATTTAGTATTAAAACATAACTTTGTGATATGTATATATATATTGATTCGATATTGCAGACAGGTATGGGGAGTCATAATATGCAACACAAATAAATCTAGTCTACACAGTAGAAATATTATTGTGCTTGATAGTGTGTGATTTAGGTAGTATGCCTTGTTAAAATGGTTGTTAATTTTGTTAATTAAACTTTGCAATATATTTCTGATCTTATCTATTTACTTATTGCTAAATGTGTTGTCTGAATTTTATAGTCACACTTGTTTGCTTTGTATTCACGAAGACAAGACTGAGTACAACCGCAGACCTTTTATAAGCTAGTTGAATATCTTCCTCATATGAGAATATCTTCCTCACATGAGAATAGTTAGATAACTCAGTTGAGATTCGAACCTATAGTGGTGAGGAGTCAGTGATTTGGAGTTGAAGTGATTTCAACCGCGGAGGCCACATATTCTATCAAAACATAGCATACAGACCTTCAATAGACAGATATAACCAGAACATAAAGCAATATATATATACCTTTTATGATAGACGACTCTTTTTCATGGGACCGCCTTTACTTGTTCCGATTTTCCTTTTCTGAGCAGTATCGCTGGTCTGACTGCTCGATGGAATGTCAGCGTTGTCGCCTCCTAGATCTGTCGTCAAGTATACCAAGTCATCATTATCTTCATTGTCTGTCTTAACAATGGAAATATCAGACAACTCACTCAATGTTCTGACCCTAGATTCACCACCACCCGACTTTGCGTTATATATTTCCAATTTTAATCTAGAGTTTTGTTGTAAGAATGTTCTGGTTTCGGCTCTAGATAAATTCAAAGTCGCCTTAAGCCCTTCCACTGTCTTTTTCAAATCGCATATCTCAGCGGTTTGTACATTAACAAGAGCCTGACTGTTCTCCAAATTGATCCCAACATTAATAAAGTTGGCTCGGCATTGCTCATAATCCCGACTCATGTCCTGTAACTCTGTCTGAAGTTTTGTATTATCGCTATTTAAAAACTGAATACTGGTACGATTGGCTTCGAATTCTGAATCGTGCATCGATACTGCAAGGTGTAAAAACGTATGCATATATCTATCCATTTTGAATTCTTATTCACGTGTATACACAAAAACTTATTACAACTTGTTTGGAAAGCCTACAACAAGAACAACAACGTGGCAGTTTTATGACTCTGAGACAGTATGGGGCTCTTATATAGGGTTTTCGATGGTGTGGGGGAGTTGATCACGAAAACCACAGTCATTCTCCAAACAACATGCATCACCTTTACATCTTTTGTGTTCTAAGGAATGCTGCGTGGTTATCTCTCAATGACGTCCGCAAAACTAATAATCAGATGACTTATTGATATGACACAGGAGTACACTTTGTCCTAGATGTATCACCATTATGAGTGAATACAAATATCCTTGGTGACCTTTTCAAATACTATCAGATAGATCAGTTTAAGGGATGAAAACAGCGTGACATCAAATTGATTATAAACATGATATGAGACGTATATGACAAGCTATATTCGAGCTGATATACTTGTGTTTAAAACAATTTTCTTAAGCCTGGCACATATGTTGTGTGTGTTTGTGTGTGTGCGTGCGTGTGTGTGTTTGTGTGTGTGCATTTTATAAGTATGCACAGCTATTAACAAAAACAGGTTAGTTTTGCAGTGCTATGCAGTTCATAAATCCATAACTTGACCGAGATAATCAGGTGTTCTCATTTTCGCCCACATGTTTTACGCAAAAAGAAACGGGTAGGACATAAACATCTTTGTGCTTTTGAAAGTAAAAACATTGTCAAGTGAGTGTACAACATTCCCCACACCCTTCCTAAATATTTCAAAATATAACTGGAGCAATGAGTTGCTATGAGACGACTTCACCACGCTTACTTCGAGTTAAAATGGGTATGTCGCAAGTGCCTCATAACTTGTACTTCAGTATATTTAAAATGAACTTGAAAACAGATGTCAGTATTCTGACATATATACGTGCCTATGAAAATAAGACAGACCATCCTAATTTCTGTGCTAATATATACAGACGGTTCTCACCCACTTCTAAAATAGTCTAGAAGATTCCAAAGCTGTATATTTAAATGATCCTCAGTATTATTGACAGTTATTAACAGCTAAGCATTTGAACAAAATAAGTTTATTTTGTAATCTGTATAATGGAAAATTTAAAGAAATCAACTTTGATTGAATGATCTGAAGTTATAACATGTAGTTTGCGTTATAACCCGGAGTTGTTTGTAAATGGACAGTACATGAGTGATAGTTTGCCATTGTTTGAAGATGCATTGAACGCTTCATGTGAGGAAGAACTTACGCTTTTTCTTCAGCTACTTGACGACGCTTCATCAAATATATGGGATTTTTTCTACAACTTTAACGTCCTTTTTCTAATCTTCGGATTCGATTTTATTCCAGTGTCAGATGTTGAGGGACGAACTGATAGATTACGTGTTGCACCATCTAACCCAGCGATCTCATTTTGAACAACTTAACTACTTAGAATGTCAGAGTATTTTTCATGGGGAATATGTGCAATCTTTTCTTAACATTTTATCTATGAATGAACGAAAAAACAAAAAGCTTGCAAAAGACATGAGCTATAGAAAAACCTGCGGAACCAGCGGACAAACTATGTGTTAAGACACTATATAAACATCTGCCACGTGTTCACTGAAATGCATGTTTTTATGCTGCGAAATACATAAAAGATGGAATAACTGTGTTCAAACTTTCTATAACTCACGTGTAAGATTTATTTCCCTTGCAATAGTCATTTTAACGAAATTATAACGTGTTTTGTATCGTATCTCGTTTCATGATCTATAACGTATAATTTAGCCTCAACGTACGCATTGACCCCGCATCGTACGCATTACACCCAACGTATACATCGCACCCAACGTATGCGTTACACCCAACGTATGCATTACACCCGACGTACGCGTTACACACAACGTATGCATTACACCCAACGTAAGCATTACCCCAAAACGTATGCCGTGCCTCAACGTATGCCCCTTACCGTATTCCTCGGGCTCTTATTTTAGCTCTACTCTTAGCGCCTTCAATCAGGCGGAATATCAATGATGGTGTGCAATCTCTTAGTACCATCAATCAGGCGGAATATCAATGATGGTGTGCAATCACTTAGTACCATCAATCAGGCGGAATATCAATGATGGTCTGCAATCTCTTAGTACCATCAATCAGGCGGAATATCAATGATGGTGGTCAATCTCTTAGTACCATCAATCAGGCGGAATATCAATGATGGTGTGCAATATCTTAGTACCATCAATCAGGCGGAATATCAATGAGGGTGTGCAATCTCTTAGTACCACCAATCAGGCGGAATATTAATGATGGTGTGCAATATCTTAGTACCATCAATCAGGCGGAATATCAATAAATGTGTGCAATCTCTTAGTACCATCAATCAGGCGGAATATCAATGATGGTGCTCAATCTCTTAGCGCATTCAATCAGTCGGAATATCAATGAGGGTGTGCAATCTCTTAGCCCCTTCAATCAGGCGTAATATCAATGATAGTATGCAATCTTTTGGCGCCTTCATTTAGGCGGAATATCAATGATGGTATGCAATTTTTAGCGCCTTCATTCAGGCGGAATATCAATGATGGTGTGCAATCTCTTAGTACAATCAATCAGCCGGAATAACAATGATGGTGCGCAATCTCTAAGCGCCTTCAATCAGGCGGAATATCAATGATGGTGCGCAATCTCTTAGCGCCTTCAATCAGACGGAATATCAACGATGGTGCGCAATCTCTTAGCGCCTTCAATCAGGCGTAATATCAATGATGGTATGCAATCTCTTAGCGCCTTCAACCAGGCGGAATATCAATGATGGTATGCAATTTCTTAGCGTCTTCAATCAGACGGAATATCAATGATGGTGTGCAATCTCTTAGTACTATCAGTCAGTCGGTATATCAATGAGGGTGTGCAATGTCTTAGTACCATCAATCATGCGGAATATCAATGATGGTGTGTAATCTCTTAGTACCATCAATCAGGCGGAATATCAATGATGGTGTGCAATCTCTTAGTACCATCAATCAGACGGAATATCAATGTTGGTGTGTAATGTCTTAGTACCATCAATCAGGCGGAATATCAATGATGGTTTGCAATCTCTTAGTACCATCAATCAGGCGGAATATCAATGAATGTGTGCAATCTCTTAGTTCTTTCAATCAGGCGGAATATCATTGAGGGTGTACAAACTCTTAGTGCCTTCAATCAGGCGGAATATCAATGATGGTGCGCAATCTCTTAGTGCTTTCAGTCAGGCGGAATATCAATGAGGGTTTGCAATCTCTTATTGCTTTCAATCAGGCGGAATATCAATGAGGGTATGCAATCTCTTAGTGCTTTCAATCAGACGGAATATCAATGAGGGTGTGCCATCTCGTATTGCTTTCAATCAGACGGAATATCAATGATGGTGTGCAATCTCTTATTACCATCAATCAGTCGGAATATCAGTGATGGTATGTAATCTCTTAGTACCATCAATCAGGCGGAATATCAATGATGGTGCTCAATCTCTTAGTGCTTTCAGTCAGGCGGAATATCAATGAAGGTGTGCAATCTCTTAGCGCCTTCAATCAGACGGAATATCAATGATGGTGGGCAATCTCTTAGTACCATCAATCAGTCGGAATATCAGTGATGGTGTGCAATATCTTAGTGCCATCAATCAGGCGGAATATCAATGATGGTGTGTAATCTCTTAGTACCATCAATCAGACGGAATATCAATGATGGTGTGGAATCTCTTAGTACCATCAATCAGGCGGAATATCATTGATGATGTGCAATCTCTTAGTGCCATCAATCAGGCGGAATATCAATGATGGTTTGAAATCTCTTAGTACCATCAATCAGGCGGAATATCAATGATGGTGTGAAATATTTTAGTACCATCAATCAGGCGGAATATCAATGATGGTGTGAAATCTCTTAGTACCATCAATCAGGCGGAATATCAATGATGGCTTCTTACCTTTTATATTCTCTGGTTTAAGAAGGCGGTCACATTTAGCATCGTTTATACCACACACATCCGTTCTAGTGATGATTTCTCCTGACCTCTTCATGTCAATATTGTCGTAGATGTTCTCTGGGCGCAGGCTGAACACCTTCTTTGTATTCAGATACCTACACATATATGATTATATAATAATCTACGCTCATTGAAATAACGTAATGGTCTCTATACATAATAAAAAATTAAAAAAAGAATGCATATTTACAATGTACCATTATCTAATTAAAATGTCAAGTCTAGACACTTGTTCGTATGGTTTCAAACTTGTACTGAACAATAGTGTATTTCCACTACAATACATCCGTTCTAGACTAGTTATTGCTAAGTTAAGTGTTACACTATATCCTTTTTAGACTACCCGCTGCTATTGTACATGTCAAATAATCCGTATCTGCTAGCTATCACTAGGTTACATTTTACACTGCATCCGTTCTGGAGTAGCAGGTGCTACGTTAAATTCTACAATACATCAGTTCTAGACTAGCTAACACTACGTTACATGTTACAGTACATCCGTTCTAGACTATCTATCTCTATACTACATGTTACAATACATCCGAAGGGCTAATACTACCTTATATGTTACAATACCACCGTTCTAGACTAGCTAACATCACGTTACATGTTACAATACATCCGTTCTCGAAGGGCTAATACTACCTTATATGTTACAATACCACCGTTCTAGACTAGCTAACACTACGTTACACATTGCAATACATCTGTTCTAGACTAGCTAACACTATGCTACATGTTACAATACATCCTTTCTCGAATAGCTAATACTACATTACATGTTACAATACATGCGTACTAGACTAGCTAACACTACGTTACACATTGCAATACATCTGTTCTAGACTAGCTAACACTATGCTACATGTTACAATACATCCTTTCACGAATAGCTAATACTACATTACATGTTACAATACCACCGTTCTAGACTAGCTAACACTACGTTACACATTGCAATACATCTGTTCTAGACTAGCTAACACTATGCTACATGTTACAATACATCCTTTCTCGAATAGCTAATACTACATTACATGTTACAATACCACCGTTCTAGACTAGCTAACACTACGTTACACATTGCAATACATCTGTTTTAGACTAGCTAACACTATGCTACATGTTACAATACATCCTTTCTCGAATAGCTAATACTACATTACATGTTACAATACCACCGTTCTAGACTAGCTAACACTACGTTACACATTGCAATACATCTGTTCTAGACTAGCTAACACTATGCTACATGTTACAATACATCCTTTCTCCAATAGCTAACACTATGCTACATGTTACAATACATCCTTTCTCCAATAGCTAATACTACATTACATGTTACAATACATCCGTTCTAGACTAGCTAATATTACGTTACATGTTACAATACATCCGTTCTAGACTAGCTAACACTACGTTACATGTTACAATACATCCGTTCTAGACTAGCTAACACTATGTTACATATCACAAAACATCCTTTCTCGAATAGCTAATACTACGTTACATGTTACAATACATCCGTTCTACACTAGCTAACACTAAGTTACATGTTTCAAAACATCCGTTCTATACTAGCTAATACTACGTTACATGTTACAATATATCCGTTCTAGACTAGCTAACACTACGTTACCTGTTACAATACATCAGTTCTAGACTAGCTAACACTACGTTACATTTTACAATACATCGTTCTAGACTAGCTACCACTACGTTACACGTTACAATACCTCTGTTCTACACAAGCTAACACTACGTTAAATGTTACAATACATCAGTTCTAGACTAGCTAACACTACGTTACACGTTATAATACATCCTTTCTACACTAGCTAACACTAAGATACACGTTACAATACATCCGATCTACACTATCTAACACTACGTTAACTGTTACAATACATCAGTTCTAGAATAGCTAATACTACGTTACATGTTACATTCCATCCGATCTAGACTGGCTATATCTAAACTATATGTCAAATTACGTCCGTTCGATACTATCTAGTACTACCTTATATGTTACAATGTTTCTGTTCTCGACTAGCTAACACTACGTTACACGTTACAATACATCCGTTCTAGACTAGCTAACACTATGTTACATATTACAAAACATCCTTTCTCGAATAGCTAATACTACCTTTCATGTTACAATACATCCGTTCAAGACTAGCTAAGACTACGTTATATGCTACAATACATCCGTTCTAGACTAGCTATCTCTATACTATATGTTACAATACATCCGTTCTAGACTAGCTAACAATACGTTACATGTTTAAATACATCCGTTATTGACTAGCTAATACTATGTTACATGTTACAATACATCCGTTCTACACTAGCTAACACTACGTTACATGTTACAATACATTCGTTCTACACTAGCTAATACTACGTTACATGTTACAATACATCCGTTCTACACTAGCTAACACTACGTTACATGTTTCAATACATCCGTTCTAGACAAGCTAATACTACGTAACATGTTACAATATATCCGTTCTAGACTAGCTAACACTATGCTACATGTTACAATACATCCGTTCAACATTAGCTAACACTACGTTAAATGTTACAATACATCAGTTCTAGAATAGCTAATACTACGTTAAATGTTACATTACATCCGTTCTAGACTAGCTAACCCTATGATACATGTTACAATACATCAGTTCTAGAATAGCTAATACTACGTTTCATATTACAGTACATCTAGACTATCTATCTCTATACTACATGTTACAATACAGCCGTTCAATACTAGTTAACACTACGTTACATGTTACTATACCTCAGTTCTAGACTAGCTAACACTACGTTACATTTTACAATACATCAGTTATTCACAAGCTAACACTACGTTAAATGTTACAATACATCAGATCTAGACTAGCTAACACTACGTTACACGTTATAAAACATCCTTTCTACACTAGCTAACACTAAGTTACATGTTACAATACATCCGTTCTACACTATCTAACACTACGTTAACTGTATAGACTAGCTATATCTAAACTATATGTCACATTACGTCCGTTCGATACTAGCTAGTACTACCTTATATGTTAAAATGCTTCCGTTCTAGACTAGCTAACACTACGTTACACGTTACAATACATCCGTTCTAGACTATCTAACACTATGTTACATGTTTCAAAACATCCGTTCTATACTAGCTAACACTACGATACACGTTACAATACATCCGTTCTACATTAGCTAACACTACCTTAAATGTTACAATACATCCGTTCTACATTAGCTAACACTACCTTAAATGCTACAATACATCAGTTCTAGAATAGCTAATACTACGTGGAATGTTACATTACATCCGTTCTAGATTACTATCTCTATACTACATGTTACAATACATCCGTTCTAGACTAGCTAACACTATGATACATGTTACAATACATCCGTTCTAGACTAGCTACCACTATCATACATGTTACAATACATCCATTCTAGACTAGCTAACACTATCATACATGTTACAATACATAAGTTCTAGAATAGCTAATACTACGTTTCATTTTACAGTACATCCTATCTAGACTAGCTATCTCTATACTACATGTTACAATACAGCCGTTCAATACTAGCTAATACTATGTTACATTTTACAATATATCCGTTCTAGACTAGCTAACAGTACGTTACATGTTACAATACATCAGTTCTAGACTAGCTAACACTACGTTACACGTTACAATACATCTGTTCTACACAAGCTAACACTACGTTAAATGGCACAATACATCAGTTCTAGACTAGCTAACACTACGTTACACGTTATAATACATCCTTTCTACACTAGCTAACACTAAGATACTCGTTACAATACATATGTTCTACACTATCTAACACTACGTTAACTGTTACAATACATCAGTTCTAGAATAGCTAATACTACGTTACATGTTACATTCCATCCGATCTAGTCTAGCTATATCTAAACTATATGTCACATTACGTCCGTTCGATACTAGCTAGTACTACATTATATGTTACAATGCTTCCGTTCTAAACTAGCTAACACTACATTACACGTTACAATACATCCGTTCTAGACTAGCTAATACTATGTTACATGTTTCAAAACATCCGTTCTATACTAGCTAACACTACATTACACGTTACAATACATCCGTTCTAGACTAGCTAACACTATGTCACATATAACAAAACATCCTTTCTCGAATACCTAATACAACCTTTCATGTTACAATACATCCGTTCAAGACTAGATAACACTACGTTACATGCTACAATACATCCGTTCTAGACTAGCTAACAATATGTTAAATGTTTAAATACATCCGTTCTATACTGGCTAACACTACGTTACATGTTTCAATACATCCGTTCTAGACTAGCTAATACTACGCTACATGTTACAATATATCCGTTCTAGACTAGCTAACACTACGTTACATGTTACAGTACATCCGTTCTAGACTAGCTATCTCTATACTACATTTTACAATACATACGTTCAATACTAGCTAATACTACGTTATATGTTACAATGCATCAGTTATAGACTAACTAATACTACATCACATGTTACAATACATCCGTTGTAGACTAGCTAACAATATGTTACATGTTACAATACATCCGTTCTAGACTAGCTAACACTACGTTACACGTTACAATACACCCGTTCTAGACTAGCTAACACTACGTTACACGTTACAATACATCCGTTCTAGACTAGCTAACATTACGTTACATGTTACAATACCACAATTCTAGACTAGCTAACATTAGGTTACATGCTACAATAATTCCGTTCTAGACTAGCTAACACTACGTTACACGTTACAATGCATCCGAACTAGACTAACTAACACTATGTTGAATGCTACAATACATCCTTTCCCGAATAGCTAATACTACATTACATGTTACTACAATACATCCGTTCTAGACTAGCTAACAATACTTTACATGCTACCATACATCCGTTCTAGACTAGCTAACAATACGTTCCATGCTACAATATATCCGTTCTAGACTAGCTAATTATGTTACACGTTACAATACATCCTTTCTCGAAAAGCTAATAATACGTTACATGCTACAATACATCCGTTCTAGACTAGCTAACACTATGTTACACGTTACAATACATCCTTTCTCGAAAAGCTAATAATACGTTACAAGCTACAATACATCCGTTCTAGACTAGCTAATACTACGTTACATGCTACAATACATCCGTTCTAGACTAGCTAACACTATGTTACACGTTACAATACATCCTTTCTCGAAAAGCTAATAATACGTTACATGCTACAATACATCCGTTCTAGACTAGCTAATACTATGTTACACGTTACAATACATCCGATCTAGACTAGCAAACACTACGTTACATGTTAAAATACATCCGTTCTCGAATAGCTAATACTACCTTATATGTTACAATGCTTCCGTTCTAGACTTGCTAACACTACGTTACATGCTACAATACATCCGTTCTAGACTAGCTAACAATACGTTACATGTTTAAATACATCCGTTCTAGACTAGCTAACACTACGTTACATGTTACAATACATCATTTCTAGACTAGCTAACACTACGTTACACGTTACAATACATCTGTTCTACACTAGCTAACACTAAGATACATGTTACAATACATCAGTTCTAGAATAGTTAATACTATGTTACATGTTACAGTACATCTCATCTAGACTAGCTATCTCTATACTACATATTACAATACATCCGTTCAATACTAGCTAGTACTACCTTATACAATGCAGTCGTTCTAGACTACCTAATACTATGTTACATGTTACAATACATCCGTTTTATACTATCCATTACTACGTTACATGTTACAGTACATCCGATCTAGACTAGCTATCTCTATACTACATGTTACAATACAGCCGTTCAATACTAGCTAATAGTACGTTATATGTTACAATGCATCCGTTATAGACTATCTAATACTACGTTACATGTTACAATACATCCGTTCTAGACTAGCTAACAACATGTTACATGTTACAATACATCCGTTCTAGACTAGCTAACACTACGCTACACGTTACAATACATCCGTTCTAGACTAGCTAACACTACATTACACGTTACAATACATCCGTTCTAGACTAGCTAACACTACATTTCATGTTACAGTACATCCGTTCTAGACTAGCTATCTCTATACTACATGTTACAATACATCCGAAGGGCTACTACTACCTTATATGTTACAATACCACCGTTCTAGACTAACTAACATTACGTTACATGTTACAATACATCCGTTCTAGACTAGCTAACATTACGTTACATGTTACAATACCACCGTTCCAGACTAGCTAACATTAGGTTACATGCTACAATAATTCCGTTCTATACTAGCTAACACTACGTTACACGTTACAATGCATCCGTTCTAGACTAGCTAACACTACGTTACACGTTACAATGCATCCGTTCTAGACTAGCTAACACTATGTTGCATGTTACAATACATCCTTTCCCGAATAGCTAATACTACATTACATGTTACAATACATCCGTTCTAGACTAGCTAACATTAAGTTACATGTTACAATACATCCATTCAAGACTAGCTAACACTACGTTACATGCTACAATACATCCGTTCTAGACTAGCTAACAATACGTTCCATGCTACAATACATCCGTTCTAGACTAGCTAACGCTATGTTACATGTTACAATACATCCGTTCTAGACTAGCAAACACTACGTTACATGTTACAATACATCCGTTCTAGACTAGCAAACACTACGTTACATGTTACAATACATCCTTTCTCGAAAAGCTAGTAATACGTTACAAGCTACAATACATCCGTTCTAGACTAGCTAATACTATGTTACATGTTACAATACTTCCATTCTAGACTAGCTAACAATACGTTCCATGCTACAATACATCCGTTCTAGACTAGCTAACGCTATGTTACATGTTACAATACATCCGTTCTAGACTATCAAACACTACGTTACATGTTACAATACATCCGTTCTAGACTAGCAAACACTACGTTACATGTTACAATACATCCTTTCTCGAAAAGCTAGTAATACGTTACAAGCTACAATACATCCATTCTAGACTAGCTAATACTACTATACGTTACATGTTACAATACATCCAATCTAGACTAGCTAATACTATGTTACATGCTACAATACATCCGTATTAGACTAGCTAAAACTGTGTTACAATACATCCGACCTATACTAGGAAATGCTATGCTACATGATACAATGTACCCGTTCTAGACGAGCTGTTACTAAGATACATGCTACAATACATCCGTTCTAGACTAGCTAATACTACATTACATATTAAATTACAACCGTTCTAGACTAACTAACACTACATTACATGTTACAATACATCCATTCCAGACTAGCTAACAATGCGCTACATGTCACAATACATCCGTATTAGACTAGCTAACACTACATTACATGTTACAATACATCCGTTCCAGACTAGCTAACACTACGTTACATGTTACAATAAATCCGTTCTATTGAAGCTAACACTACCTTACATGATACAATACATCCGTTCTAGACTAGCTAAAACTACGGTACATGTTACAATACATGCCCCTGTCTACACTCATGCGCTGTGTGCTAGATTACGTGCCCCAGTCTACACTTGGGCGGTGTGTGCTAGATTACGTGCCCCAGTCTACACTCGGGCGGTGTGTGCTAGCTTGCCTGCCCATGTCTACACTAGGATGGTGTGTGCTAGATTACATGCCCAGGTCTACACTCGAGTGGTGTATGCTATATTACATGTTCCGGTATAAACACGGGGGGTGTATGCTAGATTACATGTTCCAGAATAAACACGGGCGGTGTGTTCTAGATTACATGCCCCGGTCTACACTCGAGTGGTGTGTGCTAGATTTCATGCTCCGGTCTACAATCGAGTGGTGTGTGCTAGATTACATGCCCTAGTCTACACTCGTGCGGTGTGTGCTAGACTACATGCCCCCGTCTACACTTGGGCGATGTGTGCTAGATTGCCTGCCCATGTTTACACTCAGGCGGTGTGTGCTAGATTACATGCTCCGGTCTACACTTGGGTGGTGTGTGCTAGATTACCTGCCCCAGTCTACACTCGGGCGGTGTGTGCTAGATTGCCTACCCATGTCTACACTCGGGCGGTGTGTGCTAGATTACATGCCCCAGTCAACACTCGGGCGGTGTGTGCTAGATTACCTAACCTAGTCTACACTCGGGCGGTGTGTACTAGATTACGTGCCCCAGTCTACACTCTGGTGGTGTGTGCTAGATTACGTGCCCCAGTCTACACTCGGGCGGTGTGTGCCAGATTGCCTACCCATGTCTACTCTATGGTGTGTGCTAGATTGTCACCCTAGTCTACACTCGGGCTGTGTGTGCTAGATTACCTACCATAGTCTACACTTGAGTGGTGTGTGCTAGATTACATGCCCCGGTCTACACACTGGTGGTGTGTGCTAGATTGCATGGACCGGTTTACACTCCGGCGGTATGTGCTAGATTACATGCCACGGTTTACACTCGAGTGGTGTGTGCTAGATTATGTGCCCCAGTCTACACTTGGGCGGTGTGTGCTAGCTTGCCTGCCCATGTCTACACTAGGGTGGTGTGTGCTAGAATACATGCCCCGGTCTATACTCGGGCGGTGTTTGCTAGATTACCTGCCCCGGTCTACAATCGGGCTGTGTGAGCTAGATAACATGCACCGGTCTACAATCGGGCGGTGTGTGCTAGATTATATGCCCCGGTCTACACTCGATTGATGTGTGCTAGATTACGTGCCCCAGTCTACACTCGGGCGGTTTGTGCTAGATTACATGCCCCAGTCAACACTCGAGCGGTGTCTGTTAGATTATGTACCCCAGAACACACTCGGGCGGTGTGTGCTATATTACGTGCCCCAGTCTACACTCGGGCGGTGTGTGCTAGATTGCCTACCCATGTCTACACTCGGGCATTGTGTGCTAGATTGCCTACCCTAGTCTACACTCGGGCGGTGTGTGGTAGATTACATGCCCCGGTCTACACACGAGTAGTGTGTGCAAGATTACATGACCCAGTCTACACTCCAGTGGTGTGTGCCAGATTACCTGCCCCAGTCTACACTCGGGCGTTGTCTGCTAGATTAGTAACCCCAGTCTAAACTCGGGCGGTGTGTGCTAGATTACGTGCCCCGGTCTACTCTCGGGTGTGTGTGCTGGATTGCTTAACACAGTCTACATTAGGGCGGTGTCTGCTAGATTACATGCCCCTGTCTACACACGGGCGATGTGTGCTAGATTACATGCCCAGTCTACACTCGGGCGTTGTATGCTAGATTACATGCCCCGGTATACACTCGAGTGGTGTGTGCTAGATAACATGCCCCGGTCTACAATGGAGTGGTGTGTGCTAGATTACATGCCCAGGTCTACACTCGGGCGGTGTGTGCTAGATTACATGCCCCAGTCAACACTCGGGCGGTGTGTGCTATATTACGTGCCCCAGTCTACACTCGGGCGGTGTTTGCTAGATTACGTGCCCCGGTCTACACACGGGCGGTGTGTACTAGATTACATGCCCCAGTCTACACTCGAGCGGTGTGTGCTAGATTACCTGCCCCAGTCTACACTCGGGCGGTGTGTGCTAGATTACCTGCGCTCAGTCTACACTCTGGCGATGTGTGCTAGATTATGTGCCCCGGTCTACATTCGAGTGTGTGTGCTAGATTGCCTACCCCTGTCTACACTCGAGTGGTGTGTGCTAGATTACCTAACCTAGTCTACACTCGGGCGGTGTGTGCTAGATTGCCTAGCCATGTCTACACTCGGGCGGTGTGTGCTAGATTACGTGCGCCAGTCTACACTCGGACGGTGTGTGCTAGATTACGTGCCCCAGTCTACACTTGCCGGTGTGTGCTAGATTACGTGCCCCAGTCTACACTTGGGCAGTGTGTGCTAGATTACGTGCCTCAGTCTAACTTGGGCCATATTTGCTAGATTGCCTACACTAGTCTACACTTGGGCAGTGTGTGCTAGATTACGTGTCCCAGTCTACACTCGGGCGGTGTGTGCTAGATTGCCTACCCCGGTCTACACTCCGCGATGTTTGCTAGATTGCCTACCCTAGTCTACACTCGGGCGATGTGTGTTAGATTGCCTACCATAGTCTACACTCGGGCAATGTGTGCTAGATTGCCTACCCTAGTCTACACTCGGGCGGTGTGTGCTAGATTGCCTACCCCAGTCTACATTCGGGCAATGTGTTCTAGACTGCCTACCCTAGTCTACACTTGGGCGGTGTGTGCTAGATTACATGCTCCGGTCTCCAATCGAGTGGTGTTTGATACATTACATGCCCCAGTCTACACTCGGGCGGTGTGTGCTATATTACAAGGCCCTGTCGACATACGAGTGGTGTGTGCTAGATTACATGCCCCGGTCTATACTCGGGCGGTGTGTACTAGATTACATGCCGTGGTCTACACTCGAGTGGTGTGTGCTAGATTACATGCCCCGGTCTACACTCGGGCGGTGTGCTAGATTACCTGCGCTCAGTCTACACTCGGGCGGTGTGTGCTAGATTACGTGCCCCGGTCTACATTCGAGTGTGTGTGCTAGATTGCCTACCCCTGTCTACACTCGAGTGGTGTCTGCTAGAGTACATGCCCCTGTCTACACACGGACGATGTGTGCTAGATTACATGCCCGGTCTACACTCGGGCGGTGTATGCTAGATTACATGCCCCGGTATACACTCGAGTGGTGTGTGCTAGATAACATGCCCCGGTCTACAATGGAGTGGTGTGTGCTAGATTACATGCCCAGGTCTACACTCGGGCGGTGTGTGCTAGATTACATGCCCCAGTCAACACTCGGGCGGTGTGTGCTATATTACGTGCCCCAGTCTACACTCGGGCGGTGTTTGCTAGATTACGTGCCCCGGTCTACACACGGGCGGTGTGTACTAGATTACATGCCCCAGTCTACACTCGAGCGGTGTGTGCTAGATTACCTGCCCCAGTCTACACTCGGGCGGTGTGTGCTAGATTACCTGCGCTCAGTCTACACTCTGGCGATGTGTGCTAGATTATGTGCCCCGGTCTACATTCGAGTGTGTGTGCTAGATTGCCTACCCCTGTCTACACTCGAGTGGTGTGTGCTAGATTACCTAACCTAGTCTACACTCGGGCGGTGTGTGCTAGATTGCCTAGCCATGTCTACACTCGGGCGGTGTGTGCTAGATTACGTGCGCCAGTCTACACTCGGACGGTGTGTGCTAGATTACGTGCCCCAGTCTACACTTGCCGGTGTGTGCTAGATTACGTGCCCCAGTCTACACTTGGGCAGTGTGTGCTAGATTACGTGCCTCAGTCTAACTTGGGCCATATTTGCTAGATTGCCTACACTAGTCTACACTTGGGCAGTGTGTGCTAGATTACGTGTCCCAGTCTACACTCGGGCGGTGTGTGCTAGATTGCCTACCCCGGTCTACACTCGGGCGGTGTGTGCTAGATTGCCTACCCCAGTCTACATTCGGGCAATGTGTTCTAGACTGCCTACCCTAGTCTACACTTGAGCGGTGTGTGCTAGATTACATGCTCCGGTCTCCAATCGAGTGGTGTTTGATACATTACATGCCCCAGTCTACACTCGGGCGGTATGTGCTATATTACAAGGCCCTGTCGACATACGAGTGGTGTGTGCTAGATTACATGCCCCCGTCTATACTCGGGCGGTGTGTACTAGATTACATGCCGTGGTCTACACTCGAGTGGTGTGTGCTAGATTACATGCCCCGGTCTACACTCGGGCGGTGTGCTAGATTACCTGCGCTCAGTCTACACTCGGGCGGTGTGTGCTAGATTACGTGCCCCGGTCTACATTCGAGTGTGTGTGCTAGATTGCCTACCCCTGTCTACACTCGAGTGGTGTCTGCTAGAGTACATGCCCCTGTCTACACACGGACGATGTGTGCTAGATTACATGCCCGGTCTACACTCGGGCGGTGTATGCTAGATTACATGCTCCGGTATACACTCGAGTGGTGAGTGCTAGATAACATGCCCCGGTCTACAATGGAGTGGTGTGTGCTAGATTACATGCCCAGGTCTACACTCGGGCGGTGTGTGCTAGATTACATGCCCCAGTCAACACTCGGGCGGTGTGTGCTATATTACGTGCCCCAGTCTACACTCGGGCGGTGTGTGCTAGATTACGTGCCCCGGTCTACACACGGGCGGTGTGTGCTAGATTACATGCCCCAGTCTACACTCGAGCGGTATGTGCTAGATTACCTGCCCCAATCTACACTCGGGCGGTGTGTGCTAGATTACCTGTGCTCAGTCTACACTCTGGCGATGTGTGCTAGATTACGTGCCCCGGTCTACATTCGAGTGTGTGTGCTAGATTGCCTACCCCTGTCTACACTCGAGTGGTGTGTGCTAGATTACCTAACCTAGTCTACACTCGGGCGGTGTGTGCTAGATTGCCTAGCCATGTCTACACTCGGGCGGTGTGTGCTAGATTACGTGCGCCAGTCTACACTCGGACGGTGTGTGCTAGATTACGTGCCCCAGTCTACACTTGCCGGTTTGTGCTAGATTACGTGCCCCAGTCTACACTTGGGCAGTGTGTGCTAGATTACGTGCCTCAGTCTACACTTGGGCGATATTTGCTAGATTGCCTACAATAGTCTACACTTGGGCAGTGTGTGCTAGATTACGTATCCCAGTATACACTCGGGCGATGTGTGCTAGATTGCCTACCCCGGTCTACACTCCGCGATGTTTGCTAGATTGCCTACCCTAGTCTACACTCGGGCGATGTGTGCTAGATTGCCTACCATAGTCTACACTCGGGCAATGTGTGCTAGATTGCCTACCCTAGTCTACACTCGGGCGATGTGTCCTAGACTGCCTACCCTAGTCTACACTCGGGCGGTGTGTGCTAGATTACATGCTCCGGTCTCCAATCGAGTGGTGTTTGATACATTACATGCCCCAGTCTACACTCGGGCGGTATGTGCTATATTACAAGGCCCTGTCGACATACGAGTGGTGTGTGCTAGATTACATGCCCCGGTCTATACTCGGGCGGTGTGTACTAGATTACA
Source organism: Archivesica marissinica (assembly GCA_014843695.1). Taxonomy (NCBI): domain Eukaryota; kingdom Metazoa; phylum Mollusca; class Bivalvia; order Venerida; family Vesicomyidae; genus Archivesica; species Archivesica marissinica. Next base: position 53,668,376 of record CM026399.1, read on the forward strand.
TGCCCCGGTCTACACTCGAGTGGTGTGTGCTAGATTACATGCCCCGGTCTAAACTCGGGCGGTGTGTGCTAGATTACCTGCGCTCAGTCTACACTCGGGCGGTTTATGTTAGATTACGTGCCCCGGTCTACATTCGAGTGTGTGTGCTAGATTGCCTACCCCTGTCTACACTCGAGTGGTGTCTGCTAGATTACCTAACCTAGTCTACACTCGGGCGGTGTGTGCTAGATTGCCTAGCCATGTCTACCCTCGGGCGGTGTGTGCTAGATTACTTGCCCCAGTCTATACTCGGGCGGTGTCTGCTAGATTACGTGCACCAATCTACACTCGGGCGGTGTGTGCTAGATTACCTGCGCTCAGTCTACACTCGGGCGGTGTGTGCTAGATTGCCTAGACATGTCTACCCTCGGGTGGTGTGTGCTAGATTACGTGCCCCAGTCTACACTTGCCGGTGTGTGCTAGATTACGTGCCCCAATATACACTCATGCGTTGAGTGCTAGATTACGTGCCCTAGTCTACACTTGGGCGGTGTGTGCTAGATTATGTTTCCCAGTCTACACTTGGGCGGTGTGTGCTAGATTACGTGCCCCAATATACACTCATGCGTTGTGTGCTAGATTACGTGCCCCAGTCTACACTTGGGCGGTGTGTGCTAGATTATGTGTCCCAGTCTACACTTGGGCGGTGTGTGCTAGATTATGTGTCCCAGTCTACACTCTGGTGGTGTGTGCTAGATTATGTGTCCCAATCTACACTCTGGTGGTGTGTGCTAGATTATGTGTACCAGTCTACACTTGGGCGGTGTGTGCTAGATTACGTGCCCCAGTCTACACTTTGGCGGTGTGTGCTAGATTATGTGTCCCAGTCTACACTTGGGCGGTTTGTGCTAGATTACGTACCCCAGTCTACACTCGGGCGGTGTGTGCTAGATTATGTGTCCCAGTCTACACTGGGGCGGTGTGTGCTAGATTACCTGCCCCAGTCTACACTCGGGCGATGTTTGCTAGATTGCCTACCCTAGTCTACACTCGGGCGATGTGTGCTAGATTGCCTACCCCAGTCTACACTCGGGCGGTGTGTGCTAGATTGCCTACCCCAGTCTACACTCGGGCGATGTTTGCTAGATTGCCTACCCTAGTCTACACTCGGGCGGTGTTTACTAGAGTGCCTACCCCAGTCTACACTCGGGCGGTGTGTGCTAGACTACATGCCCCGGTCTACACACGAGTGGTGTGTGCTAGATTACATGCCCCGGTCTACACTCGAGTGGCTTATGCTAGATTACATGCTCCGGTCTCCACTCGAGTGGTGTTTGATACATTACATACCAGGTCTACACTCGGGCGGTATGTGCTAGATTTCCTGCCCCAATCTACACTCGGGCGGTGAGTGCTAGATTACCTGCCACAGTCTACACTCAAGCTGTGTCTGCTAGATTACGTGCCCCAGTCTACACTCGGGCGGTATGTGCTAGCTTTCCTGCCACAGTCTACACTCGGGCGGTGAGTGCTAGATTACCTGCCCCAGTCTACACTCGGGCGGTGTCTGCTAGATTACGTGCCCCAGTCTAAACTCGGGCGGTGTGTGCTATATTACATGCCCCATTCTATACTTGTGCGAGGTGTGCTAGAGTGCCTACCCCTGTCTACACTCGTGCGGTGTGTGCTAGATTACCTGCCCCAGTCTACACTCGCACGGTGTGTGCTAGATTACCTACCCCAGTCGACGCTCGAGTTGTGTGTGCTAGATTACCTACCCTGGTCGACGCTCGAGTTGTGTTTGCTATATTACGTGCCCCAGTCTACACTCGGGCAGTGAGTGCTAGATTGCGTGCCCCTCTCTACACTCGAGTGGTGTGTGCTAGATTACGTGCCCCAATGTACACTCGGGCGATGGAGTGCTAGATTACCTGACCGGTCTACACTTGGCCGGTGTGTGTTTGATTACCTGCCCCTGTATACACTTGACCGGTGTGTGCTAGATTACCTGCCCCAGTCTACACTCTGGCGGTGTGTGCTAGATTACGTGCCCCAATCTACACTTTCGAAGTGTGTGCTAGATTACCTGCCCCAGTCTACACTCGGGCGATGTATGCTAGATAACCTGCCCTGGTCTACAATCGGGCGGTTTCTACTAGATTACATGCTCCGGTCTCCAATCGAGTGGTGTTTGATACATTACATGCCCCGGTCTACACTCGGGCGGTATGTGCTAGATTACATGCCCCGGTCTACACTCGGGTGGTGTGTACTAGATTACATGCCTCGGTCTACACTCGAGTTGTGTGTGCTAGATTACATGCCCCGGTCTACACTCGAGTGGTGTGTGCTAGATTACATGCCCCGGTCTACACTCGGGCGGTGTGTGCTAGATTATTTGCCCCGGTCTACACTCGAGTTGTGTGTTTTAGATTACATTCGCCAGTCTACATTCGAGTGTTGTTTGTTAGATTACGTGCCTAGGTCTACACTTGAGTGGTGTTTGCTAGATTACATGCCCCGATCTACACTCGGCGCTCTATGCTAGATTACATGCACCGGTTTCCACTCGGGTGGTGTGTGCTAGATTACCTACCCATGTCTACACACGGGCTGTTTGTGCTAGATTACGTGCACCTGTCTACACTCGGGCGGTGTGTGCTACATTACCTACCCATGTCTACACTCGGGCTATGTGTGCTAGATTAGGTGCACCTGTCTACACTCGGGCTGTGTGTGCTAGATTACATGCCCCGGTCTACACTCGGGCGGTGTGTGCTAGATTACGTGCACCTGTCTACACTTGGCCGGTGTGTGCTAGACTACCTGCCACAGTCTACACTCGGGCGGTGTGCTAGATTACCTGCCCCAGTCTACACTAGGGTGGTGTGTGCTAGATTACCTGCCACAATCTACATTCTGTCGGTGTGTGCTAGATTACCTGCCACAGTCTACACTCGGGCCGTGTGTGCTAGATTACCTGCCACAGTCTACACTCGGGCGGTGTGTGCTAGATTACGTGCCCCAGTCTACACTTGGGAAGTGTGCTAGATTACCTACCCCAGTCGACGCTCGAGTGGTGTGTGCTAGATTACCTACCATGGTCGACGCTCGAGTGGTGTTTGCTATATTACGTGCCCCAGTCTACACTCTGGCAGTGAGTGCTAGATTGCGTGCCCCTCTCTACACTCGAGTGGTGTGTGCTAGAATACGTTCCCCAGTGTACACTCCGGCGATGGAGTGCTAGATTACCTGACCGGTATACACTTGGCCGGTGTGTGTTTGATTACCTGCCCCTGTATACACTTGACCGGTGTGTGCTAGATTACCTACCCCAGTCTACACTCTGGCGGTGTGTGCTAGATTACGTGCCCCAATCTACACTTTGGAAGTTTATGCTAGATTACCTGCCCCAGTCTACACTCGGACGATGTGTGCTAGATTACCTGCCCCAGTCTACACTCGTGCGGTGTATGCTAGATTAACTGCCCATGTCTACACTCGGGCTAAGTGTGTTAGATTACCTGCCCCGGTTTACACTTGGCTGTTGTGTGCTAGATTACCTACCCCGGTCTACAACCGAGTGGTGTGTTACATGCCCCGATCTATACTCGGGCGGTGTGTGCTAGATTACATGCCCAGGTCTACACTCGAGTGGTGTTTGCTAGATTACATGACCCGGTCTACACTCGAGTGGTGTGTGCTAGGTTACATGCCACGGTCTACACTCGAGTGGTGTATGTTAGATTACCTGCCCCAGTCTACACTCGGGCGGTGTGTTCTAGATTACCTGCTATAGTCTACACTCGGGCGGTGTGTGCTAGATTACCTGCCCCAGTCTACACTCGAGTGGTGTGTGCTAGGTTACATGCCCCAGTCTACACTCGGGCGGTGTATGCTAGATTACCTGCCCCAGTCTACACTCGGGTGGTGTGTGCTATATTACCTGCTCTAATCTACACTCGGGCGGTGTGTGCTAGATTACCTGCCCCAGTCTACACTCGGGTGGTGTGTGCTAGATTACCTGCCCCAGTCTACACTCGAGTGGTGTATGCTAGATTACCTGCCCCAGTCAACACTCGGACGGTGTGTGCTAGATTACCTGCTCTAATCTACACTCGGGCGGTGTGTGCTAGATTACCTACCCCGGTCTACACCCGAGTGGTGTGTTACATGCCCTGATCTATACTCGGGCGGTTTGTGCTAGACTACATGCCCAGGTCTACACTCGAGTGGTGTGTGCTAGATTACCTGCCCCAGTCTACAGTCGGGCAATGTGTGCTAGATTACCTGCTCTAGTCTACACTCGGGCGGTGTTTGCTAGATTACCTGCTCTAGTCTACACTCGGGCGGTGTGTGCTAGATTACCTGCTATAATCTACATTCGTGCGGTGTGTGCTAGATTACCTGCCCCAATCTACACTCGGGCGGTATGAGCTAGATTACCTGCTCTAGTCTACACTCGGGCGGTGTGTGCTAGATTACCTGCTCTAGTCTACACTCGGGCGGTGTGTGCTAGATTACCTGCCCAGGTCTACACTTGAGTGTTGTATGCTAGACTACCTGCCCCAGTCTACACTTGGGCGGTGTGTGCTAGATTACCTGCTATAGTCTACACTCGGGCGGTGTGTGCTAGTCTACCTGCTCTAGTCTATACTTCGGCGGTGTGTGCTAGATTACCTGCTCTAATCTACACTCGGGCGGTGTGTGCTAGATTACCTGCTCTAATCTACACTCGGGCTGTGTGTGCTAGATTACCTGCCCCAGTCTACACTCGAGAGGTGTATGCTAGATTACCTGCCCCAGTCTACACTCGGGCGGTGTGTGCTAGATTACCTGCTCTAGTCTACACTCGGGTGGTGTGTGCTAGATTACCTGACTCAGTCTACACTCGGGCGGTGTGTGCTAGATTACCTGCCCCAGTCTACACTCGGGCGGTGTGTGCTAGATTACCTGCTCTAGTCTACACTCGGTGGTGGGTGCTAGATTACCTGCCCCAGTCTACACAAGGGCGGTGTGTGCTAGATTACTAGCCCCGCTTTCCACTCGGACGGTATGTGCTTGTGTTGTGTGTGCTACAGTACCTGGATGCCCAGTAGAGACCTATCTCGTTGGGGTCGGGTTCGTACGGATGATCGAATGATAGATGCGTGACTGGAGACATGACAACCTGCAAAGTAAATCCTATAATGTACACAACGTCCAGCCAATGTACACAACATTCATACAATGTACACAACGTCCAGCCAATGTATACAACATTCATACAATATACACAACATCCAGCCAGTTTACACTACATTCATACAATGTACTCAACGTCCAGCCAATGTATACAACATTCATACAATTACACAACGTCCAGCCAATGTACACAACATTCATACAATGTACACAACATTCATACAATGTACACACCATTCATACAATGTACACAACGACCAGCCAATATACACAACATTCATACAATTACACAACGTCCAGCCAATGTACACAACATTCATACAATGTACACAACGTCCAGCTAATGTACACAACATTCATATAATGTACACAACGTCCAGCTAATGTACACAACATTCATACAATGTACACAACGTCCAGCCAATGTATACAACATTCATACAATATACACAACATCCAGCCAGTTTACACTACATTCATACAATGTACTCAACGTCCAGCCAATGTATACATCATTCATACAATTACACAACGTCCAGCCAATGTACACAACATTCATACAATGTACACAACATTCATACAATGTACACACCATTCATACAATGTACACAACGACCAGCCAATGTACACAACATTCATACAATGTACACAACATTCATACAATGTACACAACATCCAGCCAGTTTACACTACATTCATACAATGTACACAACATTCATACAATGTACACACCATTCATACAATGTACACAACGTCCAGCCAATATACACAACATTCATACAATTACACAACGTCCAGCCAATGTACACAACATTCATACAATGTACACAACGTCCAGCTAATGTACACAACATTCATATAATGTACACAACGTCCAGCTAATGTACACAACATTCATACAATGTACACAACGTCCAGCCAATATACACAACATTCATACAATTACACAACGTCCAGCCAATTTACACAACATTCATACAATGTACACAACGTCCAGCCAATATACACAACATTCATACAATTACACAACGTCCAGCCAATGTACACAACATTCATACAATGTACACAACGTCCAGCTAATGTACACAACATTCATACAATGTAAACAACGTCCAGCTAATGTACACAGCATTCATACAATGTACACAACGTCCAGCTAATGTACACAACATTCATACAATGTACACAACGTCCAGCCAATGCACACAACATTAAAACAATGTACACAACATCCATACAGTGTATACAACGTCCAGTCAATGTACACAACGTCCAGCCAATGTAGAGACAACATAACGTATACAACGTCCAGCCAATGTAGACCACACAACGTATACAACGTCCAGCCAATGTAGATCACACAACGTATACAACGTCCAGCCAATGTAGACCACATAACGTATACAACGTCCAGCCAATGTAGACCACACAACGTATACAACGTCCAGCCAATGTAGAGACCACAACACGTATACAACGTCCAGCCAATGTAGACCACACAACGTATACAAAGTCCAGCCAATGTAGACCACACAACGTATACAACGTCCAGCCAATGTAGACAACATAACGTATACAGCGTCCAGCAAATGTAGACCACAAAACGTATACAACGTCCAGCCAATGTTGACCACACAACGTATACAACGTCCAGCCAATGTAGACCACACAACGTATACAACGTCCAGCCAATGTAAATCCTACACTGTTCGAAACATCTAGCGAATGAAAACCCTACATTGGATGCAACGCCCAGTCAATGTACTGCTAGAGAAATAAACCCTACAATGTATATGCAACATCCAGCCAATACAGTACTAGAGCAATAAACCCTACAATGTATATGCAACGTCCAGCCAATACAGTGCTAGAGCAATAAATCCTACAATGTATATGCAACGTCCGCCAATGTAGTACTAGAGAAATCAACCCCATAATGTTTATGCAACGTCCAACCAATGCAGTACTAAAGCAATAAATCCTACAATGTATATGAAACGTCCAGCCAATGTAGTACTAGAGAAATAAACCCTACAATGTGTATGCAACGTCCAGCCAATACAGTACTAGAGAAATGAACCCTACACTGTGTATGCAACGTCCAGTCAATACAGTACTAGAGAAATGAACCCTACAATGTGTATGCAACGGACACCAGCCAATGTAGTCCTAGAGAAATAAACCCTGTATATGCAACGTCCAGCCAATGTAGACCTAGATAAATAAACCCTACGATGTGCATACAACGTCCAGCCAATGCAGTACTAGAGAAATTAATCCTACAATGTATATGCAACGTCCAGCCAATACAGTATTAGAGGAATAAACCCTACAATGTGTATGCAACGTCCAACCAATGCAGTATTAGAGGAATAAACCCTACAATGTGTATGCAATGTACAGCCAATGCATTACTAGAGAAATAAACGCTACAATGTATATGCAACGTCCAGCCAATGCAGTACTAGAGAAATAAACCTCACAATGTATATGCAACGTCCAGCCAATGCAGTACTTGAGAAATAAACCCTACAATGTATATGCAACGTCCAGCCAATGCAGAACTAGAGAAATGAACCCTACAATGTGTATACAACGTCCAGCCAATGCATTACTAGATAAATAAAATCTACAATGTATATGCAACGTCCAACCAATGTTGTACTAGAGAAATAAACCCTACAATGTTTATGCAACGTCCAGCCAATGCAGTACTAGAGAAATAAACCCTACAATGTATATGCAACGTCCAGCCAATGCAGTACTAGAGAAATTAACCCTACAATGTGTATGCAACGTCCAGCCAATGCAGTACTAGAGAAATAAACCCTACAATGTGTATGCAACGTCCAGCCAATACAGTACTAGAGAAATAAACCTTACAATGTGTATTCAACGTCCAGACGATGCAGTACTAGAGTAATAAAAACCACAATGTGTATGCAACGTCCAGCCAATGCAGTACTAGAGAAATAAACCCTACAATGTGTATGCTACGTCCAGCCAATACAGTGCTAGAGATATAAACCCTACAATGTTTATACAACGTCAAGCCAATACAGTACTAGAGAAATAAACACTACGATGTGTATGCAACATCCAGCCAATACAGTGCTAAAGAAATAAACCCTACGATGTATATGCAACGTCCAGACAAAGCAGTACTAGAGAAGTGAACCATACAATACATATGCAACGTCCAGCCAATACAGTGCTAGAGATATAAACCCTACAATGTTTATACAACGTCAAGCCAATACAGTACTAGAGAAATAAACACTACGATGTGTATGCAACATCCAGCCAATGCAGTACTAGAGAAATGAACCATACGATTTATATGCAACGTCCAGACAAAGCAGTACTAGAGAAGTGAACCATACAATACATATGCAACGTCCAGCCAATGCAGTGCTAGAGAAATAAACCTTACAATGTGTATGCAACGTCCAGACAATGCAGTACTAGAGCAATAAAACATACAATGTATATGCAACATCCAGCCAATGCAGAACTAGAGCAATAAACCTTAAAATGTGTATGCAACGTCCAGCCAATGCAGTACTAGAGAATAAACCTTACAATGTGTATGCAACCTCCAGCCAATGCAGTACTAGAGCAATAAACCCTACAATGTATATGCAACGTCCAGCCAATGCAGTACTAGAGCAATAAACACTACAATGTGTATGCAACGTCCAGCCAATGCATTACAAGAGAAATTAAATCCTACACTCTGTATGCAACGTCCAGTCTATACAGTACTAGAGAAATGAACCCTACAATGTATATGCAACGTCCAGCCTATGTAGTACTAGAGAAATAAACCCTACAATGTGTATGCAATGTCCAGCCAATACAGTACTACAGAAATGACCCCAAAAATGTATATGCAACGTCCAGCCAATGCATTACTAGAGAAATAAACCCTACACTGTGTATGCAACGTCTAGCCTATGTAGTACTAGAGAAATAAACCCTACAATGTGTATGCAACGTCCAGCCAATACAGTACTAGAGACATGAAATCTACAATGTATATGCAACGTCCAGCCTATGTAGTACTAGAGCAATAAACCCTACAATGTGCATACAACGTACGGCCAATACAGTATTAGAGAATTGAACCCTACATGTATTTGCAACGTCCAGCCAATGCATTACTAGAGAAATAAACCCTAAACTGTGTATGCAACGTCCAGCCAATACATTACTAGAGAAATGAACCCTACAATATATATGCAACGTCCAGCCTATGTAGTACTAAAGAAATAAATCCTACAATGTGTGTGCAACGTCAAGCCAATACAGTACTAGAGAAATAAACCCTACAATGTGTATGCAACGTCCAGCCAATACAATACTAGAGAAATGAAATCTACAATGTATATGCAACCTCCAGCCTATGTAGTACTAGAGCAATAAACCCTACAATGTGTATACAACGTCCAGCCTATGTAGTACTAGAGCAATAAACCCTACAATGTGCATACAACGTACGGCCAATACAGTATTAGAGAATTGAACCCTACATGTATTTGCAACGTCCAGCCAATGCATTACTAGAGAAATAAACCCTAAACTGTGTATGCAACGTCCAGCCAATACATTACTAGAGAAATGAACCCTACAATATATATGCAACGTCCAGCCTATGTAGTACTAAAGAAATAAACCCTACAATGTGTGTGCAACGTCAAGCCAATACAGTATTAGAGGAATAAACCCTACAATGTGTATGCAACGTCCAACCAATGCAGTATTAGAGGAATAAACCCTACAATGTGTATGCAATGTACAGCCAATGCATTACTAGAGAAATAAACGCTACAATGTATATGCAACGTCCAGCCAATGCAGTACTAGAGAAATAAACCTCACAATGTATATGCAACGTCCAGCCAATGCAGTACTTGAGAAATAAACCCTACAATGTATATGCAACGTCCAGCCAATGCAGAACTAGAGAAATGAACCCTACAATGTGTATACAACGTCCAGCCAATGCATTACTAGATAAATAAAATCTACAATGTATATGCAACGTCCAACCAATGTTGTACTAGAGAAATAAACCCTACAATGTTTATGCAACGTCCAGCCAATGCAGTACTAGAGAAATAAACCCTACAATGTATATGCAACGTCCAGCCAATGCAGTACTAGAGAAATTAACCCTACAATGTGTATGCAACGTCCAGCCAATGCAGTACTAGAGAAATAAACCCTACAATGTGTATGCAACGTCCAGCCAATACAGTACTAGAGAAATAAACCTTACAATGTGTATTCAACGTCCAGCCGATGCAGTACTAGAGTAATAAAAACCACAATGTGTATGCAACGTCCAGCCAATGCAGTACTAGAGAAATAAACCCTACAATGTGTATGCTACGTCCAGCCAATACAGTGCTAGAGATATAAACCCTACAATGTTTATACAACGTCAAGCCAATACAGTACTAGAGAAATAAACACTACGATGTGTATGCAACATCCAGCCAATACAGTGCTAAAGAAATAAACCCTACGATGTATATGCAACGTCCAGCCAATGCAGTACTAGAGAAATGAACCATACGATGTATATGCAACGTCCAGACAAAGCAGTACTAGAGAAGTGAACCATACAATACATATGCAACGTCCAGCCAATGCAGTGCTAGAGAAATAAACCTTACAATGTGTATGCAACGTCCAGACAATGCAGTACTAGAGCAATAAAACATACAATGTATATGCAACATCCAGCCAATGCAGAACTAGAGCAATAAACCTTAAAATGTGTATGCAACGTCCAGCCAATGCAGTACTAGAGAATAAACCTTACAATGTGTATGCAACCTCCAGCCAATGCAGTACTAGAGCAATAAACCCTACAATGTATATGCAACGTCCAGCCAATGCAGTACTAGAGCAATAAACACTACAATGTGTATGCAACGTCCAGCCAATGCATTACAAGAGAAATTAAATCCTACACTCTGTATGCAACGTCCAGTCTATACAGTACTAGAGAAATGAACCCTACAATGTATATGCAACGTCCAGCCTATGTAGTACTAGAGAAATAAACCCTACAATGTGTATGCAATGTCCAGCCAATACAGTACTACAGAAATGACCCCAAAAATGTATATGCAACGTCCAGCCAATGCATTACTAGAGAAATAAACCCTACACTGTGTATGCAACGTCTAGCCTATGTAGTACTAGAGAAATAAACCCTACAATGTGTATGCAACGTCCAGCCAATACAGTACTAGAGACATGAAATCTACAATGTATATGCAACGTCCAGCCTATGTAGTACTAGAGCAATAAACCCTACAATGTGCATACAACGTACGGCCAATACAGTATTAGAGAATTGAACCCTACATGTATTTGCAACGTCCAGCCAATGCATTACTAGAGAAATAAACCCTAAACTGTTTATGCAACGTCCAGCCAATACATTACTAGAGAAATGAACCCTACAATATATATGCAACGTCCAGCCTATGTAGTACTAAAGAAATAAACCCTACAATGTGTGTGCAACGTCAAGCCAATACAGTACTAGAGAAATAAACCCTACAATGTGTATGCAACGTCCAGCCAATACAATACTAAGAAATGAAATCTACAATGTATATGCAACCTCCAGCCTATGTAGTACTAGAGCAATAAACCCTACAATGTGTATACAACGTCCAGCCTATGTAGTACTAGAGCAATAAACCCTACAATGTGCATACAACGTACGGCCAATACAGTATTAGAGAATTGAACCCTACATGTATTTGCAACGTCCAGCCAATGCATTACTAGAGAAATAAACCCTAAACTGTGTATGCAACGTCCAGCCAATACATTACTAGAGAAATGAACCCTACAATATATATGCAACGTCCAGCCTATGTAGTACTAAAGAAATAAACCCTACAATGTGTGTGCAACGTCAAGCCAATACAGTACTAGAGAAATAAACCCTACAATGTGTATGCAACGTCCAGCCAATACAATACTAGAGAAATGAAATCTACAATGTATATGCAACCTCCAGCCTATGTAGTACTAGAGCAATAAACCCTACAATGTGTATACAACGTACAGCCAATGTAGTGCTAGAGAAATAATCCCTACAATGTGTATGCAACATCCAGCCAATACTGTACTAGAAAAATAAACACTACAATGTATATGCAACGTCCAGCCAATGCATTACTAGAGAATTAATCCCTACAATGTATATGCAACGTCCAGCCAATTCATTACTAGAGAATTAAACCCTACAATGTATATGCAACGTCCAACCAATGCATTACCATAGACATAACACCTACGATGTGTATGCAACGTTCAGCCAATGCAGTGCTAGAGAAATAAACCTTACAATGTGTATGCAACGTCCAGCCAATGCAGTACTAGAGCAATAAAACCTACAATGTATATGCAACGTCCAGCCAATGCAGTACTAGAGCAATAAACCTTACAATGTGTATGCAACGTCCAGCCAATGCAGTACTAGAGAGTAAACCTTACAATGTGTATGCAACGTCCAGCCAATGCAGTACTAGAGCAATAAACCCTACAATGTATATGCAACGTCCAGCCAATGCTGTGCTAGAGAAATGAACCCTACAATGTATATGCAACGTCCAACCAACGCAGTACTAGATAAATGAACCATATAATGTATATTCAACGGCCAGCCAATGTAGTACTAGAGCAATAAACCCTACAATGTGTATGCAACGTCCAGCCAATGCATTACTAGAGAAATAAATCCTACACCCTGTATGCAACGTCCAGTCTATACAGTACTAGAGAAATGAACCTTACAAAGTATATGCAACGTCCAGCCTATGTAGTACGTGAGAAATAAACACTACAATGTATATGCAACGTCCAGCCAATACAGTACTAGAGAAATGAACCCTACAATGTATATGCAACGTCCAGTCAATGCATTACTAGAGAAATAAACCCTACACTGTGTATGCAACGTCCAGCCAATACAATACTAGAAACATGAACCCTACAATGTATATGCAACGTCCAGCCTATGTATACCTAGAGAAATAAACCCTACAATGTGTATGCAACGTCCAGCCAATACAGTACTAGAGAAATGAAATCTACAATGTATATGCAACGTCCAGCCTATGTAGTACTAGAGGAATAAACCCTGCAATGTATATGCAACGTCCAGCCAATGCAGTACTAGAGCAATAAACCCTACAATGTATATGCAATATCCAGGCAATACAGTACTAGAGAAATGAACCCTACAATGTATATGCAATGTCCTGCCAATACAGAATTAGAGAAATGAACACTACAATGTATATGCAACGTCCAGCCAATGCATTATTAGAGAAATAAACCCTACACTGTGTATGCAACGTCCAGCCGATACAGTACTAGAGAAATGAACCCTACACTGTATATGCAACGTCCAACCTATGTAGTACTAGAGAAGTAAACCCTACAATGTGTATGCAATGTCCAGCCAATACAGTACTAGAGAAATGACCCAAAAATGTATATGCAACGTCCAGCCAATGCATTACTATAGAAATAAACCCTACACTGTGTATGCAACGTCCAGCCTATGTAGTACTAGAGAAATAAACCCTACAATGTGTATGCAACGTCAAGCCAATACAGTACTAGAGAAATGAAATCTACAATGTATATGCAACGTCCAGCCTATGTAGTACTAGAGCAATAAACTCTACAATGTGTATACAACGTACAGCCAATGTAGTGCTAGATAAATAATCCCTACAATGTGTATGCAACGTTCAGCCAATGCAATACTAGAGAAATAAACCCTACACTCTGAATGCAACGTCCAGTCTATACAGTACTAGAGAAATAAACCTTACAATGTATATGCAACGTCCAGCCTATGTAGTACTAGAGAAATAAACCGTACACTGTATATGCAATGTCCAGCCAATACAGTACTAGAGAAATGAACCCTACAATGTATATGCAACGTCCAGCCAATGCATTACTAGAGAAATAAACCTTACAATGTGTATGCAACGTCCAGCCAATAAAGTACTAGAGAAATGAAATCTGCAATTTATATGCAACGTCCAGCCTACGTAGTACTAGAGCAATAAATCCTACAATATGTATACAACGTACAGCCAATGTAGTGCTAGAGAAATAATCCCTACAATGTGTATGCAACGTCCAGCCAATGCCGTACTAGAGAAATAAATCCTGCAATGTATATGCAATGTCCAGCCAATACAGTACTAGAGAAATGAACCCTACAGTGTATATGCAACGTCCAGCCAATAAAGTACTAGAGCAATAAACCCTGCAATGTATATACAATGTCCAGCCAATACCGTACTAGAGAAATGAACCCTACAGTGTATATGCAACGTCCAGCCAATAAAGTACTAGAGCAATAAACCCTACAATGTATACGCAACGTCCAGCCTATTTAGTACTAGAGAAATGAACCCTACAATGTATATGCAACGTCCAACCAATGCAGTACTAGAGAAATAACACCTACGATGTGTATGCAACGTCCAGCCAATGCAGTGCTAGAGAAATGAACCTTACAAAGTATATGCAACGTCCAGCCTATGTAGTACGTGAGAAATAAACACTACAATGTATATGCAACGTCCAGCCAATACAGTACTAGAGAAATGAACCCTACAATGTATATGCAACGTCCAGTCAATGCATTACTAGAGAAATAAACCCTACACTGTGTATGCAACGTCCAGCCAATACAATACTAGAGACATGAACCCTACAATGTATATGCAACGTCCAGCCTATGTATTACTAGAGAAATAAACCCTACAATGTGTATGCAACGTCCAGCCAATACAGTACTAGAGAAATGAAATCTACAATGTATATGCAACATCCAGCCTATGTAGTACTAGAGGAATAAACCCTGCAATGTATATGCAATATCCAGGCAATACAGTACTAGAGAAATGAACCCTACAATGTATATGCAACGTCCTGCCAATGCCGTACTAGAGAAATAAACCCTGCAATGTATATGCAATGTCCAGCCAATACAGTACTAGAGAAATGAACCCTACAGTGTATATGCAACGTCCAGCCAATAAAGTACTAGAGCAATAAACCCTGCAATGTATATGCAATGTCCAGCCAATACCGTACTAGAGAAATGAACCCTACAGTGTATATGCAACGTCCAGCCAATAAAGTACCAGAGCAATAAACCCTACAATGTATACACAACGTCCAGCCTATTTAGTACTAGAGAAATGAACCCTATACTGTATATGCAACGTCCAGCCGCAATACAGTACTAGAGAAATGAACCCTACAATGTATTTGCAACGTCCAGCCTATGAAGTGCTAGAGAAATAAACCTTACAATGTGTATGCAACGTCCAGCCAATGCATTACTAGAGAAATAAATCCTACACTCTGTATGCAACGTCCAGTCTATATAGTATTAGAGAAATGAACCTTACAATGTATATGCAACGTCCAGCCTATGTAGTACGTGAGAAATGAACCATACACTGTATATGCAACGTCCTGCCAATACAGAATTAGAGAAATGTACCCTACAATGTATATACAACGTTCAGCCAATGCATTACTAGAGAAATGAACCCTACAATGTATCTGCAACGTCCAGCATATGTAGTACTAGAGAAATGAACCCTATAATGTATATGCAACGTCCAGCCAATACAGTACTAGAGAAGTGAACCCTACAATGTGTATGCAACGTCCAGCCAATAGAGTACTAGAGCAATGAACCCTACACTATATATGCAACGTCCAGCCAATGTAGTACTAGAGCAATAAACCCTATTATGTGTATGCAACGTCCAGCCAATACAGTACTAGAGAAATGAACCCACCCTACAATGTATACGCAACGTCCAGCCTATGTAGTACTAGAGAAATGAACCTTATAATGTATATGCAACGTCCAGCCATAACAATACTAGAGAAATGAACCATACAATGTATATGCAACGTCCAGCCAATTCATTACTAGAGAAATAAACCTACAATGTATATGCAACGTCCAACCAATGCAGTACTAGAGAAATAACACCTACGATGTGTATGCAACGTCCAGCCAATGCAGTGCTAGAGAAATAAACCTTACAATGTGTATGCAACGTCCAGCCAATGCAGTATTAGATAAATGAACCCTACAATGTATTTGCAACGTCCAGCCTATGTAGTACTAGAGAAATAAACCCTACACTGTGTATGCAACGTCCAGCCAATAAAGTACTAGAGAAATGAACCCTACAATGTGTATGCAACGTCCAGCCAATACAGTACTAGAGAAATGAACACTACAATGTATATGCAACGTCCAGCCTATGTAATACTAGCGAAATGAACCCTACAATGTATATGCAACGTCCAGCCAATACAGTACTAGAGAAATGAACCCTACAATGTATTTGTAACGTCCAGCCTATGAAGTGCTAGAGAAATAAACCTTACAATGTGTATGCAACGTCCAGCCAATGCATTACTAGAGAAATAAATCCTACACTCTGTATGCAACGTCCAGTCTATATAGTATTAGAGAAATGAACCTTACAATGTATATGCAACGTCCAGCCTATGTAGTACGTGAGAAATGAACCATACACTGTATATGCAATGTCCAGCCAATACAGTACTAGAGAAATGAACCCTACAATGTATGTGCAACGTCCAGTCAATGCATTACTAGAGAAATACACCCTACACTGTGTATTCAACGTCCAGCCAATACAGTACTAGAGAAATGATCCCTACAATGTATATGCAACGTCCTGCCAATACAGAATTAGAGAAATGTACCCTACAATGTATATACAACGTTCAGCCAATGCATTACTAGAGAAATGAACCCTACAATGTATATGCAACGTCCAGCATATTTAGTACTAGAGAAATGAACCCTATAATGTATATGCAACGTCCAGCCAATACAGTACTAGAGAAGTGAACCCTACAATGTGTATGCAACGTCCAGCCAATAGAGTACTAGAGCAATGAACCCTACACTATATATGCAACGTCCAGCCAATGTAGTACTAGAGCAATAAACCCTACTATGTGTATGCAACGTCCAGCCAATACAGTACTAGAGAAATGAACCCACCCTACAATGTATACGCAACGTCCAGCCTATGTAGTACTAGAGAAATGAACCTTATAATGTATATGCAACGTCCAGCCATAACAGTACTAGAGAAATGAACCCTACAATGTATATGCAACGTCCAGCCAATTCATTACTAGAGAAATAAAACAACAATGTATATGCAACGTCCAACCAATGCAGTACTAGAGAAATAACACCTACGATGTGTATGCAACGTCCAGCCAATGCAGTGCTAGAGAAATAAACCTTACAATGTGTATGCAACGTCCAGCCAATGCAGTACTAGAGCAATAAAACCTACAATGTATATGCAACGTCCAGCCAATGCAGTACTAGAGCAATAAACCTTACAATGTGTATGCAACGTCCAGCCAATACATTACTAGAGAAATGAACCCTACAATATATATGCAACGTCCAGCCTATGTAGTACTAGAGAAATAAACCCTACAATGTGTGTGCAACGTGAAACCAATACAGTACTAGAGAAATGAACCCTATAATGTATATGCAACGTCCAGCCTATGTAGTACTAGAGCAATAAACCCTACAATGTGAATGCAATGTCCAGCCAATACAGTACTAGAGAAATGAACCCACACTACAATTTATATGCAACGTCCAGCCTATGTAGTACTAGTGAAATGAACCCTACAATGTATATGCAACGTCCTGTCAATACAGTACTAGAGAAATGAACAATACAATGTATATGCAACGTCCAGTCAATACAGTACTAGAGAAATGAACCCTACAATGTATATGCAACGTCCAGCCTATGTAGTACTAGAGAAATAAACCCTACAATGTGTATGCAACGTCCAGCCAATAAAGTACTAGAGAAATGAACAATACAATGTGTATGCAACGTCCAGCCAATACAATACTAGATAAATGAACCCTACAATGTATATGCAACGTCCAGCCTATGTAGTACTAGAGAAATAAACCCTACACTGTGTATGCAACGTCCACCCAATAAAGTACTAGAGAAATGAACCCTACAATGTGTATGCAACGTCCAGCCAATACAGTACTAGAGAAATGAACCCTACAATGTATATGCAACGTCCAGCCTATGTAGAACTGGAGCAATAAACCCTACAATGTGTATACAACGTACAGCCAATGTAGTGCTAGAAAAATAATCCCTACAATGTGTATGCAACATCCAGCCAATGAAGTACTAGAGAAATAAACACTACAATGTATATGCAACGTCCAGCCAATGTATTACTAGAGAATTAAACCCTACAATGTATATGCAACGTCCAGCCAATTCATAACTAGAGAATTAAAACCTACAATGTATATGCAACGTCCAACCAATGCAGTACTAGAGAAATAACACCTACGATGTGTATGCAACGTCCAGCCAATGCAGTGCTAGAGAAATAAACCTTACAATGTGTATGCAACGTCCAGCCAATGCAGTACTAGAGCAATAAAACCTACAATGTATATGCAACGTCCAGCCAATGCAGTACTAGAGCAATAAACCTTACAATGTGTATGCAACGTCCAGCCAATGCAGTACTAGAGAAATAAACCTTGCAATATGTATGCAACGTCCAGCCAATACAGTACTAGAGAAATGAACCCTACAATGTATATGCAACGTCCAGCCAATACAGTACTAGAGTAATAAACCGTACAATGTATATGCAATGTCAAGGCAATACAGTACTAGGGAAATGAACCCTACAATGTATATGCAACGTCCAGCCAATAGAGTATTAGAGAAATGAACCCTACGATGTATATGCAACGTCCAGCCAATGCAGTGCTAGTGAAATGAACCATACGATGTATATGCAACGTCCAGCCAATGTAGTACTAGAGAAATAACACCTACGATGTGTCTACATCGTCCAGCCAATGCAATGCTAGAGTAATAAACCCGAGAATGTATATGCAACGTCCAGCCAATACACCACTAGAGAAATGAACTCTACAATGTATATGCAACGTCCAACCAATGCATTACTAGAGAAATAACATCTAAGATGTGTCTACAAGGTCCAACCAATGTATTTCTAGAGAAATAGACCCTACAATGTATGTGCAACTTCCAGCCAACGTAGTGCTAGAGAAATAGACCATACAATGTGTACGCAACGTCCAGCCAATGCAGTACTAGAGAAATAAACCCTACAATGTATATGCAACATCCAGCCAATGCAGTACTAGAGAAATAAAACCTACACTGTATATGCAACGTCCAGCCAATACAGTACTAGAGAAATGAACCCTACAATGTATATGCAACATCCAGCCAATACAGTACTAGAGAAATGAACCCTACAATGTATAGGCAACGTCCAGCCAATGCATTACTAGAGAAATAAACACTACACTGTGTATGCAACGTCCAGCCAATACAGGACTAGAGAAATGAACCCTACAATGTATATGCAACGTCCAGCCTATGTAGTACTAGAGCAATAAACCCCACAATGTTATATGCAATGTCAAGCCAACGCAGTGCTAGAGAAATAGACCCTACAATTTATATGTAATGTCCAGCCAATGCAGTACTAGAGAAATATACCCTACAATGTATATGTAATGACCAGCCACTGCAGTACTAGAGCAATAAACCCTACAATGTGTATGAAACGTTCAGTCAATGCACTACTAGAGAAATAAACCCTACACTGTGTATGCAAAGTTTAGCCAATGCAGTTCGAGAGAAATAAACCCTACCATGAGTATGCAACGTCCAGCCAATACAGTACTAGAGAAATGAACCCTACAATGTGTATGCAACGTCCAGCTAATAAAATCCTAGAGAAATCAACCCTACAATGTATATGCAACGTCCAGCCTATGTAGTACTAGATAAATAAACCCTACAATGTGTATGCAATGTCCAGCCAATGTAGTACTAGAGAAATAAACCCTACAATGTGTATGCAATGTCCAGCCAATGTAGTACTATAGAAATAAACCCTACAATGTGTATGCAACGTCCAGCCAATGCAGTACTAGAGCAATAAACACTACAATGTGTATGCAACGTCCAGCCAATACAGACCTAGAGAAATCAACCCTACAATGTATATACAACGTCCAGCCTATGTAGTACTAGAGAAATAAACCCTACAATCTGTATTCAACGTCCAGCCAATGCAGTACTAGAGAAATAAACACTACAATGTGTATGCAATGTCCAGCCAATGCAGTACTAGAGAAATAAACCCTACAATGTGTATGCAATTCCCAGCCAATGCAGTACTAGAGAAATAAAACATACAATGTGTATGCAATGTCCAGCCAATGTAGTACTGGAGAAATAAACCCTACAATGTGTATGCAACGTCCAGCTAATAAAGTACTAGAGAAATAAAACATACAATGTGTATGCAATGTCCAGCCAATGTAGTACTAGAGAAATAAACCCTACAATGTATATGCAACGTCCAGCCTATGTAGTACTAGAGAAATGAACTATACAATGTATTTGCAACTTCCAGCCAATACAGTACTAGAGAAATGAACCCTACAATGCATATGCAACGTCCAACCAATGCATTACTAGAGAAATAACACCTACGATGTGTCTACATCGTCCAGCCAATGCAGTGCTAGAGAAATAAACCCCACAATGTATATGCAATGTCCAGCCAACACAGTGCTAGAGAAATAGACCCTACAATTTATATGTAATGTCCAGCCAATGCAGTACTAGAGAAATAGACCCTATAATGTGTATGCAACGTCCAGCCTATGCAGTACTAGAGAAATAAACCCTACAATGTATATGTAATGTCCAGCCACTGCAGTACTAGAACAATAAACCCTACAATGTGTATGCAACGTTCAGTCAATGCAGTACTAGAGAAATAAACCCTACACTGTGTATGCAACGTCCAGCCAATACAGTACTAGAGAAATGAACCCTACAATGTGTATGCAACGTCCATCTAATAAAGTCCTAGAGAAATCAACCCTACAATGTATATGCAACGTCCAGCCTATGTAGTACTAGTGAAATAAACCCTACAATGTGAATGCAACGTCCAGCCAATGCAGTACTAGAGAAATAAACCCTACAATGTGTATGCAATGTCTAGCGAATGCAGTACTAGATAAATAAAACCCTACAATGTGTATGCAATGTCCAGCCAATGCAGTACTAGAGAAATGAACCCTACAATTTGTATGCAATGTCCAGCCAATGTAGTACTAGAGAAATAAACCCTACAATGTGTATGCAATGTCCAGCCAATGTAGTACTAGAAAAATAAACCCTACAATGTGTATGCAATGTCCAGCCAATGTAGTACTATAGAAATAAACCCTACAATGTGTATGCAACGTCCAACCAATGCAGTACTAGAGCAGTAAACCCTACAATGTGTATGCAATGTCCAGCCAATACAGTCCTAGAGAAATCAACACTACAATGTATATACAACGTCCAGCCTATGTAGTACTAGAGAAATAAACCCTACAATCTGTATGCAACGTCCAGCCAATGTAGTACTAGAGAAATAAACCCTACAATGTGTATGCAATGTCCAGCCAATGCAGTACTAGAGAAATAAACCCTACAATGTGTATGCAATGTCCAGCCAATGCATTAATAGAGAAATGAACCCTACAATGTGTATGCAATTTCCAGCCAATGTAGTACTAGAGAAATAAACCCTACAATGTGTATGCAACGTCCAGCTTATACAGTACTAGAGAAATGAACCCTACAATGTATATGCAACGTCCAGCCTATGTAATACTAGAGAAATGAACTATACAATGTATTTGCAAATTCCAGCCAATACAGTACTAGAGAAATGAACCCTACAATGCATATGCAACGTTCAGCCAATACATTACTAGAGAAATAAAACCTACACTGTGTATGCAACGTCCAGCCAATACAGTACTAGAGAAATGAACCCTAAAATGTATATGCAACGTCCAGCCTATGTTGTACTAGATAAATAAACCCTACACTGTGTATGCAACGTGCAGCCAATGTACTACTAGAGAAATAAACCCTACAATGTGTATGCAATGTCCAGCCTATGTAGTACTAGAGCAATAAACGCTACAATGTGTATACAACGTCCAGCCAATACATTACTAGAGAAATGAACCCTACAATGCATATGCAACGTCCAGCCAATACAGTACTAGAGAAAAGAACCCTACAATGTATATGCAACGTCCAACCAATGCATTACTAGAGAAATAACACCTACGATGTGTCTACAACGTCCAGCCAATGCAGTGCTAGAGAAATAAACCCCACTATGTATATGCAATGTCAAGCCAACGCAGTGCTAGAGAAATAGACCCTACAATTTATATGTAATGTCCAGCCAATGCAGTACTAGAGAAATAAACCCTACAATGTATATGTAATGACCAGCCACTGCAGTACTAGAGCAATAAACCCTACAATGTGTATGAAACGTTCAGTCAATGCACTACTAGAGAAATAAACCCTACACTGTGTATGCAAAGTTTAGCCAATGCAGTTCGAGAGAAATAAACCCTACCATGAGTATGCAACATCCAGCCAATACAGTACTAGAGAAATGAACCCTACGATGTGTATGCAACGTCCAGCTAATAAAATCCTAGAGAAATCAACCCTACAATGTATATGCAACGTCCAGCCTATGGAGTACTAGATAAATAAACCCTACAATGTGTATGCAATGTCCAGCCAATGTAGTACTAGAGAAATAAACCATACAATGTGTATGCAATGTCCATCCAATGTAGTACTATAGAAATAAAGCCTACAATGTGTATGCAACGTCCAGTCAATGCAGTACTAGAGCAATAAACACTACAATGTGTATGCAACGTCCAGCCAATACAGACCTAGAGAAATCAACCCTACAATGTATATACAACGTCCAGCCTATGTAGTACTAGAGAAATAAACCCTACAATCTGTATGCAACGTCCAGCCAATGCAGTACTAGAGAAATAAACACTACAATGTGTATGCAATGTCCAGCCAATGCAGTACTAGAGAAATAAACCCTACAATGTGTATGCAATTCCCAGCCAATGCAGTACTAGAGAAATAAAGCATACAATGTGTATGCAATGTCCAGCCAATGTAGTACTAGAGAAATAAACCCTACAATGTGTATGCAACGTCCAGCTAATAAAGTACTAGAGAAATAAAACATACAATGTGTATGCAATGTCCAGCCAATGTAGTACTAGAGAAATAAACCCTACAATGTATATGCAACGTCCAGCCTATGTAGTACTAGAGAAATGAACTATACAATGTATTTGCAACTTCCAGCCAATACAGTACTAGAGAAATGAACCCTACAATGCATATGCAACGTCCAACCAATGCATTACTAGAGAAATAACACCTACGATGTGTCTACATCGTCCAGCCAATGCAGTGCTAGAGAAATAAACCCCACAATGTATATGCAATGTCCAGCCAACACAGTGCTAGAGAAATAGACCCTACAATTTATATGTAATGTCCAGCCAATGCAGTACTAGAGAAATAGACCCTATAATGTGTATGCAACGTCCAGCCTATGCAGTACTAGAGAAATAAACCCTACACTGTGTATGCAACGTCCAGCCAATACAGTACTAGAGAAATGAACCCTACAATGTGTATGCAACGTCCATCTAATAAAGTCCTAGAGAAATCAACCCTACAATGTATATGCAACGTCCAGCCTATGTAGTACTAGTGAAATAAACCCTACAATGTGAATGCAACGTCCAGCCAATGCAGTACTAGAGAAATAAACCCTACAATGTGTATGCAATGTCTAGCGAATGCAGTACTAGATAAATAAAACCCTACAATGTGTATGCAATGTCCAGCCAATGCAGTACTAGAGAAATGAACCCTACAATTTGTATGCAATGTCCAGCCAATGTAGTACTAGAGAAATAAACCCTACAATGTGTATGCAATGTCCAGCCAATGTAGTACTAGAAAAATAAACCCTACAATGTGTATGCAATGTCCAGCCAATGTAGTACTATAGAAATAAACCCTACAATGTGTATGCAACGTCCAACCAATGCAGTACTAGAGCAGTAAACCCTACAATGTGTATGCAATGTCCAGCCAATACAGTCCTAGAGAAATCAACACTACAATGTATATACAACGTCCAGCCTATGTAGTACTAGAGAAATAAACCCTACAATCTGTATGCAACGTCCAGCCAATGTAGTACTAGAGAAATAAACCCTACAATGTGTATGCAATGTCCAGCCAATGCAGTACTAGAGAAATAAACCCTACAATGTGTATGCAATGTCCAGCCAATGCATTAATAGAGAAATGAACCCTACAATGTGTATGCAATTTCCAGCCAATGTAGTACTAGAGAAATAAACCCTACAATGTGTATGCAACGTCCAGCTTATACAGTACTAGAGAAATGAACCCTACAATGTATATGCAACGTCCAGCCTATGTAATACTAGAGAAATGAACTATACAATGTATTTGCAAATTCCAGCCAATACAGTACTAGAGAAATGAACCCTACAATGCATATGCAACGTTCAGCCAATACATTACTAGAGAAATAAAACCTACACTGTGTATGCAACGTCCAGCCAATACAGTACTAGAGAAATGAACCCTAAAATGTATATGCAACGTCCAGCCTATGTTGTACTAGATAAATAAACCCTACACTGTGTATGCAACGTGCAGCCAATGTACTACTAGAGAAATAAACCCTACAATGTGTATGCAATGTCCAGCCTATGTAGTACTAGAGCAATAAACGCTACAATGTGTATACAACGTCCAGCCAATACAGTACTAGAGAAAAGAACCCTACAATGTATATGCAACGTCCAACCAATGCATTACTAGAGAAATAACACCTACGATGTGTCTACAACGTCCAGCCAATGCAGTGCTAGAGAAATAAACCCCACTATGTATATGCAATGTCAAGCCAACGCAGTGCTAGAGAAATAGACCCTACAATGTATATGTAATGTCCAGCCAATGCAGTACTAGAGAAATAAACCCTACAATGTATATGTAATGACCAGCCACTGCAGTACTAGAGCAATAAACCCTACAATGTGTATGAAACGTTCAGTCAATGCACTACTAGAGAAATAAACCCTACACTGTGTATGCAAAGTTTAGCCAATGCAGTTCGAGAGAAATAAACCCTACCATGAGTATGCAACATCCAGCCAATACAGTACTAGAGAAATGAACCCTACGATGTGTATGCAACGTCCAGCTAATAAAATCCTAGAGAAATCAACCCTACAATGTATATGCAACGTCCAGCCTATGGAGTACTAGATAAATAAACCCTACAATGTGTATGCAATGTCCAGCCAATGTAGTACTAGAGAAATAAACCATACAATGTGTATGCAATGTCCATCCAATGTAGTACTATAGAAATAAACCCTACAATGTGTATGCAACGTCCAGTCAATGCAGTACTAGAGCAATAAACACTACAATGTGTATGCAACGTCCAGCCAATACAGACCTAGAGAAATCAACCCTACAATGTATATACAACGTCCAGCCTATGTAGTACTAGAGAAATAAACCCTACAATCTGTATGCAACGTCCAGCCAATGCAGTACTAGAGAAATAAACACTACAATGTGTATGCAATGTCCAGCCAATGCAGTACTAGAGAAATAAACCCTACAATGTGTATGCAATTCCCAGCCAATGCAGTACTAGAGAAATAAAGCATACAATGTGTATGCAATGTCCAGCCAATGTAGTACTAGAGAAATAAACCCTACAATGTGTATGCAACGTCCAGCTAATAAAGTACTAGAGAAATAAAACATACAATGTGTATGCAATGTCCAGCCAATGTAGTACTAGAGAAATAAACCCTACAATGTATATGCAACGTCCAGCCTATGTATTACTAGAGAAATGAAGCCTACAGTGTATATGCAACGTCCAGCCAATACAGTACTAGAGAAATGAACCTTACACTGTATTTGCAACGTCCAGTCAATGCATTACTAGAGAAGTAAACCTTACTCTGTGTATGCAACGTCCAGCCAATACAGTACTAGAGAAATGAACCCTACAATGTATATGCAACGTCCAGCCTATTTAGTACTAGTGAAATGAACTATACAATGTATTTGCAACGTCCAGCCAATACAGTACTAGAGAAATGAACACTACAATGTATATGCAACGTCAAGCCAATGCATTACTAGAGAAATAAACCCTACACTGTGTATGCAACGTCCAGCCAATACAGTACTAGAGAAATGAACCCTACATTGTATATGCAACGTCCAGCCTATCTAGTACTAGAGAAATAAACCCTACAATGTGTATGCAACGTCCAGCCAATGCAGTACTAGAGAAATAAACCCTACAATGTGTATGCAATGTCCAGCCAATGTAGTAATAGAGAAATGAACCCTAAAATGTGTATGCATTGTCCAGCCAATGTAGTACTAGAACATTAATCCCTACAATGTGTATGCAATGTCCAGCCAATGTATTACTAGAGAAATAAACCCTACAATGTGTATGCAATGTCCAGCCAATGTAGTACTAGAGAAATAAACCCTACAATGTGTATGCAAAGTTCAGCCAATGCAGTTCGAGAGAAATAAACCATACCATGTGTATGCAACGTCCAGTCAATACAGTACTAGAGAAATGAACCCTACATTGTGTATGCAACGTCCAGCTAATAAAGTCCTAGAGAAATCAACTCTACAATGTATATGCAACGTCCAGCCTATGTAATACTAGAGAAATAAACCCTTCAATGTGTAGGCAACGTCCAGCCAATGCAGTACTAGAGAAATAAACCCTACAATGTGTATGCAATGTCTAGCGAATGCAGTACTGGATAAATAAACCCTACAATGTGTATGCAATGTCCAGCCAATGCAGTACTAGAGAAATGAACCCTATAATTTGTATGCAATGTCCAGCCAATGTAGTACTAGAAAAATAAACCCTACAATATGTATGCAATGTCCAGCCAATGTAGTACTAGAGAAATAAACCCTACAATGTGTATGCAATGTCCAGCCAATGTAGTACTAGAGAAATATACCCCACAATGTGTATGCAATGTCCAGCCAATGTAGTACTATATAAATACACCCTACAATGTGTATGCAACGTCCAGCCAATGCAGTACTAGAGCAATAAACCCTACAATGTGTATGCAACGTCCAGCCAATACAGTCCTAGAGAAATCAACCCTACAATGTATATACAACGTCCAGCCTATGTAGTACTAGAGAAATAAACCCTACAATCTGTATGCAGCGTCCAGCCAATGCAGTACTAGAGAAATAAACCCTACAATGTGTATGCAATGTCCAGCCAATGCAGTACTAGAGAAAAAAAACCTACAATGTGTATGCAATGTCCAGCCAATGCAGTAATAGAGAAATGAACCCTACAATGTATATGCAACGTCCAGCCTATTTAGTACTAGTGAAATGAACTATACAATGTATTTGCAACGTCCAGCCAATACAGTACTAGAGAAATGAACCCTACAATGTATATGCAACTTCCAGCCAATGCATTACGTGAAAATAAACCCTACACTGTGTATTCAATGTCCAGCCAATGTAGTACTAGAGAAATAAACCCTACAATGTGTATGCAACGTGCAGCCAATGTACTACTAGAGAAATAAACCCTACAATGTATATGCAACGTCCAGCCTATGTTGTACTAGAGAAATAAACCCTACACTGTGTATGCAACGTGCAGCCAATGTACTACTAGAGAAATAAACCCTACAATGTGTATGCAATGTCCAGCCAATGTAGTACTAGAGAAATAAACCCTACAATGTGTATGCAATGTCCAGCCAATACAGTACTAGAGAAATGAACCTTATAATGTATATGCAACGTCAAGCCTATGTATTACTAGAGAAATGAAGCCTACAGTGTATATGCAACGTCCAGCCAATACAGTACTAGAGAAATGAACCTTACACTGTATTTGCAACGTCCAGTCAATGCATTACTAGAGAAGTAAACCTTACTCTGTGTATGCAACGTCCAGCCAATACAGTACTAGAGAAATGAACCCTACAATGTATATGCAACGTCCAGCCTATTTAGTACTAGTGAAATGAACTATACAATGTATTTGCAACGTCCAGCCAATACAGTACTAGAGAAATGAACACTACAATGTATATGCAACGTCAAGCCAATGCATTACTAGAGAAATAAACCCTACACTGTGTATGCAACGTCCAGCCAATACAGTACTAGAGAAATGAACCCTACAATGTATATGCAACGTCCAGCCTATCTAGTACTAGAGAAATAAACCCTACAATGTGTATGCAACGTCCAGCCAATGCAGTACTAGAGAAATAAACCCTACAATGTGTATGCAATGTCCAGCCAATGTAGTAATAGAGAAATGAACCCTAAAATGTGTATGCATTGTCCAGCCAATGTAGTACTAGAACATTAATCCCTACAATGTGTATGCAATGTCCAGCCAATGTATTACTAGAGAAATAAACCCTACAATGTGTATGCAATGTCCAGCCAATGTAGTACTAGAGAAATAAACCCTACAATGTGTATGCAAAGTTCAGCCAATGCAGTTCGAGAGAAATAAACCATACCATGTGTATGCAACGTCCAGTCAATACAGTACTAGAGAAATGAACCCTACATTGTGTATGCAACGTCCAGCTAATAAAGTCCTAGAGAAATCAACTCTACAATGTATATGCAACGTCCAGCCTATGTAATACTAGAGAAATAAACCCTTCAATGTGTAGGCAACGTCCAGCCAATGCAGTACTAGAGAAATAAACCCTACAATGTGTATGCAATGTCTAGCGAATGCAGTACTGGATAAATAAACCCTACAATGTGTATGCAATGTCCAGCCAATGCAGTACTAGAGAAATGAACCCTATAATTTGTATGCAATGTCCAGCCAATGTAGTACTAGAAAAATAAACCCTACAATATGTATGCAATGTCCAGCCAATGTAGTACTAGAGAAATAAACCCTACAATGTGTATGCAATGTCCAGCCAATGTAGTACTAGAGAAATATACCCCACAATGTGTATGCAATGTCCAGCCAATGTAGTACTATATAAATACACCCTACAATGTGTATGCAACGTCCAGCCAATGCAGTACTAGAGCAATAAACCCTACAATGTGTATGCAACGTCCAGCCAATACAGTCCTAGAGAAATCAACCCTACAATGTATATACAACGTCCAGCCTATGTAGTACTAGAGAAATAAACCCTACAATCTGTATGCAGCGTCCAGCCAATGCAGTACTAGAGAAATAAACCCTACAATGTGTATGCAATGTCCAGCCAATGCAGTACTAGAGAAAAAAAACCTACAATGTGTATGCAATGTCCAGCCAATGCAGTAATAGAGAAATGAACCCTACAATGTATATGCAACGTCCAGCCTATTTAGTACTAGTGAAATGAACTATACAATGTATTTGCAACGTCCAGCCAATACAGTACTAGAGAAATGAACCCTACAATGTATATGCAACTTCCAGCCAATGCATTACGTGAAAATAAACCCTACACTGTGTATTCAATGTCCAGCCAATGTAGTACTAGAGAAATAAACCCTACAATGTGTATGCAACGTCCAGCCAATGCAGTACTAGAGCAATAAACCTTACAATGTGTATGCAACGTCCAGCCAATATAGTCCTAGAGAAATCAACTCTAAAATGTATATGCAAAGTCCAGCCTATGTAGTACTAGAGAAATAAACCCTACAATGTTTATGCAACGTCCAGCCAATGCAGTACTAGAGAAATAAACACTACAATGTGTATGCAATGTCCAGCCAATGCAGTAATAGTGAAATGAATCCTAAAATGTGTATGCATTGTCCAGCCAATGTAGTACTAGAGAAATAAACCCTACAATGTGAATGCAACGTCCAGTCAATACATTATTAGAGAAATGAACCCTAAAATGTATATGCACCGTCCAGCCTATGTAGTACTAGAGAAATGAACTATACAATGTATTTGCAACGTCCAGCTAATACAGTACTAGAGAAATGAAACCTACAATGTATATGCAACGTCCAGCCAATGCATTACTAGAGAAATAAACCCTACACTGTGTATGCAACGTCCAGCCAATACAGTACTAGAGAAATGAACCCTACAATGTATATGCAACGACCAGCCTATGTAGTACTGGAGAAATAAACCCTACAATGTGTATGCAACTTCCAGGAAATGTAGTACTAGAGAAATAACCCTACAATGTGTATGCAATGTCCAGCCAATGTAGTACTAGAGAAATAAACCCTACAATGTGTATGCAACGTCCAGCCAATGCAGTACTAGAGCAATAAACCCTACAATGTGTATGCAACGTCCAGCCAATACAGTACTAGAGAAATGAACCCTAAAACGTATATGCACCGTCCAGCCTATGTAGTACTAGAGAAATGAAGCCTACAATGTATATGCAACGTCCAGCCGATACAGAACTAGATAAATGAACCTTACACTGTATATGCAACGTCCAGCCAATGCATTACTAGAGAAATAAACCGTACACTGTGTATGCAACGTCCAGCCAATACAGTACTAGAGAAATGAACCCTACAATGTATATGCAACGTCCAGCCTATTTAGTACTAGAAAAATGAACAATACAATGTATTTGCAACGTCCAGCCAATACAGTACTAGAGAAATGAACACTACAATGTATATGCAACGTCAAGCCAATGCATTACTAGAGAAATAAACCCTACACTGTGTATGCAACGTCCAGCCAATACAGTACTAGAGAAATGAACCCTACATTGTATATGCAACGTCCAGCCTATCTAGTACTAGAGAAATAAACCCTACAATGTGTATGCAACGTCCAGCCAATGCAGTACTAGAGAAATAAACCCTACAATGTGTATGCAATGTCCAGCCAATGTAGTAATAGAGAAATGAACCCTAAAATGTGTATGCATTGTCCAGCCAATGTAGTACTAGAAAATTAATCCCTACAATGTGTATGCAATGTCCAGCCAATGTATTACTAGAGAAATAAACCCTACAATGTGTATGCAATGTCCAGCCAATGTAGTACTAGAGAAATAAACCCTACAATGTGTATGCAAAGTTCAGCCAATGCAGTTCGAGAGAAATAAACCATACCATGTGTATGCAACGTCCAGTCAATACAGTACTAGAGAAATGAACCCTACATTGTGTATGCAACGTCCAGCTAATAAAGTCCTAGAGAAATCAACTCTACAATGTATATGCAACGTCCAGCCTATGTAATACTAGAGAAATAAACCCTACAATGTGTAGGCAACGTCCAGCCAATGCAGTACTAGAGAAATAAACCCTACAATGTGTATGCAATGTCTAGCGAATGCAGTACTGGATAAATAAACCCTACAATGTGTATGCAATGTCCAGCCAATGCAGTACTAGAGAAATGAACCCTATAATTTGTATGCAATGTCCAGCCAATGTAGTACTAGAAAAATAAACCCTACAATATGTATGCAATGTCCAGCCAATGTAGTACTAGAGAAATAAACCCTACAATGTGTATGCAATGTCCAGCCAATGTAGTACTAGAGAAATATACCCCACAATGTGTATGCAATGTCCAGCCAATGTAGTACTATATAAATACACCCTACAATGTGTATGCAACGTCCAGCCAATGCAGTACTAGAGCAATAAACCCTACAATGTGTATGCAACGTCCAGCCAATACAGTCCTAGAGAAATCAACCCTACAATGTATATACAACGTCCAGCCTATGTAGTACTAGAGAAATAAACCCTACAATCTGTATGCAGCGTCCAGCCAATGCAGTACTAGAGAAATAAACCCTACAATGTGTATGCAATGTCCAGCCAAGGCAGTACTAGAGAAAAAAAACCTACAATGTGTATGCAATGTCCAGCCAATGCAGTAATAGAGAAATGAACCCTACAATGTGTATGCAATGTCCAGCCAATGTAGTACTAGAAAAATAAACCCTACAATGTGAATGCAATGTCCAGCCAATGTAGTACTAGAGAAATAAACCCTACATTGTGTATGCAACGTCCAGCTAATACAGTACTAGAGAAATGAACCCTGTAATGTGTATGCAACGTCCAGCCAATGCAGTACTAGAGAAATAAACCCTACAATGTGTATGCAATGTCTAGGGAATGCAGTACTAGATAAATAATCCCTACAATGTGTATGCAATGTCCAGCCAATGCAGTAATAAAGAAATAAACCCTACAATGTGTATGCAATATCCAGCCAATGCAGTACTAGAGAAATAAACCCTACAATGTGTATGCAATGTCTAGCGAATGCAGTACTAGATAAATAAACCCTACAATGTGTATGCAATGTCCAGCCAATGCAGTACTAGAGAAATGAACCCTATAATTTGTATGCAATGTCCAGCCAATGTAGTACTAGAAAAATAAACCCTACAATGTGTATGCAATGTCCAGCCAATGTAGTACTAGAGTAATAAACCCTACAATGTGTATGCAATGTCCAGCCAATGTAGAACTAGAGAAATAAACCCCACAATGTGTATGCAATGTCCAGCCAATGTAGTACTATATAAATACACCCTACAATGTGTATGCAACGTCCAGCCAATGCAGTACTAGAGCAATAAACCCTACAATGTGTATGCAACGTTAAGCCAATACAGTCCTAGAGAAATCAACCCTACAATGTATATACAACGTCCAGCCTATGTAGTACTAGAGAAATAAACCCTACAATCTGTATGCAGCGTCCATCTAATAAGGTCCTAGAGAAATCAACCCTACAATGTATATGCAACGTCCAGCCTATGTAGTACTAGAGAAATAAACCCTACAATGTGAATGCAACGTCCAGCCAATGCAGTACTAGAGAAATAAACCCTACTATGTGTATGCAATGTCTAGCGAATGCAGTACTAGAAAAATAAACCCTACAATGTGTATGCAATGTCCAGCCAATGCAGTACTAGAGAAATGAACCCTACAATTTGTATGCAATGTCCAGCCAATGTAGTACTAGAGAAATAAACCCTACAATGTGTATGCAATGTCCAGCCAATGTAGTAGACAAATAAACCCTACAATGTGTATGCAATGTCCAGCCAATGTAGTACTATAGAAATAAACCCTACAATGTGTATGCAACGTCCAACCAATGCAGTACTAGAGCAGTAAACCCTACAATGTGTATGCAATGTCCAGCCAATACAGTCCTAGAGAAATCAACACTACAATGTATATACAACGTCCAGCCTATGTAGTACTAGAGAAATAAACCCTACAATCTGTATGCAACGTCCAGCCAATGTAGTACTAGAGAAATAAACCCTACAATGTGTATGCAATGTCCAGCCAATGCAGTACTAGAGAAATAAACCCTACAATGTGTATGCAATGTCCAGCCAATGCATTAATAGAGAAATGAACCCTACAATGTGTATGCAATGTCCAGCCAATGTAGTACTAGAAAAATAAACCCTACAATGTGTATGCAATTTCCAGCCAATGTAGTACTAGAGAAATAAACCCTACAATGTGTATGCAACGTCCAGCTTATACAGTACTAGAGAAATGAACCCTACAATGTATATGCAACGTCCAGCCTATGTAATACTAGAGAAATGATCTATACAATGTATTTGCAACTTCCAGCCAATACAGTACTAGAGAAATGAACCCTACAATGCATATGCAACGTTCAGCCAATACATTACTAGAGAAATAAAACCTACAATGTGTATGCAACGTCCAGCCAATACAGTACTAGAGAAATGAACCCTACAATGTGTATGCAACGTGCAGCCAATGTACTACTAGAGAAATAAACCCTACAATGTGTATGCAATGTCCAGCCTATGTTGTACTAGAGAAATAAACCCTACACTGTGTATGCAACGTGCAGCCAATGTACTACTAGAGAAATAAACCCTACAATGTGTATGCAATGTCCAGCCAATGTAGTACTAGAGAAATAAACCCTACAATGTGTATGCAACGTCCAGCCAATGCAGTACTAGAGCAATAAACCCTACAATGTGTATGCAATTTCCAGCCAATACAGTACTAGAGAAATGAACCCTAACATGTATATGCAACGTCCAGCCTATGTATTACTAGAGAAATGAAGCCTACAGTGTATATGCAACGTCCAGCCAATACAGTACTAGAGAAATGAACCTTACACTGTATTTGCAACGTCCAGTCAATGCATTACTAGAGAAGTAAACCTTACTCTGTTTATGCAACGTCCAGCCAATACAGTACTAGAGAAATGAACCCTATAATGTATATGCAACGTCCAGCCTATTTAGTACTAGTGAAATGAACTATACAATGTATTTGCAACGTCCAGCCAATACAGTACTAGAGAAATGAACCCTACAATGTATATGCAACTTCCAGCCAATGCATTACTGAAAATAAACCCTACACTGTGTATTCAATGTCCAGCCAATGTAGTATTAGAGAAATAAACCCTACAATGTGTATGCAACGTCCAGCCAATGCAGTACTAGAGCAATAAACCTTACAATGTGTATGCAACGTCCAGCCAATAAGTCCTAGAGAAATCAACCCTAACATGTATATGCAAAGTCCAGCCTATGTAGTACTAGAGAAATAAACCCTACAATGTTTATGCAACGTCCAGCCAATGCAGTACTAGAGAAATAAACACTACAATGTGTATGCAATGTCCAGCCAATGCAGTAATAGTGAAATGAACCCTAAAATGTGTATGCATTGTCCAGCCAATGTAGTACTAGAAAAATAAACCCTACAATGTGTATGCAATGTCCAGCCAATGTAGTACTAGAGAAATAAACCCTACAATGTGTATGCAATGTCCAGCCAATGTAGTACTAGAGAAATATACCCCACAATGTGTATGCAATGTCCAGCCAATGTAGTACTATATAAATAAACCCTACAATGTGTATGCAACGTCCAGCCAATGCAGTACTAGAGAAATAAACCCTACAATGTGTATGCAACGTCCAGCCAATACAGTACTAGAGAAATCAACCCTACAATGTATATGCAACGTCCAGCCTATGTAGTACTAGAGAAATAAACCCTACAATGTGTATGCAACGTCCAGCCAATGCAGTACTAGAGAAATAAACCCTACAATGTGTATGCAATGTCCAGCAAATGCAGTACTAGAGAAAAAACCCTACAATGTGTATGCAATGTCCAGCCAATGCAGTACTAGAGAAATGAACCCTACAATGTGTATGCAATGTCCAGCCAATGTAGTACTAGAAAAATAAACCCTACAATGTGAAAGCAATGTCCAGCCAATGTAGTACTAGAGAAATAAACCCTACATTGTGTATGCAACGTCCAGCTAATACTGTACTAGAGAAATGAACCCTATAATGTGTATTCAACGTCCAGCCAATGCAGTACTAGAGAAATAAACCCTACAATGTGTATGCAATGTCTAGGGAATGCAGTACTTGATAAATAATCCCTACAATCTGTATGCAATGTCCCGCCAATGCAGTACTAAAGAAATAAACCCTACAATGTGTATGCAATGTCCAGCCAATGCAGTACTAGAGAAATAAACCCTACAATGTGTATGCAATGTCTAGCGAATGCAGTACTAGATAAATAAACCCTACAATGTGTATGCAATGTCCAGCCAATGCAGTACTAGAGAAATGAACCCTATAATTTGTATGCAATGTCCAGCCAATGTAGTACTAGAAAAATAAACCCTACAATGTGTATGCAATGTCCAGCCAATGTAGTACTAGAGAAATAAACCCTACAATGTGTATGCAATGTCCAGCCAATGTAGTACTAGAGAAATAAACCCCACAATGTGTATGCAATGTCCAGCCAATGTAGTACTATATAAATACACCCTACAATGTGTATGCAACGTCCAGCCAATGCAGTACTAGAACAATAAACCCTACAATGTGTATGCAACGTTAAGCCAATACAGTCCTAGAGAAATCAACCCTACAATGTATATACAACGTCCAGCATATGTAGTACTAGAGAAATAAACCCTAAAATCTGTATGCAGCGTCCAGCCAATGCAGTACTAGAGAAATAAACCCTACAATGTGTATGCAATGTCCAGCCAATGCAGTACTAGAGAAAAAAAACCTACAATGTGTATGCAATGTCCAGCCAATGCAGTAATAGAGAAATGAACCCTACAATGTGTATGCAATGTCCAGCCAATGTAGTACTAGAAAAATAAACCCTACAATGTGAATGCAATGTCCAGCCAATGTAGTACTAGAGAAATAAACCCTACATTGTGTATGCAACGTCCAGCCTATGTAGTACTAGAGAAATGAGCTATACTATGTATATGCAACGTCCAGCCACTACTGTACTAGTGAAATGAACCCTACACTGTATTTGCAACGTCCAGCCAATGCATTACTAGAGAAATGAACCCTACAATGTATATGCAACATCCAGCTAATACAGCACTAGAGAAATGAACCCTACAATGTATATACAACGTCCAGCCAATACAGTACGAGAACAATAAACCATACAATGTATATGCAATGTCCAGGCAATAGAGTACTAGAGAAATGAATCCTACAATGTATATGCAACGTCCTGCCAATATAGTACTAAAGAAATAAACCCTACAATATATATGCAACGTTCAGCCAATGTAGTACTTGAGAAATAAAAACTGCAATGTATATGCAACGTCCAGCCAATACAGTACTAGAAAATGAACCCTACAATGTATATGCAACGTCCAGCAAATATAGTACTAGTGAAATAAAACCTACAATGTATATGCAACGTCCAGCCAATGCAGTACTAGAAATAAACCCTACAATGTGTATGCAATGTCCAGCCAATGTAGTACTAGAGAAATAAACCTTACCATGTGTATGCAACGTCCAGCCAATGTAGTACTAGAGAAATAAACCCTACACTCTATATGCAACGTCCAGCCAACATAGTACTAGAGAAATAAACCCTACCATGTGAATGCAACGTCCAGCCAATGCAGTACTAGAGCAATAAACCCTAGAATGTGTATGCAAAGTCCAGCAAATACAGTACTAGAGAAATGAACCCTACAATGTGTATGCAACGTCCAGCCGATACAGTAATAGATACGTTAACCCTACAATGTATATGCAACGTCCAGCCAATGCATTACTAGAGAAATAAACCATACACTGTGTATGCAACTTCCAGACAATACAGTACTAGAGAAATGAACCACACAATATATATGCAACGTCCAGCCACTACAGTACTAGAGAAATGAACCCTACAATGTATATGCAACATCCAGCCTATGTAGTACTAGAGAAGTAGACCCTACAATGTGAATGCAACGTCCAACCAATGCACTGCTAGAGAAATAGACCATACAATGTATGTGCAACATCTAGCCAATGTAGTACTAGATAAATAGACATTACACTGTATATGCAACGTCCAGCCAATACAGTACTAGAGAAATAAACCCTACACTTTGTATGAAACGTCCAGCCAATGCAGTGCTAGAGAAATAGAAACTACAATGTATATGCAATGTCCAGCATATACAGTACTAGAGAAATTAACTATACAATGTATTTGCAACGTCCAGCCAATACAGTACTAGAGAAATGAACCCTACAATGTATATGCAGCGTCCAGCCAATGCAATACTAGAGAAATAAACCCTACACTGTGTATGCAACCTCCAGCCAATGCTTTACTAGAGTAATAAACCCTACACTGTGTATGCAACGTCCAGCCAATACAGTACTAGAGAAATAAACCCTACAATGTTTATGCAACGTCCAGCCAATACAGTACTAGAGAAATGAAATATATAATGTATGTGCAACGTACAGCCTATGTAGTATTAGAGCAATAAACCCTACAATGTTTATACAATGTACAGCCAATGTATTGCTAGAGAAATAATCCCTACAATGTGTATGCAACTTCCAGCCAATACTGTAGTAGAGAAATAAACCCTACAATGTATATGCAACGTCCAGCCAATGCATTACTAGAGAAATGAACCCTACAATGTATATACAACGTCCAGCCAATACAGAACTAGAGAAATGAACCCTACAATGTATATGCAATGTCCAGCCAATACAGTACTAGAGCAATAAACCATACAATGTATATGCAATGTCCAGGCCAATACAGTACTAGAGAAATGAACCCTACAATGATTATGCAACGTCCAGCCAATGCATTACTAGAGAAATAAACCCTACACTGTGTATGCAACGTCCAGCCAATACAGTACTAGAGAAATGAATCATACAATGTATATGCAACGTCCAGCCAATGCAGTACTAGAAATAAACCCTAAGATGTGTATGCAATGTCCAGCCAATGTAATACTAGAGAAATAAACCCTAAGATGTGTATGCAATGTCCAGCCAATGTAGTACTAGAGAAATAAACCCTACACTCTATAGGCAACGTCCAGCCAATGTAGTACTAGAGAAATAAACCCTACAATGTGAATGCAACGTCTAGTCAATGCAGTACTAGAGAAATAAACCCTACAATGTGTATGCAACTTCCAGCCAATACAGTACTAGAGAAATGAACTCTACAATGTATATGCAACGTCCAGCCTATGTAGTACTAGAGAAATGAACCCTACAATGTGTATGCAACGTCCAGCCAATGCATTACTAGAGAAATAAACCCTACACTGTGTATGCAACTTCCAGACAATACAGTACTAGAGAAATGAACCCTACAATGTATATGCAACGTCCAGCCTATGTAGTATTGGGAGAAATGAACTATACTATGTATTTGCAACGTCCAGCCACTACAGTACTAGAGAAATGAAACCTACAATGTATTTGCAACGTCCAGCCAATGCATTACTAGAGAAATGAACCCTACAATGTATATGCAAACTCCAGCCTATATAGTACTAGAGAAATATATCCTACAATGTGTATGCAACGTCCAGCCAATACAGTACTAGAG
Source organism: Archivesica marissinica (assembly GCA_014843695.1). Lineage (NCBI taxonomy): Eukaryota > Metazoa > Mollusca > Bivalvia > Venerida > Vesicomyidae > Archivesica > Archivesica marissinica. The sequence continues at coordinate 53,707,654 of CM026399.1, forward strand.
AAATGAAATCTACAATGCATATGCAACGTCCAGCCTATGTAGTACTAGAGCAATAAACCCTTCAATGTGTATGCAACGTACAGTCAATGTATTGCTAGAGAAATAATCCCTACAATATGTATGCAACTTCCAGTCAATATAGTAGTAGAGAAATAAACCCGACAATGTATATGCAACGTCCAGCCAATACAGTACTAGAGAAATGAACCCTACAATGTGTATGCAATATCCAACCAATACAGTACTAGAGAAATGAACCCTACAATGTATATGCAACGTTCAGCCAATGCATTACTATAGAAATAAACCCTACACTGTGTATGCAACGTCCAGCCAATGCATTACTAGAGTATTAAAACCTACACTGTTTATGCAACATTCAGCCAATACAGTACTAGAGAAATGAACCCTACAATATATATGCAACGTCCAGCCTATGTAGTACTAGAGAAATAAACCATACAATGTGTATGCAACGTCCAGCCAATACAGTACTAGAGAAATGAATCCTACAATGTATATGCAACGTCCAGCCAATACAGTACTAGAGAAATAAACCCTACAATGTATATGCAATGTCCAGCCAATGCAGTACTAGAGCAATAAACCCTACAATGTATATGCAACGTCCAGCCAATGCAGTACTAGAGAAATAGACCCTACAATATGTATGCAACGTCCAGCCAATGCAGTACTAGAGAAATAAACCCTACAATGTATAGGCAATGTCCAGGCAATAAGTACTAGAGAAATGAACCGTACAATGTATATGCAACGTCCAGCCAATGCAGTACTAGAGAAATGAACCCTAGCCAATGCATTACTAGAAAAATAAACCCTACACTGTGTATGCAACTTCCAGCCAATACAGTACTAGAGACATGAACCCTACAATGTATATGCAACGACCAGCCTATGTAGTACTAGTGGAATAAACCCTACAATGTGTATGCAACGTCCAGCCAATACAGTTCTAGAGAATTGAACCCTACAATGTATATACAACGTCCAGCCAATACAATACTAGAGAAATAAACACTACAATGTATATGCAACGTCCAGCCAATGCAGTACTAGAGAAATAAACCCTACAATGTGTATGCAATGTCCAGCCAATGTAGTACTAGATAAATAAACCCTACAATGTGTATGCAACGTCCAGCCACTACAGTACTAGAGAAATAAACCCTACAATGTGTATGCAACGTCCAGCCAATAAAGTACTAGAGAAATGAAATCTACAATGTATATGCAACGTCCAGCCTATGTAGTACTAGAGCAATAAACCCTACAATGTGTATTTAACGTACAGCCAATGTATTGCTAGAGAAATAATCCCTACAATGTGTATGCAACTTCCAGTCAATACAGTAGTTGAGAAATAAACCCTACAATGTATATGCAACGTCCAGCCAATACAGTACTAGAGAAATGAACCCTACAATGTGTATGCAACGTTCAGCCAATACTTTACTAGAGAAATAAACCCTACACTGTTTATGCAACATCCAGCCAATACAGTACTAGAGAAATGAACCCTACAATGTATATGCAACGTCCAGCCTATATAGTACTAGATAGATAAACCCTACAATGTGTATGCAACGTCCAGCCAATACAGTACTAGAGAAATGAATCCTACAATTTATATACAACGTCCAGCCGATGCAGTACTAGAGAAATAAACCCTACAAGGTATATGCAATGTCCAGCCAATGCAGTACTAGAGCAATAAAAGCTACAATGTATATGCAACGTCCAGCCAATGCAGTACTAGAGAAATAGACCCTACAATGTGTATGCAACGTCCAGCCAATGCAGTACTAGGGAAATAAACCCTACAATGTATAGGCAATTTCCAGGCAATAAATACTAGAGAAATGAACCCTAGCCAATGCATTGCTAGAAAAATAAACCCTACACTGTGTATGCAACTTCCAGCCAATACTCTAGTAGAGAAATAAACCCTACAATGTATATGCAACGTCCAGCCAATGCATTACTAGTGAAATGAACCCTACAATGTATATACAACGTCCAGCCAATACAGTTCTAGAGAAATGAACCCTACAATGTATATGCAACGTCCAGCCAATACAGTACTAGAGCAATAAACCATACAATGTATATGCAATGTCCAGGCCAATACATTACTAGAGAAATAAACCCTACACTGTGTATGCAACTTCCAGCCAGTACAGTACTAGAGAAATGAACCCTACAATGTATATGCAACGACCAGCCTATGTAGTACTAGAGGAATAAACCCTACAATGTGTATGCAACGTCCAGCCAATACAGTTCTAGAGAATTGAACCCTACAATGTATATACAACGTCCAGCCAATAAAATACTAGAGAAATAAACACTACAATGTATTTGCAACGTCCAACCAATGCAGTACTAGAGAAATAAACCCTACAATGTGTATGCAATGTCCAGCCGATGTAGTACTAGATAAATAAACCCTACAATGTGTATGCAACGGCCAGCCAATGCATTACTAGAGAAATAAACCCTACACTGTGTATGCAACTTCCAGACAATACAGTACTAGAGAAATGAACCCTACAATGTATATGCAACCTCCAGCCTATGTAGTACTAGAGAAATGAACCCTACAATGTGTATGCAACGTCCAGCCAATGCATTACTAGAGAAATAAACCCTACACTGTGTATGCAACTTCCAGACAATACAGTACTAGAGAAATGAACCCTACAATGTATATGCAACGTCCAGCCTATGTAGTATTTGGAGAAATGAACTATACTATGTATTTGCAACGTCCAGCCACTACAGTACTAGAGAAATGAACCATACAATGTATTTGCAACGTCCAGCCAATGCATTACTAGAGCAATAAACCCTACAATGTGTATGCAACGTACAGCCAATGTATTGCCAGAGAAATAATCCCTACAATGTGTATGCAACTTCCAGTCAATAGAGTAGTAGAGAAATAAACCCTACAATGTATATGCAACGTCCAGCCAATACAGTACTAGAGAAATGAACCCTACAATGTGTATGCAATGTCCAACCAATACAGTAGTAGAGAAATGAACACTACAATGTATATGCAACGTTCAGCCAATGCATTACTATAGAAATAAACCCTACACTGTGTATGCAACGTCCAGCCAATGCATTACTAGTGTATTAAAACCTACACTGTTTATGCAACATCCAGCCAATGTAGTACTAGAGAAATGAACCCTAAAATATATATGCAACGTCCAGCCTATGTAGTACTAGAGAAATAAACCCTACAATGTATATGCAACGTCCAGCCAATACAGTATTAGAGAAATGAATCCTACAATGTATATGCAACGTCCAGCCAATACAGTACTAGAGAAATATACCCTACAATGTATATGCAATGTCCAGCCAATGCAGTACTATAGCAATAAACCCTACAATGTATATGCAACGCCCAGCCAATGCAGTACTAGAGAAATAAACCCTACAATGTATAGGCAATGTCCAGGCAATCAGTACTAGAGAAATGAACCCTACAATGTATATGCAACGTCCAGCCAATGCAGTACTAGAGAAATGAACCCTAGCCAATGCATTACTAGAAAAATAAACGCTACACTGTGTATGCAACTTCCAGCCAATACAGTACTAGAGAAATGAACACTACAATGTATATGCAACGACCAGCCTATGTAGTACTAGAGGAATAAACCCTACAATGTGTATGCAACGTCCAGCCAATACAGTTCTAGAGAATTGAACCCTACAATGTATATACAACGTCCAGCCAATACAATACTAGAGAAATAAACACTACAATGTATATGCAACGTCCAGCCAATGCAGTACTAGAGAAATAAACCCTAAAATGTGTATGCAATGTCCAGCCAATGTAGTACTAGATAAATAAACCCTACAATGTGTATGCAACGTCCAGCCACTACAGTACTAGAGAAATGAACCCTACAATGTATATGCAACCTCCAGCCTATATAGTACTAGAGAAATAAACCCTACAATGTGTATGCAACGTCCAGCCAATAAAGTACTAGAGAAATGAAATCTACAATGTATATGCAACGTCCAGCCTATGTAGTACTAGAGCAATAAACCCTACAATGTGTATACAACGTACAGCCAATGTATTGCTAGAGAAATAATCCCTACAATGTGTATGCAACTTCCAGTCAATACAGTAGTTGAGAAATAAACCCTACAATGTATTTGCAACGTCCAGCCAATACAGTACTAGAGAAATGAACCCTACAATATATATGCAACGTTCAGCCAATGCATTACTAGAGTAATAAACCCTAAACTGTTTATGCAACATCCAGCCAATGCATTACTAGAGTAATAAACCCTACACTGTTTATGCAACATCCAGCCAATACAGTACTAGAGAAATGAACCCTACAATGTATATGCAACGTCCAGCCTATATAGTACTAGAGAAATAAACCCTACAATGTGTATGCAACGTCCAGCCAATACAGTACTAGAGAAATAAATTCCTACAATGTATTTGCAACGTCCAGCCAATGCAGTACTAGAGAAATAAACCCTACAATGTATATGCAATGTCCAGCCAATGCAGTACTAGAGCAATAAAACCTACAATGTATATACAACGTCCAGCCAATGCAGTACTAGAGAAATAGACCCTACAATGTGTATGCAACGTTCAGCCAATGCAGTACTAGGGAAATAAACCCTACAATATATAGGCAATTTCCAGGCAATAAGTACTAGAGAAATGAACCCTAGCCAATGCATTACTAGGAAAATAAACCCTACACTGTGTATGCAACTTCCAGCCAATACTGTAGTAGAGAAATAAACCCTACAATGTATATGCAACGTCCAGCCAATGCATTACTAGAGAAATGAACCCTACAATGTATATACAACGTCGAGCCAATACTGTACTAGAGATATGAACCCTACAATGTATATGCAACGTCCAGCCAATACAGTACTAGAGCAATAAACCATACAATGTATATGCAATGTCCAGGCCAATACAGTACTAGAGAAATAAACCCTACACTGTGTATGCAACTTCCAGCCAGTACAGTACTAGAGCAATGAACCCTACAATGTATATGCAACGACCAGCCTATGTAGTACTATAGGAAAAAACCATACAATGTGTATGCAACGTCCAGCCAATACAGTTCTAGAGAATTGAACCCTACAATGTATATACAACGTCCAGCCAATACAATACTAGAGAAATATACACTACAATGTATATGCAACGTCCAGCCAATGCAGTACTAGAGAAATAAACCCTACAATGTGTATGCAATGTCCAGCCGATGTAGTACTAGATAAATATACACTACAATGTGTATGCAACGGCCAGCCAATGCATTACTAGAGAAATAAACCCTACACTGTGTATGTAACTTCCAGACAATACAGTACTAGATAAATGAACCCTACAATGTATATGCAACGTCCAGCCTATGTAGTACTAGAGAAATGAACTATACTATGTATTTGCAACGTCCAGCCACTATAGTACTAGAGAAATGAACCCTACAATGTATATGCAACCTGCAGCCTATGTAGTACTAGAGAAATAAATCCTACAATGTGTACGCAACGTCCAGCCAATACAGTACTAGAAAAATGAAATCTATAATGTATATGCAATGTCCAGCCTATTTAGTACTAGAGCAATAAACCCTACAATGTGTATACAACTTCCAGCCAATATAGTAGTAGAGAAATAAACCCTACAATGTATATGCAACGTCCAGCCAATAAAGTACTAGAGAAATGAACCCTACAATGTATATGCAACGTTCAGCCAATGCATTACTAGATAAATAAACCCTACACTGTGTATGCAACGTCCAGCCAATGCATTACTAGAGTAATAAACCCTACACTGTTTATGCAACATCCAGCCAATGCAGTACCAGAAAAATGAAATCTACAATGTATGTGCAACGTCCAGCCTATGTAGTACTAGAGCAATAAACCCTACAATGTGTATACAACGTACAGCCAATGCATTACTAGAATAATAAACCCTACACTGTTTTTGCAACATCCAGCCAATACAGTACTAGAGAAATGAACCCTACAATGTATATGCAACGTCGAGCCTATGTAGTCCTACAGCAATAAACCCTATTATGTGTATGCAACGTACAGCCAAGGTAGTGCTAGAGAAATAAACCCTACAATGTGTATGCAACGTACAGCCAATGTAGTGCTAGAGAAATAAACCCTACAATGTGAATGCAACGTACAGCCAATGTAGTGCTAGAGAAATAAACCCTAACATGTGTATGCAACGTCCAGCCAATACAGTACTAGAGAAATGAACCCTTCAATGTATATGCAATGTCCAGCCTATGTAGTACTAGAGAAATAAAACCTACAATGTGTATGCAACGTCCAGCCAATGCAGTACTAGAGAAATAAACCCTACAATGTATATGCAATGTCCAGCCAATGCAGTACTAGAGCAATAAAACCTACAATGTATATGCAACGTCCAGCCAATGCAGTACTAGAGAAATAGACCCTACAATGTGTATGCAACGTCCAGCCAATGCAGTACTAGGGAAATAAACCCTACAATGTATATGCAATGTCCAGGCAATAAGTACTAGAGAAATGAACCCTACAATGTATATGCTACGTCCAGCCAATGCAGTATTAGAGAAATGAACCCTAGCCAATGCATTACTAGAAAAATAAACCCTACACTGTGTATGCAACTTCCAGCCAGTAGAGTACTAGAGAAATGAACCCTACAATGTATATGCAACGACCAGCCTATGTAGTAATATAGGAATAAACCCTACAATGTGTATGCAACGTCCAGACAATACAGTTCTAGAGAATTGAACCCTATAATGTATATACAACGTCCAGCCAATACAATACTAAAGAAATAAACACTACAATGTATATGCAACGTCCAGCCAATGCAGTACTAGAGAAATAAACCCTACAATGTGTATGCAATGTCCAGCCAATGTAGTACTAGATAAATAAACCCTACAATGTGTATGCAACGGCCAGCCAATGCATTACTAGAGAAATAAACCCTACACTGTGTATGCAACTTCCAGACAATACATTACTAGAGAAATGAACCCTACAATGTATATGCAACGTCCAGCCTATGTAGTACTAGAGAAATGAACTATACTATGTATTTGCAACGTCCATCCACTAGAGTACTAGAGAAATGAACCTTACAATGTATATGCAATCTGCAGCCTATGTAGTACTAGAGAAATAAATCCTACAATGTGTACGCAACGTCCAGCCAATACAGTACTAGAAAAATGAAATATACGAGGTATATGCAACGTCCAGCCTATGTAGTACTAGAGCAATAAACCCTACAATGTGTATACAACTTCCAGCCAATACAGTAGTAGAGAATTAAACCCTACAATGTATATGCAACGTCCAGCCAATACAGTACTAGAGAAATGAACCCTATAATGTGTATGCAACGTCCAACCAATACAGTACTAGAGAAATGAACCCTACAATGTATATGCAACGTCGAGCCTATTTAGTCCTACGTCAATAAACCCTACAATGTGTATGCAACGTACAGCCAAGGTAGTGCTAGAGAAATAAACCCTACAATGTGTATGCAACGTACAGCCAAGGTAGTGCTAGAGAAATAAACCCTACAATGTGAATGCAACGTACATCCAATGTTGTGCTAGAGAAATAAACCCTACAATGTTTTTGCAACATCCAGCCAATACAGTACAAGAGAAATGAACCCTACAATGTATATGCAACGTCGAGCCTATTTAGTCCTACGTCAATAAACCCTACAATGTGTATGCAACGTACAGCCAAGGTAGTGCTAGAGAAATAAACCCTACAATGTGTATGCAACGTACAGCCAAGGTAGTGCTAGAGAAATAAACCCTACAATGTGAATGCAACGTACATCCAATGTTGTGCTAGAGAAATAAACCCTACAATGTGTAGGCAACGTCCAGCCAATATAGTACTAGAGAAATGAACCCTACAATGTATATGCAATGTCCAGCCTATGTAGTACTAGAGAAATGATCCCTACAATGTATATGCAACGTCCAGCCAATGCAGTACTAGAGAAATAGACCCTACAATGTATATGCAACATCCAGCCAATACAGTACATAGATAAATGAACCCTACAATGTATATGCAACGTTCAGCCAATACAGTACTAGAGAAATGACCCTACAATGTATATGCAACGTCCAGCCAATGCATTACTAGAGAAATAAATCCTGCACTGTGTATGCAACGTCCAGCCAATACAGTGCTAGAGAAATGAACCCTACAATGTATATGCAACGTCCAGCCTATGTAGTAATAGAGAAATAAACCCTACAATGTGTATGCAACGTCCAGCCAATACAGTACTATAGAAATGAACCCTACAATGTATATGCAATGTCCAGCCTATGTATTACTAGAGAAGTAAACCCTACAATGTGTATGCAACGTCCAGCCAATACAGTATTAGAGAAATGAACCCAACAATGTATATGCAGTGTCCAGCCTATGTAGTACTAGAGAAATAAACCCTACAATGTGTATGCAACGTCCAGCCAATACAGTACTAGAGAAATGAACCCTACAATGTATATGCAATGTCCAGCCTATGTAGTACTAGAGAAATAAACCCTACAATGTGTATGCAACGTCCAGCCAATATAGTACTAGAGAAATGAACCCTACAATGTATATACAACGTCCAGCCTATGTAGTACTAGAGAAATGAAACCTACAATGTATATGCAACGTCCAGCCAATACAATACTAGAGAAATGAACCCTACAATTTATATGCAACGTCCAGCCAATGCAATACTAGAGAAATAAACCCTACACTGTGTATGCAACGTCCAGCCAATACCGTACTAGAGAAATGAACCCTACAATGTGTATGCAACGTCCAGCCTATGTAGTACTAGAAAAATAAACCCTACAATGTATATGCAACGTCCAGCCAATACAGTACTAGAACAACAAAAACCTACAATGTATATGCAATGGCCAGGCAATACAGTACTAGAGAAATGAACCCTACAATATATGTGCAACGTCCAGCCAATACAGTACTAGAGAAATGAACCCTTCAATGTATATGCAAAGTCCAGCCTATGTAGTACTAGAGATATAAACCCTACAATGTGTATGCAACGTCCAGCCAATACAGTACTAGAGAAATGAACCCTACAATGTATATGCAATGTCCAGCCTAGGTAGTACTAGAGACATAAACCCTACAATTTGTATGCAACGTCCAGCCAATATAGTACTAGAGAAATGAACCCTAAAATGTATATGCAACGCCCAGCCAATGCATTACTAGAGAAATAAACCCTACAATGTGTATGCAACTTCCAGCCAATAAAGTACTAGAGAAATGAAATCTACAATGTATATGCAACGTCGTGCCTATGAAGTACTACAGCAATAAACCCTACAATGTGTATGCAACGAACAGCCAATGTAGTGCTAGAGAAATAAACCCTACAATGTGTATGCAACGTACAGCCAATGTAGTACTAGAGAAATAAACCCTACAATGTGAAGGCAACGTACAACCAATGTAGTGCTAGAGAAATAATCCCTACAATGTGTATGCAACATCCAGCCAATGCAGTACTAGAGAAATGAACCCTAAAATGTATATGCAACGCCCAGCCAATGCAGTACTAGAGAAATAAACCCTACAATGTATATGCAACATCCAGCCAATACAGTACTAGAGAAATGAACCCTACAATGTATATGCAATGTCCAGCCAATACAGTACTAGAACAAAAAATTACCTACAATGTATATGCAATGTCAAGGCCATAGAGTACTAGAGAAATGAACCCTACAATATATGTGCAACGTCCATCAAATACAGTAATAGAGAAATGAACCCTATAATGTATATGCAACGCCCAGCCAATGCATTACTAGAGAAATAAACCCTGCACTGTGTATGCAACGTCCAGCCAATACCGTACTAGAGAAATGAACCCTACAATATATATGCAACGTCCAGCCTATGTAGTACTAGAGAAATATACTATACAATGTATATTCAACGTCCAGCCACTACTGTACTAGAGAAATGAACCCTACAATGTATATGCAACGTCCAGCCAATGCATTACTAGAGAAATAATCCCTACACTGTGTATGCAACGTCCAGCCAATACAGTACTAGAGAAATGAACCCTACAATGAGTATGCAACGTCCAGCCTATGTAGTATTAGAGAAATGAACCTTACAATGTATATGCAACGTCCAGCCAATGCATTACTAGAGAAATAAACCCTGCACTGTGAATGCAACGTCCAGCCAATACAGTACTAGAGAAATGACTCCTACAATGTATATGCAATGTCCAGCCTATGTAGTACTAGAGAAATATACCCTACAATGTGTATGCAATGTCCAGCCAATAAAGTACTAGAGAAATGAACCCTACAATGTATATGCAATGTCCAGCCTATGTTGTACTAGAGAAATAAACCCTACAATGTGTATGCAACGTCCAGCCAATACAGTATTATAGAAATGAACCCTACAATGTATATGCAGTGTCCAGCCTATGTAGTACTAGAGAAATAAACCCTACAATGTGTATGCAACGTCCAGCCAATACAGTTCTAGAGAAATGAACCCTACAATGTATATGCAATGTCCAGCCTATGTATTACTAGAGAAATAAACCCAACAATGTGTATGCAACGTCCAGCCAATATAGTACTAGAGAAATGAACCCTACAATGTATGTGCAACGTCCAGCAAATACAGTACTAGAGCAATGAACCCTAAAATGTATATGCAACGTCCAGCCAATGCATTACTAGAGAAATAAACCCTGCACTGTGTATGCAACGTCCAGCCAATACCGTACTAGAGAAATGAACCCTACAATGTGTATGCAACGTTCAGCCTATGTAGTTACTAGAGAAATAAACCCTACAATGTATATGCAACGTCCAGCCAATACAGTACTAGAACAAAAAAAACCTACAATGTATATGCAATGGCCAGGCAATACAGTACTAGAGAAATGAACCCTACAATATATCTGCAACGTCCAGCCAATACAGTACTAGAGAAATGAACCCTAAAATGTATATGCAACGCCCAGCCAATGCATTACTAGAGAAATAAACCCTACAATGTGTATGCAACTTCCAGCCAATAAAGTACCAGAGAAATGAAATCTACAATGTATATGCAACGTCGTGCCTATGAAGTACTACAGCAATAAACCCTACAATGTGTATGCAACGAACAGCCAATGTAGTGCTAGAGAAATAAACCCTACAATGTGTATGCAACGTACAGCCAATATAGTGCTAGAGAAATAAACCCTACAATGTATATGCAACGTCCAGCCAATACAGTACTAGAACAAAAAAAACCTACAATGTATATGCAATGGCCAGCCAATGCAGTACTAGAGAAATGAACCCTAAAATGTATATGCAACGCCCAGCCAATGCAGTACTAGAGAAATAAACCCTACAATGTATATGCAACATCCAGCCAATACAGTACTAGAGAAATGAACCCTACAAAGTATATGCAACTTCCAGCCAATACAGTACTAGAACAAACAAAACCTACAATGTATATGCAATGTCCAGGCCATACAGTACTAGAGAAATGAACCCTACAATGTATGTGCAACGTCCAGCCAATACAGTACTAGAGAAATGAACCCTATAATGTATATGCAACGTCCAGCCAATGCATTACTAGAGAAATAAACCCTGCACTGTGCATGCAACGTCAAGCCAATACCGTACTAGAGAAATGAACCCTACAATGTATATGCAACGTCCAGCCTATGTAGTACTAGAGAAATATACTATACAATGTATATTCAACGTCCAGCCACTACAGTACTAGAGAAATGTATCCTACAATGTATATGCAACGCCGAGCCAATGCAGTACTAGAGAAATAAACCCTACAATGTATATGCAACATACAGCCAATACAGTACTAGAGAAATGAACCCTACAATGTATATGCAACTTCCAGCCAATACAGTACTAGAGAAATAAACCCTACACTGTGTATGCAACGTCCAGACAATACAGTACTAGTGAAATGAACCCTACAATGTGTATGCAACGTCCAGCCTATGTAGTACTAGAGAAATGAACCCTACAATGTATATGCCTTGTCCAGCCAATGCATTACTAGAGAAATAAACCCTGCACTGTGAATGCAACGTCCAGCCAATACAGTACTAGAGAAATGAACCCTACAATGTATATGCAACGTCCAGCCTATGTAGTACTAGAGAAATATACCCTACAATGTGTATGCAACGTCCAGCCAATACAGTACTAGAGAAATGAACCCTACAATGTATATGCAATGTCCAGCCTATGTTGTACTAGAGAAATAAACCCTACAATGTGTATGCAAAGTCCAGCCAATACAGTATTAGAGAAATGAACCCTACAATTTATATGCAGTGGCCAGCCTATGTAGTACTAGAGAAATAAACCCTACAATGTGTTTGCAACGTACAGCCAATACCGTACTAGAGAAATGATCCCTACAATGTATATGCAACGTCCAGCCTATGTAGTACTAGAGATATAAACCCTACAATGTGTATGCAACGTCCATCCAATACAGTACTAGAGAAATGAACCCTACAATGTATATGCAATGTCCAGCCTAGGTAGTACTAGAGACATAAACCCTACAATTTGTATGCAACGTCCAGCCAATATAGTACTAGAGAAATGAACCCTACAATGTATATGCAACGTCCAGCCTATGTAGTACTAGAGAAATGAACCATACAATGTATATGCAACGTCCAGCCAATGCATTACTAGAGAAATAAACCCTACACTGTGTTTCCAACATCCAGCCTATATAGTACTAGAGATGACCCCTACAATGTATATGCAACGTCCAGCCTATGTAGTACTAGAGAAATAAACCCTACAATGTGTATGCAACTTCCAGCCAATACAGTACTAGAGAAATGAAATCTAAAATGTATATGCAACGTCGAGCCTATGAAGTACTACAGCAATAAACCCTACAATGTGTATGCAACGCACAGCCAATGTAGTGCTAGAGTAATAAACTCTACAATGTGTATGCAACGTACAGCAAATATAGTGCTAGAGAAATAAACCCTACAATGTGAATGCAACGTACAGCCAATGTAGTGCTAGAGAAATAATCCCTACAATGTGTATGCAAAATCCAGCCAATGCAGTACTAGATAAATGAACCCTAAAATGTATATGCAACGCCCAGCCAATGCAGTACTAGAGAAATAAACGCTACAATGTATATGCAACATCCAGCCAATACAGTACTAGAGAAATGAACCCTACAATGTATATGCAACTTCCAGCCATTACAGTACTAGAACAAAAAAAACCTACAATGTATATGCAATGTCCAGGCCATACAGTACTAGAGAAATGAACCCTACAATGTATGTGCAACGTCCAGCCAATAAAGTACTAGAGAAATGAACCCTATAATGTATATGCAACGTCCCGCCAATGCATTACTAGAGAAATAAACCCTGCAGTGTTCATGCAACGTCCAGCCAATAACGTACTAGAGAAATGAACCCTACAATGTATATGCAACGTTCAGCCCATGTAGTACTAGAGAAATATACTATACAATGTATATTCAACGTCCAGCCACTACAGTACTAGAGAAATGTATCCTACAATGTATATGCAACGCCGAGCCAATGCAGTACTAGAGAAATAAACTCTACAATGTATATGCAACATACAGCCAATACAGTACTAGAGAAATGAACCCTACAATGTATATGCAACTTCCAGCCAATACAGTACTAGAGAAATAAACCCTACACTGTGTATGCAACGTCCAGACAATACAGTACTAGTGAAATGAACCCTACAATGTGTATGCAACGTCCAGCCAGCCTATGTAGTACTAGAGAAATGAACCCTAAAATGTATATGCAACGTCCAGCCAATGCATTACTAGAGAAATAAACCCTGCACTGTGAATGCAACGTCCAGCCAATACAGTACTAGAGAAATGAACACTACAATGTATATGCAACGTCCAGCCTATGTAGTACTAGAGAAATATACCCTACAATGTGTATGCAACGTCCAGCCAATACATTACTAGAGAAATGAACCCTACAATATATATGCAATGTCCAGCCTATGTTGTACTAGAGAAATAAACCCTACAATGTGTATGCAACGTCCAGCCAATACAGTATTAGAGAAATGAACCCTACAATGTATATGCAGTGTCCAGCCTATGTAGTACTAGAGAAATAAACCCTACAAAGTGTATGGAACGTACAGCCAATACAGTTCTAGAGAAATGAACCCTACAATATATATGCAATGTCCAGCCTATGTAGTACTAGAGAAATAAACCCTACAATGTGTATGCAACGTCCAGCCAATATAGTACTAGAGAAATGAACCCTACAATGTATGTGCAACGTCCAGCAAATACAGTACTAGAGAAATGAACCCTACAATGTATATGCAACGTCCAGCCAATGCATTACTAAAGAAATGAACCCTACAATGTGTATGCAACGTCCAGCCTATGTAGTACTAGAGAAATAAACCCTACAATGTAAATGCAACGTCGAGCCAATACAGTACTAGAACAAAAAAAACCTACAATGTATATGCAATGTCCAGGCAATACAGTACTAGAGAAATGAACCCTACAATGTATATGCAACGTCCAGCCTATGTAGTACTAGAGATATAAACCCTACAATGTGTATGCAACGTCCAGTCAATCCAGTACTAGAGAAATGAACCCTACAATGTATATGCAACGTCCAGCCAATGCAATACTAGAGATATAAACCCTACACTGGTTATGCAACGTCCAGCCAATACAGTACTAGAGAAATGAACCCTGCAATGTATATGCAACGTCCAGCCTATGTAGTACTTGAGAAATGTACTATACAATGTATATGCAATGTCCAGCCACTACAGTACTAGCGAAATGAACACTACAATGTATATTCAACGTCCAGCCAATACAGTACTAGAAAAATGAACCCTACAATGTATATGCAACATCCAGCATATGTAGTACTACAGCAATAAACCCTACAATGTGTATGCAACTTCCAGCCAATACTGTACTAGAGAAATTAAATCTACAATGTATATTCAATGTCGAACCTATGTAGTACTACAGCAATAAAACATACAATGTGTATGCAACGTACAGTCAATGTAGTGCTAGAGAAATAAACCCTACAATGTGTATGCAACGTACAGCCTATGTAGTGCTAGAGAAATAATCCCTACAATGTGTATGCAACATCCAGCCAATGCAGTACTAGAGAAATGAATCCTACAATGTGTATGCAACGTCCAGCCTATGTAGTACTAGAGAAATGAACCCTACAATGTATATGCAACTTCCAGCCAATGCATTACTGGAGAAATAAACCCTGCACTGTGAATGTAACGTCCAGCCAATACAGTACTAGAGAAATGAACCCTACAATGTATATGCAACGTCCAGCCTATGTAGTACTAGAGAAATATACCCTACAATGTGTATGCAACGTCCAGCCAATACAATACTAGAGAAATGAACCCTACAATGTATAGGCAATGTCCAGCCTATGTTGTACTAGAGAAATAAACCCTACAATGTGTATGCAACGTCCAGCCAATACAGTATTAGAGAAATGAATCCTACAATGTATATGCAGTGTCCAGCCTATGTAGTACTAGAGAAATAAACCCTACAATGTGTATGCAATGTACAGCCAATAAAATTCTAGAGAAATGAACCCTACAATGTATATGCAATGTCCAGCCTATGTAGTACTAGAGAAATAAACCCTACAATGTGTATGCAACGTCCTGCCAATATAGTACTAGAGAAATGAACCCTACAATGTATGTGCAACGTCCAGCAAATACAGTACTAGAGAAATGAACCCTAAAATGTATATGCAACGTCCAGCCAATGTATTACTAGAGAAATAAACCCTGCACTGTGTATGCAACATCCAGCCAATACGGTACTAGAGAAATGAACCCTACAATGTGTATGCAACGTCCAGCCTATGTAGTACTAGAGAATTAAACCCTACAATGTATATGCAACGTCGAGCCAATACAGTACTAGAACAAAAAAAACCTACAATGTATATGCAATGGCCAGGCAATACAGTACTAGAGAAATGAACCCTACAATGTATATGCAACGTCCAGCCTATGTAGTACTAGAGATATAAACCCTACAATGTGTATGCAACGTCCAGCCAATCCAGTACTAGAGAAATGAACCCTACACTGGTTATGCAACGTCCAGCAAATACAGTACTAGAGAAATGAACCCTACAATGTATATGCAACGTCCAGCCTATGTAGTACTAGAGAAATGTACTATACAATGTATATGCAACGTCCAGCCACTACAGTACTAGAGAAATGAACACCACAATGTATATTCAACGTCCAGCCAATACAGTACTAGAAAAATGAACCCTACAATGTATATGCAACGTCCAGCATATGTAGTACTACAGCAATAAACCCTACAATGAGTATGCAACTTCCAGCCAATACTGTACTAGAGAAATGAAATCTACAATGTATATTCAACCTCGAGCCTATGTAGTACTACAGCAATAAACCCTACAATGTGTATGCAACGTACAGTCAATGTAGTGCTAGAGAAATAAACCCTACAATGTGTATGCAACGTACAGCCAATGTAGTGCTAGAGAAATAATCCCTACAATGTGTATGCAACATCCAGCCAATGCAGTACTAGAGAAATGAATCCTACAATGTATATGCAACGTCCAGCCAATGCAGTACTAAAGAAATAAAACCTATAATGTATATGTAACATCCTACCAATACAGTACTAGAGAAATGAACCCTACAATGTATATGCAACGTCCAGCCAATGCATTACTAGAGAAATAAACCCTGCACTGTGAATGCAACGTCCAGCCAATACAGTACTAGAGAAATGAACCCTACAATGTATATGCAACGTCCAGCCTATGTAGGACTAGAGAAATATACCCTACAATGTGTATGCAACGTCCAGCCAATACAGTACTAGAGAAATGAACCCTACAATGTATATGCAATGTCCAGCCTATGTTGTACTAGAGAAATAAACCCTACAATGTGTATGCAACGTCCAGCCAATATAGTACTAGAGAAATGAACCCTACAATGTATGTGCAACGTCCAGCAAATACAGTACTAGAGAAATGAACCCTAAAATGTATATGCAACGTCCAGCCAATGTATTACTAGAGAAATAATCCCTGCAATGTGTATGCAACATCCAGCCAATACGGTACTAGAGAAATGAACCCTACAATGTGTATGCAACGTCCAGCCTATGTAGTACTAGAAAAATAAACCCTACAATGTATATGCAACGTCGAGCCAATACAGTACTAGAACAAAAAAAAACTACAATGTATATGCAATGGCCAGGCAATACAGTACTAGAGTAATGAACCCTACAATGTATATGCAACGTCCAGCATATGTAGTACTACAGCAATAAACCCTACAATGTGTATGCAACGTACAGTCAATGTAGTGCTAGAGAAATAAACCATACAATGTGTATGCAACGTACAGCCAATGTAGTGCTAGAGAAATAATCCCTACAATGTGTATGCAACATCCAGCCAATGCAGTACTAGAGAAATGAATCCTACAATGTATATGCAACGTCCAGCCAATGCAGTACTAAAGAAATAAACCCTATAATGTATATGTAACATCCAACCAATACAGTACTAGAGAAATGAACCCTACAATGTATTTGCAACGTCCAGCCAATACAGTACTAGAACAAAAAAAACCTACAATTTATATGCAATGTCCAGGCAATACAGTACAAGAGAAATGAACCCTACAATGTATATGCAACGTCCAGCCAATGCATTACTAGAGAAATAAACCATACACTGTGTATGCAACGTCCAGCCAATACAGTACTAGATAAATGAACCCTACAATGTATATGCAACGTCCAGCCTATGTAGTACTAGAGAAATGTACTATACAATGTATATGCAACGTCCAGCCACTACAGTACTAGAGAAATGAACACCACAATGTATATTCAACGTCCAGCCAATACAGTACTAGAAAAATGAACCCTACAATGTATATGCAACGTCCAGCATATGTAGTACTACAGCAATAAACCCTACAATGAGTATGCAACTTCCAGCCAATACTGTACTAGAGAAATGAAATCTACAATGTATATTCAACCTCGAGCCTATGTAGTACTACAGCAATAAACCCTACAATGTGTATGCAACGTACAGTCAATGTAGTGCTAGAGAAATAAACCCTACAATGTGTATGCAACGTACAGCCAATGTAGTGCTAGAGAAATAATCCCTACAATGTGTATGCAACATCCAGCCAATGCAGTACTAGAGAAATGAATCCTACAATGTATATGCAACGTCCAGCCAATGCAGTACTAAAGAAATAAAACCTATAATGTATATGTAACATCCTACCAATACAGTACTAGAGAAATGAACCCTACAATGTATATGCAACGTCCAGCCAATGCATTACTAGAGAAATAAACCCTGCACTGTGAATGCAACGTCCAGCCAATACAGTACTAGAGAAATGAACCCTACAATGTATATGCAACGTCCAGCCTATGTAGGACTAGAGAAATATACCCTACAATGTGTATGCAACGTCCAGCCAATACAGTACTAGAGAAATGAACCCTACAATGTATATGCAATGTCCAGCCTATGTTGTACTAGAGAAATAAACCCTACAATGTGTATGCAACGTCCAGCCAATATAGTACTAGAGAAATGAACCCTACAATGTATGTGCAACGTCCAGCAAATACAGTACTAGAGAAATGAACCCTAAAATGTATATGCAACGTCCAGCCAATGTATTACTAGAGAAATAATCCCTGCACTGTGTATGCAACATCCAGCCAATACGGTACTAGAGAAATGAACCCTACAATGTGTATGCAACGTCCAGCCTATGTAGTACTAGAAAAATAAACCCTACAATGTATATGCAACGTCGAGCCAATACAGTACTAGAACAAAAAAAAACTACAATGTATATGCAATGGCCAGGCAATACAGTACTAGAGTAATGAACCCTACAATGTATATGCAACGTCCAGCATATGTAGTACTACAGCAATAAACCCTACAATGTGTATGCAACGTACAGTCAATGTAGTGCTAGAGAAATAAACCATACAATGTGTATGCAACGTACAGCCAATGTAGTGCTAGAGAAATAATCCCTACAATGTGTATGCAACATCCAGCCAATGCAGTACTAGAGAAATGAATCCTACAATGTATATGCAACGTCCAGCCAATGCAGTACTAAAGAAATAAACCCTATAATGTATATGTAACATCCAACCAATACAGTACTAGAGAAATGAACCCTACAATGTATTTGCAACGTCCAGCCAATACAGTACTAGAACAAAAAAAACCTACAATTTATATGCAATGTCCAGGCAATACAGTACTAGATAAATGAACCCTACAATGTATATGCAACGTCCAGCCTATGTAGTACTAGAGAAATAAACCCTACAATGTGTAGTCAACTTACAGCCAATACAGTACTAGAGAAATGAAATCTACAATGTATATGCAACGTCGAGCCTATGTAGTACTACAGCAATAAAACCTACAATGTGTATGCAACGTACAGACAATGTAGTGCTAGAGAAATATACCCTACAATGTGTATGCAACGTACAGCCAATGTAGTGCTAGAGAAATAATCCCTACAATGTGTATGCAACATCCAGCCAATGCAGTACTAGATAAATGAACCCTATAATGTATATGCAACATCCAGGCCATACAGTACTAGAGAAATGAACCCTACAATGTATGTGCAACGTCCAGCCAATAGAGTACTAGAGAAATGATCCCTACAATGTAAATGCAACGTCCAGCCAATGCATTACTAGAGAAATAATCCCTGCACTGTGTATGCAACGTCCAGCCAATACCGTACTAGAGAAATGAACCCTACAATGTATATGCAACGTCCAGCCTATGTAGCACTAGAGAAATAAACCCTACAATGTGTATGCAACGTCCAGCCAATACAGTACTAGAGAAATAAACCCTACAATGTATATACAATGTCCAGCCTATGTAGTACTAGAGAAATAAACCCTACAATGTGCATGCAACGTCCAGCCAATACAGTACTAGAGAAATGAACCCTACAGTATGTATGCAACGTCAATCCAATACAGTACTAGAAAAATGAACCCTACATTGTGTATGCAACGTCCAGCCAATACAGTACTAGAGAAATGAACCCTACAATGTATATGCAACGTCAAGCCTATGTAGCACTAGAGAAATAAACCCTACAATGTGTATGCAACGTCCAGCCAATACAGTACTAGAGAAATAAACCCTACAATGTATATGCAATGTCCAGCCTATGTAGTACTAGAGATATAAACCCTACAATGTGCATGCAACGTCCAGCCAATACAGTACTATAGAAATGAACCCCACAATAGGTATGCAACGTCCATCCAATACAGTACTAGAAAAATGAACCCTACATTGTGTATGCAACGTCCAGCCAATACAGTACTAGAGAAATGAATCCTACAATGTATATGCAACGTCCAGCCAATGCATTACTAGAGAAATAACACATAGGATGTGTCTACAACATCCAGCCAATGCAGTGCTAGAAAAATAAACCCTACACTATGTATGCAACGTTCAGCCAATGCAGTACTAAAGAAATAAACCCTACACTGAATATACAACGTCCAGCCAATACAGTATTAGAACAAAACAAACCTACAATGTATATGCAATGTCCAGGCAATACAGTACTAGAGAAATGAACCCTACAATGTATGTGCAACGACCAGCCAATACAGTACCAGAGAAATGAACCCTGCACTGAGTATGCAACGTCCAGCCAATACAGTACTAGAGAAATGAACCCTACAATGTATATGCAACATCCAGCCTATGTAGTACTAGAGAAATAATCCCTACAATGTGTATGCAACGTCCAGCCAATACAGTACTAGAGAAATGAACCCTACAATGTATATGCAATGTCCAGCCTATGTAGTACTAGAGAAATAAACCCTACACTGTGTATGCAACGTCCAGCCAATAGAGTACTAGAGAAATGAACCCTATAATGTATATGCAACGTCCAGCCTATGTAGTACTAGAGATGAACCCTACAATGTATATGCAACGTCCAGCCAATGCAATACTAGAGAAATAAACCCTACACTGTGTATGCAACGTCCAGCCAATACATTACTAGAGAAATGAAACCTACAATGTATATGCAATGTCCAGCCTATGTAGTACTACAGCAATAACCCAACAATGTGTATGCAACGAACAGCCAATGTAGTGCTAGAGAAATAATCCCTACAATGTGTATGCAACATCCAGCCAATGCAGTACTAGAGAAATAAACCCTACAATGTATATGCAACATCCAGCCAATACAGTACTAGAGAAATAAATCTTACACTGTATATACAACGTCCAGCCAATACAGTACTAGAACAAAAAAAACCTACAATTTATATGCAATGTCCAGGCAATACAGTACTAAAGAAATGAACCCTACAATGTATGTGCAGCGTCCAGCCAATACAGTACTAGCGAAATGAACCCTACAATGTATATGCAACGTCCAGCCAATGCATTACTAGAGAAATAACACCTAAGATGTGTCTACGACATCCAGCCAATGTAGTGCTAGAGAAATAAACCCTACACTGTGTATGCAACGTCCAGCTAATGCAGTACTAGAGAAATAAACCCTACACTGTATATACAACGTCCAGCCAATACAGTATTAGAACAAAAAAAACCTACAATGTATATGAAATGTACAGGCATTACAGTACTAGAAAAATGAACCCTACAATGTATGTGCAACGTCCAGCCTATGTAGTACTAGAGAAATGACCCCTACAATATATATGCAGCGTCCAGCCAATGCAATACTAGAAAAATAAACCCTACACTGTGTATGCAACGTCCAGCCAATACAGTACTAGAGAAATGAACCCTACAATGTATATGCAACGTCCAGCCTATGTAGTAGTATAGAAATAAACCCTACAATGTGTATGCAACTTCCAGCCAATACAGTACTAGAGAAATGAAATCTCCAATGTATATGCAAAGTCGAGCCTATGTAGTACTACAGCAATAACCTTACAGTGTGTATGCAACGTACAGCCAATGTAGTGCTAGAGAAATAATCCCTACAATGTGTATGCAACATCCAGCCAATGCAGTACTAGAGAAATAAACCCTACAATGTATATGCAACATCCAGCCAATACAGTACTAGAGAAATAAACCCTACACTGTATATACAACGTCCAGCCAATACAGTACTAGAACAAAAAAAACCTACAATTTATATGCAATGTCCAGGCAATACAGTACTAGAGAAATGAACCCTACAATGTATGTGCAGCGTCCAGCCAATACAGTACTAGAGAAATGATCCCTACAATGTATATGCAACGTCCAGCCAATGCATTACTAGAGAAATAACACCTACGATGTGTCTACAACATCCAGCCAATGCAGTGCTAGAGAAATAAACCCTACACTGTGTATGCAACGTCCAGCCAATGCAGTACTAGAGAAATGAACCCTACAATGTATATGCAACGTCCAGCCAATCCAGTACTAGAGAAATAAACCCTACACTGTATATACAACGTCCAGCCAATAGAGTACTAGAACAAAAATAACCTAAAATGTATATGCAATGTCCAGGCAAAACAGTACTAGAGAAATGAACCCTACAATGTATTTGCAATATCCAGCCTATGCAGTACTAGAGAAATAAACCCTACAATGTGTATGCAACGTCCAGCCAATACAGTACTAGAGAAATGATCCCTACAATGTATATGCAATGTCCAGCCTATGTAGTACTAGAGAAATAAACCCTACAATGTGTATGCAACGTCCAGCCAATATAGTACTAGAGAAATGAACCCTACAATGCATATGGAACGTCCAGCCTATGTAGTACTAGAGAAATGACCCCTACAATATATATGCAACGTCCAGCCAATAGAGTACTAGAGAAATGAACCCTACAGTGTATTTGCAACGTCCAGACAATCCAATACTAGAGAAATAAACCCTACACTGGGTATGTAACGTCCAGCCAATACAGTACTAGAGAAATGAACCATACAATGTATATGCAACGTCCAGCCAATGCATTACTAGAGAAATAAACCTTACAATGTGTATGCAACTTCCAGCCAATACAGTTCTAGAGAAATGAAATCTACAATGTATATGCAATGTCGAGCCTATGTAGTACTAAAGCAATAAACACTACAATGTGTATGCAACGTACAGCCAATGTAGTTCTAGAGAAATAAACCCTACATTGTGTATGCAAGGTACAGCCAATGTAGTGTTAGAGAAATAAACCATACAATGTGTATGCAACGTACAGCCAATGTAGTGCTAGAGAAATAATCCCTACAATGTGTATGCAACATCCAGCCAATGCATTACTAGAGACATGAACCCTACAATGTATATGCAACGTCCAGCCAATGAAGTACTATATAAGTAATCCCTACAATGTGTATGCAACGTCCAGCCAATACAGTACTAGAGAAATGAACCCTACAATGTATATGCAACGTCCAGCCAATGAAGTACTAGAGAAATAATCCCTACAATGTGTATGCAACGTCCAGCCAATACCGTACTAGAGAAATGAACCCTACACTGTATATACAACGTCCAGCCAAGACAGTACTAGAATAAAAAAACCTACAATGTATATGCAATGTCCAGGCAATACTGTACTAGAGAAATGAACCCTACAATGTATGTGCAACGTCCAGCCAATACAGTACTAGAGAATTGAACCCGACAATGTACATGCAACGTCCAGCCAATGCATTACTAGAGAAATAAACCCTGCACTGTGTATGCAACGTCCAGCCAATACAGTACTAGAGAAATGAACCCTACAATGTATATGCAACGTCCAGCCAATGCATTACTAGAGAAATAAACCCTACACTGTGTATGCAACGTCCAGCCAATACAGTACTAGAGAAAACAACCCTACATTGTATATACAACGTCCAGCCAATACAGTACTAGAACAAATAAATCCTACAATGTATATGCAATGTCCAGGCAATACAGTACTAGAGAAATGAACACTACAATGTATGTGCAACGTCCAGCCAATACAGTACTAGAGAAATGAACCATACACTGTATATACAACGTCCAGCCAATACAGTACTAGAACCAAAAAAACCTACAATGTATATGCAATGTCCAGGCAATACAGTACTAGAGAAATGAACCCTACAATGTATGTGCAACGTCCAGCCAATACAGTACTAGAGAAATGAACCCTACAATGTATATGCAACGTCCAGCCTATGTAGTACTAGAGAAATAAACCATACAATGTGTATGCAACGTCCAGCCAATACAGTACTAGAGAAATGAACCCTACAATGTATATGCAACGTCCAGCCTATGTAGTAGTAGAGAAATAAACCCTACAATGTGTATGCAACTTCCAGCCAATACAGTACTAGAGACATGAAATCTCCAATGTATATGCAAAGTCGAGCCTATGTAGTACTACAGCAATAACCCTACAGTGTGTATGCAACGTACAGCCAATGTAGTGCTAGAGAAATAATCCCTACAATGTGTATGCAACATCCAGCCAATGCAGTACTAGAGAAATAAACCATACAATGTATATGCAACATCCAGCCAATACAGTACTAGAGAAATAAACCCTACACTGTATATACAACGTCCAGCCAATACAGTACTAGAACAAAAAAAACCTACAATTTATATGCAATGTCCAGGCAATACAGTACTAGAGAAATGAACCCTACAATGTATGTGCAGCGTCCAGCCAATACAGTACTAGAGAAATGATCCCTACAATGTATATGCAACGTCCAGCCAATGCATTACTAGAGAAATAACACCTACGATGTGTCTACAACATCCAGCCAATGCAGTCCTAGAGTAATAAACCCTACACTGTGTATGCAACGTCCAGCCAATGCAGTACTAGAGAAATGAACCCTACAATGTATATGCAACGTCCAGCCAATCCAGTACTAGAGAAATAAACCCTACACTGTATATACAACGTCCAGCCAATACAGTACTAGAATAAAAATAACCTAAAATGTATATGCAATATCCCGGCAAAACAGTACTAGAGAAATGAACCCTACAATGTATTTGCAATATCCAGCCTATGTAGTACTAGAGAAATAAACTCTACAATGTGTATGCAACGTCCAGCCAATACAGTACTAGAGAAATGATCCCTACAATGTATATGCAATGTCCAGCCTATGTAGTACTAGAGAAATAAACCCTACAATGTGTATGCAACGTCCAGCCAATATAGTACTAGAGAAATGAACCCTACAATGCATATGCAACGTCCAGCGTATGTAGTACTAGAGAAATGACCCCTACAATATATATGCAACGTCCAGCCAATAGAGTACTAGAGAAATGAACCCTACAATGTGTATGCAACGTCCAGCCAATATAGTACTAGAGAAATAAACCCTACAATGTGTATGCAACGTCCAGCCAATATAGTACTAGAGAAATGAACCGTACAATGTATATGCAACGTCCAGCCTATGTAGTACTAGAGAAATGAGGCCTACAATGTATATGCAACGTCCAGCCAACACAGTACTAGAGAAATGAACCCTACAATGTATATGCAACGTCCAGCCAATGAAATTCTAGATAAATGAACCCTACACTGTATATACAATGTCCAGCCAATACAGTACTAGAACCATAAAAACCTACAATGTATATGCAACGTCCAGCCAATACAGTACTAGAGAAATGAACCCTACAATGTATAGGCAACGTCCAGCCTATGTAGTACTAGAGAAATAAACCATACAATGTGTATGCAACGTCCAGCCAATACAGTACTAGAGAAATGAACCCTACAATGAATATGCAATGTCCAGCCTATGTAATACTAGAGAAATAAAACCTACAATGTGTATGCAACGTCCAACCAATATAGTACTAGAGAAATAAACCATACAATGTGTATGCAACGTCCAGCCTATGTAGTACTAGAGAAATGAGCCCTACAATGTATATGCAACGTCCAGCCAATAGAGTACTAGAGACATGAACCCTACAATGTATATGCAACGTCCAGCCAATGCAATACTAGAGAAATAAACCCTACACTGGGTATGCAACGTCCAACCTATATAGTACTAGAGAAATGTACTATACAATGTATATGCAACGTCCAGCCACTACAGTACTAGAGAAATGAACCCTACAATGTGTATGCAACGTCCAGCCAATGCATTACTAGAGAAATAAACCCTACACTGTGTATGCAACATCGAGCCTATGTAGTACTAAAGCAATAAACCCTACAAAGTGTATGCAACGTACAGCCAATGTAGTGCTAGAGAAATATACCCTACAATGTGTATGCAATATACAGCCAATGTAGAACTAGAGAAATAAACCCTACAATGTGTATGCAACCTACAGCCAATGTAGTGCTAGAGAAATAATCCCTACAATGTGTATGCAACATCCAGCTAATGCAGTACTAGAGAAATGAACCATACAATGTATATGCAACGTCCAGGCCATACACTACTAGAGAAATGAACAGTACAATGTATGTGCAACGTCCAGACAATACAGTACTAGAGAAATGAACCCTACAATGTATATGCAACGTCCAGCCTATGAAGTACTAGAGAAATAAACCCTACAATGTGTATGCAATGTCAAGCCTATGTAGTTCTAGAGCAATAAACCCTATAATGTGCATGCAATGTCCAGCCAATACAGTACTAGAGAAATGAACCATACAATATGTATGCAACGTTCATCCAATACAGTACTAGAGAAATGAATCCTACAATGTATATGCAACGTCCAGCCAATGCATTACTAGAGAAATAACAACTACGATGTGTCTACAACAAACAGCCAATGCAGTGCTAGAGAAATAAACCCTACACTGTGTATGCAACATCCAGCCAATGCATTACTAGAGAAATAAACCCTACACTGTATATACAACGTCCAGCCAATACAGTACTAGAACAAAAAAAACCTATAATGTATATGCAATGTCCAGGCAATACAGTACTATAGAAATGAACCCTACAATGTATATGCAACGTCCAGCCAATGCATTACTAGAGAAATAAACCCTGCAATGTGTTTGCAACGTCCAGCCAATACAGTACTAGAGAAATGATCCCTACAATGTATATGCAACGTCCAGACTATGTAGTACTAGAAAAATAAACCCTACAATGTGTATACAAATTCCAGCCAATACAGTACTAGAGAAATGAAATCTACAATGTATATGCAACGTCGAACCTATGTAGTACTACAGCAATAAACCCTACAATGTGTATGCAACGTACAGCCAATGTAGTGCTAGAGAAATAAAACCTACAATGTGTATGCAACGTACAGCCAATGTACTGCTAGAGATATAAACCCTACAATGTGAATGCAACGTACAGCCAATGTAGTGATAGAGAAATAATCCCTACAATGTGTATGCAACATCCAGCCAATGCAGTACTAGAGAAATGAACCCTACAATGTATATGCAACGTCCAACCAATACAGTACTAGAGAAATGAACCCTACAATGTATATGCAACGTCCAGCCAATACAGTACTAGAACAAACAAAAAATCTACAATGTATAGGCATTGTCCAGGCCATAAAGTACTAGAGAAACGAACCCTACAATGTATGTGCAGCGTCCAGCCAATACAGTACTAGAGAAATGAACCCTACAATGTATATGCAACGTCCATCCAATGCATTACTAGAGAAATAACACCTACGATGTGTCTACAACATCCAGCCAATGCAGTGCTAGAGAAATAAACCCTACACTGTGTATGCAACGTCCAGCCAATGCAGTACTAGAGAAATAAACACTAGACTGTATATACAACGTCCAGCCAATAAAGTATTAGAACAAAAAAAACCTACAATGTATATGCAATGTCCAGGCAATACAGTACTAGAGAAATGAACCCTACAATGTATGTGCAACGTCCAGCCAATGAAGTACTAGAGAAATAAACCCTACAATGTGTATGCAACGTCCAGCCAATACAGTACTAGAGAAATGAAAACTACAATGTATATGCAATGTCGAGCCTATGTAGTACTAAAGCAATAAACACTACAATGTGTATGCAACGTACAGCCAATGTAGTGCTAGAGAAATAAACCCTACATTGTGTATGCAAGGTACAGCCAATGTAGTGTTAGAGAAATAAACCATACAATGTGTATGCAACGTACAGCCAATGTAGTGCTAGAGAAATAATCCCTACAATGTGTATGCAACATCCAGCCAATGCATTACTAGAGACATGAACCCTACAATGTATATGCAACGTCCAGCCAATGAAGTACTATATAAGTAATCCCTACAATGTGTATGCAACGTCCAGCCAATACAGTACTAGAGAAATGAACCCTACAATGTATATGCAACGTCCAGCCAATGAAGTACTAGAGAAATAATCCCTACAATGTGTATGCAACGTCCAGCCAATACCGTACTAGAGAAATGAACCCTACACTGTATATACAACGTCCAGCCAATACAGTACTAGAATAAAAAAACCTACAATGTATATGCAATGTCCAGGCAATACTGTACTAGAGAAATGAACCCTACAATGTATGTGCAACGTCCAGCCAATACAGTACTAGAGAATTGAACCCGACAATGTACATGCAACGTCCAGCCAATGCATTACTAGAGAAATAAACCCTGCACTGTGTATGCAACGTCCAGCCAATACAGTACTAGAGAAAACAACCCTACACTGTATATACAACGTCCAGCCAATACAGTACTAGAACAAATAAATCCTACAATGTATATGCACTGTCCAGGCAATACAGTACTAGAGAAATGAACACTACAATGTATGTGCAACGTCCAGCCAATACAGTACTAGAGAAATGAACCATACACTGTATATACAACGTCCAGCCAATACAGTACTAGAACCAAAAAAACCTACAATGTATATGCAATGTCCAGGCAATACAGTACTAGAGAAATGAACCCTACAATGTATGTGCAACGTCCAGCCAATACAGTACTAGAGAAATGAACCCTACAATGTATATGCAACGTCCAGCCTATGTAGTACTAGAGAAATAAACCATACAATGTGTATGCAACGTCCAGCCAATACAGTACTAGAGAAATGAACCCTACAATGTATATGCAACGTCCAGCCTATGTAGTAGTAGAGAAATAAACCCTACAATGTGTATGCAACTTCCAGCCAATACAGTACTAGAGAAATGAAATCTCCAATGTATATGCAAAGTCGAGCCTATGTAGTACTACAGCAATAACCCTACAGTGTGTATGCAACATACAGCCAATGTAGTGCTAGAGAAATAATCCCTACAATGTGTATGCAACATCCAGCCAATGCAGAACTAGAGAAATAAACCCTACAATGTATATGCAACATCCAGCCAATACAGTACTAGAGAAATAAACCCTACACTGTATATACAACGTCCAGCCAATACAGTACTAGAACAAAAAAAACCTACAATTTATATGCAATGTCCAGGCAATACAGTACTAGAGAAATGAACCCTACAATGTATGTGCAGCGTCCAGCCAATACAGTACTAGAGAAATGATCCCTACAATGTATATGCAACGTCCAGCCAATGCATTACTAGAGAAATAACACCTACGATGTGTCTACAACATCCAGCCAATGCAGTGCTAGAGAAATAAACCCTACACTGTGTATGCAACGTCCAGCCAATGCAGTACTAGAGAAATGAACCCTACAATTTATATGCAACGTCCAGCCAATCCAGTACTAGAGAAATAAACCCTACACTGTATATACAACGTCCAGCCAATACAGTACTAGAAAAAAATAACCTAAAATGTATATGCAATGTCCAGGCAAAACAGTACTAGAGAAATGAACCCTACAATGTATTTGCAATATCCAGCCTATGTAGTACTAGAGAAATAAACCCTACAATGTATATGCAATGTCCAGCCTATGTAGTACTAGAGAAATAAACCCTACAATGTGTATGCAACGTCCAGCCGATATTGTAATAGAGAAATTAACCCTACAATGAATATGCAACGTCCAGCCTATGTAGTACTAGAGAAATGAACCCTACAATGTATATGCAACGTCCAACCAATACAGTACTAGAGAAATAAACCATACACTGTATATACAACGTCCAGCCAATACAGTACTAGAACAAATAAAACCTACTTTGTATATGCAATGTCCAGGCAATACAGTACTAGAGAAATGAACCCTACAATGTATGTACAACGTCCAGCCAATACAGTACTAGAGAAATGAACCATACACTGTATATACAACGTCCAGCCAATACAGTACTAGAACCAAAAAAACCTACAATGTATATGCAATGTCCAGGCAATACAGTACTAGAGAAATGAACCCTACAATGTATGTGAAACGTCCAGCCAATACAGTACTAGAGAAATGAACCCTACACTGTATAAACAACGTCCAGCCAATACAGTACTAGAACCAAAAAAACCTACAATGTATATGCAACGTCCAGCCAATACAGTACTAGAGAAATGAACCCTACAATGTATATGCAACGACCAGCCTATGTAGTACTTGAGAAATAAACCCTACAATGTGTATGCAACGTCCAGCCAATACAGTACTAGAGAAATGAACCCTACAATGTATATGCAATGTCCAGCCTATGTAGTACTAGAGAAATAAACCCTACAATGTGTAAGCAACGTCCAGCCAAAATAGTACTAGAGAAATAAACCCTACAATGTGTATGCAACGTCCAGCCAATATATTACTAGAGAAATGAACCCTACAATGTATATGCAACGTCCAGCCTATGTACTACTAGAGAAATGAGGCCTACAATATATATGCAACGTCCAGCCAATACAGTACTAGAGAAATGAACCCTACAATGTATATGCAACGTCCAGCCAATGTAATACTAGAGAAATGAACCCTACACTGTATATACAACGTCCAGCCAATACAGTACTAGAACCAAAAAAACCTACAATGTATATGCAACGTCCAGCCAATACAGTACTAGCGAAATGAACCCTACAATGTATAGGCAACGTCCAGCCTATGTAGTACTAGAGAAATAAACCCTACAATGTGTATGCAACGTCCAGCCAATATAGTACTAGAGAAATAAACCCTACAATGTGTATGCAACGTCCAGCCAATATAGTACTAGAGAAATGAACCCTACAATGTATATGCAACGTCCAGCCTATGTAGTACTAGAGAAATTAGCCCTACAATGTATATGCAACGTCCAGCCAATGCAATACTAGAGAAATAAACCCTACACTGGGTATGCAATGTCCGCCAATGTAGTACTAGACAAATAAACGCAACATTGTGTATGCAACGTCCAGCCAATGCATTACTATAGAAATAAACCCTACACTGTGTATGCAACGTCCAGCCAATGCATTACTAGAGAAATAAACCCTACACTGTGTAAGCAACGTCCAGCCAATACAATACTATTGAAATAAACACTACAATGAATATACAACGTCCAGCCAATGTTGTGTTAGAGAAATAAACCCTACAATGTATATGCAACGTCCACCCAATACAGTACTAGAGAAATGAACCCTACAATGTATATGCAATGTCCAGCCAATATAGTACTAGAGAAATAAACCCTACAATGTGAATGCAACTTCCAGCAAAGACAGTACTAGAGAAATGAACCCTACAATGTATATGCAACGTCCTGCCTATATAGTACTAGAGAAATGAACTATACTATTTATATGCAACGTCCAGCCACTACAGTACTAGAGAAATGAACCCTACAATGTATATGCAACGTCCAGCCAATGCAGTACTAGAAACATAAACCCTACAATGCATATGCAACTTCCAGCCAATACAGTACTAGAGAAATGTACTATACAATGTATAGGCAACGTCCAGCCAATGCATTACTAGAGAAATAAACCCTACACTGTGTATACAACGTCGAGCCTATGTAGTATTACAGCAATAAACCCTACAATGTGTATGCAACGTGCAGCCAATTTAGTGCTAGAGAAATATACCCTACTATGTGTATGCAACATACAGCCAATGTAGAGCTAGAGAAATAAACCCTACAATGTGTATGCAACGTACAGTCAATGTAGTGCTAGTGAAATAATCCCTACAATGTGTATGCAACATCCAGCCAATGCAGTACTAGAGAAATGAACCATACAATGTATATGCAACGTCCAGGCCATAAACTAGTAGAGAAATGAACCCTACAATGTATGTGCAACGTCCAGCCAATACAGTACTAGAGAAATGAACACTACAATGTATATGCAACGTCCAGCCTATGTAGTACTAGAGAAATAAACCCTACAATGTGTATGCAACGTTCAGCCAATACAGTACTAGATAAATGAACCCTACAATGTATATGCAATGTCAAGCCTATGTAGTTCTAGAGCAATAAACCCTATAATGTGCATGCAATGTCCAGCCAATACAGTACTAGAGAAATGAACCCTACAATATGTATGCAACGTCCAGCCAATACAGTACGAGAAAAATGAAC
This sequence comes from Archivesica marissinica, assembly GCA_014843695.1. Taxonomy (NCBI): domain Eukaryota; kingdom Metazoa; phylum Mollusca; class Bivalvia; order Venerida; family Vesicomyidae; genus Archivesica; species Archivesica marissinica. The sequence continues at coordinate 53,740,442 of CM026399.1, forward strand.
CCAACAATGTGTATGCAACGTCCAGCCAATACAGTACTAGAGAAATGAATCCTACAATGTAAATGCAACGTCCAGCCAATGCATTACTAGAGAAATAACACCTACGATGTGTCTACAACATACAGCCAATGCAGTGCTAGAGAAATGAACCCTACACTGTGTATGAAACGTCCAGCCAATGCAGTACTAGAGAAATAAACCCTACACTGTGTATACAACGTCCAGCCAATACAGTAATAGAACAAAAAAAACCTATAATGTATATGCAATGTCCAGGCAATACAGTTCTAGAGAAATGAACCCTACAATGTATGTGCAACGTCCAGCCAATACAGTACTAGAGAAATGAATCCTACAATGTATATGCAACGTCCAGCCAATGCATTACTAGAGAAATAAACCCTGCACTGTGTATGCAACGTCCAGCCAATACAGTACTAGAGAAATGATCCCTACAATGTAAATGCAACGTCCAGCCTATGTAGTACTAGTGAAATAAACCCTACAATGTGTATACAACTTACAGCCAATACAGTACTAGAGAAATGAAATCTACAATGTATATGCAACGTCGAGCCTATGTAGTACTACAGCACTAAACCCTACAATGTGTATGCAACGTACAGCCAATGTAGTGCTAGAGAAATAAACCCTACAATGTGTATGCAACGTACAGCCAATGTACTGCTATAGAAATAAACCCTACAATGTGAATGCAACGTACAGCCAATGTAGTGCTAGAGAAATAATCCCTACAATGTGTATGCAACATCCAGCCAATGCAGTACTAGAGAAATGAACCCTACAATGTATATGCAACGTCCAGCCAATGCAGTACTAGAGAAATAAACCTATAATGTATATGCAACATCCAGCCAATACAGTACTAGAGAAATGAACCCTACAATGTATATGCAACGTCCAGCCTATGTAGTACTAGAGAAATAAACCCTACAATGTGTATGCAACGTCCAGCCGATATTGTACTAGAGAAATTAACCCTACAATGTATATGCAACGTCCAGCCTATGTAGTACTAGAGAAATGAACCCTACAATGTATATGCAACGTCCAGCCTATGTAGTACTAGAGAAATAAACCCTACAATGTGTATGCAACATCCAGCCGATATTATACTAGAGAAATGAACACTACAATGTATATACAACGTCCAGCCAATGCAATACTAGAGAAATAAACCCTACACTGGGTATGCAACGTCCAACCTATATAGTATTAGAGAAATGTACTATACAATGTATATGCAACGTCCAGCCACTACAGTACTAGAGAAATGAACACTACAATGTATATGCAACGTCCAGCCAATGCATTACTAGAGAAATAAACCCTACACTGTGTATGCAACGTCCAGCCAATACAGTACTAGAGAAATGAACCCTACAATGTATATGCAACGTCCAGCCAATGCATTACTAGAGAAATAAACCCTACACTGTGTATGCAACGTCCAGCTAATACAGTACTAGAGAAATCAACCCTACACTGTATATACAACGTCCAGCCAATAGAGTACTAGAACAAAAAAAACCTACAATGTATATGCAATGTCCAGGCAATATAGTACTGGAGAAATTAACCCTACAATGTATGTGCAACGTCCAGACAATATAGTACTAGAGAAATGAACCCTACAATGTATATGCAACGTCCAGCCTATGTAGTACTAGAGAAATAAACCCTACAATGCGTATGCAACGTCCAGCCAAAATAGTACTAGAGAAATGAACACTACAATGTATATGCAACGTCCAGCCTATGTAGTACTAGAGAAATGAACCCTACAATGTATATGCAACGTCTAGCCAATGCATTACTAGAGAAATAACACCTACGATGTGTCTACAACATACAGCCAATGCAGTGCTAGAGAAATGAACCCTACACTGTGTATGCAACGTCCAGCCAATGCAGTACTAGAGAAATAAACTCAACACTGTATATACAACGTCCAGCCAATACAGTACTAGAACAAAAAAAACCTATAATGTGCATGCAATGTCCAGCCAATACAGTACTAGAGAAATGAATCCTAAACTGTGTATACAACGTCCAGCCAATACAGTACTAGAACAAAAAAAACCTATAATGTATATGCAATGTCCAGGCAATACAGTACTAGAGAAATGAACCCTACAATGTATGTGCAACGTCCAGCCAATACAGTACTAGAGAAATGAATCCTACAATGTATATGCAACGTCCAGCCAATGCATTACTAGAGAAATAAACCCTGCACTGTGTATGCAACGTCCAGCCAATAAAGTACTAGAGAAATGATCCCTACAATGTATATGCAACGTCCAGCCAATGCATTACTAGAGAAATAAACCCTACACTGTGTATGCAACGTCCAGCTAATAGAGTACTAGAGAAATCAACCCTACACTATATATACAACGTCCAGCCAATACAGTACTAGAACAAAAAAAATCTACAATGTATATGCAATGTCCAGGCAATATAGTACTGGAGAAATTAACCCTACAATGTATGTGCAACGTCCAGCCTATGTAGTACTAGAGAAATGAACCCTACAATGTATATGCAACGTCCAGCCTATGTAGTACTAGAGAAATAAACCCTACAATGTGTATGCAACATCCAGCCGATATTATACTAGAGAAATGAACACTACAATGTATATACAACGTCCAGCCAATGCAATACTAGAGAAATAAACCCTACACTGGGTATGCAACGTCCAACCTATATAGTATTAGAGAAATGTACTATACAATGTATATGCAACGTCCAGCCACTACAGTACTAGAGAAATGAACACTACAATGTATATGCAACGTCCAGCCAATGCATTACTAGAGAAATAAACCCTACACTGTGTATGCAACGTCCAGCCAATACAGTACTAGAGAAATGAACCCTACAATGTATATGCAACGTCCAGCCAATGCATTACTAGAGAAATAAACCCTACACTGTGTATGCAACGTCCAGCTAATACAGTACTAGAGAAATCAACCCTACACTGTATATACAACGTCCAGCCAATAGAGTACTAGAACAAAAAAAACCTACAATGTATATGCAATGTCCAGGCAATATAGTACTGGAGAAATTAACCCTACAATGTATGTGCAACGTCCAGACAATATAGTACTAGAGAAATGAACCCTACAATGTATATGCAACGTCCAGCCTATGTAGTACTAGAGAAATAAACCCTACAATGCGTATGCAACGTCCAGCCAAAATAGTACTAGAGAAATGAACACTACAATGTATATGCAACGTCCAGCCTATGTAGTACTAGAGAAATGAACCCTACAATGTATATGCAACGTCTAGCCAATGCATTACTAGAGAAATAACACCTACGATGTGTCTACAACATACAGCCAATGCAGTGCTAGAGAAATGAACCCTACACTGTGTATGCAACGTCCAGCCAATGCAGTACTAGAGAAATAAACTCAACACTGTATATACAACGTCCAGCCAATACAGTACTAGAACAAAAAAAACCTATAATGTGCATGCAATGTCCAGCCAATACAGTACTAGAGAAATGAATCCTAAACTGTGTATACAACGTCCAGCCAATACAGTACTAGAACAAAAAAAACCTATAATGTATATGCAATGTCCAGGCAATACAGTACTAGAGAAATGAACCCTACAATGTATGTGCAACGTCCAGCCAATACAGTACTAGAGAAATGAATCCTACAATGTATATGCAACGTCCAGCCAATGCATTACTAGAGAAATAAACCCTGCACTGTGTATGCAACGTCCAGCCAATAAAGTACTAGAGAAATGATCCCTACAATGTATATGCAACGTCCAGCCTATGTAGTACTAGAGAAATAAACCCTACAATGTGTATGCAACGTCCAGCCAAAATAGTACTAGAGAAATGAACACTACAATGTATATGCAACGTCCAGCCTATGTAGTACTAGAGAAATGAACCCTACCATGTATATGCAACGTCCATCCAATGCAATACTAGAGAAATAAACCCTACACTGGGTATCCAACGTCCAGCCAATACAATACTAGAGAAATGAACCCTACAGTGTATATGCAACATCCAGCCTATGTAGTACTAGAGAAATGTACTATACAATGTATATCCAACGTCCAGCCACTACAGTACTAGAGAAATGAACACTACAATGTATATGCAACGTCCAGCCAATGCATTACTAGAGAAATAAACAGTACACTGTGTATGCAACGTCCAGCCAATACAGTACTAGAGAAATGAACCCTACAATGAATGTGCAACGTCCAGCCAATATAGTACTAGAGAAATGAACCCTACAATGTATATGCAACGTCCAGCCAAGGCATTACTAGAGAAATAAACCCTACACTCTGTATGCAACGTCCAGCCAATGCATTACTAGAGAAATAAACCCTACAATGTATATGCAACGTCCAGCCAATGCAATACTAGAGAAATAAACCCTACACTGGGTATCCAACGTCCAGCCAATAAAGTACTAGAGAAATGAACCCTACAATGTATATGCAACGTCCAGCCATTACAGTACTAGAACAAAAAAACTACAATGTATATGCAAATGTCCAGGCCATACAGTACTAGTGAATTGAACCCTACAATATGTATGCAACGTCCAGCCAATACAGTTCTAGAAATATGAACCCTACAATGTGTATGCAACATCCAGCCAATACAGTACTAGAGAAATGAATCCTACAATGTATATGCAACGTCCAGCCAATGCATTACTAGAGAAATAACAACTACGATGTGTCTACAACATCCAGCCAATGCAGTGCTAGAGAAATAAACCCTACACTGTGTATGCAACGTCCAGCCAATGCAGTACTAGAGAAATAAACCCTACACTGTATATAAAACGTCCAGCCAATACAGTACTAGAATATAAAAAACCTACAATGTATATGCAATGTCCAGGCAATACAGTACTAGAGAAATGAACCCTGCAATGTATGTGCAACGTCCAGCCAATACAGTACTATAGAAATGAACCCTACAATGTATATGCAACATCCAGCCAATGCATTACTAGAGAAATAAACCCTGCACTGTGTTTGCAACATCCAGCCAATACAGTACTAGAGAAATGAACCCTACAATGTATATGCAACGTCCAGCCTATGTATAACTAGAGAAATAAACCCTGCTATGTGTATGTAACGTCCAGCCAATAGAGTACTAGAGAAATGAACCCTACAATGTATATGCAATGTCCAGCCTATGTAGTACTAGATAAATAAACCCTACAATGTGTATGCAACGTCAAGCCAATATAGTACTAGAGATATGAACCCTACAATGTATATGCAACGTCCAGCCTATGTAGTACTAGAGAAATGAACCCTACAATGTATATGCAACGTCCAGCCAATGCAATACTAGAGAAATAAACCCTACACTGGGTATGCAACGTCCAGCCAATACAGTACTAGAGAAATGAACCCTACAATATATATGCAACGTCCAGCCTATGTAGTATTATAGAAATGTACTATACAATGTATATGCAACGTCCAGCCAATGCATTACTAGAGAAATAAACCGTATACTGTGTATGCAACGTCCAGCCAATACAGTACTAGAGAAATGAACCCTACATTGAATATGCAACGTCCAGCCTATGTAGTACTAGAGAAATAAACCCTACAATGTGTATGCAACTTCCAACCAATACAGTACTAGAGAAATGAAATCTACAATGTATATGCAACGTCGAGCCTATGTAGCACTACAGCAATAAATCCTACAATGTGTATGCAACGAACAGCCAATGTAGTGCTAGAGAAATAAACCCTACAATGTATATGCAACGTCCAGCCAATGCAGTACTAGAGAAATAAACCCTACAATGTATATGCAACATCCAGCAAATACAGTACTAGAGAAATGAACACTACAATGTATATGCAACGTCCAGCCAATACAGTACTAGAACAAAAAAAACCTACAATGTATATGCAATGTCCAGACCATACAGTACTAGAGAAATGAACCCTACAATGTATGTGCAGCATCCAACCAATACAATACTAGAGAACTGAACCCTACAATGTATATGCAACGTCCAGACAAAGCATTACTAGAGAAATAACACCTACGATGTGTCTACAACATCCAGCCAATGCAGTGCTAGAGAAATAATCCCTACACTGTGTATTCAACGTACAGCCAATGCAGTACTAGAACAACAAAAAAACTACAATGTATATGCTATGTCCAGGCAATACAGTACTAGAGAAATGAACCCTACAATGTATGTGCAACGTCCAGCCAATACAGTACTAGAGAAATGAACCCTACAATGTATATGCAACGTCCAACCAATGCATTACTAGAGAAATAAACCCTATACTGTGTATGCAACGTCCAGCCAATACAGTACTAGAGAAATGAACCCTACAGTGTATATGCAACGTCCAGCCTATGTAGTACTAGAGAAATAAACCGTACAATGTGTATGCAACGTCCAGCCAATGTAGTGCTAGAGAAATAAACCCTACAATGTGTATGCAACGTACAGCCAATGTAGTGCTAGAGAAATAATCCCTACAATGTGTATGCAACATCCAACCAATACAGTACTAGAGAATTGAACCTTACAATGTATATGCAACGTCCAGCCAATACAGTACTAGAACAAAAAAAACCTACAATATATATGCAATGTCCAGACCATACAGTACTAGAGAAATGAACACTACAATGTATGTGCAGCATCCAGCCAATACAGTACTAGAGAACTGAACCCTACAATGTATATGCAACGTCCAGCCAATGATTTACTAGAGAAATAACACCTACGATGTGTCTACAACATCCAGCCAATGCAGTGCTAGAGAAATAAACCCTACACTTTGTATGCAACGTCCAGCCAATGTAGTACTAGAGAAATAAACCCTACACTGTATATACAACGTCCAGCCAATAAAGTATTAGAACAAAAAAAACATACAATGTATATGCAATGTCCAGGCAATACAGTACTAGAGAAATGAACCCTACAATGTATGTGCAACGTCCAGCCAATACAGTACTAGAGAAATGAACACTACAATGTATATGCAACGTCCAGCCAATACAGTACTAGAGAAATTAACCCTACAATGTATATACAACGTCCAGCCAATACAGTACTAGAACAAAAAAACTTACAATGTATATGCAATGTCCAGGCAATACAGTACTAGAGAAATGAACCCTACAATGTATGTGCAACGTCCAGCAAATACAATACTAGAGAAATGATCCCTACAATGTATATACAACGTCCAGCCAATGCATTACTAGAGAAATAAACCCTGCACTGTGTATGCAACGTCCAGCCAATACAGTACTAAAGATATGAACCCTACAATGTATATGCAACGTCCAGCCTATGTAGTACTAGAGAAATAAACCATACAATGTGTATGCAACGTCCAGCCAATACAGTACTAGAGAAATGAACCCTACCATGTATATGCAATGTCCGGCATATGTAGTACTAGAGAAATAAACCCTACAATGTGTATGCAACGTCCAGCCAATATAGTACTAGAGAAATAAACCCTACAATGTATATGCAACGTCCAGCCTATGTATTACTAGAGAAATGAAACCTACAATGTATATGCAACGTCCAGCCAATACAGTACTAGAGAAATGAACCCTACAATGTATATGCAACGTCCAACCAATGCAATACTAGAGAAATAAAACCTACACTGGGTATGCAACGTCCAGCCAATACAGTACTAGAGAAATTAACCCTACAATGTATATGCAACGTCCAGCCAATAAAGTACTAGAAAAAAAAAACCTACAATGTATATGCAATGTCCAGGCCATACATTACTAGAGAAATGAACCCAACAATTTATGTGCAGCATCCAGCCAATACAGTACCAGAGAACTGAACACTACAATGTATATGCAACGTCCAGCCAATGCATTACTAGAGAAATAACACCTACGATGTGTCTACAACATCCAGCCAATGCAGAGCTAGAGAAATAAACCCTACACTGTGTATGCAATGTCCAGCCAATGCAGTACTAGAACAAACAAAAACTACAATGTATATGCAATGTCCAGGCAATACAGTACTAGAGAAATGAAGCTTACAATGTATGTGCAACGTCCAGCCAATACAGTACTAGAGAAATTAACCCTACAATGTATATGCAACGTCCAGCCAATGCATTACTAGAGAAATAAACCCTGCACTGTGTATGCAACATCCAGCCAATACAGTACTAGAGAAATGAACCCTACAATGTATATGCAACGTCCAGCCAATGCAATACTAGAGAAATAAACCCTACGCTGGGTATGCAACGTCCAGCCAATAAAGTACTAGTGAAATGAACCCTACACTATATATGCAATGTCCAGCCTATGTAGTACTAGAGAAAGAAACCCTACAATGTGCATGCAACGTCCAGACAATACAGTACTACAGAAATGAAACCTAAAATGTGTATGCAACGTCCAGCCAATACAGTACTAGAGAAATGAATCCTACAATGTATATGCAACGTCCAGCCAATGCATTACTAGAGAACTAACACATACGATGTGTCTAGAACATCCAACCAATGCAGTGCTAGAGAAATAAACCCTACACTGTGTATGTAAAGTCCAGCCAATACATTACTAGAGAAATGAACCCTACAATGTATATGCAACTTCCAGCCTATGTAGTCCTAGAGAAATAAACCCTACAATGTGTATGCAACGAACAGCCAATGTAGTGCTAGAGAAATAAACCCTACAATGTGTATGCAACGTACAGCCAATGTAGTGCTAGAGAAATAAACCCTACAATGTGTATGCAACGTACAGCCAATGTAGTGCTAGAGAAATAAACCCTACAATGTGTATGCACCGTACAGCCAATGTAGTGCTAGAGAAATAATCCCTACAATGTGTATGCAACATCCAGCCAATGCAGTACTAGAGAAATGAACCCTACAATGTATATGCAACGTCCAGCCAATGCAGTACTAGAGAAATAAACCCTACAATGTATATGCAACATCCAGCCAATACAGTACTAGAGAAATTAACCCTACAATGTATATGCAACGTCCAGCCAATACAGTACTAGAACAAAAAATACCTACAATGTATATGCAATGTCCAGGCCATACAGTACTAGAGAAATGAACACTACAATGTATGTGCAGCATCCAGCCAATACAGTACTAGAGAACTGAACCCTACAATGTATATGCAACGTCCAGCCAATGCATTACTAGAGAAATAACACCTACGATGTGTCTACAACATCCAGCCAATGCAGAGCTAGAGAAATGAACCCTACACTGTGTATGCAACGTCCAGCCAATGCAGTACTAGAACAACAAAAAGACTACAATGTATATGCAATGTCCAGGCAATACAGTACTAGAGATATGAACACTACAATGTATGTGCAACATCCAGCCAATACATTAGTAGAGAAATGAACCCTACAATGTATATGCAACGTCCAGCCAATGCATTACTAGAGAAATAAACCCTGCACTGTGTATGCAACATCCAGCCAATACAGTACTAGAGAAATGAACCCTACAATGTATATGCAACGTCCAGCCAATGCAATACTAGAGAAATAAACCCTACACTGGGTATGCAACGTCCAGCCAATACAGTACTAGAGAAATGAACCCTACAATGTATATGCAATGTCCAGCCAATACAGTACTAGAGAAATGAGCCTACAATGTATATGCAACGTCCAGCCAATGCAATACTAGAGAAATAAACCCTACGCTGGGTATGCAACGTCCAGCCAATACAGTACTAGTGAAATGAACCCTACAATATATATGCAATGTCCAGCCTATGTAGTACTAGAGCACTAAACCCTACAATGTGCATGCAACGTCCAGCCAATACAGTACTAGAGAAATGAAACCTACAATGTATATGCAACATCCAGCCAATGAATTACTAGAGAAATAACACATACGATTTGTCTAGAACATCCAACCAATGCAGTGCTAGAGAAATAAACCCTATACTGTGTATGCAACGTCCAGCCAATACAGTACTAGAGAAATGAACCCTACAATGTATATGCAACGTCCAGCCTATGTAGTACTAGAGAAATGAACCCTACAATGTATGTGCAGCATCCAGCCAATACAGTACTAGAGAACTGAACCCTACAATGTATTTGCAACGTCCAGCCAATGCATTACTAGAGAAATAACACCTACGATGTGTCTACAACATCCAGCCAATGTAGAGCTAGAAAAATAAACCCTACACTGTGTATACAACGTCCAGACAATGCAGTACTAGAACCAACAAAAAAATACAATGTATATGCAATGTCCAGGCAATACAGTACTAGAGAAATGAACCCTACAATGTATGTGCAACGTCCAGCCAATACAGTACTAGGGAAATGAACCCTACAATGTATATGCAACGTCCAGCCAATGCATTACTAGAGAACTAAACCCTGCACTGTGTATGCAACGTCCAGCCAATGCAGTACTAGAACAAAAAAAAACTACCATTTATATGCAATGTCCAGGCAATACAGTACTAGAGAAATGAACCCTACAATGTATGTGCAACGTCCAGCCAATACAGTACTAGAGAAATGAACCCTACAATGTATATGCAACGTCCATCCTATGTAGTACTAGCGAAATAAACCGTACAATGTGTATGCAACGTCCAGCCAATGTAGTGCTAGAGAAATAAACCATACAATGTGTATGCAACGTACAGCCAATGTAGTGCTAGAGAAATAAACCCTATAATGTGTATGCAACGTACAGCCAATGTAGTGAAAGAGAAATAAACCCTACAATGTGTATGCACCGTACAGCCAATGTAGTGCTAGAGAAATAATCCCTACAATGTGTATGCAACATCCAGCCAATGCAGTACTAGTGAAATGAACCCTACAATGTATATGCAACGTCCAGCCAATGCAGTACTAGAGAAATAAACCCTACAATGTATATGCAAAATCCAGCCAATACAGTACTAGAGAAATTAACCCTACAATGTATATGCAACGTCCAGCCAATACAGTACTAGAACAAAAAACACCTACAATGTATATGCAATGTCCAGGCCATACAGTACTAGAGAAATGAACCCTACAATGTATGTGCAGCATCCAGCCAATACAGTACTAGAGAACTGAACCCTACAATGTATGTGCAACGTCCAGCCAATACAGTAGTAGAGAAATGAACCCTACACTGTATATGCAACGTCCAGCCAATGCAATACTAGAGAAATAAACCCTACAATGTATATGCAACGTCCAGCCAATGCAATACTAGAGAAATAAACCCTACACTGGGTATGCAACGTCCAGCCAATACAGTACTAGAGAAATTAACCCTACAATGTATATGCAACGTCCAGCCAATAAAGTACTAGAAAAAAAAAACCTACAATGTATATGCAATGTCCAGGCCATACAGTACTAGAGAAATGAACACTACAATGTATATGCAACGTCCAGCCAATGCATTACTAGAGAAATAACACCTACGATGTGTCTTCAACATCCAGCCAATGCAGTGCTAGAGAAATAAACCCTACACTGGGTATGCAACGTCCAGCCAATACAGTACTAGAGAAATGAACCCTACAATGTATATGCAATGTCCAGCCTATGTAGTACTAGAGAAATAAACCCTACAATATGTATGCTTCGTCAAGCCAATATAGTACTAGAGAAATGAACCCTACAATGTATATGCAACATCCAGCCAATGGAGTACTAGAGAAATGAACCCTACAGTGTATATGCAACGTCCAGCCAATGCAGTACTAGAGAAATAAACCCTACAATGTATATGCAACATCCAGCCATTACAGTACTAGAGAAATAAACCCTACACTGAATATACAACGTCCAGCCAATAGAGTACTAGAACCAAAAAAACATACAATGTATATGCAATGTCCAGGCAATACAGTACTAGAGAAATGAAAAGCTACAATGTATGTGCAACGTCCAGCCAATACAGTACTAGAGAAATGAACCCTACAATGTATATGCAACGTCCAGCCAATGCATTACTAGAGAAATAAACACTGCACTGTATATGCAACATCCAGCCAATACAGTACTAGAGAAATGAACCCTACAATGTATATGCAACGTCCAGCCTACGTAGTACTAGAGAAATAAACCCTACAATGTGTATGCAAAGTCCAGCCAATACAGTACTAGAGAAATGAACCCTACAATGCATATGCAATGTCCAGCCTATGTAGTACTAGAGAAATAAACCCTACAATGTGTATGCAACGTCCAGCCAATGCAATACTAGAGAAATAAACCCTATACTGGGTATGCAACGTCCAGCCAATACAGTACTAGATAAATGAACCCTACAATGTATATGCAATGTCCAGCCAATACAGTACTAGAGAAATGAACCCTACAATGTATATGCAATGTCCAGCCTATGTAGTACTAGAGAAATAAACCCTACAATGTGTATGCAACGTCAAGCCAATATAGTACTAGAGAAATGAACCCTACAATGTATATGCAATGTCCAGCCTATGTAGTACTAGAGAATTGAACCCTACAATGTATATGCAATGTCCAGGCAATACAGTACCAGAGAAATGAACTCTACAATGTATGTGCAACGTCCAGCCAATACAGTACTAGAGAAATGAACCCTACAATGTATATGCAACGTCCAGCCAAAGCATTGCTAGAGAAATAAACCGTGCACTGTGTATGCAACATCCAGCCAATGTAGTGCTAGAGAAATAAACCCTACAATGTGTTTGCAACGTACAGCCAATGTAGTGCTAGAGAAACAATCCCTACAATGTGTATGCAACATCCAGCCAATGCAGTACTAGAGAAATGAACCCTACAATGTATATGCAACGTCCAGCCAATGAAGTACTAGAGAAATAAACCCTACAATGTATATGCAACATCAAGCCATTACAGTACTAGAGAAATAAACCCTACACTGTATATACAACATCCAGCCAATACAGTACTAGAACAAAAAAAACATACAATGTATATGCAATGTCAAGGCAATACAGTACTAGAGAAATGAACCCTAAAATGTATGTGCAACGTCCAGCCAATACAGTACTAGAGAAATGAACCCTACAATGTATATGCAACGTCCAGCCAATGCATTGCTAGAGAACTAAACCCTGCACTGTGTATGCAACGTCCAGCCAATGCTGTACTAGAACAAACAAAAACTACAATGTATATGCAATGTCCAGGCAATAAAGTACTAGAGAAATGAACCCTACAATGTATGTGCAACGTTCAGCTAATACAGTACTAGAGAAATGAACCCTACAATGTATATGCAACGTCCAGCCTATGTAGTCCTAGAGAAATAAACCGTACAATGTGTATGCAACGTCCAGCCAATGTAGTGCTAGAGAAATAAACCATACAATGTGTATGCAACGTACAGCCAATGTAGTGCTAGAGAAATAATCCCTACAATGTGTATGCAACATCCAGCCAATACAGTACTAGAGAAATGAACCCTACAATGTATATGCAACGTCCAGCCTATGTAGTACTAGAGAAATAAACCCTACAATGTGTATGCAACGTCCAGCCAATGTAGTGCTAGAGAAATAAACCCTCCAAAGTGTATGCAACGTACAGCCAATGTAGAGCTAGAGAAACAATCCCTACAATGTGTATGCAACTTCCAGCCAATGCAGTACTAGAGAAATGAACCCTACAATGTATATGCAACGTCCAGCCAATGCAGTACTAGAGAAATAAACCCTACTATGTATATGCAACATCCAGCCATTACAGTACTAGAGAAATAAACCCTACACTGTATATACAACGTCCAGCCAATACAGTAATAGAACAAAAAAAACATACAATGTATATGCAATGTCCAGGCAATACAGTACTAGAGAAATGAACCCTACAATGTATGTGCAACCTCCAGCCAATACAGTATTAGAGAAATGAACCCTACAATGTATATGCAACGTCCAGCCAATGCATTACTAGAGAAATAAACCTTGCACTGTATATGCAACATCCAGCCAATACAGTACTAGAGAAATGAACCCTACAATGTATATGCAACGTCCAGCCAATACAGTACTAGAACAAAAAAACCTACAATGTATATGCAATGTCCAGGCCATACAGTACTAGAGAAATGAACCCTACAATGTATGTGCAGCATCCAGCAAATACAGTACTAGAGAAATGAACCCTACAATGTATATGCAATGTCCAACCTATGTAGTACTAGAGAAATGAACCCTACAATGTACCCAACGTCCAGCCAATATAGAACTAGAGAAATGAACCCTACAATGTATATGCAATGTCCAGCCTATGTAGTACTAGAGAAATGACCCCTACAATGTATATGCAACGTCCAGCCAATAAAGTACTAGAGAAATGAACCCTACAATGTATATGCAACGTCCAGCCAATGTATTACTAGAGAAATAAACCTTACACTGGGTATGCAACATCCAGCCAATACAGTACTAGATAAATGAACCCTACAATGTATATGCAACGTCCAGCCAATACAGTACAAGAGAAATGAACCCTACACTGTGTATGCAACATCCAGCCAATGCAGTACTAGAGAAATAAACCATGCAATGTATATGCAACGTCCAGCCAATGCAGTACTAGAGAAATAAACCCTACAATGTATATGCAACATCCAGCCAATACAGTACTAGAGAAATGAACCCTACAATGTATATGCAACGTCCAGCCAATACAGTACTAGAACAAAATAAACCTACAATGTATGTGCAATGTCCAGGCCATACAGTACTAGAGAAATGAAACCTACAATGTATGTGCAGCATTAAGCCAATACAGTACTAGAGAAATGAACCCTACAATGTATATGCAACGTCCAGCCAATGCATTACTAGAGAAATAACACCTACGATGTGTCTACAACATCCAACCAATGCAGTGCTAGAGAAATAAACCCTACACTGTGTATGCAACGTCCAGCCAATGCAGTACTAGAGAAATAAACCCTACACTGTATATGCAACGTCCAGCCAATACAGTACTAGAACAAAAAAAACCTACAATGTATGTGCAACGTCCAGCCAATACACTACTAGAGAATTGATCCCTACAATATATATACAACGTCCAGCCAATGCATTACTAGAGTAATAAACCCTGCACTGTGTATGCAACGTCCAGCCAATACACTACTAAAGAAATGAACACTACAATGTATATGCAACGTCCAGCCTATGTAGTACTAGAGAATAAACCCTACAATGTGTATGCAACGTGCAGCCAATAAAGTTCTAGAGAAATGAACCCTACAATGTACATGCAATGTCCAGCCTATGTAGTACTAGAGAAATAAACCCTACAATGTGTATGCAACGTCCAGCAAATATAGTACTAGAGAAATGAACCCTACAATGTATATGCAACGTCCAGCCTATGTAGTACTAGAGAAATGAACCCTACAATGTATATGCAACGTCCAGCCAATACAGTATTATAGAAATGAACCCTATAATGTATATGCAACGTCCAGCCAATGCAATACTAGAGATATAAACCCTACAATGTGTATGCAACGTCCAGCCAAAACAGTACTAGAGAAATGAATCCTACAATGTATATGCAATGTCCAGCCAATACAGTACTAGAGAAATGAACCATACAATGTATATGCAACGTCCAGCCAATGCAATACTAGAGAAATAAACCCTACACTGGGTATGCAACGTCCAGCCAATACAGAACTAGTGAAATGAACCCTACAATATATATGCAATGTCCAGCCTATGTAGTACTAGAGCAATAAACCCTACAATGTGCATGCAAGGTCCAGCCAATACAATACTAGAGAAATGAAACCTACAATGTGTATGCAACGTCCAGCCAATACAGTACTAGAGAAATGAATCATACAATGTATATGCAACGTCCAGCCAATGCTTTACTAGAGAAATAACACATACGATGTGTCTACAACATCCAGCCAATGCAGTGCTAGAGAAATAAACCCTACACTGTGTATGCAACGTCCAGCCTATGTAGTACTAGAGAAATAAACCCTACAATGTGTATGCAACTTCCAGCCAATACATTTCTAGAGAAATGAAATGTACAATGTATATGCAACGTCGAGCTTATGTAGTACTACAGCAATAAACCCTACAATGTGTATGCAACGTACAGCCAATGTAGTGCCAGGGAAATAAACCCTACAATGTGTATGCAACGTACAGCCAATGTAGTGCTAGAGAAATAAACCCGACAATGTGTATGCAACGTATAGCCAATGTAGTGCTAGAGAAATAATCCCTACAATGTGGATGCAACATCCAGCCAATGCAGTATTAGAGAAATTAACCCTACAATGTATATGCAACGTCCAGCCAATGAAGTACTAGAGAAATAAACCGTACAATGTATATGCAACATCCAGCCAATACAGTACTAGAGAAATTAACCCTACAATGTATATGAAACGTCCAGCCAATACAGTGCTAGAACAAAAAAACCTACAATGTATATGCAATGTCCAGGCCATACAGTACTAGACAAATGAACCCTACAATGTATGTGCAGCATCCAGCCAATACAGTACTAGAGAAATGAACCCTACAATTTATATGCAACGTCCAGCCAATGCATTACCAGAGAAATAACACCTACGATGCGTCTACAACATCCAGCCAATGCAGTGCTTGAGAAATAAACCCTACACTGTGTATGCAACGTCCAGCCAATGCAGTACTAGAGAAATAAACCATACACTGTATATACAACGTCCAGCCAATAGAGTACTAGAACAAAAAAACCTACAATGTATATGCAATGTCCAGGCAATACAGTACTAGAGAAAGGAACCCTACAATGTATGTGCAACGTCCAGCCAATATAGTACGTGAGAAATGAGCCCTACAATGTATATGCAACGTCTAGCCAATGCATTACTAGAGAAATAAACCTTGCACTGTGTATGCAACGTCCAGCCAATACAGTACTAGAGAAATGAACCCTACAATGTATATGCAACGTCCAGCCTATGAAGTACTAGAGAAATAAACCCTACAATGTGTATGCAATGTCCAGCCTATGTAGTACTAGAGAAATAAACCCTACAATGTGTATGCAACGTCCAGCCAATATAGTACTAGAGAAATGAACCCTACAATGTATATGCAACGTCCAGCCTATGTAGTATTAGAGAAATGAACCCTACAATGCATATGCAACGTCCAGCCAATGCAATGCTAGAGAAATAAACCCTACACTTGGTATGCAACGTCCAGCCAATAAAGTACTAGATAAATGAACCCTACAATGTTTATGCAACGTCCAGCCAATACAGTACTAGAGTAATGAACCCTACAATGTGTATGCAACGTACAGCCAATGTAGTGCTAGAGAAATAAACCCTACAATGTGGATGCAACGTACAGCCAATTTAGTGCTAGAAAAATAATTCCTACAATGTGTATGCAACATCCAGCCAATGCAGTACTAGAGAAATGATCCCTGCAATGTATATGCAACGTCCAGCCAATGCAGTACTAGAGAAATAAACCCTACAATGTATATGCAACATACAGCCAATACAGTACTAGAGACATGAACCCTACACTATATATGCAACGTCCAGCCAATACAGTACTAGAACAAAATAAACCTACAATGTATATGCAATATCCAGGCCATACAGTACTAGCGAAATGAACCCTACAATGTATGTGCAACATCCAGCCAATATAGTACTAGAAAAATGAACCCTACAATGCATATGCAACGTCCAGCCAATGCATTACTAGAGAAATAACACCTACGATGTGTATGCAACTTCCAGCCAATGCAGTACTAGAGAAATAAACCCTACACTGTATATACAACGTCCAGCCAATACAGTACTAGAACATAAATAACCTACAATTTATATGCAATGTCCAGGCAATACAGTACTAGAGAAAGGAACACTACAATGTATGTGCAACGTCCAGCCAATACAATACTAGAGAAATGATCCCTACAATGTATATACAACGTTCAGACAATGCATTACTAGAGAAATAAAACCTGCACTGTGTATGCAACGTCCAGCCAATACAGTACTAAAGAAATGACCCCTACAATGTATATGCAACGTCCAGCCTATGTAGTACTAGAGAAATAAACCCTACAATGTGTATGCAACGTACAGCCAACGTAGTGCTAGAGAAATAATCCCTACAATGTGTATGCAACATCCAGCCAATGAAGTACTAGAGAAATAAACCCTACAATGTATATGCAACATCCAGCCAATACAGTACTAGAGAAATGAACCCTACAATGTATATGCAACGTCCAGCCAATAAAGTACTAGAGAAATAAACCCTACAATGTATATGCAACATCCAGCCAATACAGTACTAGAGAAATGAACCCTACACTGTAAATGCAACGTCCAACCAATGCATAACTAGAGAAATAACCCTGCACTGTGTATGCAACGTCCAGCCAATACCATACTAGAGATATGAACCCTACAATGTATTTGCAACTTCCAGCCAATGCATTACTAGAGAGATAAACCCTACACTGTGTATGCAACGTCCAGCCAATACAGTACTAGAGAAATGAACCCTACAATGTATATGCAACGTCCAGCCAATGCAGTACTAGAGAAATAAACCCTACAATGTATATGCAACATCCAGCCAATACAGTACTAGAGAAATGAACCCTACACTGTATATGCAACGTCCAGCCTATGTAGTACTAGTGAAATAAACCTTAAAATGTGTATGCAACGTCCAGCCAATACAGTACTAGTGAAATGATTCCTACAATATATATGCAATGTCCAGCCTATGTAGTACTAGAGCAATAAACCCTACAATGTGTATGCAACGTCCAGCCAATACAGTACTAGAGAAATGAACCCTATAATATGTATGCAACGTCCAGCCAATACACTACTAGAAAAATGAACCCTACAATGTGTATGCAACGTCCAGCCAATACAGTACTAGAGAAATGAATCCTACAATGTATATGCAACGTCCAGCCAATGCCTTACTAGAGAAATAACACCTACGATGTGCCTACAATATCCAGCCAATGCAGTGCTAGAGAAATAAACCCTACACTGTGTATGCAACATCCAGCCAATGCAGTACTAGAGAAATAAACGCTACACTGTATATACAACTTCCAGCCAATACAGTACTAGAACAAAAAAAACCTACAATGTATATGCAACGTCCAGCCTATGTAGTACTAGGGAAATGTACTATACAATGTATATGCAACGTCCAGCCACTACAGTACTAGAGAAATGAACGCTACAATGCATATGCAACGTCCAGCCAATGCATTACTAGAGAAATAAACCCTACACTGTGTATGCAACGTCCAGCCAATACAGTACTAGAGAAATGAACCCTACGATGTATATGCAACGTCCAGCCTATGTAGTACTAGAGAAATAAACCCTACAATGTGTATGAAACTTCCAGCCAATACAATACTAGAGAAATGAAATCTACAATGTATATACAACGTCGAGCCTATGTAGTACTACAGCAATAAACCCTACAATGTGTATGCAACGTACAGCCAATGTAGTGCTAGAGAAATAAACCCTACAATGTGTATGCAACGTACAGCCAATGTAGTGCTAGATAAATAATCCCTACAATGTGTATGCAACATCCAGCCAATGCAGTACTAGAGAAATGAACCCTACAATGTATATGCAACGTCCAGCCAATGCAGTATTAGAGAAATAAACCCTACAATGTATTTGCAACATCCAGCCAATACAGTACTAGAGAAATGAACCCTACAATGTATATGCAACGTCCAGCCAATACAGTACTAGAACTAAAAAAACTACAATGTATATGCAATGTCCAGGCCATACAGTACTAGAGAAATGAACCCTACAATGTACATGCCACGTCTAGCCAATGCATTACTAGAGAAATAAACCCTGCACTGTGTATACAACGTCCAGCCAATACCGTACTATAGAAATGAACCCTACAATGTATATGCAACGTCCAGCCTATGTAGTACTAGAGAAATGTACTATACAATGTATATGCAACGTCCAGCCACTACAGTACCAGAGAAATGAACCCTACAATGTATACGCAACGTCCAGCCGATGCATTACTAGAGAAATAAACCCTGCACTGTGTATGCAACGTCCAGCCAATACCGTACTAGAGAAATGAACCCTACACTGTATATGCAACTTCCAGCCTATGTAGTACTAGAGAAATAAACCCTACAATGTGTATGCAACGTCCAGCCAATACAGTACTAGTGAAATGAACCCTACAATATATATGCAATGTCTAGCCTATGTAGTACTAGAGCAATAAACCCTATAGTGTGCATGCAACGTCCAGCCAATACAGTACTAGAGAAATGAACCCTACAATATGTATGCAACGTCCAGCCAATACACTACCAGAAAAATGAACCTTACAATGTGTATGCAACGTCCAGCCAATACACTACTAGAGAAATGAATCCTACAATGTATATGCAACGTCCAGCCAATGCATTACTAGAGAAATAACACTTACGATGTGTCTACAACATCCAGCCAATGCAGTGCTAGAGAAATAAACCCTACACTGTGTATGCCACGCCCAGCCAATACAGTACTAGAGAAATAAACCCTACACTGTATATACAACGTCCAGCCAATACAGTACTAGAACAAAAAAAACCTACAATGTATATGCAATGTCCAGGCAATACAGTACTAGAGAGAGGAACCCTACAATGTATGAGCAACGTCCAGCCAATACAGTACTAGAGAAATGAACCCTAAAATGTATTTGCAACGTCCAGCCAATGCATTACTAGAGAAATAAACCCTACACTGTGTATGCAACGTCCAGCCAATACAGTACTAGAGAAATGAACCCTACAATGTATATGCAACGTCCAGCCATTGCACTACTAGACAAAAAAACCTACAATGTGTATGCAACGTCCAGCCAATGCAGTACTAGAGAAATAAACCCTACAATGTGTATGCAACGTCCAGCCAATGCATTACTAGAGAAATAAACCCTACGATGTATATGCAACGTCCAAGCAATACAGTACTAGAGAAATAAACCCTACAATGTGTATGCAACGTCCAACCAATGCAGTACTAGAGCAATAAACCTTACAATGTATATGCAATGTCCAGCCAATGCAGTACTAGAGAAATAAACCATACAATGTATATGCAACGTCCAGCCAATGCAGTACTAGAGTAATAAAACCTACAATGTATATGCAATGTCCAGCCAATGCAGTACTAGAGCAATAAACCCTACAATGTATATATAATGTCCAGCCAATGCAGTACTAGAGCAATAAACCCTACAATGTATATGCAACGTCCAGCCAATGCAGTACTAGAGAAATAAACCCTACAATGTGTATGCAACTTCCAGCCAATGCAGTACTAGAAAAATAAACCCTACAATGTATATTCAATGTCCAGCCACTGCTGTACTAGAGCAATAAACACTATAATGTATATGCAACGTCCAGCCAATGCAGTACTAGAGAAATAAACCCTACAATGTATATGCAATGTCCAGCCAATGCAGTACTAGAGAAATAAACCCTACAATGTATATGTAAAGTCCATCCTATGCAGTACTAAAGGAATAAACCCTACAATGAATATGCAATGTCCAGCCATTGCAGTACTAGAGCAATAAACACTACAATGTATATGCAACGCCCAGCCAATGCAGTACTAGAGAAATAAACCCTACAATGTATATGCAATGTCCAGCCAATGCAGTACTAGAGCAATAAACCCTACAATGTATATGCAACGTCCAGCCAATGCAGTACTAGATAAATAGACCCTACAATGTGTATGCAACGTCCAGCCAATGCAGTACTAGAAAAATAAACCCTACAATGTATATGCAATGTCCAGCCACTGCAGTACTAGAGCAATAAACACTACAATGTATAGGCAACGACCAGCCAATGCAGTACTAGAGAAATAAACCCTACAACGTATATGCAATGTCCAGCAAATGCAGTACTAGAGCAATAAACCCTACAATGTATATGTAGCGTCCAGCCTATGCAGTACTAAAGGAATAAACCCTACAATGTATATGCAATGTCCAGCCACTGCAGTACTAGAGCAATAAACCCTACAATGTGTATGCAATGTCCAGCCATTGCAGTACTAGAGCAATAAACACTACAATGTATATGCAACGCCCAGCCAATGCAGTACTAGAGAAATAAACCCTACAATGTATATGCAATGTCCAGCCAATGCAGTACTAGAGCAATAAACCCTACACTGTATATGTAACGTCCAGCCTATGCAATACTAAAGGAATAAACCCTACAATGTATATGCAATGTCCGCCAATGTAGTACTAGACAAATCAACCCTACAATGTGTATGCAATGTCCGCCAATCTAGTACTAGAGATATAAACCCTACAATGTATATGCAATGTCCAGCCAATGCATTACTAGATAAATAAACCCTACACTGTGTAGGCAACGTCCAGCCAATATAGTACTAGAGAAATAAACCCTACAATGTATATGCAACGTCCAGCCAATGTTGTACTAGAGAAATAAACCCTACAATGTATATGCAACGTCCAGCTAATATAGTACTCGATAAATAAACCCTACACTGTATATGCAACGTCCAGCCAATGTTGTACTAGATAAATAAACCCTACAATGTATATGCAACGTCCAGCCAATACCGTACTAGAGAAATGAACCATACAATGTATATTCAACGTTCGGCCAATGCATTAATAGAGAAATAAACCCTGCCCTGTGTATGCAACGTCCAGCCAATACAGTACTAGAGAAATGAACCCTACAATGTATATGCAACGTCCAGCCTATGCATTACTAGAGAAATAAACCCTACACTGTGTATGCAACGTCCAGCCAATATAGTACTAGAGAAATAAACCCTACAATGTATATGCAACGTCCAGCCAATGTTGTACTAGAGAAATAAACCCTACAATGTATATGCAACGTCCAGCCAATATAGTACTAGATAAATAAACCCTACTATGTATATGCAACGTCCAGCCAATACAGTACTAGAGAAATGAACCCTACAATGTATATGCAACGTCCGGCCAATGCATTACTAGAGAAATAAACCCTGCCTGTGTATGCAACGTCCAGCCAATACAGTACTAGAGAAATGAACCCTACAATGTATATGCAACGTCCAGCCTATGCAGTACTAGATAAATAAACCCTACAATGTGTATGCAACGTCCAGCCAATACAGTACTAGAGAAATGAACCCTACAATGTATATGCAACGTCCAGCCTATATAGTACTAGAGAAATAAACCCTACAATGTGTATGCAACGTCCAGCCAATACAGTACTAGAGAAATGAACCCTACAATGTATATGCAACGTCCAGCCTATGTAGTACTAGAGAAATAAACCCTACAATGTGTATGCAACGTCCAGCCAATACAGTACTAGAGAAATAAAACCCTACAATGTGTATGCAACGTCCAGCCAATGCAGTACTAGAGAAATAAACCCTACAATGTATATGCAATGTCCAGCCAATGCAGTACTAGAGCAATAAACCCTACAATGTATATTTAACGTCCAGCCTATACAATACTAAAGGAATAAACCCTACAATGTATATGCAATGTCCGCCAATGTAGTACTAGACAAATCAACCCTACAATGTGTATGCAATGTCCGCCAATCTAGTACTAGAGATATAAACCCTAGAATGTATATGCAATGTCCAGCCAATGCATTACTAGAGAAATAAACCCTACACTGTGTAGGCAACGTCCAGCCAATATAGTACTAGAGAAATAAACCCTACAATGTATATGCAACGTCCAGCCAATGTTGTACTAGAGAAATAAACCCTACAATGTATATGCAACGTCCAGCTAATATAGTACTCGATAAATAAACCCTACAATGTATATGCAACGTCCAGCCAATGTTGTACTAGATAAATAAACCCTACAATGTATATGCAACGTCCAGCCAATACAGTACTAGAGAAATGATCCCTACAATGTATATGCAACGTCCGGCCAATGCATTACTAGAGAAATAAACCCTGCCCTGTGTATGCAACGTCCAGCCAATACAGTACTAGAGAAATGAACCCTACAATGTATATGCAACGTCCAGCCTATGCATTACTAGAGAAATAAACCCTACACTGTGTAGGCAACGTCCAGCCAATATAGTACTAGAGAAATAAACCCTACAATGTATATGCAACGTCCAGCCAATGTTGTACTAGAGAAATAAACCCTACAATGTATATGCAACGTCCAGCTAATATAGTACTCGATAAATAAACCCTACAATGTATATGCAACGTCCAGCCAATGTTGTACTAGAGAAATAAACCCTACTATGTATATGCAACGTCCAGCCAATACAGTACTAGAGAAATGAACCCTACAATGTATATGCAACGTCCGGCTAATGCATTACTAGAGAAATAAACCCTGCCTGTGTATGCAACGTCCAGCCAATACAGTACTAGAGAAATGAACCCTACAATGTATATGCAACGTCCAGCCTATGTAGTACTAGATAAATAAACCCTACAATGTGTATGCAACGTCCAGCTAATACAGTACTAGAGAAATGAACCCTACAATGTATATGCAATGTCCAGCCTATATAGTACTAGAGAAATAAACTCTACAATGTGTATGCAACGTCCAGCCAATATACTACTAGAGAAATGAACCCTACAATGTATATACAACGTCCAGCCTATGTAGTACTAGAGAAATGAACCCTACAATGTGTATGCAACTTCCAGCCAATACTGTACTAGAGAAATGAAATCTACAATATATATGCAACGTCGAGCCTATGTAGTACTACAGCAATAAACCCTACAATGTGTATGCAACGTACAGCCAATGTAGTGCTAGAGAAATAATCCCTACAATGTGTATGCAACATCCAGCCAATGTTGTACTAGAGAAATAAACCCTACAATGTATATGCAACGTCCAGCCAATACAGTACTAGAGAAATGAACCCTACAATGTATATGCAACGTCCGGCCAATGCATTATTAGAGAAATAAACCCTGCCCTGTGTATGCAACGTCCAGCCAATACAGTACTAGAGAAATGAACCCTACAATGTATATGCAACGTCTAGCCTATGTAGTACTAGATAAATAAACCCTACAATGTGTATGCAACGTCCAGCTAATACAGTACTAGAGAAATGAACCCTACAATGTATATGCAATGTCCAGCCTATATAGTACTAGAGAAATAAACACTACAATGTGTATGCAACGTACAGCCAATGTAGTGCTAGAGAACTAATCCCTACAATGTGTATGCAACATCCAGCCAATGCAGTACTAGAGAAATGAACCCTACAATGTATATGCAACGTCCAGCCAATGCAGTACTAGAGAAATAAACCCTACAATGTATATGCAACATCCAGCCAATACAGAACTAGAGAAAGGAACCCTACAATGTATATGCAACGTCCAGCCAATACTGTACTAGAACTAAAAAATCTACAATGTATATGCAATGTCCAGGCCATACAGTACTAGAGAAATGAACCCTACAATGTATATGCCACGTCTAGCCAATGCATTACTAGAGAAATAAACCCTGCACTGTGTATACAACGTCCAGCCAATACCGTACTAGAGAAATGAACCCTACAATGTATATACAACGTCCAGCCTATGTAGTACTAGAGAAATGTACTATACAATGTATATGCAACGTCCAGCCACTACAGTACCAGAGAAATGAACCCTACAATTTATATGAAACGTCCAGCCAATGCATTACTAGAGAAATAAACCCTGCACTGTGTATACAACGTCCAGCCAATACCCTACTATAGAAATGAACCCTACAATGTAAATGCAACTTCCAGCCTATGTAGTACTAGAGAAATGTACTATACAATGTATATGCAACGTCCAGCCACTACATTACCAGAGAAATGAAACCTATAATGTATATGCAACGTCCAGCCAATGCATTACTAGAGAAATAAACCCTACACTGTGTAAGCAACGTCCATCCAATACAGTACTAGAGAAATGAACCCTACAATGTATATGCAAAGTACAGCCTATGTAGTACTAGAGAAATAAACCCTACAATGTGTATGCAACTTCCAGCCAATACAGTAGTAGAGAAATGAAATCTTCAATGTATATGCAACGTCTAGCCTATGTAGTACTACAGCAATAAACCCTACAATGTGTATGCAACGTACAGCCAATGTGGTGCTAGAGAAATAAACCCTACAATGTTTCTGCAACGTAGAGTCAAGGTAGTGCTAGAGAAAAAACCCTACAATGTGTATGCAACGTACAGCCAATGTAGTGCTAGAGAAATAATCCCTACAATGTGTATGCAACATCCAGCCAATGCAGTACTAGAGAAATAAACCCTACAATGTGTATGCAACGTACAGCCAATGTAGAGCTAGAGAAATAATCCCTACAATGTGTATGCAACATCCAGCCAATGCAGTACTAGAGACATGAACCCTACAATGTATATGCAACGTCTAGCCAATGCAGTACTAGAGAAATAAACCCTTCAATGTATATGCAACGTCCAAGCAATACAGTACTAGAGAAATAAAACCCTACAATGTGTATGCAACGTCCAGCCAATGCAGTACTAGAGCAATAAACCCTACAATGTATATGCAATGTCCAGCCAATGCAGTACTGGAGAAATAAACCCTACAATGTATATGCAACGTCCAGCCAATGCAGTACTAGAGAAATAAACCCTACAATGTATATGCAACATCCAGCCAATACAGTACTAGAGAAATGAACCCTACACTGTATATGCAATGTCCAGCCTATGTAGTACTAAAGAAATAAACCTTACAATGTGTATGCAACGTCCAGCCAATACAGTACTAGTGAAATGATTCCTACAATATATATGCAATGTTCAGCCTATGTAGTACTAGAGCAATAAACCCTACAATGTGTATGCAACGTCCAGCCAATACAGTACTAGAGAAATAAACCCTGCACTGTGTATGCAACGTCCAGCCAATACCGTACTAGAGAAATGAACCCTACAATGTATATGCAACTTCCAGCCTATGTAGTACTAGAGAAATAAACCCTACAATGTGTATGCAATGTCCAGCCAATACAGTACTAGTGAAATGAACCCTACAATATATATGCAATGTCTAGTCTATGTAGTACTAGAGCAATAAACCCTATAGTGTGCATGCAACGTCCAGCCAATACAGTACTAGAGAAATGAACCCTACAATATGTATGCAACGTCCAGCCAATACACTACTAGAAAAATGAACATTACAATGTGTATGCAACGTCCAGCCAATACAGTACTAGAAAATGAATCCTACAATGTATATGCAACGTCCAGCCAATGCATTACTAGAGAAATAAACCCTGCCCTGTGTATGCAACGTCCAGCCAATACAGTACTAGAGAAATGAACCATAAAATGTATATGCAACGTCCAGCCTATGTAGTACTAGATAAATAAAGCCTACAATGTGTATGCAACGTCCAGCTAATACAGTACTAGAGAAATAACCCTACAATGTATATGCAATTCCAGCCTATATAGTACTAGAGAAATAAACCCTACACTGTGTATGCAACGTCCATCCAATATAGTACTAGAAAATGAACCCTACAATGTATATGCAACGTCCAGCCATGAGTACTAGAGAAATAACCCTACAATGTTATGCAACTCCAGCCAATACGTACTAAGAAATGAAATACAATGTATATGCAACGTCAGCCATGAGTACTAAGCAATAAACCCTACAATGTGTATGCAACGTCCAGCAATACAGTACTAGAGAAATGAACCCTACAATGTATATGCAACGTCCAGCCAATGCAGTACTAGAGAAATAAACCCTACAATGTATATGCAACATCCAGCCAATACAGTACTAGAGAAATGAACCCTACAATGTATATGCAACGTCCAGCCTATGTAGTACTAAAGAAATAAACCCTACAATGTGTATGCAACGTCCAGCCAATACAGTACTAGAGAAATGAAACCTACAATATATATGCAACGTTCAGCCTATGTAGTACTAGAGCAATAAACCCTACAATGTGTATGCAACGTCCAGCCAATGCAGTACTAGAGAAATAAACCCTACAATGTGTATGCAACGTCCAGCCAATGCAGTACTAGAGAAATGAACCCTACAATGTATATGCAACTTCCAGCCAATGTAGTACTAGAGAAATAAACCCTACAATGTGTATGCAACGTCCAGCCAATACAGTACTAGAGAAATGAACCCTACAATATATATGCAACGTCCAGCCAATGCAGTACTAGAGAAATAAACCCTACAGTGTACATGCAACGTCCAGCCAATACAGTACTAGAGAAATGAACCCTACAATATATATGCAACGTCCAGCCAATACACTACTAGAAAAAAAAACACTACAATGTATATGCAATGTCCAGGCCATACATTACTAGAGAAATGAACCCTACAATGTATATGCAACGTCCAGCCAATGCATTACTAGAGAAATAAACCCTGCACTGTGTATACAACGTCCAGCCAATACCCTACTAGAGAAATGAACCCTACAATGTATATGCAACTTCCAGCCTATGTAGTACTAGAGAAATGTACTATACAATGTATATGCAACGTCCAGCCACTACATTACCAGAGAAATGAAACCTACAATGTATAGGCAACGTCCAGCCAATGCATTACTAGAGAAATAAACTCTACACTGTGTATGCAACGTCCAGCCAATACAGTATTAGAGAAATGAACCCTACAATGTATATGCAACGTACAGCCTATGTAGTACTAGAGAAATAAACCCTACAATGTGTATGCAACTTCCAGCCAATACAGTACTAGAGAAATGAAATCTACAATGTATATGCAACGTCTAGCCTATCTAGTACTACAGCAATAAACCCTACAATGTGTATGCAACGTACAGCCAAGGTAGTGCTAGAGAAATAAACCCTACAATGTGGATGCAACGTACAGCCAATGTAGTGCTAGAGAAATAACTCCTACAATGTGTATGCAACGTACAGCCAATGCAGTGCTAGATAAATAATCCCTACAATGTGTATGCAACATCCAGCCAATGCAGTACTAGAGAAATGAACACTACAATGTATATGCAACGTCCAGCCAATGCAGTACTAGAGAAATAAACCCTACAATGTATATGCAACATCCGGCCAATACAGTACTAGAGAAATGATCCCTACAATGTATATGCAACGTCCAGCCAATAGAGTACTAGAACAAAAAAAACCTACAATGTATATGCAATGTCCAGGCCATACATTACTAGAGAAATGAACCCTACAATGTATGTGCAACGTCCAGCCAATGCATTACTAGAGAAATAAATCCTGCACTGTGTATGCAACGTCCAGCCAATACCGTATTAGAGAAATGAACCCTACAATGTATATGCAACGTCCAGCCTATATAGTACAAGAGAAATAAACCCTACAATGTGTATGCAACGTCCAGCCAATACAGTAGTAGAGAAATGAACCCTACAATATATATGCAATGTCCAGCCTATGTAGTACTAGAGCAATAAACCATACAATGTGTATGCAACGTCCAGCCAATAGAGTACTAGAACAAAAAAAACCTACAATGTATATGCAATGTCCAGGCACTACAGTATTAGACAAATAAACCCTACAATGTGTATGCAACGTCCATCCAATGCAGTACTAGAGAAATAAACCCTACAATGTATATGCAACGTCCAGCCAATGCAGTACTAGAGAAATAAACTCTACAATGTATATGCAACTTCCAGCCTATGTAGTACTAGAGAAATAAACCCTACAATGTATATGCAATGTCCAGCCAATACAGTACTAGAGAAATGAACTCTACAATGTATATGCAACGTCTAACCTATGTAGTACTACAGCAATAAACCCTACAATGTGTATGCAACGTACAGCCAATGTAGTGCTAGAGAAATAAACCCTACAATGTGTATGCAACGTACAGCCAATGTAGTGCTAGAGAAATAAACCCTACAATGTGTATGCAACGTACAGCTAATGTAGTGCTAGAGAAATAGTCCCTACAATGTGTATGCAACATCCAGCCAATGCAGTACTAGAGAAATGAACCCTACAATGTATATGCAACGTCCAGCCAATGCAGTACTAGAGAAATAAACCCTACCATGTATATGCAACATCCGGCCAATACAGTACTAGAGAAATGAACCCTACAATGTATATGCAACGTCCAGCCAATACAGTACTAGAACAAACAAAAACTACAATGTATATGCAATGTCCAGGCCATACATTACTAGAGAAATGAACCCTACAATGTATGTGCAACGTCCAGCCAATGCATTACTAGAAAAATAAATACTGCACTGTGTATGCAACGTCCAGCCAATACCGTATTAGAGAAATGAACCCTACACTGTATATACAACGTCCAGCCAATACAGTACTAGAACAACAAAAACCTACAATGTATATGCAAAGTCCAGGCACTACAGTACTAAAGAAATAAACCCTACAATGTGTATGCAACGTCCAGCCAATGCAGTACTAGAGAAATAAAACCTACAATGTATATGAAAGGTCCAGCCAATGCAGTACTAGAGAAATAAACCCTACAATGTATATGCAATATCCAGCCAATGCATTACTACAGAAATAAACCCTACCATGTATACGCAACGTCCAGCCAATTCAGTACTAGAGAATTAGACCCTACAATGTGTATGCAACGTCCAGCCAATGCAGTACTAGAAAAATAAACCCTACAATGTATATGCAATGTCCAGCCACTGCAGTACTAGAGCAATACACACTACAATGTATATGCAACGTCCAGCCAATGCAGTGCTAGAGAAATGAACCCTACAATGTATATGCAACGTCCAGCCAATTCATTACTAGAGAAATAAACCCTGCACGGTGTATGCAACGTCCAGCCAATACCGTACTAGAGAAATGAACCCTACAATGTATATGCAACGTCCAGCCTATGTAGTACTAGAGAAATAAACCCTACAATGTGTATGCAACATCCAGCCAATACAGTACTAGAGAAATAAAACCTACAATGTGTATGCAACTTCCAGCCAATACAGTTCTAGAGAAATGAACCATACAATGTATATGCAACGTCAAGCCTATGTAGTACTAGATAAATAAACCCTACAATGTGAATGCAACGTCCAGCCAATGCAGTACTAGTGAAATGAACCCTACAATGTATATGCAACGTCCAGCCAATGCAGTACTAGAGAAATAAACTCTATGCTGTGTATGCAACGTCCAGCCAATGCAGTACTAGAGAAATGAACCCTGAAATGTATATGCAACGTCCAGCCAATGCAGTACTAGAGAAATAAACCATACAATGTATATGCAACATCCAGCCAATACAGTACTAGAGAAATAAACCCTACAATGTGTATGCAACGTCCAGCCAATACAGTACTAGAGAAATAAACCCTACAATGTATATGCAATGTCCAGCCAATGCAGTACTAGAGCAATAAACCCTACAATGTATATACAATGTCCAGCCAATGCAGTACTAGGAAATAAACCCTACAATGTATATGCAACGTCCAGCCAATGCCATACTAGAGAAATAGACCCTACAATGTGTATGCAACGTCCAGCCAATACAGCTAGAAAAAACCTCCAGCCAATCAGTACTAGAAAAAACCTACAATGTATATGCAATGTCCAGCCAATGCATTACTAAGAAATAAACCCTGCACTGTGTATCACGTCAGCCATACATACAGAGAAATGAAACCTACAATGTTATGCAACGTCCCCAATACAGTACAGAGAATGACATACAATTTATGCAACGTCCCCAATCATACAGAGATAACCCTACAATGTTATCAATCCACAATACATACTAGAGAAATAACCCTACATGTATCAACGTCCAGCCTATGTATACTAGAGAAATACTACAATGTTATGCAACTCAAAAAAAACAAAACAAAAAAAAACCCCAACAACCAGCAATGTAGTGCTAGAGAAATAACCCTACAATGTATGCAACTCAGCCAAAGTCTAGAGAAATAAACCTACAATTTATGCAACTCAGCCAATAGCAGAAATACCTACAATTTATGCAACTCAGCCAATACAGAACTAAGAAGAACCCTACAAGTATTGGCAACGTCAGCCATACAGTACAGAGAAAGACCACAACACCCACCAACACAAAAAAACCCCACCCACCAAAAAAACCCTACATTATATGCAACGTCCAGCCAGTAGTACTAGAGAATAAACCCTACAATGTGCATGCAACGTCCAGCCAATCATACTAGAGAAATAAACCCTACACTGTGTATGCAATCCAGACAATACAGTACTAGAGAAATGAATCCTACAATGTATATGCAACGTCCAGCCAATGCATTACTAGAGAAATAAACCCTACACTGTGTATGCAATTTCCAACAATACAGTACTAGAGAAATGAATCCTACAATGTATATGCAACGTCCAGCCAATGCATTACTAGAGAAATAAACCCTACACTGTGTATGCAATTTCCAGACAATACAGTACTAGAGAAATGAATCCTACAATGTATATGCAACGTCCAGCCAATGCATTACTAGAGAAATAAACCCTACACTGTGTATGCAATTTCCAGACAATACAGTACTAGAGAAATGAATCCTACAATGTATATGCAACGTCCAGCCAATGCAGTACTAGAGAAATAAACTCTATGCTGTGTATGCAACGTCCAGCCAATGCAGTACTAGAGAAATAAACCATACAATGTATATGCAACATCCAGCCAATACAGTACTAGAGAAATAAACCCTACAATGTGTATGCAACGTCCAGCCAATACAGTACTAGAGAAATAAACCCTACAATGTATATGCAATGTCCAGCCAATGCAGTACTAGAGCAATAAACCCTACAATGTATATACAATGTCCAGCCAATGCAGTACTAGTGAAATAAACCCTACAATGTATATGCAACGTCCAGCCAATGCCATACTAGAGAAATAGACCCTACATTGTGTATGCAACGTCCAGCCAATACAGTTCTAGAGAAATAGAACCTACAATGTGTATGCAACATCCAGCCAATGCAGTACTAGAAAAATAAACACTACAATGTATATGCAATGTCCAGCCAATGCATTACTAGAGAAATAAACCCTGCACTGTGTATGCGACGTTCAGCCAATACAGTACTAGAGAAATGAACACTACAATGTATATGCAACGTCCAGCCTATGTAGTACTAGAGAAATAAACGCTACAATGTGTATGCAACGTCCAGCCAATACAGTACTAGAGAAATGAACACTACAATGTGTATGCAACGTCCAGCCAATACAGTACTAGAGCAATAAACCCTACAATGTATATGCAATGTCCAAGCAATACAGTACTAGAGAAATGAACCCTACAATGTATATGCAACGTCCAGCCTATGTAATACTAGAGAAATGTACTATACAATGTATATGCAACGTCCAGCCACTACAGTACTAGAGAAATGAACACTACAATGTATATACAATGTCCATATAATGCATTACTAGAGAAATAAACCCTGCACTGTGTATGCAACGTCCAGCCAATGTAGTGCTAGAGAAATAAACCCTACAATGTGCATGCAACGTACAGCCAATGTAGTGCTAGAGAAATAAACCCTACAATGTGCATGCAACGTACAGCCAATGTAGTGCTAGAGAAATAAACCCTACAATGTGTATGCAACGTACAGCCAATGTAGTGCCTGAGAAATAATCCTTACAATGTGTATGCAACGTGCAGCCAATACAGTATTAGAGAAATAAACCCTACAATGTATATGCAACATCCAGCCAATACAGTACTATAGGAATGAACCCTACAATGTATATGCAACGTCCAGCCAATACAGTACTAGAACAAAAAAACCTGCAATGTATATGCAATGTCCAGGCAATACAGTACTAGAGAAATGAACCCTACAATGTATGTGCAACGTCCAGCCAATACAGTACTAGAGAAATGAAACCTACAATGTATATGCAACGTCCAGCCAATGCATTACTATAGAAATAAACCCTGCACGGTGTATGCAACGTCCAGCCAATACCGTAATAGAGAAATGAACCCTACTATATATATGCAACGTCCAGCCTATGTAGTACTAGAGCAATAAACCCTACAATGTGCATGCAACGTCCAGCCAATACAGTACTAGAGAAATGAACCCTACAATATGTATGCAACGTCCAGCCAATAAAGTACTAGAAAAATATACCCTACAATGTGTATGCAACGTTCAGGCAATACAGTACTAGAGAAGTGAATCCTACAATGTGTATGCAACTTCCATCCAATACAGTACTAGAGAAATGAACCTTACAATGTATATGCAACGTCCAGCCAATGCATTACTAGAGAAATAAACCCTACACTTTGTATGCAATTTCCAGACAATACAGTACTAGAGAAATGAATCCTACAATGTATATGCAACGTCCAGCCTATGTAGTACTAGAGAAATGAACTATACATTGTATATGCAACGTCCAGCCACTACAGTACTAGAGAAATGAACCATACAATGTATTTGCAACGTCCAGCCAATGCATTAATAGAGAAATGAACCCTACAGTATGAATGCAACGTCCAGCCAATGCAGTACTAGAGCAATAAGCCCTACAATGTGTATGCAACTTCCATCCAATACACTACTAGAGAAATGAACCATACAATGTATATGCAATGTCCAGCCTATGTAGTACTAGAGAAATAAACCCTACAATGTGTATGCAACGTCCAGCCAATACACTACTAAAGAAATGAACACTAAAATGTATATGCAACATCCAGCATATGTAGTACTAGAGCAATAAACCCTACAATGTGCATGCAACGTCCAGCCAATAAAGTACTAGAGAAATGAAACCTACAATATGTATGCAACGTCCAGCCAATAAAGTACTAGCAAAATGAACCCTACAATGTGTATGCAACGTTCAGCCAATACAGTACTAGAGAAATGAATCCTACAATGTGTATGCAACTTCCAGTCAATACAGTACTAGAGAAATGAACCCTACAATGTATATGCAACGTCCAGCCTATAGAGTTCTAGAGAAATTAACCCTACAATGTGTATGCAACGTCCAGCCAATACAGTACTAGAGAAATGAACCCTACAATGTATATGCAACGTCCAGCCAATGCATAACTAGAGAAATAAACCCTACACTGTGAATACAACTTCCAGACAATACAGTACTAGAGAAATGAACCTTACAATGTATATGCAACGTCCAACCTATGTAGTACTAGATAAATGAACTATACTATGTATATGCAACGTCCAGCCACTACAGTACTAGAGAAATGAACCATACAATGTATTTGCAACGTCCAGCCAATGCATTACTAGAGAAATGAACCCTACAATGTATATGCAATGTCCAGGCAATACAGTACTAGAGAAATGAACCCTACAATGTATTTTTAACGTCCAGCCAATATAGTACTAGAGAAATAAATCCTACAATGTTTATGCAACGTCCAGCCAATGTAGTACTAGAGAAATAAACCCTACAATGTATATGCAACGTCCAGACAATACAGTACTAGAGACATGAACCCTACAATGTATATGCAACGTCCAGCCAATATAGCACTAGAGAAATAAACCCTACAATGTATATGCAACGTCCAGCCAATGCAGTACTAGACATAAACCCTACAATGTGTATGCAACGTCCAGCCAATGTAGTACTAGAGAAATAAACCCTACACTGTATATGCAACGTCCAGCCAATGTAGTACTAGAGAAATAAACCCTACAGTATGAATGCAACGTCCAGCCAATGCAGTACTAGAGCAATAAGCCCTACAATGTGTATGCAACTTCCATCCAATACAGTACTAGAGAAATGAACCATACAATGTATATGCAACGTCCAGCTTAAGTAGTACTAGAGAAATAAACCCTACAATGTGATGCAACGTCCAGCCAATACAGTACTAGAGAAATGAACACTACAATGTATATGCAACATCCAGAATATGTAGTACTAGAGCAATAAACCCTACAATGTGCATGCAACGTCCAGCCAATAAATTACTAGAGAAATGAAACCTACAATATGTATGCAACGTCCAGCCAATAAAGTACTAGACAAATGAACCCTACAATGTGTATGCAACGTTCAGCCAATACAGTACTAGAGAAATGAATCCTACAATGTGTATGCAACTTCCAGTCAATACAGTACTAGAGAAATGAACCCTACAATGTATATGCAACGTCCAGCCTATATAGTTCTAGAGTAATTAACCCTACAATGTGTATGCAACGTCCAGCCAATACAGTACTAGAGAAATGAACCCTACAATGTATATGCAACGTCCAGCCAATGCATAATTAGAGAAATAAACCCTACACTGTGTAAGCAACTTCCAGGCAATACAGTACTAGAGAAATGAACCCTACAATGTATATGCAACGTCCAGCCAATGTAGTACTAGAGAAATGAACTATACTATGTATATGCAACGTCCAGCCACTAAAGTACTAGAGAAATGAACCATACAATGTATTTGCAACGTCCAGCCAATGCATTACTAGAGAAATGAACCTTACAATGTATTTGCAATGTCCATTCAATACAGTACTAGCGAAATGAACCCTACAATGTATATGCAATGTCCATTCAATACAGTACTAGAGAAATGAACCCTATAATGTATATGCAACGTCCAGCCAATGCATTACTAGAGAAATAAACCCTACACTGTGTATGCAACGTCAAGCCAATAGAGTACTAGAGAAATGTACCCTACAATGTATATGCAACGTCCAGCCAATATAGTACTAGAGAAATAAACCCTACAATGTTTATGCAACGTCCAGCCAATGTAGTACTAGAGAAATAAACCCTACAATGTATATGCAACGTCCAGACAATACAGTACTAGAGACATGAACACTACAATGTATATGCAACGTCCAGCCAATGCAGTACTAGAAATAAACCCTACAATGTGTATGCAACGTCCAGCCAATGTAGAACTAGAGGAATAAACCCCACACTGTATATACAACGTCCAGCCAATGTAGTACTAGAGAAATAAACCCTACAATGGAATTGCAATGTCCAGCCAATGCATTACTAGAGCAATAAGCCCTACAATGTGTATGCAACTTCCATCCAATACAATACTAGAGAAATTAACCCTACAATATATATGCAAGGTCCAGCCTATGTAGTACTAGCGAAATGAACCCTACAATGTGTATGCAACGTCCAGCCAATACAGTACTATAGAAATGAACCCTACAATGTATATGCAACGTCCAGTCAAAGCCTTACTAGAGAAATAATCCCTACACTTTGTATGCAACTTCCAGACAATAGAGTACTAGAGAAATGAACCATACAATGTATATGCAACGTCCACCCAAAACAGTACTAGAGCAATACACCCTACAATGTTTATGCAACGTGCAGCCAATGTAGTACTAGAGAAATAAACCCTACACTGTATATGCAACGTCCAACCAATGTAGTACTAGAGAAATAAACCCTACAATGTGAATTCAACATCCAGCCAATGCAGTACTAGAGCAATAAGCCCTAAAATGTGTATGCAACTTCCATCCAATAGAATACTAGAGAAATGAACCCTACAATATATATGCAACGTCCAGCCTATGTAGTACTAGAGAAATGAACCATACAATGTGTATGCAACGTCCAGCCAATATAGTGCTAGATAAATGAACCCTACAATGTATATACAACGTCCAGTCAAAGCATTACTAGAGAAATAAACCCTACACTGTGTATGCAACTTCCATACAATACAGTACTAGAGAAATGAACCCTACAATGTATATGCAACATCGAGCCTATGTAGTACTAGAGAAATGAATTATACTATGTATATGCAACGTTCAGCCACTATAGTACTAGAGAAATGAACCCTACAATGTATTTGCAACGTCCAGCCAATGCAATACTAGAGAAATGAACCCTACAATGTATATGCAACGTCCAGCCTATGTATTACTAGACCAATAAACCCTACAATGTGTATACAACGTACAGCCAATGTTGTTTTAGAAAGATAATCCCTACAATGTGTATGCAACGTCCAGCCAATGCAGTACTAGAGAAATAAACCCTATAATGTATATGCAACGTCCAGCCAATACAGTATTAGAGAAATGAACCCTAAAATATATAGGCAACGTCCAGCCAATGCATTACTAGAGAAATAACACCAACAATGTGTCAACAACGTCCAGCCAATGCAGTGCTAGAGAAATAAACCCTACAATGTATATGCAATGTCCAGCCAATGCAGTGCTAGAGAAATAGACCCTACTATGTATGTGCAACGTCAAGCCAATGTAGTACTAGAGAAATAAACCCTACAATGTGTATGCAACATCCAGCCAATACAGTACTAGAGAAATGAAATCTACAATGTATGTGTAACGTCCAGCCTATGTAGTACTAGAGCAATAAACCCTACAATGTGTATACAACGTACATCCAATGTATTCCTATAGAAATAATCCCTACAATGTGTATGCAACTTCCAACCAATACAGTAGTAGAGAAATAAACCCTACAATGTATATGCAACGTCCAGCCAATGCAGTACTAGAGCAATAAACCCTACAATGTATATACAATGTCCAGCCAATGCAGTACTAGAGCAATAAACCCTACAATGTATATGCAACGTCAAGCCAATGCCGTACTAGAGAAATAGACACTACAATGTGTATGCAACGTCCAGCCAATACAGTACTAGTGCAATAAACCATACAATGTATATGCAATGTCCAGGCAATACAGTACTAGAGAAATGAACCATACAATGTATATGCAATGTCCATCCAATACAGTACTAGAGAAATGAACCCTACAATGTATATGCAATGTCCAGCCAATGCATTACTAGAGAAATAAACCCTGCACTGTGTATGCAACGTCCAGCCAATACCGTACTAGAGAAATGAACCCTACAATGTATATGCAACGTCCAGCCTATGTAGTACTAGAGAAATAAACCCTACAATGTGTATGCAACGTCCAGCCAATAAAGTACTAGAGTAATGAACCCTACAATGTATATTTAATGTCCAGCCTATGTAGTACTAGAGCAATAAACCCTACAATGTGCATGCAACGTCCAGCCAATAAAGTACTAGAGAAATGAACCCTACAATATGTATGCAACGTCCAGCCAATACATTACTAGAAAAATGAACCCTACAATGTGTATGCAACGTCCAGCCAATACAGTACTAGAGAAATGAATCCTACAATGTATGTGCAACGTCCAGCCAATGCATTACTAGAGAAATAACACCTAAGATGTGTCTACAACATCCAGCCAATGCAGTACTAGAGAAATAAACCCTACACTGTATATACAACGTCCAGCCAATACAGTACTAGAACAGAAAACACCTACAATGTATATGCAATGTCCAGGCAATAGAGTACTGGAGAAATGATCCCTACAATGTATGAGCAACGTTCAGCCATTACTGTACTAGAGAAATGAACCCTACACTGTGTATGCAACGTCCAGCCAATGCAGTACTAGAGCAATAAACCCTACACTGTGTATGCAACGTCCAGCCAATGCAGTACTAGAGAAATAAACCCTACAATGTGTATGCAACGTCCAGCCAATGCAGTACTAGAGCAATAAACCCTACAATGTATATGCAACGTCCATCCAATGCAGTACTAGAGAAATAAACCCTACAATGTATATGCAATGTCCAGCCAATGCAGTACTAGGGCAATAAACCCTACAATGTATATGCAACGTCCAGGCTATGCAGTACTAACGGAATAAACCCTACAATGTGTATGCAATGTCCGCCAATGTAGTACTAGACAAATAAACGCTACATTGTGTATGCAACGTCCAGCCAATGCATTACTAGAGAAATAAACCCTACACTGTGTATGCAACGTCCAGCCAATGCATTACTAGAGAAATAAACCCTACACTGTGTAAGCAACGTCCAGCCAATACAGTACTATTGAAATAAACACTACAATGAATATGCAACGTCCAGCCAATGTTGTACTAGAGAAATAAACCCTACAATGTATATGCAACGTCCACCCAATACAGTACTAGAGAAATGAACCCTACAATGTATATGCAATGTCCAGCCAATATAGTACTAGAGAAATAAACCCTACAATGTGTATGCAACGTCCAGCCAATGTAGTACTAGAGAAATAAACCCTACAATGTGAATGCAACTTCCAGCAAAGACAATACTAGAGAAATGAACCCTACAATGTATATGCAACGTCCTGCCTATATAGTACTAGAGAAATGAACTATACTATTTATATGCAACGTCCAGCCACTACAGTACTAGAGAAATGAACCATACAATGTATATGCAACGTCCAGCCAATGCAGTACTAGAAACATAAACCCTACAATGTATATGCAACTTCCAGCCAATACAGTACTAGAGAAATGAACACTACAATGTATCTGCAACGTCCAGCCAATACAGTACTAGAGAAATAAACCCTACACTGTGTATGCAACGTCCAGCCAATATAGTACTAGAGAAATGAACCCTACGATGTATCTGCAATGTCCAGCCAATATAGTACTAGAGAAATAAACCCTACAATGTATTTGCAACGTCCAGCCAATGTAGTACTAGAGAAATAAACCCTACAATGTATATGCAACGTCCAGCCAATACAGTACTAGATAAATGAACCCAACAACGTATATGCAACGTCCAGCCAATATAGTACTAGAGAAATTAACTCTACAAAGTATATGCAACGTCCAGCCAATGCAGTACTAGAAATAAACCCTACGATGTGTATGCAATGTTCAGCCAATGTATTACTAGAGGAATAAACCCTACAATGTGTATGCAACGTCCAGCCAATGTAATACTAGAGAAATAAACCCTACAATGTGAATGCAACGTCCAGCCAATGCAATACTAGAAATTAACCCTACAATGAGTATGCAACGTCCAGCCAATGTAGTACTAGAGAAATAAACCATACACTGTATGTGCAACGTCCAGCCAATGTAGGACTAGAGAAATATACCCTACAATGTGTATGCAACTTCCAGCCTATGTAGTACTAGAGAAATGAACCCTACAATATGTATGCAACGTCCAGCCAATACAGTATTAGAGAAATGAAAACTACAATGTATATGCAACGTCCAGCCTATGCTTTAATAGAGAAATAAACCCTACACTGTGTATGCAACTTCCA
Source organism: Archivesica marissinica (assembly GCA_014843695.1). NCBI lineage: Eukaryota > Metazoa > Mollusca > Bivalvia > Venerida > Vesicomyidae > Archivesica > Archivesica marissinica. The sequence goes on from CM026399.1 coordinate 53,781,820, forward strand.
GACAATACAGTACTAGAGAAATGAACCCTACAATGTATATGCAACGTCCAACCTATGTAGTACTAGAGAATTGAACTATACTATGAATGTGCAACGTCCAGCCACTACAGTATTAGAGATATGTACCATACATTGTGTTGGCAATGTCCAGCCAATGCATTACTGGAGAAATGAACCCTACAATGTATATGCAACGTCCAGCCAATGCAGTACTAGAGAAATAAACCCTAAAATGTATATGCAACGTCCAGACAATACAGTACTAGATAAATGAACACTACAATGTATATGCAACGTCCAGCCAATACAGTACTAGAGCATTAAACCATACAATGTATATGCAATATCCAGGCAATACAGTACTAGAGCAATAAACCATACAATGTATATGCAATGTCCAGGCAATACAGTACTAGAGAAATGAACCCTACAATGTATATGCAACGTCCAGCCTATGTAGTACTAGAGCAATAAACCCTACAATGTGTATACAACGTACAGCCAACGTAGAGTTAGAGAAATAAACCCTACAATGTATATGCAACGTCCACCCAATACAGTACTAGAGAAATGAACCCTACAATGTATATGCAATGTCCAGCCAATATAGTACTAGAGAAATAAACCCTACAATGTGTATGCAACGTCCAGCCAATGTAGTACTAGAGAAATAAACCCTACAATGTGAATGCAACTTCCAGCAAAGACAATACTAGAGAAATGAACCCTACAATGTATATGCAACGTCCTGCCTATATAGTACTAGAGAAATGAACTATACTATTTATATGCAACGTCCAGCCACTACAGTACTAGAGAAATGAACCCTACAATGTATATGCAACGTCCAGCCAATGCAGTACTAGAAACATAAACCCTACAATGTATATGCAACTTCCAGCCAATACAGTACTAGAGAAATGAACACTACAATGTATATGCAACCTCCAGCCAATACAGTACTAGAGAAATAAACCCTACACTGTGTATGCAACGTCCAGCCAATATAGTACTAGAGAAATGAAACCTACGATGTATCTGCAATGTCCAGCCAATATAGTACTAGAGAAATAAACCCTACAATGTATTTGCAACGTCCAGCCAATACAGTACTATATAAATGAACCCTACAACGTATATGCAACGTCCAGCCAATATAGTACTAGAGAAATAAACTCTACAAAGTATATGCAACGTCCAGCCAATGCAGTACTAGAAATAAACCCTACGATGTGTATGCAATGTTCAGCCAATGTAGTACTAGAGGAATAAACCCTACAATGTGTATGCAACGTCCAGCCAATGTAATACTAGAGAAATAAACCCTACAATGTGAATGCAACGTCCAGCCAATACAATACTAGAAATTAACCCTACAATGAGTATGCAACGTCCAGCCAATGTAGTACTAGAGAAATAAACTATACACTGTATGTGCAACGTCCAGCCAATGTAGGACTAGAGAAATATACCCTACAATGTGTATGCAACTTCCAGCCTATGTAGTACTAGAGAAATGAACCCTACAATATGTTTGCAACGTCCAGCCAATACAGTATTAGAGAAATGAAAACTACAATGTATATGCAACGTCCAGCCTATGCTTTAATAGAGAAATAAACCCTACACTGTGTATGCAACTTCCAGACAATACAGTACTAGAGAAATGAACCCTACAATGTATATGCAACGTCCAGCCTATGTAGTACTAGAGAATTGAACTATACTATGAATGTGCAACGTCCAGCCACTACAGTATTAGAGATATGTACCATACAATGTATTTGCAATGTCCAGCCAATGCATTACTGGAGAAATGAACCCTACAATGTATATGCAACGTCCAGCCAATGCAGTACTAGAGAAATAAACCCTAAAATGTATATGCAACGTCCAGACAATACAGTACTAGATAAATGAACACTACAATGTATATGCAACGTCCAGCCAATACAGTACTAGAGCATTAAACCATACAATGTATATGCAATATCCAGGCAATACAGTACTAGAGCAATAAACCATACAATGTATATGCAATGTCCAGGCAATACAGTACTAGAGAAATGAACCCTACAATGTATATGCAACGTCCAGCCTATGTAGTATTAGAGCAATAAACCCTACAATGTGAATACAACGAACAGCCAACGTAGAGTTAGAGAAATAATCCCTACAATGTGTATGCAACGTCCAGCCAATACAGTACTAGAGAAATGAACACTAAAATGTATATGCAACTTCCAGCCAATGCATTACTAGAGAAATAACACCAACGATGTGTCTACAACATCCAGCCAATGCAGTGCTAGAGAAATAAACCCTACAATGTATGATCAACGTCCAGCCAATGTAGTACTAGAGATATAAACCCTACAATGTGTATGCAACGTCCAGCCAATACAGTACTAGAGAAATGAAATCTATAATGTATGTGCAACGTCCAGCTTATGTAGTACTTGAGCAATAAACCCTACAATGTGTATACAACGTACAGCCAATGTATTGCTATTGAAATAATGCCTACAATGTATATGCAACTTCCAGCCAATACAGTAGTAGAGAAATAAACCCTACAATGTATATGCGATGTCCAGGCAATACAGTACTAGAGAAATGGACCGTACAATGTGTATGCAATGTCCAGCCAATACAGTACTAGAGCAATAAACCCTACAATGTATTTGCAATGTCCAAGCAATACATTACTAGAGAAATGAACCCTACAATGTATATGCAACGTCCAGCCTATGTAGTACTAGATAAATAAACCATACAATGTATATGCAATGTCCAGGCAATACAGTACTAGAGCAATAAACCATACAATGTATATGCAATGTCCAGGCAATACAGTACTAGAAAAATGAACCCTACAATGTATATGCAACGTCCATCCAATACAGTACTAGAGAAATGAACCCTGCAATGTATGTGCAACGTCCAGCCAATGCATTACTATAGAAATAAACCCTACACTGTGTGTGCAACGTCCAGCCAATACAGTTCTAGAGAAATGAACCCTACAATGTATATGCAACTTCCAGCCACTATATTACTAGAGAAATAAACCATACAATGTATATGCAATGTCCAGGCAATACAGTACTAGAGCATTAAACCACACAATGTATATGCAATGTTCAGGCAATACAGTACTAGAGAAATAAACCCTTCAATATATATGCAACGTCCATCCAATACAGTACTAGAGAAATGAACCCTACAATGTATTTGCAACGTCCAGCCAATTCATTACAAGAGAAAAAAACCCTACACTGTGTATGCAACGTCCAGCCACTACAGCACTAGAGAAATGAACCCTACAATGTATATGCAACGTCCAGCCAATATAGTACTAGAGAAATAAACCCTACAATGTATATGTAACGTCCAGCCAATACAGTACTAGAGAAATGAACCCTACAATGTATATGCAACGTCCAGCCAATGTAGTACTAGAGAAATAAACCCTACATTGTGTATGCAACGTCCAGCCAATACAATAATAGAGAAATGAAATCTACAATGTATATGCAACGTCCAGCCTATGTAGTACTAGAGCAATAAACCCTACAATGTGTATACAGCGTACAGCCAACGTAGTGTTAGAGAAATAATCCCTTCAATGTTTATGCAACGTCTAGCCAATGCAGTAGTAGAGAAATAAACCCTACAATGTATATGCAACGTCCAGCCAATACAGTACTAGAGAAATGAACACTAAAATGTATATGCAACGTCCAGCCAATGCATTACTAGAGAAATAACACCAACGATGTGTCTAAAACGTCCAGCCAATGCAGTGCTAGAGAAATAAACCCTACAATGTATGATCAACGTCCAGCCAATGTAGTACTAGTGATATAAACCCTACAATGTGTATGCAACGTCCAGACAATACAGTACTAGAGAAATGAAATATACAATGTATGTGCAACGTCCAGCCTATGTAGTACTTGAGCAATAAAACCTACAATGTGTATACAACGTACAGCCAATGTATTGCTATAGAAATAATGCCTACAATGTGTATGCAACTTCCAGCCAATACAGTAGTAGAGAAATAAACCCTACAATGTATGTGCAACGTCCAGCCAATGCATTACTAGAGAAATAAACCCTACATTGTGTATGCAACGTCCAGCCAATACAGAACTAGAGAAATGAACCCTACAATGTATATGCAACGTCCAGCCAATGCATTACTATAGAAATAAACCCTACACTGTGTATGCAACTTCCAGACAATACAGTACTAGAGAAATGAACCCTACAATGTATATGCAACGTCCAGCCTATGTATTACTAGAGAAATGAACTATACTATGTATATGCAAAGTCCAGACACTACAGTACTAGAGAAATGAACTATACAATGTATTTGCAACGTCCAGCCAATGCATTACTAGCGAAATGAACACTACAATGTATATGCAATGTCCAGGCAATACAGTACTAGAGAAATGAACCCTACAATGTGTATGCAACGTCCAGACAATACAGTACTAGAGAAATGAACCCTACAATGTATATGCAACGTCCAGCCAAAATAGTACTAGAGAAATAAACCCTACAATGTTTATGCAACGTCCAGCCAATGTAGTACTAGAGAAATAAACCCTACAATGTATATGCAACGTCCAGACAGTAGAGTACTAGAGACATGAACCCTACAATGAATATGCAACGTCCAGCCAATATAGCAATAGAGAAATAAACCCTACAATGTATATGCAACGTCCAGCCAATGCATTACTAGAAATAAACCCTACAATGTGTATGCAACGTCCAGCCAATGTAGTACTAGAGAAATAAATCCTACACTGTATATGCAACGTCCAGCCAATGTAGTACTAGAGATATAAATCCTACAATGTGAATGCAACGTCCAGCCAATGCAGTATTAGAGCAATAAGCCCTACAATGTGTATGCAACTTCCATCCAATACAGTACTAGAGAAATGAACACTACAATGTATATGCAACGTCCAGCCTATGTAGTACTAGAGAAATAAACCCTACAATGTGTGTGCAACGTCCAGCCAATACAGTACTAGAGAAATGAACCCTACAATGTATATGCAACGTCCAGCCTATGTACTACTAGAGCAATAAACCCTACAATGTGCATGCAACGTCCAGCCAATAAAGTACTAGAGAAATGAACCCTACAATATGTATGCAACGTCCAGCCAATAAAGTACTAGAAACATGAACCCTTCAATATGTATGCAACGTTCAGCCAATACAGTACTAGAGAAATGAATCCTACAATGTGTATGCAACTTCCAGTCAATACAGTACTAGAGAAATGAATCCTACAATGTATATGCAACGTCCAGCCAATGCATTACTAGAGAAATAAACCCTAAACTGTGTATGCAACTTCCAGACAATACAGCACTAGAGAAATGAACACTATGATGTATATGCAACGTCCAGCCAATGCATTACTAGAAAAATAAACCCTGCACTGTGTATGCAACGTCCAGCCAATACAGTATTAGAGAAATGAACCCTACAATGTAAATGCAACGTCCAGCATATGTAGTACTAGAGAAATAAACCCTACAATGTGTATGCAACTTCCAGCTAATACAGTACTAGAGAAATGAACCCTACAATGTATATGCAACGTCGAGCCTATGTAGTACTACAGCAATAAACCCTACAATGTGTTTGCTACGTACAGCCAATGTAGTGCTAGAGAAATAAACTCTACAATGTGTATGCAACGTACAGCCAATGTAGTGCTAGAGAAATAAACCCTACAATGTGTATGCAACGTACAGCCAATGTAGTGCTAGAGAAATAAACTCTACAATGTGTATGCAACGTACAGCCAATATAGTACTAGAGAACTAAAACCATACAATGTATATGCAACCTCCAGCCAATGCAGTACTAGAAATAAACCCTACAATGTGTATGCAACGTCCAGCCAATGTAGTACTAGAGAAATAAACCCTACACTGTATATGCAACATCCAGCCAATGTAGTACTAGAGAAATAAACCCTACAATGTGAATGCAACGTCCAGCCGATGCAGTACTAGAGCAATAAGCCCTACAATGTGTATGCAACTTCCATCCACTACAAAACTAGAGAAATGAACCCTACAATATATATGCAACGTCCAGCATATGTAGTACTAGAGAAATGAACCCTACAATGTGTATGCAACGTCCAGCCAATACATTGCTAGAGAAATGAACACTACAATGTATATGCAACGTCCAGTCAAAGCATTACTAGAGAAATGAACCCAACAATGTGTATGCAACGTCCAGACAATACAGTACTAGAGAAATGAACCATACAATGTATATGCAACGTCCAGCCAATACAGTACTAGAGCAATAAACCATACAATGTATATGCAATGTCCAGGCAATACAGTACTAGAGAAATGAACCCTACAATGTATATGCAACTTCCAGACAATACAGTACTAGAGAAATGAACCCTACAATGTATATGCAACGTCCAGCCTATGTAGTACTAGAGAAATGAACTATACTATGTATATGCAACGTCCAGCCACTACAGTACTAGAGAAATGAACCCTACAATGTATTTGCAACGTCCAGCCAATGCATTACTAGAGAAATGAACCCTACAATGTATATGCAACGTCCAGCCTATGTAGTACTAGCGAAATAAACCCTACAATGTGTATGCAACGTCCAGCCAATACAGTACTAGAGAAATGAAATCTACAATGCATATGCAACCTCCAGCCTATGTAGTACTAGACAAATAAACCCTACAATGTGTATACAACGTACATCCAATGTAGTGTTAGAAAGATAATCCCTACAATGTGTATGCAACGTCCAGCCAATGCAGTACTAGAGAAATGAACCGCACAATGTGTATGCAACGTCCAGCCAATACAGTACTAGAGCAATAAACCCTACAATGTATATGCAACGTCCAGCTAATACAGTACTAGAGAAATGAACCCTACAATGTGTATGCAATGTCCAGCCAATACAGTACTAGAGCAATAAACCCTACAATGTATATGCAATGTCCAGGCAATACAGTACTAGAGAAATGAACCCTACACTGTATATGCAACGTCCAGCCTATGTACTCCTAGAGATATGTACTATACAATGTATATGCAACGTCCAGCCACTACAGTACTAGGGAAATGAACCCTACAATGTATATTCAACGTCCAGCCAATGCATTACTAGATAAATAAACACTGCACTGTGTATGCAACGTCCAGCCAATACAGTACTAGAGAAATGAACCCTACAATGTATATGCAACGTCCAGCTTATGTAGTACTAGAGAAATAAACCCTACAATGTGTATGCAACTTCCAGCAAATACAGTACTAGAGAAATGAAATCTACAATGTATATGCAACGTCGAGCCTATGTAGTACTGCAGCAATAAACCCTACAATGTGTATGCTACGTACAGCCAATGTAGTGCTAGAGAAATAAACCCTACAATGTGTATGCAACGTACAGCCAATGTAGTGCTAGAGAAATAAACCCTTCAATGTGTATGCAACTTCCAGCCAAAACAGTACTAGAGAAATGAAATCTACAATGTATATGCAACGTCGAGCCTATGTAGTACTACAGCAATAAACCCTACAATGTGTATGCTACGTACAGCAAATGTAGTGCTTGAGAAATAAACCCTACAATGTGTATGCAACGTACAGCCAATGTAGTGCTAGAGAAATAAATTCTTCAATGTGTATGCAACGTACAGACAATATAGTACTAGAGAAATAAACCCTACAATGTATATGCAACGTTCAGCCAATGCAGTACTAGAAATAAACCTTACAATATGTATGCAACGTCCAGCCAATGTAGTACTAAAGAAATAAACCCTACACTGTATATGCAACGTCCAGCCAATGCAGTACTAGAGCAATAAGCCCTACAATGTGTATGCAACTTCCATCCAATACAATACTAGAGAAATGAACCCTACAATATATATGCAACGTCCAGCCTATGTAGTAGTAGCGAAATGAACCCTACAATGTGTATGCAACGTCCAGCCAATAGAGTACTAGAGAAATGAACCCTACAATGTATATGCAACGTCCAGTCAAAGCATTACTAGAGAAATAATCCCTACACTTTGTATGCAACTTCCAGACAATACAGTACTAGAGAAATGAACAATACAATGTATATGCAACGTCCAGCCAATACAGTATTATAGCAATAAACCCTACAATGTGTATGCAACGTCCAGCCAATGTAGTACTAGAGAAATAAACCCTACACTGTATATGCAACGTCCAGCCAATGTAGTACTAGAGAAATAAACCCTACAATGTGAATGCAACGTCCAGCCGATGCAGTTATAGAGCAATAAGCCCTACAATGTGTATGCATCTTACATCCAATACATTACTAGAGAAATGAACCCTAAAATATGTATGCAACTTCATGCCTATGTAGTTCTAGAGAAATGAACCCTACAATGTGTATGCAACGTCCAGCCAATACAGTGCTAGAGAAATGAAACATACAATGTATATGCAACGTCCAGTCAAAGCATTACTAGAGAAATAAACCCTACACTGTGTATGCAACTTCCAGACAATACAGTACTAGAGAAATGAACCAAACAATGTATATGCAACGTCCAGCCAGTACAGTACTAGAGCAATAAGCCATACAATGTATATGCAATGTTCAGGCAATACAGTACTAGAGAAATGAACCCTACAATATATATTCAAATTCCAGACAATACAGTACTAGAGAAATGAACCCTACAATGTATTTGCAACGTCCAGCCAATGCATTACTAGAGAAATGAACCCTACAATGTATATGCAACGTCCAGCCTATGTAGTACTAGCGAAATAAACCCTACAATGTGTATGCAACGTCCAGCCTATGTAGTACTAGACCAATAAACCCTACAATGTGTACACAACATACAGCCAATGTAGTGTTAGAAAGATAATCCCTACAATGTGTATGCAACTTCCAGCCAATGCAGTACTAGAGAAATAAACCCTACAATGTATATGCAACGTCCAGCCAATACATTACGAGAGAAATAACACCAACGATGTGTCTACAACATCCAGCCAATGCAGTGCTAGAGAAATAAACCCTACAATGTATATGCAACGTCTAGCCAATGCAGTGCTAGAGAAATAGACCCTACAATGTATGTGCAACGTCCAGCCAGTATAGTACTAGAGAAATAAACCCTACAATGTGTATGCAACGTCCAGCCAATACAGTACTAGAGAAATGAAATATACAATGTATGTGTAACGTCCAGCCTATGTATTACTAGAACAATAAACCCTACAATGTGTGTACAACGTACAGCCAATGTATTCCTATAGAAATATTCCCCACAATGTGTATGCAACTTCCTACCAATACAGTAGTAGAGAAATAAACCCTACAATGTATATGCAACGTCCAGCCTATGTAGTACTAGAGAAATAAACCCTACAATGTGTATGCAACGTCAAGCCAATGTAGTACTAGAGCAATAAACCATACAATGTGTATGCAACGTCCAGCTAATGCAGTACTAGAGAAATAAACCCTACACTGTATATGCAACGTCCAGCCAATACAGTAGTAGAGAAATAAACCCTACAATGTATATACAATGTCCATGCAATACAGTACTAGAGAAATGAACCGTACAATGTGTATGCAATGTCCAGCCAATACAGTACTAGAGCAATAAACCCTACAATGTATATGCAACGTCCAGCAAATACAGTACTAGAGAAATGAACCCTACAATATGTATGCAACGTCCAGCCAATACAGTACTAGAGCAATAAACCCTACAATGTATATGCAATGTCCAGGCAATACAGTACTAGAGAAATGTACTATACAATGTATATGCAATGTCCAGCCACTACAGTACTAGAGAAATGAACCCTGCAATGTATATACAACGTCCAGCCAATGCATTACTAGAGAAATAAACCCTGCACTGTGTATGCAACGTCCAGTCTATGTAGTACTAGAGAAATAAACCCTACAATGTGTATGCAACTTCCATCCAATACAATACTAGAGAAATGAAATCTACAATGTATATGCAACGTCGAGCCTATGTAGTACTACAGCAATAAACCCTACAATATGTAGGCAACGTACAGCCAAACTAGTGCTAGATAAATAAACCCTACAATGTGTATGCAACGTACAGCCAATGTAGTGCTAGAGAAATGAACCCTACAATGTATATGCAACGTCCAGCCAATGCAGTACTAGAGAAATAAACCCTACAATGTATATGCAACATCCAGCTAATAAAGTACTAGAGAAATGAACCCTACAATATATATGCAACGTCCAGCCAATAGAGTACTAGAACATAAAAAACCTACAATGTATATGCAATGTCCAGGCAATACAGTACTAGAGAAATGAACCCTACAATGTATGTGCAACGTCCAGCCAATACAGTACTAGAGAAATGAACCCTACAATGTATATGCAATGTCCAGCCAATGCATTACTAGAGAAATAAACCCTGCACTGTGTATGCAACGTCCAGCCAATACAGTACTAGAGAAATGAACCCTACAATGTATATGCAACGTCCAGCCTATGTAGTACTAGAGAAATAAACCGTACAATGTGTATGCAACGTCCAGCCAATACAGTACTAGAGAAATGAATCCTACAATGTATATGCAACGTCCAGCCAATGCATTACTAGAGAAATAACACCTACGATGTGTCTACAACGTCCATCCAATGCAGTGCTAGAGAAATAAACCCTACAATGTATATGCAACGTCCAGCCAATGTAGTACTAGAGAAATAAACTCTACACTGTATATGCAACGTCCAGCCAATACAGTACTAGAGAAATAATCCCTACACTGTATATGCAACGTCCAGCCAATACAGTACTAGAACAAAAAAACCTACAATGTATATGCAATGTCCAGGCAATACAGTACTAGAGAAATGAACCCTACAATGTATGTGCAACGTCCAGCCAATACAGTACTAGAGAAATGAACCCTACAATGTATATGCAACGTTCAGTCAATGCATTACTAGAGAAATAAACCCTACACTGTGTATGCAACGTCCAGCCAATACGGTACTAGAGAAATGAACCCTACAATGTATATGCAACGTCCAGCCAATGCAGTACTAGAGAAATAAACCCTACACTTTGTATGCAACGTCCAGCCAATGCAGTACTAGAGAAATAATCCCTACACTGTGTATGCAACGTCCAGCTAATGCAGTACTAGAGAAATAAACCATACACTGTGTATGCAACGTCCAACCAATGCAGTACTAGAGAAATAAACCCTACACTGTGTATGCAACGTCCAGCCAATGCAGTACTAGAGAAATAAACCCTACAATGTGTATGCAACGTCCAGCCAATGCAGTACTAGAGAAATAAACCCTACACTGTGTATGCAACGTCCAGCCAATGGAGTACTAGAGAAATTCACCCTACAATGTGTATGCAACGTCCAGCCAATGCAGTACTAGAGCAATAAACCCTACAATGTATATGCAACGTCCAGCCACTACAGTACTAGAGAAATGAACCCTGCAATGTATATACAACGTCCAGCCAATGCATTACTATAGAAATAAACCCTGCACTGTGTATGCAACGTCCAGTCTATGTAGTACTAGAGAAATAAACCCTACAATGTGTATGCAACTTCCATCCAATACAATACTAGAGAAATGAAATCTACAATGTATATGCAACGTCGAGCCTATGTAGTACTACAGCAATAAACCCTACACTATGTAGGCAACGTACAGCCAAACTAGTGCTAGATAAATAAACCCTACAATGTGTATGCAACGTACAGCCAATGTAGTGCTAGAGAAATGAACCCTACAATGTATATGCAACGTCCAGCCAATGCAGTACTAGAGAAATAAACCCTACAATGTATATGCAACATCCAGCTAATAAAGTACTAGAGAAATGAACCCTACAATATATATGCAACGTCCAGCCAATACAGTACTAGAACATAAAAAACCTACAATGTATATGCAATGTCCAGGCAATACAGTACTAGAGAAATGAACCCTACAATGTATGTGCAACGTCCAGCCAATACAGTACTAGAGAAATGAACCCTACAATGTATATGCAACGTCCAGCCTATGTAGTACTAGAGAAATAAACCGTACAATGTGTATGCAACGTCCAGCCAATACAGTACTAGAGAAATGAATCCTACAATGTATATGCAACGTCCAGCCAATGCATTACTAGAGAAATAACACCTACGATGTGTCTACAACGTCCATCCAATGCAGTGCTAGAGAAATAAACCCTACAATGTATATGCAACGTCCAGCCAATGTAGTACTAGAGAAATAAACCCTACACTGTATATGCAACGTCCAGCCAATACAGTACTAGAGAAATAATCCCTACACTGTATATGCAACGTCCAGCCAATACAGTACTAGAACAAAAAAACCTACAATGTATATGCAATGTCCAGGCAATACAGTACTAGAGAAATGAACCCTACAATGTATGTGCAACGTCCAGCCAATACAGTACTAGAGAAATGAACCCTACAATGTATATGCAACGTTCAGTCAATGCATTACTAGAGAAATAAACCCTACACTGTGTATGCAACGTCCAGCCAATACAGTACTAGAGAAATGAACCCTACAATGTATATGCAACGTCCAGCCAATGCAGTACTAGAGAAATAAACCCTACACTTTGTATGCAACGTCCAGCCAATGCAGTACTAGAGAAATAATCCCTACACTGTGTATGCAACGTCCAGCTAATGCAGTACTAGAGAAATAAACCATACACTGTGTATGCAACGTCCAACCAATGCAGTACTAGAGAAATAAACCCTACACTGTGTATGCAACGTCCAGCCAATGCAGTACTAGAGAAATAAACCCTACAATGTGTATGCAACGTCCAGCCAATGCAGTACTAGAGAAATAAACCCTACACTGTGTATGCAACGTCCAGCCAATGCAGTACTAGAGAAATAAACCCTACAATGTGTATGCAACGTCCAGCCAATGCAGTACTAGTGCAATAAACCCTACAATGTATATGCAACGTCCAGCCAATACAGTACTAGAGAAATAAACCCTACAATGTATATGCAATGTCCAGCTAATGCAGTACTAGAGCAATAAACCCTACAATGTATATGCAATGTCCAGCCAATGCAGTACTAGAGCAATAAACCCTACAATGTATATGCAACGTCCAGCCAATGCAGTACTAGAGAATAGACCCTACAATGTATATGCAATGTCCAGCCACTGCAGTACCAGAACAATTAACCCTACAATGTATATGCAACGTCCAGCCAATGCAGTACTAGGGAATTAATCCCTACAATGTATATGCAACGTCCAGACTATGCAGTACTAAAGGAATAAACCCTACAATGTGTATGCAATGTCCGCCAATGTAGTACTAGAGAAATAAACCCTACAATGTGTATGCAACGTCCAGCCAATGCAATACTAGAGAAATGAACCCTACAATGTTTATACAACGTCCAGCCAATGCAGTACTAGAGAAATAAACCCTACAATGTGTATTCAATGTCCAGCCTATGCATTACTAAAGGAATAAACCCTACACTGTGTATACAACGTCCAGCCAATGCATTACTAGAGAAATGAACACTACAATGTATATGCAACGTCCAGCCAATGCATTACTAGAGAAATAAACACTACAATGTGTATGCAATGTCCAGCCAATACAGTGCTAGAGAAATAAACCCTATGATGTATATGCAACGTCCAGCCAATGCATTACTAGATAAATAAACACTAAACTGTTTATGCAATGTCCAGCCAATGCATTACTAGAGAAATAAACACTACAATGTGTATGCAACGTCCAGCTAATGCAGTACTAGAGAAATAAACCATACACTGTGTATGCAACGTCCAACCAATGCAGTACTAGAGAAATAAACCCTACACTGTGTATGCAACGTCCAGCCAATGCAGTACTAGAGAAATAAACCCTACAATGTGTATGCAACGTCCAGCCAAATGCAGTACTAGAGAAATAAACCCTACACTGTGTATGCAACGTCCAGCCAATGCAGTACTAGAGAAATAAACCCTACAATGTATATGCAACGTCCAGCCAATGCAGTACTAGAGCAATAAACCCTACAATGTATATGCAACGTCCAGCCAATACAGTACTAGAGAAATAAACCCTACAATGTATATGCAATGTCCAGCCAATGCAGTACTAGAGCAATAAACCCTACAATGTATATGCAACGTCCAGCCAATGCAGTACTAGAGAAATAGACCCTACAATGTATATGCAATGTCCAGCCACTGCAGTACTAGAACAATTAACCCTACAATGTATATGCAACGTCCAGACTATGCAGTACTAAAGGAATAAACCCTACAATGTGTATGCAATGTCCGCCAATGTAGTACTAGAGAAATAAACCCTACAATGTGTATGCAACGTCCAGCCAATGCAATACTAGAGAAATGAACCCTACAATGTTTATACAACGTCCAGCCAATGCATTACTAGAGAAATAAACACTACAATGTGTATGCAATGTCCAGCCAATACAGTGCTAGAGAAATAAACCCTATGATGTATATGCAACGTCCAGCCAATGCATTACTAGAGAAATAAACACTACACTGTTTATGCAACGTCCAGCCAATGCATTACTAGAGAAATAAACACCACAATGTGTATGCAACGTCCAGCCAATACAGTGCTAGAGAAATAAACCCTATGATGTATATGCAACGTCCAGCCAATGCATTACTAGAGAAATAAACACTATACTGTTTATGCAACGACCAGCCAATGCAGTACTAGAGAAATAAACCCTACACTGTGTATACAACGTCCAGCCAATGCAGTACTAGAGGAGTAAACCCTATAATAATATGCAATGTTTTTTATTACGAGAAGATAGATACTGTATAGAAATGAAGTCACTAACAAGGACGAGTAACTTGCTTATAAAGATGATACTAGTATTTAACAATGCTAGATTAAACTGGTGGGAAAAATACCTAGTTACACATTGCAATCCATCATCTTTCTATAGACAAAAGCAATGCTTAGAACCCCATCGCAACTGCGACGTCGCAAACCAAACACATCTATCACTTCACAACCGTCATTACGTCACAGAAACAGTTTACACAAATGTCGTTGATAACGTCATCTGATCTTAAATACATTGCACTGATAATGGGACTAGCATTATAACCACATCGACTATATAAGTACGGGGTTGGGGAGCGGTTCTGAATTATAAATACAAAAATAACTTACTGGATAGCCAGAATTAGCAAGCTTGTATGCTCTGTTTGCTAATCCCCATTCCCACACATTCTGGTAAGGGTATACAAGTAGGTTCTCCGAACCGCCAGGTAGAGGCTCTCCATTCAAGAAGAAGGCATCCTCGTATCCAGCTAATCTCAAATTTTCGTCAACTATCACCATCTTAGCTAGGCGACTCATGAAGTAGGCTTTCGCGTATACTGGTAGATCTTTTGGTGCGACATTCGGGAACGCTTTACGACATGCAGTGGAATTTACCCAAGCGCCCTCTGGAACAGCTTCGCCGCCAAGGTTGAATATTTGTAGCGGTTTGATACCAATATGCATATTTTTAATGCTCTGGATGACGGTTTTCATAAAATTATACGTTGATTCTATGCACGGATTCATTGCATCATCGGAGAACATCTGCACGGACATGTAGTTAGATTCGTCCTCCAAGTCCGTAAGTAAGTGATTAATATCATTATTCCGCCTAAAGCGTTCCTCCATTGCTTTCACAGCAGCATGCGCGTGTGACGGCATTTGGAATTCTGGAATTACTTCCACATGATTTTTTGCGGCATGTCGTAAAATGTCTCTGTAATCTTCACGTCTGTAATAGCCGGAACCTGGTGCCCGGGGTAGAGGTCCTGAGCCCAGCTGTGGTATGATGCATAGCTTCTCTGCTAAATCATGACAACGCCGACCAGCAACCTTTAACAACAGATACAATAACTTATATATCATAATTAGTTTATTAATACTGTAAAATTATATTAGTTATTATATTATAAGCATAATTGTACTGGTGCATTTCTGTTCTATTTGATTGTATAAACTCCGACATATATATAAATAAAGGTGTAACTGTACTTGATTAGCTTACGGTGGTTAGCTCCGGAAGTAGTGGTATCTCCAGTCTCCATGCCTCGTCGTCGGAAAGATGCAGATGTAGTTTGTTTAGTTTATATTGTGCCATAGTGTCAACCATTTGCATGACTGTTTCCTTTGGGTGGAAGTTGCGTGCGACGTCTAGGTGCACTCCGCGGTATTCAAACCTAAGTGTAAGAAAATTAACATAAGTATGTGTTTAAGATTATACCATTCAACTAGCGCAAGTATCAGAATTATCCATGTAGTTCGCATATATAAGTTCTTATTCCGATTATTTTCACTCATATGTTCTTAATAGGTTGGAAAGAGTGCAGCAGGGGAAGATAAAGGTAGTAGGGGGAGATAAGGGCGGCAGGGTATGATAAGGGTATAGCAGGTGAAATAAGGGCAGCACTAGAAGGCAATCTCAGAAGCGAGGGCAGCAGTGGGTATATTAAAATATGTTAAGATAAGGTCAGCCAATGAAATGACAGAAGCCGCGGAGTAAATGATTGCAGGGGAAGTTAATGACAGAAAAGGTGGACATAGGGGCAGCAGGTGAGACCAATGTCAGAAGATGTTGAAACATACATGTAGCATGGAAAGGCAATGCCAGAAGCGGTAGAGATATGTGTAGCATCAGCGAGGGGTAGACAATGGTAGGAGATCTGAGGACATATTAGCAGTCGCGAGGGGTAAAAAATGGTAGGAGATCTGATGACATATTGGCAGTCGCGAGGGGTAGGCAATGGTAGAAGATATGAGGACATATTGGCAGTCGCGAGGGGTAGGCAATGGTAGGAGATCTGAGGACAAATTAGCAGTCGCGAGGGGTAGAAAATTGTATAAGCGGTGAGCATAAGGGCAGCAATGGAGGCAAATATATAAGCGGTGGATATAAATGCAGCAATGGAGGCAAATATATAAGCGGTGGAGATAAGGGCAGCAATGGAGGAAATTATATAAGCGGTGGAGATAAGGGCAGCAATGGAGGCAATTATATAAGCGGTGGATATAAGTGCAGCAATGGAGGCAAATATATAAGCGGTGGATATAAGTGCAGCAATGGAGGCAAATATATAAGCGGTGGATATAAGTGCAGCAATGGAGGCAAATATATAAGCGGTGGAGATAAGGGCAGCAATGGAGGCAAATATATAAGCGGTGGAGATAAGGGCAGCAATGGAGGAAATTATATAAGCGGTGGATATAAGTGCAGCAATGGAGGCAAATATATAAGCGGTAGATATAAGTGCAGCAATGGAGGCAAATATATAAGCGGTGGATATAAGTGCAGCAATATATATAAGCGGTGGAGATAAGGGCAGCAATGGAGGCAATTATATAAGCGGTGGAGATAAGGGCAGCAATGGAGGCAATTATATAATCGGTGGATATAAGTGCAGCAATGGAGGCAAATATATAAGCGGTGGAGATAAGGGCAGCAATGGAGGCAAATATATAAGCGGTGGAGATAAGGGCAGCAATGGAGGCAATTATATAAGCGGTGGATATAAGTGCAGCAATGGAGGCAAATATATAAGCGGTGGATATAAGTGCAGCAATGGAGGCAAATATATAAGCGGTGGATATAAGTGCAGCAATATATATAAGCGGTGGAGATAAGGGCAGCAATGGAGGCAATTATATAAGCGGTGGAGATAAGGGCAGCAATGGAGGCAATTATATAATCGGTGGATATAAGTGCAGCAATGGAGGCAAATAATATAAGCGGTGGAGATAAGGGCAGCAATGGAGGCAATTATATAAGCGGTGGAGTTAAGGGCAGCAATGGAAGCAATTATATAAGCGGTGGAGATAATACATAATACAAGTTATGTTATTGCGTTGTGGTGGGTGACAGAAATGTTTGAAAATATAAGACATGGAAATAATGATTAATGGTTATAGTGTCGTGGGATTCCAAGTTGGAGTATCGTAATGAGAACAAGATTCAAACCTTGGTTCATCCAGTATGAACATCCCAGGAAGAGTTCGAAAATGTACGGTACCGTTGCTCGTCATCAGACTAAGCAGTGTCTGTGTACCATAGAAAACCCCTGACGGACCTCTGCCCTTAATGGATATGACATCAGCACAATCTAGCGTTTTGATGATGTATGAGTCGCCGTCAGGATATCCGGTGTCACCAATCTCCAAAATAATGGCTTTCGTAGCAACTGGTGTATCAATAGTTCGTAGTCGAAGCTTTTCTGCAATATATGTTCAAACTAAAAGAGGCACCGGAATGAATTCATTCAGGGTCCATCCAAATGGCATTACTGTCTAAGCTAAACATGTGACAAAACATGTCGCACCAAATATGTGAAGTTTTTCACCATGCTTTATACGATATATAATACACTAGGAATAATGCAAGATACATAATACACTAGGAATAATGCAAGATACATAATACACTAGGAATAATGCAAGATACATAATACACTAGGAATAATGCAAGATACATAATACACTAGGTATAATGCAAGATACATAATACACTAGGTATAATGCAAGATACATAATACACTAGGTATAATGCAAGATACATAATACACTAGGAATAATGCAAGATACATAATACACTAGGAATAATGCAAGATACATAATACACTAGGTATAATGCAAGATACATAATACACTAGGTATAATGCAAGATACATAATACACTAGGAATAATGCAAGATACATAATACACTAGGAATAATGCAAGATACATAATACACTAGGTATAATGCAAGATACATAATACACTAGGAATAATGCAATATACATAATACACTAGGTATAATGCAAGATACATAATACACTAGGTATAATGCAAGATACATAATACACTAGGTATAATGCAAGATACATAATACACTAGGAATAATGCAAGATACATAATACACTAGGTATAATGCAAGATACATAATACACTAGGTATAATGCAAGATACATAATACACTAGGTATAATGCAAGATACATAATACACTAGGTATAATGCAAGATACATAATACACTAGGTATAATGCAAGATACATAATACACTAGGAATAATGATATATAATACACTAGGAATAATGCAAGATACATAATACACTAGGTATAATGATATATAATACACTAGGTATAATGCAATATACATAATACACTAGGTATAATGCAAGATACATAATACACTAGGTATAATGCAAGATACATAATACACTAGGTATAATGCAAGATACATAATACACTAGGTATAATGCAAGATACATAATACACTAGGTATAATGCAAGATACATAATACACTAGGTATAATGCAAGATACATAATACACTAGGTATAATGCAAGATACATAATACACTAGGTATAATGCAAGATACATAATACACTAGGAATAATGCAAGATACATAATACACTAGGTATAATGCAAGATACATAATACACTAGGTATAATGCAAGATACATAATACACTAGGTATAATGCAAGATACATAATACACTAGGTATAATGCAAGATACATAATACACTAGGTATAATGCAAGATACATAATACACTAGGTATAATGCAAGATACATAATACACTAGGAATAATGCAAGATACATAATACACTAGGTATAATGCAAATACATAATACACTAGGTATAATGCAAGATACATAATACACTAGGAATAATGCAAGATACATAATACACTAGGTATAATGCAATATACATAATACACTAGGTATAATGCAAGATACATAATACACTAGGAATAATGCAAGATACATAATACACTAGGTATAATGCAAGATACATAATACACTAGGTATAATGCAAGATACATAATACACTAGGTATAATGCAAGATACATAATACACTAGGTATAATGCAAGATACATAATACACTAGGTATAATGCAAGATACATAATACACTAGGAATAATGCAAGATACATAATACACTAGGTATAATGCAAGATACATAATACACTAGGTATAATGCAAGATACATAATACACTAGGTATAATGCAAGATACATAATACACTAGGTATAATGCAAGATACATAATACACTAGGAATAATGCAAGATACATAATACACTAGGTATAATGCAAGACATAATACACTAGGTATAATGCAATACATAATACACTAGGTATAACAAGATACAATCACTAGATAATGCAAGAACATAATACACTAGGTATAATGCAAGATACATAATACACTAGGTATAATGCAAGATACATAATACACTAGGAATAATGCAAGATACATAATACACTAGGTATAATGCAAGATACATAATACACTAGGTATAATGCAAGATACATAATACACTAGGTATAATGCAAGATAATAATACACTAGGTATAATGCAAGATACATAATACACTAGGTATAATGCAAGATACATAATACACTAGGTATAATGCAAGATACATAATACACTAGGTATAATGCAAGATACATAATACACTAGGTATAATGCAAGATACATAATACACTAGGTATAATGCAAGATACATAATACACTAGGTATAATGCAAGATACATAATACACTAGGTATAATGCAAGATACATAATACACTAGGAATAATGCAAGATACATAATACACTAGGTATAACAAGATACATAATACACTAGGAATAATGCAAGATACATAATACACTAGGTATAATGCAAGATACATAATACACTAGGTATAATGCAAGATACATAATACACTAGGTATAATGCAAGATACATAATACACTAGGTATAATGCAATATACATAATACACTAGGTATAATGCAAGATACATAATACACTAGGTATAATGCAAGATACATAATACACTAGGTATAATGCAAGATACATAATACACTAGGTATAATGCAAGATACATAATACACTAGGTATAATGCAAGATACATAATACACTAGGTATAATGCAAGATACATAATACACTAGGTATAATGCAAGATACATAATACACTAGGTATAATGCAAGATACATAATACACTAGGTATAATGCAAGATACATAATACACTAGGTATAATGCAAGATACATAATACACTAGGAATAATGCAAGATATATAATACACTAGGTATAACAAGATACATAATACACTAGGAATAATGCAAGATACATAATACACTAGGTATAATGCAAGATACATAATACACTAGGTATAATGCAAGATACATAATACACTAGGTATAATGCAAGATACATAATACACTAGGTATAATGCAAGATACATAATACACTAGGTATAACAAGATACATAATACACTAGGAATAATGCAAGATACATAATACACTAGGTATAATGCAAGATACATAATACACTAGGATAATCAAGATAATAATACATAGGGATAATGCAAGATACATAATACACTAGGTATAATGCAAGATACATAATACACTAGGTATAATGCAAGACATAATACACTAGGTATAATGCAATATAATAATACACTAGGATAATGCAAGATACATAATACACTAGGTATAATGCAAGATACATAATACACTAGGTATAATGCAAGATACATAATACACTAGGTATAATGCAAGATACATAATACACTAGGAATAATGCAAGATACATAATACACTAGGTATAATGCAAGATACATAATACACTAGGTATAATGCAAGATACATAATACACTAGGAATAATGCAAGATACATAATACACTAGGTATAATGCAAGATACATAATACACTAGGTATAATGCAAGATACATAATACACTAGGTATAATGCAAGATACATAATACACTAGGAATAATGCAATATACATAATACACTAGGTATAATGCAAGATACATAATACACTAGGTATAATGCAAGATACATAATACACTAGGTATAATGCAAGATACATAATACACTAGGTATAATGCAAGATACATAATACACTAGGTATAATGCAAGATATATAATACACTAGGTATAATGCAAGATACATAATACACTAGGTATAATGCAAGATACATAATACACTAGGAATAATGCAAGATACATAATACACTAGGTATAATGCAAGATACATAATACACTAGGTATAATGCAAGATACATAATACACTAGGAATAATGCAATATATATAATACACTAGGTATAACAAGATACATAATACACTAGGTATAATGCAAGATATATAATACACTAGGTATAATGCAAGATACATAATACACTAGGTATAATGCAAGATACATAATACACTAGGTATAATGCAAGATACATAATACACTAGGTATAATGCAAGATACATAATACACTAGGTATAATGCAAGATACATAATACACTAGGAATAATGCAAGATATATAATACACTAGGTATAATGCAAGATACATAATACACTAGGAATAATGCAAGATATATAATACACTAGGTATAATGCAAGATACATAATACACTAGGAATAATGCAAGATACATAATACACTAGGTATAATGCAAGATACATAATACACTAGGTATAATGCAAGATACATAATACACTAGGAATAATGCAAGATACATAATACACTAGGAATAATGCAAGATACATAATACACTAGGTATAATGCAAGATACATAATACACTAGGAATAATGCAATATACATAATACACTAGGAATAATGCAAGATACATAATACACTAGGTATAATGCAAGATACATAATACACTAGGTATAATGCAAGATACATAATACACTAGGAATAATGCAAGATACATAATACACTAGGTATAATGCAAGATACATAATACACTAGGTATAATGCAAGATACATAATACACTAGGAATAATGCAAGATACATAATACACTAGGTATGAAGATACATAATACACTAGGAATAATGCAAGATATATAATACACTAGGTATAATGCAAGATACATAATACACTAGGTAATATGCAAGATACATAATACACTAGGAATAATGCAAGATACATAATACACTAGGTATGAAGATACATAATACACTAGGAATAATGCAAGATATATAATACACTAGGTATAATGCAAGATATATAATACACTAGGAATAATGCAAGATATATAATACACTAGGAATAATGCAAGATACATAATACACTAGGTATAATGCAAGATACATAATACACTAGGTATAACGATACATAATACACTAGGTATAATGCAAGATACATAATACACTAGGTATAATGCAAGATACATAATACACTAGGTATAATGCAAGATACATAATACACTAGGTATAATGCAAGATACATAATACACTAGGTATAATGCAAGATACATAATACACTAGGAATAATGCAAGATACATAATACACTAGGTATAATGCAAGATACATAATACACTAGGTATAATGCAAGATACATAATACACTAGGTATAATGCAAGATACATAATACACTAGGTATAATGCAAGATACATAATACACTAGGTATAATGCAAGATACATAATACACTAGGTATAATGCAAGATACATAATACACTAGGTATAATGCAATATACATAATACACTAGGTATAATGCAAGATACATAATACACTAGGTATAATGCAAGATA
>CM026399.1:53806518-53824693 GCA_014843695.1 Archivesica marissinica
CTATGTATTACTAGAGAAATGAAGCCTACAGTGTGTATGCAGCGTCCAGCCAATGCAGTACTAGAGAAATGAACCTTACAATGTGTTTGCAATGTCCAGTCAATGCATTACTAGAGAAGTAAAACTTACTATGTGTATGCAATGTCCAGCCAATGCAGTAATAGAGAAATGAACCCTACAATGTATATGCAACGTCCAGCCTATTTAGTACTAGTGAAATGAACTATACAATGTATTTGCAACGTCCAGCCAATACAGTACTAGAGAAATGAACCCTACAATGTATATGCAACTTCCAGCCAATGCATTACGTGAAAATAAACCCTACACTGTGTATTCAATGTCCAGCCAATGTAGTATTAGAGAAATAAACCCTACAATGTGTATGCAACGTCCAGCCAATGCAGTACTAGAGCAATAAACCTTACAATGTGTATGCAACGTCCAGCCAATATAGTCCTAGAGAAATCAACCCTAACATGTATATGCAAAGTCCAGCCTATGTAGTACTAGAGAAATAAACCCTACAATGTTTATGCAACGTCCAGCCAATGCAGTACTAGAGAAATAAACACTACAATGTGTATGCAATGTCCAGCCAATGCAGTAATAGTGAAATGAATCCTAAAATGTGTATGCATTGTCCAGCCAATGTAGTACTAGACAAATAAACCCTACAATGTGAATGCAACGTCCAGTCAATACATTATTAGAGAAATGAACCCTACAATGTATATGCAACGTCCAGCCTATGTAGTACTAGAGAAATGAACTATACAATGTATTTGCAACGTCCAGCTTATACAGTACTAGAGAAATGAAACCTACAATGCATATGCAACGTCCAGCCAATGCATTACTAGAGAAATAAACCCTACACTGTGTATGCAACGTCCAGCCAATACAGTACTAGAGAAATGAACCCTACAATGTATATGCAACGACCAGCCTATGTAGTACTGGAGAAATAAACCCTACAATGTGTATGCAACTTCCAGGAAATGTAGTACTAGAGAAATAACCCTACAATGTGTATGCAATGTCCAGCCAATGTAGTACTAGAGAAATAAACCCTACAATGTGTATGCAACGTCCAGCCAATGCAGTACTAGAGCAATAAACCCTACAATGTGTATGCAACGTCCAGCCAATACAGTACTAGAGAAATGAACCCTAAAACGTATATGCACCGTCCAGCCTATGTAGTACTAGAGAAATGAAGCCTACAATGTATATGCAACGTCCAGCCGATACAGAACTAGATAAATGAACCTTACACTGTATATGCAACGTCCAGCCAATGCATTACTAGAGAAATAAACCGTACACTGTGTATGCAACGTCCAGCCAATACAGTACTAGAGAAATGAACCCTACAATGTATATGCAACGTCCAGCCTATTTAGTACTAGAAAAATGAACAATACAATGTATTTGCAACGTCCAGCCAATACAGTACTAGAGAAATGAACACTACAATGTATATGCAACGTCAAGCCAATGCATTACTAGAGAAATAAACCCTACACTGTGTATGCAACGTCCAGCCAATACAGTACTAGAGAAATGAACCCTACATTGTATATGCAACGTCCAGCCTATCTAGTACTAGAGAAATAAACCCTACAATGTGTATGCAACGTCCAGCCAATGCAGTACTAGAGAAATAAACCCTACAATGTGTATGCAATGTCCAGCCAATGTAGTAATAGAGAAATGAACCCTAAAATGTGTATGCATTGTCCAGCCAATGTAGTACTAGAAAATTAATCCCTACAATGTGTATGCAATGTCCAGCCAATGTATTACTAGAGAAATAAACCCTACAATGTGTATGCAATGTCCAGCCAATGTAGTACTAGAGAAATAAACCCTACAATGTGTATGCAAAGTTCAGCCAATGCAGTTCGAGAGAAATAAACCATACCATGTGTATGCAACGTCCAGTCAATACAGTACTAGAGAAATGAACCCTACATTGTGTATGCAACGTCCAGCTAATAAAGTCCTAGAGAAATCAACTCTACAATGTATATGCAACGTCCAGCCTATGTAATACTAGAGAAATAAACCCTACAATGTGTAGGCAACGTCCAGCCAATGCAGTACTAGAGAAATAAACCCTACAATGTGTATGCAATGTCTAGCGAATGCAGTACTGGATAAATAAACCCTACAATGTGTATGCAATGTCCAGCCAATGCAGTACTAGAGAAATGAACCCTATAATTTGTATGCAATGTCCAGCCAATGTAGTACTAGAAAAATAAACCCTACAATGTGTATGCAATGTCCAGCCAATGTAGTACTAGAGAAATAAACCCTACAATGTGTATGCAATGTCCAGCCAATGTAGTACTAGAGAAATATACCCCACAATGTGTATGCAATGTCCAGCCAATGTAGTACTATATAAATACACCCTACAATGTGTATGCAACGTCCAGCCAATGCAGTACTAGAGCAATAAACCCTACAATGTGTATGCAACGTCCAGCCAATACAGTCCTAGAGAAATCAACCCTACAATGTATATACAACGTCCAGCCTATGTAGTACTAGAGAAATAAACCCTACAATCTGTATGCAGCGTCCAGCCAATGCAGTACTAGAGAAATAAACCCTACAATGTGTATGCAATGTCCAGCCAATGCAGTACTAGAGAAAAAAAACCTACAATGTGTATGCAATGTCCAGCCAATGCAGTAATAGAGAAATGAACCCTACAATGTGTATGCAATGTCCAGCCAATGTAGTACTAGAGAAATAAACCCTACAATGTGTATGCAATGTCCAGCCAATGTAGTACTAGAGAAATAAACCCTACATTGTGTATGCAACGTCCAGCTAATACAGTACTAGAGAAATGAACCCTGTAATGTGTATGCAACGTCCAGCCAATGCAGTACTAGAGAAATAAACCCTACAATGTGTATGCAATGTCTAGGGAATGCAGTACTAGATAAATAATCCCTACAATGTGTATGCAATGTCCAGCCAATGCAGTAATAAAGAAATAAACCCTACAATGTGTATGCAATGTCCAGCCAATGCAGTACTAGAGAAATAAACCCTACAATGTGTATGCAATGTCTAGCGAATGCAGTACTAGATAAATAAACCCTACAATGTGTATGCAATGTCCAGCCAATGCAGTACTAGAGAAATGAACCCTATAATTTGTATGCAATGTCCAGCCAATGTAGTACTAGAAAAATAAACCCTACAATGTGTATGCAATGTCCAGCCAATGTAGTACTAGAGAAATAAACCCTACAATGTGTATGCAATGTCCAGCCAATGTAGTACTAGAGAAATAAACCCCACAATGTGTATGCAATGTCCAGCCAATGTAGTACTATATAAATACACCCTACAATGTGTATGCAACGTCCAGCCAATGCAGTACTAGAGCAATAAACCCTACAATGTGTATGCAACGTTAAGCCAATACAGTCCTAGAGAAATCAACCCTACAATGTATATACAACGTCCAGCCTATGTAGTACTAGAGAAATAAACCCTACAATCTGTATGCAGCGTCCATCTAATAAGGTCCTAGAGAAATCAACCCTACAATGTATATGCAACGTCCAGCCTATGTAGTACTAGAGAAATAAACCCTACAATGTGAATGCAACGTCCAGCCAATGCAGTACTAGAGAAATAAACCCTACTATGTGTATGCAATGTCTAGCGAATGCAGTACTAGAAAAATAAACCCTACAATGTGTATGCAATGTCCAGCCAATGCAGTACTAGAGAAATGAACCCTACAATTTGTATGCAATGTCCAGCCAATGTAGTACTAGAGAAATAAACCCTACAATGTGTATGCAATGTCCAGCCAATGTAGTACTAGAAAAATAAACCCTACAATGTGTATGCAATGTCCAGCCAATGTAGTACTATAGAAATAAACCCTACAATGTGTATGCAACGTCCAACCAATGCAGTACTAGAGCAGTAAACCCTACAATGTGTATGCAATGTCCAGCCAATACAGTCCTAGAGAAATCAACCCTACAATGTATATACAACGTCCAGCCTATGTAGTACTAGAGAAATAAACCCTACAATCTGTATGCAACGTCCTGCCAATGTAGTACTAGAGAAATAAACCCTACAATGTGTATGCAATGTCCAGCCAATGCAGTACTAGAGAAATAAACCCTACAATGTGTATGCAATGTCCAGCCAATGCATTAATAGAGAAATGAACCCTACAATGTGTATGCAATGTCCAGCCAATGTAGTACTAGAAAAATAAACCCTACAATGTGTATGCAATTTCCAGCCAATGTAGTACTAGAGAAATAAACCCTACAATGTGTATGCAACGTCCAGCTTATACAGTACTAGAGAAATGAACCCTACAATGTATATGCAACGTCCAGCCTATGTAATACTAGAGAAATGATCTATACAATGTATTTGCAACTTCCAGCCAATACAGTACTAGAGAAATGAACCCTACAATGCATATGCAACGTTCAGCCAATACATTACTAGAGAAATAAAACCTACAATGTGTATGCAACGTCCAGCCAATACAGTACTAGAGAAATGAACCCTACAATGTGTATGCAACGTGCAGCCAATGTACTACTAGAGAAATAAACCCTACAATGTGTATGCAATGTCCAGCCTATGTTGTACTAGAGAAATAAACCCTACACTGTGTATGCAACGTGCAGCCAATGTACTACTAGAGAAATAAACCCTACAATGTGTATGCAATGTCCAGCCAATGTAGTACTAGAGAAATAAACCCTACAATGTGTATGCAACGTCCAGCCAATGCAGTACTAGAGCAATAAACCCTACAATGTGTATGCAATTTCCAGCCAATACAGTACTAGAGAAATGAACCCTAACATGTATATGCAACGTCCAGCCTATGTATTACTAGAGAAATGAAGCCTACAGTGTATATGCAACGTCCAGCCAATACAGTACTAGAGAAATGAACCTTACACTGTATTTGCAACGTCCAGTCAATGCATTACTAGAGAAGTAAACCTTACTCTGTTTATGCAACGTCCAGCCAATACAGTACTAGAGAAATGAACCCTACAATGTATATGCAACGTCCAGCCTATTTAGTACTAGTGAAATGAACTATACAATGTATTTGCAACGTCCAGCCAATACAGTACTAGAGAAATGAACCCTACAATGTATATGCAACTTCCAGCCAATGCATTACGTGAAAATAAACCCTACACTGTGTATTCAATGTCCAGCCAATGTAGTATTAGAGAAATAAACCCTACAATGTGTATGCAACGTCCAGCCAATGCAGTACTAGAGCAATAAACCTTACAATGTGTATGCAACGTCCAGCCAATATAGTCCTAGAGAAATCAACCCTAACATGTATATGCAAAGTCCAGCCTATGTAGTACTAGAGAAATAAACCCTACAATGTTTATGCAACGTCCAGCCAATGCAGTACTAGAGAAATAAACACTACAATGTGTATGCAATGTCCAGCCAATGCAGTAATAGTGAAATGAATCCTAAAATGTGTATGCATTGTCCAGCCAATGTAGTACTAGAAAAATAAACCCTACAATGTGTATGCAATGTCCAGCCAATGTAGTACTCGAGAAATAAACCCTACAATGTGTATGCAATGTCCAGCCAATGTAGTACTAGAGAAATATACCCCACAATGTGTATGCAATGTCCAGCCAATGTAGTACTATATAAATACACCCTACAATGTGTATGCAACGTCCAGCCAATGCAGTACTAGAGCAATAAACCCTACAATGTGTATGCAACGTCCAGTCAATACAGTCCTAGAGAAATCAACCCTACAATGTATATACAACGTCCAGCCTATGTAGTACTAGAGAAATAAACCCTACAATCTGTATGCAGCGTCCAGCCAATGCAGTACTAGAGAAATAAACCCTACAATGTGTATGCAATGTCCAGCAAATGCAGTACTAGAGAAAAAAACCTACAATGTGTATGCAATGTCCAGCCAATGCAGTAATAGAGAAATGAACCCTAGAATGTGTATGCAATGTCCAGCCAATGTAGTACTAGAAAAATAAACCCTACAATGTGAAAGCAATGTCCAGCCAATGTAGTACTAGAGAAATAAACCCTACATTGTGTATGCAACGTCCAGCTAATACTGTACTAGAGAAATGAACCCTATAATGTGTATTCAACGTCCAGCCAATGCAGTACTAGAGAAATAAACCCTACAATGTGTATGCAATGTCTAGGGAATGCAGTACTTGATAAATAATCCCTACAATCTGTATGCAATGTCCCGCCAATGCAGTACTAAAGAAATAAACCCTACAATGTGTATGCAATGTCCAGCCAATGCAGTACTAGAGAAATAAACCCTACAATGTGTATGCAATGTCTAGCG
Source organism: Archivesica marissinica (assembly GCA_014843695.1). Classification (NCBI taxonomy): domain Eukaryota; kingdom Metazoa; phylum Mollusca; class Bivalvia; order Venerida; family Vesicomyidae; genus Archivesica; species Archivesica marissinica. Next base: position 53,812,916 of record CM026399.1, read on the forward strand.
AATGCAGTACTAGATAAATAAACCCTACAATGTGTATGCAATGTCCAGCCAATGCAGTACTAGAGAAATGAACCCTATAATTTGTATGCAATGTCCAGCCAATGTAGTACTAGAAAAATAAACCCTACAATGTGTATGCAATGTCCAGCCAATGTAGTACTAGAGAAATAAACCCTACAATGTGTATGCAATGTCCAGCCAATGTAGTACTAGAGAAATAAACCCCACAATGTGTATGCAATGTCCAGCCAATGTAGTACTATATAAATACACCCTACAATGTGTATGCAACGTCCAGCCAATGCAGTACTAGAACAATAAACCCTACAATGTGTATGCAACGTTAAGCCAATACAGTCCTAGAGAAATCAACCCTACAATGTATATACAACGTCCAGCATATGTAGTACTAGAGAAATAAACCCTAAAATCTGTATGCAGCGTCCAGCCAATGCAGTACTAGAGAAATAAACCCTACAATGTGTATGCAATGTCCAGCCAATGCAGTACTAGAGAAAAAAAACCTACAATGTGTATGCAATGTCCAGCCAATGCAGTAATAGAGAAATGAACCCTACAATGTGTATGCAATGTCCAGCCAATGTAGTACTAGAAAAATAAACCCTACAATGTGAATGCAATGTCCAGCCAATGTAGTACTAGAGAAATAAACCCTACATTGTGTATGCAACGTCCAGCCTATGTAGTACTAGAGAAATGAGCTATACTATGTATATGCAACGTCCAGCCACTACTGTACTAGTGAAATGAACCCTACACTGTATTTGCAACGTCCAGCCAATGCATTACTAGAGAAATGAACCCTACAATGTATATGCAACATCCAGCTAATACAGCACTAGAGAAATGAACCCTACAATGTATATACAACGTCCAGCCAATACAGTACGAGAACAATAAACCATACAATGTATATGCAATGTCCAGGCAATAGAGTACTAGAGAAATGAATCCTACAATGTATATGCAACGTCCTGCCAATATAGTACTAAAGAAATAAACCCTACAATATATATGCAACGTTCAGCCAATGTAGTACTTGAGAAATAAAAACTGCAATGTATATGCAACGTCCAGCCAATACAGTACTAGAAAATGAACCCTACAATGTATATGCAACGTCCAGCAAATATAGTACTAGTGAAATAAAACCTACAATGTATATGCAACGTCCAGCCAATGCAGTACTAGAAATAAACCCTACAATGTGTATGCAATGTCCAGCCAATGTAGTACTAGAGAAATAAACCTTACCATGTGTATGCAACGTCCAGCCAATGTAGTACTAGAGAAATAAACCCTACACTCTATATGCAACGTCCAGCCAACATAGTACTAGAGAAATAAACCCTACCATGTGAATGCAACGTCCAGCCAATGCAGTACTAGAGCAATAAACCCTAGAATGTGTATGCAAAGTCCAGCAAATACAGTACTAGAGAAATGAACCCTACAATGTGTATGCAACGTCCAGCCGATACAGTAATAGATACGTTAACCCTACAATGTATATGCAACGTCCAGCCAATGCATTACTAGAGAAATAAACCATACACTGTGTATGCAACTTCCAGACAATACAGTACTAGAGAAATGAACCACACAATATATATGCAACGTCCAGCCACTACAGTACTAGAGAAATGAACCCTACAATGTATATGCAACATCCAGCCTATGTAGTACTAGAGAAGTAGACCCTACAATGTGAATGCAACGTCCAACCAATGCACTGCTAGAGAAATAGACCATACAATGTATGTGCAACATCTAGCCAATGTAGTACTAGATAAATAGACATTACACTGTATATGCAACGTCCAGCCAATACAGTACTAGAGAAATAAACCCTACACTTTGTATGAAACGTCCAGCCAATGCAGTGCTAGAGAAATAGAAACTACAATGTATATGCAATGTCCAGCATATACAGTACTAGAGAAATTAACTATACAATGTATTTGCAACGTCCAGCCAATACAGTACTAGAGAAATGAACCCTACAATGTATATGCAGCGTCCAGCCAATGCAATACTAGAGAAATAAACCCTACACTGTGTATGCAACCTCCAGCCAATGCTTTACTAGAGTAATAAACCCTACACTGTGTATGCAACGTCCAGCCAATACAGTACTAGAGAAATAAACCCTACAATGTTTATGCAACGTCCAGCCAATACAGTACTAGAGAAATGAAATATATAATGTATGTGCAACGTACAGCCTATGTAGTATTAGAGCAATAAACCCTACAATGTTTATACAATGTACAGCCAATGTATTGCTAGAGAAATAATCCCTACAATGTGTATGCAACTTCCAGCCAATACTGTAGTAGAGAAATAAACCCTACAATGTATATGCAACGTCCAGCCAATGCATTACTAGAGAAATGAACCCTACAATGTATATACAACGTCCAGCCAATACAGAACTAGAGAAATGAACCCTACAATGTATATGCAATGTCCAGCCAATACAGTACTAGAGCAATAAACCATACAATGTATATGCAATGTCCAGGCCAATACAGTACTAGAGAAATGAACCCTACAATGATTATGCAACGTCCAGCCAATGCATTACTAGAGAAATAAACCCTACACTGTGTATGCAACGTCCAGCCAATACAGTACTAGAGAAATGAATCATACAATGTATATGCAACGTCCAGCCAATGCAGTACTAGAAATAAACCCTAAGATGTGTATGCAATGTCCAGCCAATGTAATACTAGAGAAATAAACCCTAAGATGTGTATGCAATGTCCAGCCAATGTAGTACTAGAGAAATAAACCCTACACTCTATAGGCAACGTCCAGCCAATGTAGTACTAGAGAAATAAACCCTACAATGTGAATGCAACGTCTAGTCAATGCAGTACTAGAGAAATAAACCCTACAATGTGTATGCAACTTCCAGCCAATACAGTACTAGAGAAATGAACTCTACAATGTATATGCAACGTCCAGCCTATGTAGTACTAGAGAAATGAACCCTACAATGTGTATGCAACGTCCAGCCAATGCATTACTAGAGAAATAAACCCTACACTGTGTATGCAACTTCCAGACAATACAGTACTAGAGAAATGAACCCTACAATGTATATGCAACGTCCAGCCTATGTAGTATTGGGAGAAATGAACTATACTATGTATTTGCAACGTCCAGCCACTACAGTACTAGAGAAATGAAACCTACAATGTATTTGCAACGTCCAGCCAATGCATTACTAGAGAAATGAACCCTACAATGTATATGCAAACTCCAGCCTATATAGTACTAGAGAAATATATCCTACAATGTGTATGCAACGTCCAGCCAATACAGTACTAGAGAAATGAAATCTACAATGCATATGCAACGTCCAGCCTATGTAGTACTAGAGCAATAAACCCTTCAATGTGTATGCAACGTACAGTCAATGTATTGCTAGAGAAATAATCCCTACAATATGTATGCAACTTCCAGTCAATATAGTAGTAGAGAAATAAACCCGACAATGTATATGCAACGTCCAGCCAATACAGTACTAGAGAAATGAACCCTACAATGTGTATGCAATATCCAACCAATACAGTACTAGAGAAATGAACCCTACAATGTATATGCAACGTTCAGCCAATGCATTACTATAGAAATAAACCCTACACTGTGTATGCAACGTCCAGCCAATGCATTACTAGAGTATTAAAACCTACACTGTTTATGCAACATTCAGCCAATACAGTACTAGAGAAATGAACCCTACAATATATATGCAACGTCCAGCCTATGTAGTACTAGAGAAATAAACCATACAATGTGTATGCAACGTCCAGCCAATACAGTACTAGAGAAATGAATCCTACAATGTATATGCAACGTCCAGCCAATACAGTACTAGAGAAATAAACCCTACAATGTATATGCAATGTCCAGCCAATGCAGTACTAGAGCAATAAACCCTACAATGTATATGCAACGTCCAGCCAATGCAGTACTAGAGAAATAGACCCTACAATATGTATGCAACGTCCAGCCAATGCAGTACTAGAGAAATAAACCCTACAATGTATAGGCAATGTCCAGGCAATAAGTACTAGAGAAATGAACCGTACAATGTATATGCAACGTCCAGCCAATGCAGTACTAGAGAAATGAACCCTAGCCAATGCATTACTAGAAAAATAAACCCTACACTGTGTATGCAACTTCCAGCCAATACAGTACTAGAGACATGAACCCTACAATGTATATGCAACGACCAGCCTATGTAGTACTAGTGGAATAAACCCTACAATGTGTATGCAACGTCCAGCCAATACAGTTCTAGAGAATTGAACCCTACAATGTATATACAACGTCCAGCCAATACAATACTAGAGAAATAAACACTACAATGTATATGCAACGTCCAGCCAATGCAGTACTAGAGAAATAAACCCTACAATGTGTATGCAATGTCCAGCCAATGTAGTACTAGATAAATAAACCCTACAATGTGTATGCAACGTCCAGCCACTACAGTACTAGAGAAATAAACCCTACAATGTGTATGCAACGTCCAGCCAATAAAGTACTAGAGAAATGAAATCTACAATGTATATGCAACGTCCAGCCTATGTAGTACTAGAGCAATAAACCCTACAATGTGTATTTAACGTACAGCCAATGTATTGCTAGAGAAATAATCCCTACAATGTGTATGCAACTTCCAGTCAATACAGTAGTTGAGAAATAAACCCTACAATGTATATGCAACGTCCAGCCAATACAGTACTAGAGAAATGAACCCTACAATGTGTATGCAACGTTCAGCCAATACTTTACTAGAGAAATAAACCCTACACTGTTTATGCAACATCCAGCCAATACAGTACTAGAGAAATGAACCCTACAATGTATATGCAACGTCCAGCCTATATAGTACTAGATAGATAAACCCTACAATGTGTATGCAACGTCCAGCCAATACAGTACTAGAGAAATGAATCCTACAATTTATATACAACGTCCAGCCGATGCAGTACTAGAGAAATAAACCCTACAAGGTATATGCAATGTCCAGCCAATGCAGTACTAGAGCAATAAAAGCTACAATGTATATGCAACGTCCAGCCAATGCAGTACTAGAGAAATAGACCCTACAATGTGTATGCAACGTCCAGCCAATGCAGTACTAGGGAAATAAACCCTACAATGTATAGGCAATTTCCAGGCAATAAATACTAGAGAAATGAACCCTAGCCAATGCATTGCTAGAAAAATAAACCCTACACTGTGTATGCAACTTCCAGCCAATACTCTAGTAGAGAAATAAACCCTACAATGTATATGCAACGTCCAGCCAATGCATTACTAGTGAAATGAACCCTACAATGTATATACAACGTCCAGCCAATACAGTTCTAGAGAAATGAACCCTACAATGTATATGCAACGTCCAGCCAATACAGTACTAGAGCAATAAACCATACAATGTATATGCAATGTCCAGGCCAATACATTACTAGAGAAATAAACCCTACACTGTGTATGCAACTTCCAGCCAGTACAGTACTAGAGAAATGAACCCTACAATGTATATGCAACGACCAGCCTATGTAGTACTAGAGGAATAAACCCTACAATGTGTATGCAACGTCCAGCCAATACAGTTCTAGAGAATTGAACCCTACAATGTATATACAACGTCCAGCCAATAAAATACTAGAGAAATAAACACTACAATGTATTTGCAACGTCCAACCAATGCAGTACTAGAGAAATAAACCCTACAATGTGTATGCAATGTCCAGCCGATGTAGTACTAGATAAATAAACCCTACAATGTGTATGCAACGGCCAGCCAATGCATTACTAGAGAAATAAACCCTACACTGTGTATGCAACTTCCAGACAATACAGTACTAGAGAAATGAACCCTACAATGTATATGCAACCTCCAGCCTATGTAGTACTAGAGAAATGAACCCTACAATGTGTATGCAACGTCCAGCCAATGCATTACTAGAGAAATAAACCCTACACTGTGTATGCAACTTCCAGACAATACAGTACTAGAGAAATGAACCCTACAATGTATATGCAACGTCCAGCCTATGTAGTATTTGGAGAAATGAACTATACTATGTATTTGCAACGTCCAGCCACTACAGTACTAGAGAAATGAACCATACAATGTATTTGCAACGTCCAGCCAATGCATTACTAGAGCAATAAACCCTACAATGTGTATGCAACGTACAGCCAATGTATTGCCAGAGAAATAATCCCTACAATGTGTATGCAACTTCCAGTCAATAGAGTAGTAGAGAAATAAACCCTACAATGTATATGCAACGTCCAGCCAATACAGTACTAGAGAAATGAACCCTACAATGTGTATGCAATGTCCAACCAATACAGTAGTAGAGAAATGAACACTACAATGTATATGCAACGTTCAGCCAATGCATTACTATAGAAATAAACCCTACACTGTGTATGCAACGTCCAGCCAATGCATTACTAGTGTATTAAAGCCTACACTGTTTATGCAACATCCAGCCAATGTAGTACTAGAGAAATGAACCCTAAAATATATATGCAACGTCCAGCCTATGTAGTACTAGAGAAATAAACCCTACAATGTATATGCAACGTCCAGCCAATACAGTATTAGAGAAATGAATCCTACAATGTATATGCAACGTCCAGCCAATACAGTACTAGAGAAATATACCCTACAATGTATATGCAATGTCCAGCCAATGCAGTACTAGAGCAATAAACCCTACAATGTATATGCAACGCCCAGCCAATGCAGTACTAGAGAAATAAACCCTACAATGTATAGGCAATGTCCAGGCAATCAGTACTAGAGAAATGAGCCCTACAATGAATATGCAACGTCCAGCCAATGCAGTACTAGAGAAATGAACCCTAGCCAATGCATTACTAGAAAAATAAACGCTACACTGTGTATGCAACTTCCAGCCAATAAAGTATTAGAGAAATGAACACTACAATGTATATGCAACGACCAGCCTATGTAGTACTAGAGGAATAAACCCTACAATGTGTATGCAACGTCCAGCCAATACAGTTCTAGAGAATTGAACCCTACAATGTATATACAACGTCCAGCCAATACAATACTAGAGAAATAAACACTACAATGTATATGCAACGTCCAGCCAATGCAGTGCTAGAGAAATAAACCCTAAAATGTGTATGCAATGTCCAGCCAATGTAGTACTAGATAAATAAACCCTACAATGTGTATGCAACGTCCAGCCACTACAGTACTAGAGAAATGAACCCTACAATGTATATGCAACCTCCAGCCTATATAGTACTAGAGAAATAAACCCTACAATGTGTATGCAACGTCCAGCCAATAAAGTACTAGAGAAATGAAATCTACAATGTATATGCAACGTCCAGCCTATGTAGTACTAGAGCAATAAACCCTACAATGTGTATACAACGTACAGCCAATGTATTGCTAGAGAAATAATCCCTACAATGTGTATGCAACTTCCAGTCAATACAGTAGTTGAGAAATAAACCCTACAATGTATATGCAACGTCCAGCCAATACAGTACTAGAGAAATGAACCCTACAATATATATGCAACGTTCAGCCAATGCATTACTAGAGTAATAAACCCTAAACTGTTTATGCAACATCCTGCCAATGCATTACTAGAGTAATAAACCCTACACTGTTTATGCAACATCCAGCCAATACAGTACTAGAGAAATGAACCCTACAATGTATATGCAACGTCCAGCCTATATAGTACTAGAGAAATAAACCCTACAATGTGTATGCAACGTCCAGCCAATACAGTACTAGAGAAATAAATTCCTACAATGTATTTGCAACGTCCAGCCAATGCAGTACTAGAGAAATAAACCCTACAATGTATATGCAATGTCCAGCCAATGCAGTACTAGAGCAATAAAACCTACAATGTATATACAACGTCCAGCCAATGCAGTACTAGAGAAATAGACCCTACAATGTGTATGCAACGTTCAGCCAATGCAGTACTAGGGAAATAAACCCTACAATATATAGGCAATCTCCAGGCAATAAGTACTAGAGAAATGAACCCTAGCCAATGCATTACTAGGAAAATAAACCCTACACTGTGTATGCAACTTCCAGCCAATACTGTAGTAGAGAAATAAACCCTACAATGTATATGCAACGTCCAGCCAATGCATTACTAGAGAAATGAACCCTACAATGTATATACAACGTCGAGCCAATACTGTACTAGAGATATGAACCCTACAATGTATATGCAACGTCCAGCCAATACAGTACTAGAGCAATAAACCATACAATGTATATGCAATGTCCAGGCCAATACAGTACTAGAGAAATAAACCCTACACTGTGTATGCAACTTCCAGCCAGTACAGTACTAGAGCAATGAACCCTACAATGTATATGCAACGACCAGCCTATGTAGTACTATAGGAATAAACCATACAATGTGTATGCAACGTCCAGCCAATACAGTTCTAGAGAAATGAACCCTACAATGTATATACAACGTCCAGCCAATACAATACTAGAGAAATATACACTACAATGTATATGCAACGTCCAGCCAATGCATTACTAGGGAAATAAACCCTACACTGTGTATGCAACTTCCAGACAATACAGTACTAGAGAAATGAACCCTACAATGTATATGCAACGTCCAGCCTATGTAGTACTAGAGAAATGAACTATACTATGTATTTGCAACGTCCAGCCACTATAGTACTAGAGAAATGAACCCTACAATGTATATGCAACCTGCAGCCTATGTAGTACTAGAGAAATAAATCCTACAATGTGTACGCAACGTCCAGCCAATACAGTACTAGAAAAATGAAATCTATAATGTATATGCAATGTCCCGCCTATTTAGTACTAGAGCAATAAACCCTACAATGTGTATACAACTTCCAGCCAATACAGTAGTAGAGAAATAAACCCTACAATGTATATGCAACGTCCAGCCAATACAGTACTAGAGAAATGAACCCTACAATGTATATGCAACGTTCAGCCAATGCATTACTAGATAAATAAACCCTACACTGTGTATGCAACGTCCAGCCAATGCATTACTAGAGTAATAAACCCTACACTGTTTATGCAACATCCAGCCAATGCAGTACTAGAAAAATGAAATCTACAATGTATGTGCAACGTCCAGCCTATGTAGTACTAGAGCAATAAACCCTACAATGTGTATACAACGTACAGCCAATGCATTACTAGAATAATAAACCCTACACTGTTTTTGCAACATCCAGCCAATACAGTACTAGAGAAATGAACCCTACAATGTATATGCAACGTCGAGCCTATGTAGTCCTACAGCAATAAACCCTATTATGTGTATGCAACGTACAGCCAAGGTAGTGCTAGAGAAATAAACCCTACAATGTGTATGCAACGTACAGCCAATGTAGTGCTAGAGAAATAAACCCTACAATGTGAATGCAACGTACAGCCAATGTAGTGCTAGAGAAATAAACCCTAACATGTGTATGCAACGTCCAGCCAATACAGTACTAGAGAAATGAACCCTTCAATGTATATGCAATGTCCAGCCTATGTAGTACTAGAGAAATAAAACCTACAATGTGTATGCAACGTCCAGCCAATGCAGTACTAGAGAAATAAACCCTACAATGTATATGCAATGTCCAGCCAATGCAGTACTAGAGCAATAAAACCTACAATGTATATGCAACGTCCAGCCAATGCAGTACTAGAGAAATAGACCCTACAATGTGTATGCAACGTCCAGCCAATGCAGTACTAGGGAAATAAACCCTACAATGTATATGCAATGTCCAGGCAATAAGTACTAGAGAAATGAACCCTACAATGTATATGCTACGTCCAGCCAATGCAGTATTAGAGAAATGAACCCTAGCCAATGCATTACTAGAAAAATAAACCCTACACTGTGTATGCAACTTCCAGCCAGTAGAGTACTAGAGAAATGAACCCTACAATGTATATGCAACGACCAGCCTATGTAGTAATATAGGAATAAACCCTACAATGTGTATGCAACGTCCAGACAATACAGTTCTAGAGAATTGAACCCTATAATGTATATACAACGTCCAGCCAATACAATACTAAAGAAATAAACACTACAATGTATATGCAACGTCCAGCCAATGCAGTACTAGAGAAATAAACCCTACAATGTGTATGCAATGTCCAGCCAATGTAGTACTAGATAAATAAACCCTACAATGTGTATGCAACGGCCAGCCAATGCATTACTAGAGAAATAAACCCTACACTGTGTATGCAACTTCCAGACAATACATTACTAGAGAAATGAACCCTACAATGTATATGCAATCTGCAGCCTATGTAGTACTAGAGAAATAAATCCTACAATGTGTACGCAACGTCCAGCCAATAGAGTACTAGAAAAATGAAATATACGAGGTATATGCAACGTCCAGCCTATGTAGTACTAGAGCAATAAACCCTACAATGTGTATACAACTTCCAGCCAATACAGTAGTAGAGAATTAAACCCTACAATGTATATGCAACGTCCAGCCAATACAGTACTAGAGAAATGAACCCTATAATGTGTATGCAACGTCCAACCAATACAGTACTAGAGAAATGAAACCTACAATGTATATGCAACGTTCAGCCAATGCATTACTAGAGTAATAAACCCTACACTGTTTTTGCAACATCCAGCCAATACAGTACAAGAGAAATGAACCCTACAATGTATATGCAACGTCGAGCCTATTTAGTCCTACGTCAATAAACCCTACAATGTGTATGCAACGTACAGCCAAGGTAGTGCTAGAGAAATAAACCCTACAATGTGTATGCAACGTACAGCCAAGGTAGTGCTAGAGAAATAAACCCTACAATGTGAATGCAACGTACATCCAATGTTGTGCTAGAGAAATAAACCCTACAATGTTTTTGCAACATCCAGCCAATACAGTACAAGAGAAATGAACCCTACAATGTATATGCAATGTCGAGCCTATTTAGTACTAGGTAAATGATCCCTACAATGTGTATGCAACGTACAGCCAATGTAGTGCTAGAGAAATAGACCCTACAATGTGTATGCAACGTACAGCCAATACAGTACATAGATAAATGAACCCTACAATGTATATGCAACGTTCAGCCAATACAGTACTAGACAAATGACCCTACAATGTATATGCAACGTCCAGCCAATGCATTACTAGAGAAATAAATCCTGCACTGTGTATGCAACGTCCAGCCAATACAGTGCTAGAGAAATGAACACTACAATGTATATGCAACGTCCAGCCTATGTAGTAATAGAGAAATGAACCCTACAATGTGTATGCAACTTCCAGCCAATACAGTACTATAGAAATGAACCCTACAATGTGTATGCAATGTCCAGACTATGTATTACTAGTGAAGTGAACCCTACAATGTGTATGCAACGTCCAGCCAATGTAGTATTAGAGAAATGAACCCTAAAATGTATATGCAGTGTCCAGCCTATGTATTACTAGAGAAATAAACCCTGCAATGTGTATGCAACGTCCAGCCAATACAGTACTAGAGAAATGAACACTACAATGTATATGCAATGTCCAGCCTATGTAGTACTAGAGAAATATACCCTACAATGTGTATGCAACGTCCAGCCAATATATTACTAGAGAAATGAACCCTACAATGTATATGCAATGTCCAGCCTATGTTGTACTAGAGAAATGAAACCTACAATG
>CM026399.1:53825693-53885578 GCA_014843695.1 Archivesica marissinica
CATTGTGGTGGTGGCTGTACTTGGATATACACCATTGTGGCAGTGGCTGTACTTGGATATACACCATTGTGGTGGTGGCTGTACTTGGATATACACCATTGTGGTGGTGGCTGTACTTGGATATACACTATTGTGGTGGTGGTCGTACTTGGATATACACCATTGTGGCAGTGGCCGTACTTGGATATACACCATTGTGGTGGTGGTCGTACTTGGATATACACCATTGTGGCAGTGGCTGTACTTGGATATACACCATTGTGGTGGTGGTCGTACTTGAATATACACCATTGTGGTGGTGGCTGTACTTGGATATACACCATTGTGGTGGTGGTCGTACTTGGATATACACCATTGTGGCAGTGGCCATACTTGGATATACACCATTGTGGTGGTGGTCGTACTTGGATATACACCATTGTGGCAGTGGCTGTACTTCGATATACACCATTGTGGTGGTGGTCGTACTTGGATATACACCATTGTGGTGGTGGTCGTACTTGGATATACACCATTGTGGCAGTGGCTGTACTTGGATATACACCATTGTGGTGGTGGCTGTACTTGGATATACACCATTGTGGTGGTGGCCGTACTTTGATATACACCATTGTGGCAGTGGCCGTACTTGGATATTGCATTGTTTATATGGCAGGACCTGATTCATTCAACATGTTCATTTTGAAATAATGTTCGCGCAATAGTAACCCAGTGTCCCAAGCTACCATTTACAAAGATTAATTTGTAGATAAATAAATCAGCCGCTCCTTATGTAATCAGTCATTCCGTATGTAATCAGCGATTCCGTATGTAATCAGCGATTCCGTATGTAATCAGCGATTCCGTATGTAATCAGCCGCTCCTTATGTAATCAGTCATTCCGTATGTAATCAGCGATTCCGTATGTAATCATCGATTCCGTATGTAATCAGTCATTCCGTATGTAATCAGCGATTCCGTATGTAATCAGCGATTCCGTATGTAATCAGCCGCTCCTTATGTAATCAGTCATTCCGTATGTAATCAGCGATTCCGTATGTAATCAGCGATTCCGTATGTAATCAGCGATTCCGTATGTAATCAGTCATTCCGTATGTAATCAGCGAATCCGTATGTAATCAGCCGCTCCTTATGTAATCAGTCATTCCGTATGTAATCAGCGATTCCGTATGTAATCAGTCATTCCGTATGTAATCAGCGATTCCGTATGTAATCAGCGATTCCGTATGTAATCAGCGATTCCGTACGTAATCAGCCGCGCCTTATGTATTTGACCGCCCCTTACGTAATCAGCCGTCCCTTATGTAATTAGCCACTCCCTATGTAATCAGCCGTTCCTTACGTAATCAGCCGCCCCTTACGTAATCAGCCGTTCCGTATGTAATTACCAACCCCTATGTAATTAGCCACTCCCTATATAATCAGCCACTCCTTATGTAATTAGCCACTCCCTATATAATCAGCCGCTCTGTATGTAATCAGCCGCCCCTATGTAATTAGCCACTCCTTGTGTAATTAACCACTCCCTATGTAATCAGCCACCCCTATGTAATCAGCCGCTCCTTATTTAATTAGCCACTCCCTATGTAAGCAGCCGCTCCTTATGTAATCAGCTGTCCCTTATGTAATTAGCCACCCCCTATGTAATTAGCCGTCCCCTATGTAATCAGCCGCTCCTTATGTAATCAGCCGCTCCTTATGTAATTAGCCACCCCTATGTAATCAGCCACTCCTTATGTAATCAGCCACTCCCTATATAATCAGCCACTCATTATGTAATTAGCCACTCCCTGTGTAATCAGCCACCCCTATGTAATAAGCCGCCCCTATTTAATTAGTCACCCATATGTAATTAGCCACTCCCTATGTAATTAGCCACTCCTTATGTAATTAGCCACTCCCTATGTAATTAGCCACTCACTATGTAATTAGCCACTCCCTATGTAATTAGCCACTCCTTATGTAATTAGCCACTCCCTGTGTAATAAGCCGCCCCTATTTAATTAGTCACCCTTATGTAATTAGCCACTCCCTATGTAATTAGCCACTCCCTATGTAATTAGTCACTCCCTTAGCCACTCCCTATGTAATTAGCCACTCCTTATGTAATTAGCCACTCCCTATGTAATCAGCCACCCCTATGTAATTAGCTGCCCCCATGTAATCAGCCACCCCTATGTAATTAACCACTCCCTATGTAATTATCCACTACTATGTAATTATCCACTCCTATGTAAGCAGCTGCTCCTTAGTGATAGTATATTGTTTTGTTGAGGCATGTATGCAATCTACCATCCCTTGTAAACAGGTTTTGTTGAGACATGTATGCAATCTACCATCCCTTGTAAACAGGTTTTGTTGAGACATGTATGCAATCTACTATCCCTTGTAAACAGGTTTTGTTGAGGCATGTATGCAATCTACCATCCCTTGTAAACAGGTTTTGTTGAGGCATGTATGCAATGTACCATCCCTTGTAAACAGGTTTTGTTTTGTTGAGGCATGTATGCAATCTACCATCCCTTGTAAACAGGTTTTGTTGAGGCATGTATGCAATCTACCATCCCTTGTAAACAGGTTTTGTTGAGACATGTATGCAATCTACTATCCCTTGTAAACAGGTTTTGTTGAGGCATGTATGCAATCTACCATCCCTTGTAAACAGGTTTTGTTGAGGCATGTATGCAATGTACCATCCCTTGTAAACAGGTTTTGTTTTGTTGAGGCATGTATGCAATCTACCATCCCTTGTAAACAGGTTTTGTTGAGGCATGTATGCAATCTACCATCCCTTGTAAACAGGTTTTGTTGAGACATGTATGCAATCTACATCCCTTGTAAACAGGTTTTGTTGAGGCATGTATGCAATCTACCATCCCTTGTAAACAGGTTTTGTTGAGGCATGTATGCAATCTACCATCCCTTGTAAACAGGTTTTGTTGAGACATGTATGCAATCTACCATCCCTTGTAAACAGGTTTTGTTGAGACATGTATGCAATCTACCATCCCTTGTAAACAGGGTTTGTTGAGGCATGTATGCAATCTACTATCTCTTGTAAACATGTTTTGTTTTGTTGAGGCATGTATGCAATCTACCATCCCTTGTAAACAGGTTTTGTTGAGACATGTATGCAATCTACCATCCCTTGTAAACAGGGTTTGTTGAGGCATGTATGCAATCTACTATCTCTTGTAAACATGTTTTGTTTTGTTGAGGCATGTATGCAATCTACCATCCCTTGTAAACAGGTTTTGTTGAGACATGTATGCAATCTACCATCCCTTGTAAACAGGGTTTGTTGAGGCATGTATGCAATCTACTATCTCTTGTAAACATGTTTTGTTTTGTTGAGGCATGTATGCAATCTACCATCCCTTGTAAACAGGTTTTGTTGAGACATGTATGCAATCTACCATCCCTTGTAAACAGGGTTTGTTGAGGCATGTATGCAATCTACTATCTCTTGTAAACATGTTTTGTTTTGTTGAGGCATGTATGCAATCTACCATCCCTTGTAAACAGGTACATGTATTCTGTAACGTGTTCCAGCTAGGGAACAAATGTATTGATCTGATAGCTCATCGGCTCTCTGTTAATGTGAGAAATTATCCAGAAGGTTGGTGGTTATTCTTGTGTGCCCGCCTGTCTGTGCCTGAAATGCTGATCGTTGGACACCTGGGGGTCTTCCTCCAGCAATAGTATCTTAAGCATTGCCATATAACCTAAGCTGTTTATGTGACTTCATCCGAGAAACAAACTTAACAAAATAACATATCTGGATTAAACCCTTTCAACACCACAGGCCTCTAAATAGGCTTACAAAAATTGTAGATCCAGATGAGCCGGCTCGTGACGATCCGTCTCATTAGAATGTGCACTTTTTGCCAGTAATATTACTATTTTTAGACAAAATTACCCATTGTGATAAATGAACTTGTCCAAATGTAATTTTCGTATTAATTTATTGGTCTAAAAGTGCACCAGTCCATGTCAGTTACTTGGTGTTGAATGCACCAGTCCATGTCAGTTACTTGGTGTTGAATGCACCAGTCCATGTCAGTTACTTGGTGTTGAATGGGTTAAACACTATAAAATGTTTGGAACTAGTTGTTCATTTATTGTTTATGTCAGTTTGTACAAATTACCGTTATATGTCTTCAGAGGCAGATACGACCACTGTTAGATGTACACAGTCTCGACCACTTCACTAACGGAAATTATCATGGTTCCGGGTCACCGAACCGTGAATACCAGCAAAACTTCAACGCAAACCGGCGACCTCAAAGCAACATGGCACAAACCCACGCCTCACCTGGTCCAACAAGTCAAGCTCACAGACAAACGAAGGGGTACGGGAACCAATCAAATCAGCAATATTTCCATCGGAACCAGAATGATCACTCCAGTCAAGGATATGGTACTCAAGTCCAAAACCGTCCGAGACACGGACAGCAACAGGCGATTAACCAGAACTATGATCTCAGGACACAGCGTAACTTCATGCAGCAGAGAGACGCTAATAATTACCCGTCGTCCCCGATGAGTGGTCAGCATCAGCCGCAATATAGGAATCCGTTCTATAATGGAATGCCTCAGGTATATTTCATTCCAAGCAGGCCCGTTATAAATGATGGAGTTGCGAGGGGTTTTGTTAATAGCCCCCTATTTAACATTCCTGCAAATGTTGCGCCATCAATACCTGTATTTGTAAATACCGGCATAGCACTAAATCATTTGTACCGACCGTCATTGACAGAATTTGCTACCAGTCCATCCACAGTTAGTCTGCAGAATAATGGAGTACCAGTCTGTACACCAGTTCCAGTGTCAGTCTGTGAGCAACAGCCTGTAGCATATGGACAGGAAACCGGTATTCAACATGAAATAAATTCTGAGCAAGAATCGCACGTGGAGAAGAATTATAGTATTGGGCAGCACCCGGAGGTATCATTTTGTGTTGCTTTAAGCTAGCGCTCTGCCTTCTCCACACATTGTTGTTTTAATCCTAATTTCCTGCTTTATCTGGTTCTCCTCTGAAATGGTTCAAGCTAGGAGTATATTAGGGGTGCACAGGGGCTTGAATTTGAGTATCTTTAACTCATTTATATTGGTCGCTTTTCATATGCTGTATTTGATAACACGCTAAATACAGAAGCATTTTGCATCAAGCTTCACAAAAAATATTTTATCATGAGACGGTCATTGCTCATGCATTGGTTGTTGTGAACGATATTCTACTGTCATCTCTCTGACAATAATGAAAAGCACTATAGCCACCTTGTCATGCTGGCATCTGTGTTGTTGTGTATTGCGTGTTTTTTGTTGAGTATCTGGGCTAGGGACTATCTCGACCTTCATGTAATGTTTTAATATGGAGATTGTTGCAAATACTAATACACGATAGGGAATTTCACAATTCGTTCAAAATATCTGCCTATATTGTCTAGCTAGCATCCTGTAGATATCTATATAAACAATGTACGTGTATGCAAACACTATAGCAGACGGATCTGTAGTCCAGTGGTAACCAGCTGGACTGGTAATCCAGGGATCGCAGGTTCCACCCGTCTGACCCTAATAACATTAACATTCTTTCAGATGGGACGTTAAACCGAGGTCTTGTGTCGGTGCTTTACACCGTGCACGTAAAAGAACCAGACGAGACTCTGGAATGGGTCTGTCTGTATCATTGCACTATCCTCCAAAAATCTAAAATAACTAATCTCTGTAGGAGGCGCTGCTCATGGGCAACCGGTAGTGACGATAAATAAACGCAAAACACACACAAACACTATAAGAACAATGCAATAGCTCCAACACTGAAGGTATGCAAAACCTAGAATCCAACACTGTGAAGGTATGCAAAACCTAGAATCCAACACTGTGAAGGTATGCAAAACCTAGAATCCAACGCTGTGAAAGCATACAAAACCTAGAATCCAACACTATGAAAGTATACAAAACCTAGAACCCAACACTGAAAGCATACAAAACCTAGAATCCAACACTATGAAAGTATGCAAAACCTAGAATCCAACACTGTGAAAGTATGCAAAACCTAGAATCCAACACTGTGAACGTATGCAAAACCTAGAATCCAACACTGTGAACGTATGCAAAACCTAGAATCCAACACTGAAAGTATACAAAACCTAGAATCCAACACTGTGAAAGTATGCAAAACCTAGAATCCAACACTGAAAGTATGCAAAACCTAGAATCCAACACTGTGAAAGTATACAAAACCTAGAATCCAACACTGTGAAAGTATGCAAAACCTAGAATCCAACACTGAAAGTATGCAAAGCCTAGAATCCAACACTGTGAAAGTATACAAAACCTAGAATCCAACACTATGAAAGTATACAAAACCTAGAATCCAACACTATGAAAATATGCATATTGTACTATGTTCCTGCAACATCTGTTGTGTTATATATCCATATTGTGCACAGATATTTCATATTGTACTATGTTCCTGCAACAACTGTTGTGTTATATATCCATATTGCCCACAGATATTTCATATTGTACTATGTTCCTTGGTGTGTTATATATCCATATTGTGCACAGATATTTCATATTGTACTATGTTCCTGCAACAACTGTTGTGTTATATATCCATATTGCCCACAGATATTTCATATTGTACTATGTTCCTGCAACAACTGTTGTGTTATATATCCATATTGTGCACAGATATTTCATCTTGTACTATGTTCCTTGGTGTGTTATATATCCATGTGCAACCGAGCATCTGTTAGAACTATTAACAATTGTTTGTTTTAGGCTATTTATCGTCGCTAACGGTTGCCCATATGAGCTAGGATAGTGCAATGATACAGACAGAGACCCATTCCAGAGTCTCCCCTGGTTCTTATACATGCACGGTGTAAAGCACCAACACGAGACCTCGGTTTAGCGTCCCATCTAATTGTCCCACATAACACAAGTACGCACGGGTCCACTCGGGGCTATACAACTTAAAACAATGCCCACCATGTCTCAGTAACCGCTACCAATGCTAACAACAATGTTTTGCAACCTCCTCATGGAAAGGAATTTACATAAGACCTCAGTTTGTTTTCCAAACCATTTCAAATAGTTTGTGTATTGTATAGTATACATATAATGTATGAACTGAATAAAATATGTTTAAACTAATTTAATCTATAATACTGATGTTACATCAAATCATTGGCTTCTTGTTTATTGTTGTCATTTATAACTACAGTCTACATCCGTTATGTCAAAGTCGGTTATCTCCAAGTAGAATCAAAGTCCAGTTTCAGACACTATCATTTTCCATATAACTGGCTAAGTTTATATCTTATTTCGTTAAGTCAAACTTCGGTTATGTCGAAGTATTTTGTTCGGTCCGACGGAATTCGACATAATGGATGCAGACTGTACATGTGTGTAAGAGTTGTCGGATGACAAGGTGACGGTGGTAATGCTGATTAAGAACCTGATTTATTTTCAAAGTAGAAATACAGTCAAACTTCGTTGACTCGAACTCGACGGGTCCATGAATAATTGTTCGAGTCATGACTCATGGGTGGTTTGAGTCGAGGATGTAGACTGTATTTAATTATGTAATATTTTGGCTTACCTGTATTGCATGTATAGTGTACTTACTAAAAGAAGACAACATTGCATATTGAAAGCATTGTAGATCTGCACATGTATTAAAGTTGCTCATTTTTGTGTTGCAGTCCCCTTTGAATGCCGAGAGATTGGTTAATGTGCAGATGTCCGGGAACAGAGGAAGTATGCCAGATGTAGGTAAGATTTATACATTAATATTGTTGGCTCAATATTCTGAGATTGGATCAAAGTTCAGAAGTCTTGTAATATAGCACACATGCTAAATTGATACATATTTACTGGCTATTAACAGAGGAGACGCCAGATGTAGGTAAGATTTATACATTAATATTGTTGGCTCAATTTTCTGAGATTGGATCAAAATACAGAAGTCTTGTAATATAGCACACATGTCAAATTGATACGTATTCCTGTTATACAGTATTATACTGTCGTGCCTAAAGTTTGAGGAGGATCACAATATTGGCCTGTGTTTTTCTGCTTGCCAATATGGATCATCATTGATGAGGAGGAAATGTGGGGTATTCTATATGGATCATCATTGGTGAGGAGGGAATGTGGGGTATTCTATATGGTTCATCATTGGTGAGGAGGGAATGAGGGGTATTCTATATGGTTCATCATTGGTGAGGAGGGAACGTGGGGTATTATATATGGATCATCATTGTTGAGGGAATGTGGGGTATTCTATATGGTTCATCATTGGTGAGGAGGGAATGTGGGG
This sequence comes from Archivesica marissinica, assembly GCA_014843695.1. Classification (NCBI taxonomy): domain Eukaryota; kingdom Metazoa; phylum Mollusca; class Bivalvia; order Venerida; family Vesicomyidae; genus Archivesica; species Archivesica marissinica. Next base: position 53,834,029 of record CM026399.1, read on the forward strand.
TATTCTATATGGATCATCATTGGTGAGGAGGGAATGAGGGGTATTCTATATGGTTCATCATTGTTGAGGGAATGTGGGGTATTCTATATGGTTCATCATTGGTGAGGAGGGAATGTGGGGTATTATATATGGATCATCATTGTTGAGGGAATGTGGGGTATTCTATATGGTTCATCATTGGTGAGGAGGGAATGTGGGGTATTCTATATGGATCATCATTGGTGAGGAGGGAATGAGGGGTATTCTATATGGTTCATCATTGTTGAGGGAATGTGGGGTATTCTATATGGTTCATCATTGGTGAGGAGGGAATGTGGGGTATTATATATGGATCATCATTGTTGAGGGAATGTGGGGTATTCTATATGGTTCATCATTGGTGAGGAGGGAATGTGGGGTATTCTATATGGATCATCATTGGTGAGGAGGGAATGAGGGGTATTCTATATGGATCATCATTGGTGAGGAGGGAATGTGGGGTATTCTATATGGTTCATCATTGGTGAGTGAATGTGGGGTATTCTATATGGTTCATCATTGGTGAGGAGGGAATGAGGGGTATTCTATATGGTTCATCATTGGTGAGGAGGGAATGTGGGGTATTCTATATGGATCATCATTGGTGAGGAGGGAATGAGGGGTATTCTATATGGATCATCATTGGTGAGGAGGGAATGTGGGGTATTCTATATGGTTCATCATTGGTGAGGAGGGAATGTGGGGTATTCTATATGGTTCATCATTGGTGAGGAGGGAATGTGGGGTATTCTATATGGTTCATCATTGGTGAGGAGGGAATGTGGGGTATTCTATATGGTTCATCATTGGTGATAAGGGGAGGGTGGGGTATTCTATATTGTTCATCGTAGGGGAGGACAGGGCAGGGTGGGGTACATCGTAGGGGAGGACAGGACAGGGTGGGGTACATCGTAGGGGAGGACAGGACAGGGTGGGGTACATCGTAGGGGAGGACAGGGCATGGTGGGGTACATCGTAGGGGAGGACAGGACAGGGTGGGGTACATCGTAGGGGAGGACAGGGCAGGGTGGGGTACATCGTAGGGGAGGACAGGACAGGGTGGGGTACATCGTAGGGGAGGACAGGACAGGGTGGGGTACATCGTAGGGGAGGACAGGACAGGGTGGGGTACATCGTAGGGGAGGACAGGGCAGGGTGGGGTACATCGTAGGGGAGGACAGGACAGGTGGGGTACATCGTAGGGGAGGACAGGACAGGGTGGGGTACATCGTAGGGGAGGACAGGGCATGGTGGGGTACATCGTAGGGGAGGGCAGGTCAGGGCAGGGTAGGGTACATCGTAGGTGAGGGCAGGGCAGGGCAGGGTAGGGTACATCGTAGGTGAGGGGTGTGTATTAATCACCAGGTCATATATTGTTGTAGTTACTTTTTACGTTACTCACTCCCATCAACCTGACAGTCATTTTCTGAGCGAGATGTAGGTACGGTTTATACGTTAGTGTTACTGACTACAGTCAACCCTGACAGTAATTTACAGACCAAGGTTCGAGGTCCAAGCTCCATTTTGCTTTTTCCCAAAGCTTGGCATGAAGCACCAGTATTATGTCTAGTTGTGCATAATGTAACCCCGTTCCAGTTGAATCATTCTTGGCTGTCCTATTAGCGCAGTGGTTAGCGTGCTCACTTCTCACCAATGCAACCCGGGTTTGATCCTCAGACCGGGAAGTATGTGAGATGGTTCGGTGGTCGCCATATCGGACAGGTGGGTTTCCTCCCACACGGATGACCACATTTACGCTTTCATCCCCGCCAACGAGAGTGATTAATATAAGTTGTTCGCAATTGTTGTAAAATAAATCAAGTTTAAACTTAATTCTAGGCAGATTTACGGCTATTTGAACATATTTATAACCCATAGCTTATCCATGCTTCATCTCCTAAATGTCATAGAATTTGTTTTATTGCAATGTTTTTTCAGGGATCACAGTAAGGAATGAATATTTTAACCACAAGGATCAGTGATTCTGTGACCTGACATGATCTAGGTATACAATATCAATAACGGCACAGATTCCGGTACAAGAGGCCAGGCATGGTTTTACGGTTGTCACCGTTACAAGTGCTACAGTAGAACTATAGAGATTCGCGTACCTGATACTAGCGGTCAGGCATGTGGTTTGGTGAGTGTGGCAGTCCGAGTGATACATTCTACAGATATTCGGGTACGAGAGGCCATGCATGGTTTGTGGCAGTCTGCTTGCTGCTTCATTGCACAAACATTTTGATTCCCAGTACCAGGTTCAGCATGGTTGTGTGGTGTCCATTCCCGGATGCAACTTTCACGAGTTTGATGCACAGTAACAGACCATTTCTATGTTGCCATATCATTAGTTTTGTTATTTTTCTGCTCCTCGAAAAAGTTTCAGACATTTATTTGTAGCTGCCACTTTGTCAATCCATTTGTACATCAGTCCGACCATCCATCCATCATCCATCAAGCCTCGTCCATCCATTTGTATGTCAATCAATCGCACTTGTCCATAGCATAAATATGCATAAACATATAATTAATATAACAATGGAACGTTCAAGCACTAGTTACATATGTATGTGTCTCCGTAGCTCCATTTCTCTCCGTAGCTCCATTTCTCCATAGCTCCATTTCTCCGTAGATCCATTTCTCCGTAGGTCCATTTCTCCAGTAGCTCCATTTCTCCGTAGATCCATTTCTCCGTAGGTCCATTTCTCCAGTAGCTCCATTTCTCCGTAGATCCATTTCTCCGTAGGTCCATTTCTCCAGTAGCTCCATTTCTCCAGTAGCTCCATTTCTCCGTAGATCCATTTCTCCGTAGGTCCATTTCTCCAGTAGCTCCATTTCTCCGTAGGTCCATTTCTCCGTAGCAAATCATAATGCCAAAGAAATTAATGTTCGTAAAATATTTTTCAAGATTTTCTATTGCTTGCATAAAAAATACGGGACACTCGCATTCAGTATCGTATCATATTTGTGAATCGGAATAGCACTTTATCTAGAGTGAATAGTTTATATTGGTAGTACGTGTACATGCCATTGTTTACTGTCACGGTAGTATTTGTGAAACGGAATAGCACTTTATCTAGAATGAATAGTTTATATTGGTAGTACGTGTACATGCCATTGTTTACTGTCACGGTAGTATTTGTGAATCGGAATAGCACTTTATCTAGAGTGAATAGTTTATATTGGTAGTACGTGTACATGCCATTGTGTACTGTCACGGTAGTATTTGTGAGTAGCTAGCTGACTGCTCTAAAATATGAAATTATAATTTTAGCCCAATGTTTTATTCTGTTGAATACATTCTGTTTTACGTCGTGATGAAATATTATAATTAATGTTTAACTAAAATGAGTTTTAGTTTTAAATTTGATTGTTAAGAATACTGAAATTTGTTTACATCTGTTTGTATTAGTTTACATAGACAGTGCAGGTGATATATATTGTGCAAATGGTAGGTATCTGTTCAGTACACAATGGCATGTACTACCAATATAAACTATTCACTCTAGATAAAGTGCTATTGCGATTCACAAATACTACTGTGTTTGTATTAGTTTACATAGACAGTGCAGGTGATATATATTGTGCAAATGGTAGGTATCTGTTCAGTACACAATGGCATGTACTACCAATATAAACTATTCACTCTAGATAAAGTGCTATTGCGATTCACAAATACTACTGTGTTTGTATTAGTTTACATAGACAGTGCAGGTGATATATATTGTGCAAATGGTAGGTATCTGTTCATGGTGTCAAGGGGTGGGGTCAGAATTGTTGAATGTTTTAGAGGCAGAAAATATTTGTTGAAAATCACAAAATTGAATTCAATGGTTTGTTCCGTTTTATTTTGGTGTTGGTATTGATTGCACAAAGTGCACAGATCAGTAAATATTTATGATTATACCAGGAGTAAACGGGGAGGACCGAATCTAATGTTGGTATAATTTCTGGTCCAACCCAATTGTGCATGTACCGTATGTTACATTTATCTATATTGAATGTTTTTCATGTCTTTGTATAAACTGGTAGAAGATTGTCCTCACAGTCCTCACACATGGCTTCTTTTAAAGCAGCATTACATCGTATGAAATGAAAGATAATTTAAAAATTCAATTTTTACGTATGGGTAGCAATGCTGCTACACATTCTAACATTATACTTTGTATGCTTATGTTCATTTGGTAAACAGTGTTTTTTTGCGATAAAACAAACTCGAAACCGAAAGTAGGACTTTCCAAGTCGATCGGTCACGCACTTGTTTACAACCGGAACGCATCGTCCGCACTTGTTTACATTCGGAATGCATCGTCCCCATTTGTCCCACGTTGTCTTTTTTAATTAAATTACTTGATATGTTGATTCATACCTCTGTTAGCTAAGTCTTTTAGGGACATTTCTACATCCCCGCGATGGGTTCGACATTAGGGGAAGATAGATAGATAGTCTTTCATGTTCAAAATATATACGTTGTTTCTACATCCTCTGTTGTTTCATGCATGCACGCTGTGCGTGTTTACAGTTCGCGTGTTGATAAACAAATTCGCGTATACGACAGTTTAAATTTATTGGAATTTTATCGTTTCTGAGCGTCTATTTCGATTTTTGTAAACACACACACATTAGTATTTATATTTTACCCAAATCATCCTTTATTACGATGTAATGCTGCTTTAAATCGATCATTTGTACATTGATGTTTCAAAACGGTTACATGTAAATGTGAGTCTTAGAAATGTATTTTCACATAGGTCTTATTTAGATGTGATAGTTTGTACAATAATTATTTCAAAGGGTAGTTTATATAGATTAATTTCTTTATGGTTTGTGATTATAATGTGCCTTTTAAATATGGCGGACATTGCCAGCTGCAGCAGTTGTGGACCATAATGATTACACATTCTAAGGTCTGGCCTGCCTGATTGCTTTACTGGTGTTTTGAAGCTGTTTTCCATGCAAATGTCTAAACTTATATTTTTGTACTGGAATGATAACGTCGTGAGTTAAGAGGTTTATTTTCCATTTACTTAAATGTCCTACACAGCTAGATATTCTACGGTTTACTTAAATGCCCTGCAGGGCTAGATATTCTACGGTTTACCTAAATGCCCTGCACAGCTAGATATTCTACGGTTTACCTAAATGCCCGACACAGCTAGATATTCTACGGTTTACTTAAATGCCCTGCACAGCAAGATATTCTACGGTTTACTTAAATGCCCTGCACAGCAAGATATTCTACGGTTTACTTAAATGCCCTGCACAGCAAGATATTCTACGGTTTACTTAAATGCCCTGCACAGCAAGATATTCTACGGTTTACTTAAATGCCCTGCACAGCAAGATATTCTACGGTTTACTTAAATGCCCTGCACAGCAAGATATTCTACGGTTTACTTAAATGCCCTGCACAGCTAGATATTCTACGGTTTACTTAAATGCCCTGCACAGCTAGATATTCTACGGTTTACTTAAATGCCCTGCACAGCTAGATATTCTACGGTTTACTTAAATGCCCTGCACAGCAAGATATTCTACGGTTTACTTAAATGCCCTGCACAGCTAGATATTCTACGGTTTACTTAAATGCCCTGCACAGCAAGATATTCTAAGGTTTACTTAAATGCCCTGCACAGCAAGATATTCTACGGTTTACTTAAATGCCCTGCACAGCTAGATATTCTACGGTTTACTTAAATGCCCTGCACAGCAAGATATTCTACGGTTTACTTAAATGCCCTGCACAGCTAGATATTCTACGGTTTACTTAAATGCGCTGCACAGCAAGATATTCTATGGTTTACTTAAATGCCCTGCACAGCTAGATATTCTACGGTTTACTTAAATGCCCCGCACAGCAAGATATTCTACGGTTTACTTAAATGCCCTGCACAGCTAGATATTCTACGGTTTACTTAAATGCGCTGCACAGCAAGATATTCTATGGTTTACTTAAATGCCCTGCACAGCTAGATATTCTCTGGTTTACTTAAATGCCCTGCACAGCTAGATATTCTATGGTTTACTTAAATGCCCTACACAGCAAATTAGAATGTGCTGAACACCAAGATATTCTAAGTTTTATTTAGAATGTGCTGAAAACCAAGATATTCTAAGAACTGATTAGAAATCGTGATTGCTGCGTTATGTTTCCATTTTTCAATAGTATTTTATTTTGGTCTGCCCACACATTGTAATATGAAAATTACCTCCCTTTTAGGATAAATGTTTACTCAGTCATCACTAACTGTGTAAATGGCCGTATGCTATTGTTTATTTTTATCGTTATAATTTGGCTGTCCGATTAGCGCAGTGGTTAGTACACTCGCTTCTCACCAATGCAACCCAGGTTCGATCCTCGGACCGGGAAGTATGTGAGATGGTACGGTGGTTGCCAGATCGGACAGGTGAGTTTTCTCCGGGTACTCCTCCCACACGAATGACCACATATACGCTTTCATCCGCGCCAACGAGTGATTAATATAAGTTGTTAGAACTTGCTTCGCAATCGTTGTAAAATAAATAAAGTTTTATCGTTATAATATTGTGAATTATATCTTTACGACATTAGGTACTTAATAGATGACATAAAATCCTGCCAATTTTTTTTTCAAATTATTGCACATGAATGTGTAGTACCAATGCTATTTATGCATTATATTTAACCCTATCCTACAGGTTAATATACTGTTACAAACGACAGCTATTTAGCTATCATGCAGTGCATAAGTAGTCGCCATATCTATCCCACCTCCATAGATAGTACTGGGACTACATGCGATTTAGGTTAATATACTGTTATATCTCCATACAAACGACAGCTATTTAGCCATCATGCAGTGCATAAGTAGTCGCCATGTCTATCCCACCTCCATAGATAGTACTGGGACTACATGCGATTTAGGTTAATATACTGTTATATCTCCATACAAACGACAGCTATTTAGCTATCATACAGTGCATAAGTAGTCGCCATATCTATCCCACCTCCATAGATATTACTGGGACTACATGAGATTTAGGTTAATATACTGTTATATCTCCATACAAACGACAGCTATTTAGCTATCATGCAGTGCATAAGTAGTCGCCATATCTATCCCACCTCCATAGATATTACTGGGACTACATGAGATTCTGACCTTTATTATGAACATTTGTTTGTCTACTACATTGTCAATGTATGTCGTATTGGTAATGGCATCAAGTGATGCTTCTATGAGGGAAAGGGTTAATATTCTTGGTGTAGTGCAAGTTTATGTACTATAAATATAGGTTTACAAATGCTTGCCCAGTCACCCATATGCCTCTGCGATGGTGACTTTAATTAAACTATAATTTTGTGTGTTTTACGTTTATTTATCGTCGCTATCTGTTGCCCCTTTGAGCAACGCCTCCTGAAGAGATTAGTCATTTTAGATATTTGGCGGATAGTGCAATGATACAGACAGAGACCCATTCCAGAATCTCCTCTGGTTCTTGTACGTGCACTGTGCAAAGCACTGACACGAGACCTCGGTTTAATGTCCCATTTAAAAGACTGAATTTTATTAGGATCGAACCTGCGATTCCTGGATTACCAGTCAAGCGTGTTACCACTGGACTACAGATCCAGTTAAAACTACAAGATTGATTGATTGTATGAAATAGTTTGGGTACCCAAATGCATTTATGCAATGGCAACTTTATATACAAATATATATATAGTTGAGTTGCATGAAATGTAGCTTCATAGATTAAGCAAAGCTAATTCACAGGAGAGACTTTAGAAAGACAATCCAATGTTCTTACAATTTTACATGTTTTGAAAACAAGTTCTATATTTTACGAGTGTTTAAAATATCTTTTTAACTGGATGTTTGTAAACAATATTTGTTTATTTTCTTACATAACCAAAATGTCGCACAGAATTGTTATTTTTTAATTTGTTTTTAGTGTATGTGAATTTAGTTTAGATGGAACAATTGAAGATGTTTTCATCAAGTTGTTTTTAAATGTATTCGTAATTACCATAAATTGCATTGTGTACATGTACATTGTATCTGTAAATTGAGGCTCGTAAAGTGGTTTATGTTGACATAATATGCTTTTAACAGTTGTTATTTTTAACCTTGGTCCTTTTGCATTTATTATTCAACCAAGTGGATTCAAGTTGGAATTTTTGTCTCGTCCACTGCAGTGTAAAGTCACCATTCCGGCAGCGACGTCACCCATTACATATAACTAATCACCGTTAAATACAATGTTTTGATAACTTGCATTCTGTATCTAAGGGTTCCCTGTCCCCCTAACAAGTCCCATACCCCAAGAGTAGGCTTGAATTATGGCCAAATATTATCCGATTTCACAGATTATTCGTAAAAATAAAACTCTTACATTATCATTTCTCAAAAAAACATTATTGCATCGAAACTTACATACACCTCCGAGGACTAATTCTCTACACCCACAGTAAATCCCACTGCCCCATCCTACCAGTGACCTTCAGCATTACAATTTGGCCAATAATAGTCGGATTTAAGAAATTAATGTTTAAAGAAAACAATTCTGACATTATCATTTCTCAAAATCCATGAACGATGCTTTAAAGATTTACATACACATTCGAGGACTACCGTTTAATAGGTTGGGTTTTTTTTTAGCGAGATGAGAGCCTCTGATTTGTGAATATAAAAATCGCTAAAATATCTCGGTTCTTGTGTTATTTATAGTAGCGAATACCTGCCAACAACTTAGAATTTATCAGGTAAATATTGTAATGTAATGTATATTGATAATATAATAACTTCTGTCACAGGATCAAATTTTATTGTTTACAGTTCGCGTGGCCCATGTCTTGAAAAATATATTAAAACATCGAAAACATCATAGATATTTAAGAAATATTCGGCCTTCGTGATATATTTATACGCATAAGAACGACAAACTCTGGTTATTCTGCGATATACCACGGTTCATACTTATTATTTCGATTCTAACACGACTTACTTCTAATAATTTTAGACGAGAATCAAAGGAGTATTTTCTTCAAACACCGTGCATTTGGCTTTCGAAATTTCCTCCCGCGTAAGGGGTGATGACGTTATTTTTTATGGAAAATATCAATCTAGTGCATATATGAGCAAAAGTTGTAACTGATCAATAATTTTATTTATGTTGTCAAATAAAACTGTACAGAATAGTAACTGAAACGTTACTTAACAGAAAAACACAACGGACAAGAGATTATCTGATTCTAAATATAGCTCACTTCCGCGAATTCCCACGGTAGTATTTACAAACATCACGTGACTTTCATTCAGAAAACTTCACACGCATTGTATAAATGGAATAGCCAAAACACGCGCGCAGCATAGTTCAAGGTAGGTATATCGCAGAATAACCCGAGGTAGATTTTACTCTACAAGTATGTATGTTATTAGCTGGGTCGTGTTAGAATTAATAATAGTATGTCAATATAGTAAATCCCAAGTGTAACAAGCATTACACAAGATACCCGGATATTGTCGATGCAGTTATGGTTGACAGGTTAGTAATAGTTAGTATGGGCTATCGGAGATGGGGATAAGTGAGGAAAATGAAAAATAACGGGACATAATTTTATGGTAATGATGAAAAGAGTCACACGAGCATGATGTTTTCCATGTTTTAATATATTTTTCAAGACATGGTCCGCGTGAACTGTAAACAATAAAATGTGATCCTGTGACATTCCCTAAAAAGTGAAAATAATAATCTTGAGACCACCAATTTGTTTAAATTGAAATCGCAAAAACCGATTTTGGTGTGGAATCATGAAAATTGCATGTCGTGAAAATTACCAATTATATGGTAATTCTCAACACCAACTCTACCACTAACCTTGAACGTGAAATTTGGCAATTCCTTGGTAAGCATAAAAGGCATCTTTTATTTCGCAGAACAAACACTTATACTGTTTGGCGACCCTTTCAGCGGTGTGACCCATTTTTCCGATTTTTGTTCTTGATCATTCCGGTGCATGGTTCCAATTGATAGATGCGAATATTTTCAAGACATGCGAGGTTAACCTACACAAGCTGTCGGTGAAGTCATTTATAACGTCTTATATACGAAGTCCGCCTCCGTGGTCGAGTGGTTAAGGTCGCTGACTTGTATACCACTGTAACCTATCATCACTGATGGTCACGGGTTCGAGCCCCGCTCAGGCCGTGTCTTGTCTCATTTATATGAAAAAGTTGGCAGTTTCTTACGGAGGTTGGTGCACCCAAGTACTGGTTAAGCGCTGGAGCCTGTCCAGGAAAGGTGTTGTTAAGTAAACTGCCCGCCGGCGATATAGCCCAAAATGGTGCTGATGCAGGCGTAAAACCCGAAATAAAAATAAATATATAATATAATAACTTATATACGAAAATTTATTAGTTTAAACGAATGGTCACATTATATTTCACTCATGAACAAGAGAGATTTTATTATCACGCGTTAGTTACATGCTTTCAATGTTTGATCATACACTGTAGCCTGTGTGCCAGTCTGTCGATTTTTAACTTCTGGCAAAATGTTATGATCAGAAACTCAATACGGCCCAATTAATAGTCTCGGTGTTATATCGATCAATTAATAGTCTCGGTGTTATATCGATCAATTAATAGTCTCGGTGTTATATCGATCAATTAATAGTCTCGGTGTTATATCGATCAATTAATAGTCTCGGTGTTATATCGATCAATTAATAGTCTCGGTGTTATATCGATCAATTAATAGTCTCGGTGTTATATCGATCAATTAATAGTCTCGGTGTTATATCGATGCCTGTTCCCAGGCTACATACACTGAAACAAATAAATATCCTCTTATTAATTAGTGAACCTGTAAAGTTAAAGCATCCAGTTGAATCAGATCTATCATATAGACACTTTAAGCCCTGTGCATTTCCCCTCATTTTCCTCTTCAGCGTCAAACATTCACACCACTTATAGATCGAATACGTTATTGTTTTTCTATACACAAGGACAATATATACAACGGCTGATGCTCAACTGTATGATACTGAACATATCGATGCACTCGCTATGCTGAATAACAGCAGTATGGCTGGCAATCCGCAAGCTTTGACACTAATTGCCATCAAAACAAGGAAGCTGAATTAGTTTGGATTCCAAATTTGTAGTTTTTCAAACATGTGTTGGAAATACTCATGAAGCAGCTACCTGCGAAAACAGTGGTGAGTAATGCCAGCGACTTGACAGATACAGAGTGGCACAACATGGCACTATAGCATGTGTGATACCCTTAATACCATAGACATGACACATACAAAGTGACACAGCACTGCACTATAGCATGTCTGATAGTTTAATACCAGTGACATGACAGATACAAGGTGACACAGCATGGCACTATAGCATGTGTGATACCTTTAATACCAGCAACAGATACAGAGTGACACAGCATGGCACTATAGCATGTGTGAAGCAGCTGCCGTTATAGACCATGTGTGGCCTCTTTGGGCAAATGGTTACGGTCGTTTACTTCAAATCACTTATCCCTCACTGCTGATGGTTGGAATTCTGCTGGGAATGTGGAATTATTTCATGTCAGGAAGCTATCAAGCTGGCTTGTGGAAGGTTGGTGGTTCTACCCTGTCCATCCATGAAATACTGCTTAGAGAGGCACCCGGGGTCTTTCTCCACCAGCTGGAGTCACTAAAGCTGTAGGTGTGACTTAAAAACACCCAAGATAAATTAACGACGAAGTAAATATTGTTCGGACAAGCATCTCGGACCAATAGGTGGTTTACATAAACTCTGTGGCTTCTGTATATAAAACTGTTATTGAAGTGGCAAAGAAAACTACATACGTACACATGGAACATCTACATAACCATACATGGAACATCTACATAACCACACATGGAACATCTACATAACCACACATGGAAACATGGACATCTACATAAACACATGGAACATCTACATAAACACATGGAACATCTACATAACCAACATGGAACATCTACATAACCACACATGGAACATCTAATAAACACATGGAATCACATAAACTGGAACATCTACATAACCACACATGGAACATCTACATAACCATACATGGGACATTTACATAACCATACATGGAACATCTACATAACCACACATGGAACATCTACATAAGTACACATGGAACATCTACATAAGTACACATGGAACATCTACATAAACACATGGAACATCTACATAAACACATGGAAATCTACATAACCACACATGGAACATCTACATAACACATGGAACATCTACATAAGAACATGGAACATCTACATAACCACACATGGAACATCTACATAAGTACACATGGAACATCTACATAACCACACATGGAACATCTACATAAGTACACATGGAACATCTACATAACCACACATGGAACATCTACATAACCACACATGGAACATCTACATAAGTACACATGGAACATCTACATAACTACACATGGAACATCTACATAACCATACATGGAACATCTACATAACCACACATGGAACATCTACATAACCACACATGGAACATCTACATAAGTACACATGGAACATCTACATAACCACACATGGAACATCTACATAAGTACACATGGAACATCTACATAAGTACACATGGAACATCTACATAACCACACATGGAACATCTACATAACCACACATGGAACATCTACATAACCACACATGGAACATCTACATAACCACACATGGAACATCTACATAACCACACATGGAACATCTACATAACCATACATGGAACATCTACATAACCACACATGGAACATCTACATAACCATACATGGAACATCTACATAAGTACACATGGAACATCTACATAAGTACACATGGAACATCTACATAACCATACATGGAACATCTACATAACCACACATGGAACATCTACATAACCACACATGGAACATCTACATAACCACACATGGAACATCTACATAACCACACATGGAACATCTACATAACCATACATGGGACATCTACATAACCACACATGGAACATCTACATAACAACACATGGAACATCTACATAACCACACATGGAACATCTACATAACCACACATGGAACATCTACGTAACCACACATGGAACATATACATAACCACACATGGAACATCTACATAACCACACATGGAACATCTACATAAGTACACATGGAACATCTACATAACCACACATGGAACATCTACATAACCACACATGGAACATCTACATAACCACACATGGAACATCTACATAACCATACATGGGACATCTACATAAGTACACATGGAACATCTACATAAGTACACATGGAACATCTACATAACCACACATGGAACATCTACATAACCACACATGGAACATCCACATAAGTACACATGGAACATCTACATAAGTACACATGGAACATCTACATAAGTACACATGGAACATCTACATAAGTACACATGGAATATCTACATAACCACACATGGAACATCTACATAAGTACACATGGAACATCTACATAAGTACACATGGAACATCTACATAACCACACATGGAACATCTACATAAGTACACATGGAACATCTACATAACCACACATGGAACATCTACATAAGTACACATGGAACATCTACATAACCACACATGGAACATCTACATAACCACACATGGAACATCTACATAAGTACACATGGAACATCTACATAACCACACATGGAACATCTACATAACCACACATGGAACATCTACATAAGTACACATGGAACATCTACATAAGTACACATGGGACATCTACATAACCACACATGGAACATCTACATAACCACACATGGAACATCTACATAACCATACATGGGACATCTACATAAGTACACATGGAACATCTACATAAGTACACATGGAACATCTACATAAGTACACATGGAACATCTAAATAACCACACATGGAACATCTACATAACCACACATGGAACATCCACATCATAAGTCCACGTGGAACATCTACATAACCACACATGGAACATCTACATAACCACACATGGAACATCACATCATAAGTCCACGTGGAACATCTACATAACCACACATGGAGCATCTACATAACCACACATGGAACGTCTACATAACCACACATGGAACATCTACATAACCACACATGGAACATCTACATAACCACACATGGAACATCTACATAGCCATACATGGAACATCTACATAACCACACATGGAACATCTACGTAACCACACATGGAACATATACATAACCACACATGGAACATCTACATAACCACACATGGAACATCTACATAAGTACACATGGAACATCTACATAACCACACATGGAACATCTACATAACCACACATGGAACATCTACATAACCACACATGGAACATCTACATAAGTACACATGGAACATCTATATAACCACACATGGAACATCTACATAACCACACATGGAACATCTACATAAGTACACATGGGACATCTACATAACCACACATGGAACATCTACATAACCACACATGGAACATCTACATAACCACACATGGAACATCTACATAACCACACATGGAACATCTACATAAGTATACATGGAACATCTACATAAGTACACATGGAACATCTACATAAGTATACATGGAACATCTACATAAGTACACATGGAACATCTACATAACCGCACATGGAACATCTACATAAGTATACATGGAACATCTACATAAGTACACATGGAACATCTACATAACCGCACATGGAACATCTACATAAGTACATATGGAACATCTACATAACCACACATGGAACATCTACATAACCACACATGGAACATCTACATAAGTACACATGGAACGTCTACATAGCCATACATGGAACATCTACATAAGTACACATGGAACATCTACATAAGTACACATGGAACATCTACATAAGTACACATGGAACATCTACATAAGTACACATTGAACATCTACATAACCACACATGGAACATCTACATAACCACACATGGAACATCTACATAACCATACATGGAGCATCTACATAAGTATACATGGAACATCTACATAAGTACACATGGAACATCTAAATAACCACACATGGAACATCTACATAACCATACATGGAACATCTACATAACCATACATGGAACATCTACATAAGTATACATGGAGCATCTACATAACCACACATGGAACATCTACATAAGTATACATGGAGCATCTACATAACCACACATGGAACATCTACATAAGTACTCATGGAACATCTACATAACCATACATGGAGCATCTACATAACCACACATGGAACATCTACATAAGTATACATGGAACATCTACATAAGTACACATGGAACATCTACATAAGTACACATGGAACATCTACATAACCACACATGGAACATCTACATAACCACACATGGAACATCTACATAACCACACATGGAACATCTACATAACCACATATGGAACATCTACATAAGTACACATGGAACATCTACATAAGTACACATGGAACATCTACATAACCACACATGGAACATCAACATAACCACACATGGAACATCAACATAAGTACACATGGAACATGTTTATACTCACAAAGCTATCTGCACTTATTTTGTTCCAGGAAGCGAAGAAGGTGGAGTTACAAGGACTTGAACAAACATCACACCCGTTGTACATGAGTATAGATGTATGCCCTACTGTTGCCGGTGTAATTACCTTGCAGTTTTCAGTTGATGAACTTCATAATGATACAATGCAGTGGCGTAGTAATTGGTTTAAAACAGCAAATGACACCATAGTATCCTCTGATTATGTGACGTGCTTTGATTGTGTCATTTAAGATACGACTTCACTATCGTCGCCTCCTCACATTATATAATAGGCCAAACCAAACGAATAATGGGGTTTTGGAGCTTAAAATTGCACCAACGGCTTAGTTTATATGGTGTCACTCGAGCTATTCTTGGTGAAGGAAGACCACGGGTGTGTGTGTTTACGTTTATTTATCATCGCTACGGGTTGCCCATATGAGCGACGCCTCCTGAAGAGATTAGTCATTTTAGATTTTGGAGGATAGTGCAAATGATACAGACAGAGACCCATTCCAGAGTCGCCTCTGGTTCTTTTACGTGCACGGTGTACAGCACCGACACGAGACTTCGGTTTAAAGTCCCATCTGAAAGAATGTTAATTTTATTAGGGTTAGACGGGGAATCTAACTTGTGACCCCTGGATTACCAGTCCAGCGTGTTACCACTGGACTTCAGATCCGTCTGTGGTGGTAATAGTGGAGAACCAGATATGATTTTGAATGAATTTGCATGCATGGTAAACATGTGCTGAGGCCTGCATTGATCACTTTATTTTGAACAGGGATCTTTCCTGAAAAAATTTCCCAACAAGTTGTCTGTTTATATTCGGCTACTAAACCAGTCAGGTGACAGTTGCATTAGGCTACCGGTACACACAACGGAACGCTATTGAACCATGATTTACCTCTGTCAGCGAAAATAGGTTAAAACTATTTAAATATTTTAAATACGGATGTAAATGGGGAAAATACGCCGAGCATAGGTTCCACCACTCTAGTATTAACATTAATAACTACATAGGTATTACATTACTCAGTGTATTTGGAAAATTATTTACCGGTGTATTGAACAAGTTATATACCTGGGCTGAAAAGTATGGTGTGTATGTGGAAGCTCTATCTTCCGTTAATGTCGAACCCCTCGCGGCGACGTAGACATGTTGCGCGTATGGGTAGTTAAAAGTATAATTTAAGAAAGTAATGAAAATAAGTTGTGGTAAAAGTTTAAAAGCAGCTGCGCAGAACAACTAGGGACTGGCATGATCAATATGGCAAACTGCCGTATTGAATTACTCTATGGTAGGGAGATGGACAATGTCAGGAGGGAGATGGTTCCAATGGTAGATTGTTCTTGGAAAACTTGTAGTAGTCTGTTGTTGCTGTAATTAATCTATAGCTTAAGGAATGGCAATGGCGAGCAGGACGGGAAAGGGGAACTAGGTAATTTTCAATGGGAATAGCAACAATATCATTATGAATTTTATACATAAGGGATAACCTATTGTCAATACCCCGTTGATTTAGGGAATGTAGCATGTCAGTAACACTAGAGGTACGATAGAAGTCAGCCTTTATCCAACGGGCTGCTCTTCGCTGGACACCTTCAAGTTGGTCTATCAATGTTTGGGTGTGGGGCGACCAGATCTCGGAGCCATATTCAAGCTGGGGTCTCACTAGTGTCAGGTAAGCCATATATGGACTGGTTCGGATTTGACCTGGAGGTTTCTACGTAGAAATCCTAATGTTTGGTTTGCTTTCTTTGTTGACCTTTTTATGTGAGTGTCCCACGACAGGTTATTTGAGATATCCACGCCAAGGTATTTGGCTGAGGTGACCGACTCAAGTAGGACTCCATGGAGTTTATATTTACTTGGAATAGGATGATTCCTTCTGGTGACGTGGATAACTTGACATTTGGAGGGGGTAAATTCCATGTCCCACTCCAACTCCCACTCTTCTAATATCTTAAGACCGTTTTGGAGTGTGACCGATTCATTTGCAGATGTCAGTGATAGATAGACTGCAGTATCATCTGCAAAGATACGGACTTTGGAACTGATGTTTTGTGGGACGTCGTTTATGTAGGCTAGGAAAAGTAGGGGTCCAAGTACGGATCCCTGTGGGACTCCAGAGGACACCGGAATGGCCTCTGAACTAATACCATTAAGGACAACTGACTTGAGTCTATTATCTAGAAAACTCTTAATCCACCTTACTGTTTGACCTCTGACTCCATAGTCATGCATTTTAGTAGTACTTTCTCGTAATTGACCTTATCGAAAGCCTTACTGAAGTCTAATAGGATGAGATCTACCTGATGCTTATTGTAGACAGAGGTAACCAAGTCATTGATTAGCATTACTAGTTGGGTCACGCGTGACCGTTTTTCTCTAAAACCATGCTGCACATGGTACAGCATACTGTGGTTAGTGAAGTGTAAAATACTATCGAGGAGGAAACTATATGTTCTAGTACCTTGCATAGAACACATGTCAGTGAGATAGGCCTATAGTTGGCGGGGTTTGACTTGTCCCCTTTTTTGTAAATGAGAGAAACATTTGCTGACTTCCACTGGGCCGGCAGTGATCCTTCGTTGAGGGATTTTTGGAATACGACTTCAAGGATAGGTGAGGAAGAGGAATTAATATAAGTTTTCTGAAACTTGTTTTCCAATCCAAACCATTCACAATTTATGTAATTTGTAAATTTATTGGAATAAATACTGTTTAAACCAAAGATAGGTGAGAGTTCTTTAGACAGGGTTTTAAGTATGATTGGCTTAATTTGGTCAGGACCACTAGCCTTATGGGGGTTCAGGTTATTGAGAAGTTTCTCTATGCCATTTGAACTTACTGTGATCTCATTCATGTTTGGCGTGGATTGACCATTCAGGTTTCCATTTGTGTCCTGAATTTTCATTTTACAAATGGAGGTAAGTCTTAGTGGGGATTTGGAGCTGAAGACAGACTGAAACTGTTTGTTCAGTGCTGTGGCTTTAGCAGCAGCTTCTTCATGATGAAATTTGTTTTCATGCTTTGATAGGGGTGGCATTGAACACAGCTCAATCAGGTTTTAGACCAAATACTGCAATGCGAGTATGGACAACGCAAGCAGGGCATTATTTTATAAACACAGTGTTCAAATGTCAACCATTTCTTAATGTATGCCCTAGTTAGCATTAAGACATTTTGATGATGTAACAAAACTTAGGGCATCATAATGAGGTCACACATTCATAAACATAAAATAAGTACACGAGATGAGAGGACGACAACGATGTACAAGCTAGCAATCAATAGTGTTTTGAGCAATAGGTTGCATTATGGGAAATTGGTAAGGGGCGTAACTGTCGTACACAAAATCAGACTGATTTGCGTCCCTTTACCGGTAATATTGTATGTATGTTCCTTTAATGTCAAACCCCTTAGATATGTTTTCCTGGGCAGGCTTAGCCGACCTAAGCGATTAACCAGTACTAAGCAATGTGTGTGAGGTGCCTTGCTCAATGGCACTACATACGTGGCCTGGCCGAGTATCGAACCCGGGACCGTTCGATTCCAAATCCGACGCTCTACCACTGGACCACGGACGCCACATTTACTAGACATTTTGTATATTCGGCGTTGACGCATTACACCAGGCTTTCTGGTGACATACATTTCACAGCAATGGATATCAGTTCGTAGATGAAAAGCAAGCATCCCACATGACAAGGTACACTTTAATTGTAAAGATGTTTGACTAACAGTGTCATAGTAGTCGGAGAAGGGAATGAGTCGGGTCATATATACGATGTCTTAAATTGTCTTTACCCTAATCAGGAAATGTGACACCAGTGAGTAGCCATTGACGTGGACACACAACCAATACGCACATAGCACATCAAATGATAAGTTTGTACCTTGGAGATGAATACCCAAAATATGGGTTTCTCTAATTCCACTATTTGAATTGAAATATATAAGAAACATTGAACACATAGTCGATATTTATTCAACAACCCACTGGGCCTTAAATAAGGAATGTGACACCACTGACAATGCATGAGTATGAGCCCGGATCCAATAGGCACATAATACATATAAGCCCAACTTTCTACTTTGGGGTTAGATACCCAATGTATGGGCTATTCCATATCAATATATATTCCAATTTCAGAAATAAAGTCTAAATTCGATATTGATGAACGGCACCGGGGGCCATAAATAGGGAATGTGACACCAGTGACTATGCATAGACGTGGACCCACAAACAAAACGCACATAACGCATACAAGTATAGGTTTGTATCTTGGGGATGGATACCCATAATTTTCTTTTCTAATGCCACTATTTACATTAAGATATATGTGAAACAAATAGTCGATATTTATTTAATGGCCCACTTGGCATTAAATAAGGAATGTGACACCACATGCTATGTAGGGGCATGAGTCCGGATCCAATAGGCACACAATACATATAAATCCAACTTTCTACCTTTGGTTCCATATCATTATGTAATTTCAGAAATAAAAGTCGAAATTCGACCTTGATGAACGGACCCTAGAGGCCTAAATATGCAATCTGACACCAGTGACTATGCATAGACGTGGACCCACAACCAATACACACATAACACACAAGGATAGGTTTGTACCTTGGGGATGGATATATGGGCTTCTGTAATTTGCATTAAAATATATATGAAACAAATAGTCAATATTTATTCAACGGCCCACTGGGCCTTGAATAAGGAATGTGTCACCACTTGCTATGCATGGGCATGAGCCCGGATAACATTGACACACAATACATATAAGCCCAACCTTGGGGTTGGATACCCAATTTATGGGCTCTTCCATATTACTATTTCATTTCAGAAATAAAAGTCAAATTTGAACTTGATGAACGGCCCCTGGGCCCCTAAATAGGGAATGTGACACCAGTGACTACCCATAGGCAGGGACCCACAACCAATACAAACATAACCCATACACCAATAAGTTTCTACCTTGGGGATGGATACCCAAAATATGGGCTACTCTAATACCACTATTTGCAGTAAAATATATATGAAACAAATGGCCAACATTTATTCACCAGCCCACTGGGCCTTAAATAAGGAATCTGACACCAGTGACTACCAATAGTCAGGGACCCACAAGCAATACCCACATAATACATACACCAATAAGTTTCTACCTTGGGGATGGATACCCAACATATGGGCTCTTCCATATTACTATGTAATGTCAGAAATAAAAGTCGAAATTTGAACTTGATGAACGGCCCCTGGGCCCCTAAATAGAGAATGTGACAACCAATACAAGCATAACGCATATACCAATAAGTTTCTACCTTGGGCATGGATACCCAAAATATGGGCTTCTCTAATACCACTATTTGCAGTAAAATATATATGAAACAAATGGCCAACATTTATTCACCAGCCAACTGGGCCTTAAATAAGGAATGTGACACCATTTACTACCCATAGGCAGGGACCCACAACCAATACAAACATAAACCATACACCAATAAGTTTCTACCTTGGGGATGGATACCCAAAATATGGGCTTCTCTAATACCACTATTTGCAGTAAAATATATATGAAACAAATGGCCAACATTTATTCACCAGCCCACTGGGCCTTAAATAAGGAATGTGACACCAGTGACTACCAATAGTCAGGGACCCACAAGCATATACCCACATAATACATACACCAATAAGTTTCTATCTTGGGGATGGATACCCAAAATATGGGCTTCTCTAATACCACTATTTGCAGTAAAATATATATGAAACAAATGGCCAACATTTATTCACCAGCCCACTGGGCCTTAAATAAGGAATGTGACACCAGTGACTACCAATAGTCAGGGACCCACAAGCAATACCCACATAATACATACACCAATAAGTTTCTACCTTGGGGATGGATACCCAAAATAAGGGCTCTTCCATATTACTATGTAATGTCAGAAATAAAAGTAGAAATTTGAACTTGATGAACGGCCCCTGGGCCCCTAAATAGGGAATGTGACAACCAATACAAGCATAACGCATACACCAATAACTTTCTACCTTGGGGATGGATACCCAAAATGTGGGCTTCTCTAATACCACTATTTGCAGTAAAAATATATATGAAACAAATGGCCAACATTTATTCACCAGCCCACTGGGCCTTAAATAAGGAATGTGACACCAGTGACTACCAATAGTCAGGGACCCACAAGCAATACCCACATAATACATACACCAATAAGTTTCTACCTTGGGGATGGATACCCAAAATAAGGGCTCTTCCATATTACTAAGTAATTTCAGAAATAAAAGTCGAAATGTGAACTTGGTAATGGATCCTGTACTGTCCCCATCCAATTCTGCAGCTGCCAAACTAGGATATCACATCCATGACAACCTATCACCTACTCGTGTGACCAGGCGTTCCAGCCGCACCAGTCATTTACATGCCTGGCATTCAGACTATAAGATGTCTTGAAACGTTCAAGACAATAACGCCTGCTTGACGTTCATACTATAACAAGTGTTGAAACATTCATGACAATACGTGCCCACTGGCATTCAATATGTTTTAAAACATTCATGACAATACGTGCCCACTGACATTCAAGATGTTTTAAAGCATTTATGACAATACGTGCCCACTGACATTCAATATGTTTTAAAGCATTCATGACAATACGTGCCCACTGGCATTCAATATATTTTAAAACATTCATGACAATACGTGCCCACTGGCATTCAATATGTTTTAAAACATTCATGACAATACGTGCCCCCTGGCATTCAATATGTTTTAAAACATTCATGACAATACGTGCCCACTGACATTCAAGATGTTTTAAAGCATTTATGACAATACGTGCCCACTGGCATTCAATATATTTTAAAACATTCATGACAATACAGCCCACTGGCATTCAATATGTTTTAAAACATTCATGACAATACGTGCCCCCTGGCATTCAAGATGTTTTAAAACATTCATGACAATACGTGCCCACTGGCATTCAAGATGTTTTAAAACATTCATGACAATACGTGCCCCCTGGCATTCAAGGTGTTTTAAAGCATTCATGACAATACGTGCCCACTGACATTCAAGATGTTTTAAAACATTCATGACAACACGTGCCCACTGGCATTCAAGATGTTTTAAAGCATTCATGACAATACGTGCCCACTGGCATTCAAGATGTTTTAAAACATTCATGACAATACGTGCCCCCTGACATTCAAGATGTTTTAAAGCATTCATGACAATACGTGCCCACTGACATTCAAGATGTTTTAAAGCATTCATGACAATACGTGCCCACTGGCATTCAATATATTTTAAAACATTCATGACAATACGTGCCCACTGGCATTCAATATGTTTTAAAACATTCATGACAATACGTGCCCCCTGGCATTCAAGATGTTTTAAAACATTCATGACAATACGTGCCCACTGGCATTCAAGATGTTTTAAAACATTCATGACAATACGTGCCCTCTGGCATTCAAGATGTTTTAAAGCATTCATGACAATACGTGCCCACTGGCATTCAAGATGTTTTAAAACATTCATGACAATACGTGCCCCCTGGCATTCAAGATGTTTTAAAGCATTCATGACAATACGTGCCCCCTGGCATTCAAGATGTTTTAAAGCATTCATGACAATACGTGCCCACTGACATTCAAGATGTTTTAAAGCATTCATGACAATACGTGCCCACTGACATTCAAGATGTTTTAAAGCATTCATGACAATACGTGCCCCTTGGCATTCAAGATGTTTGAAAGCATTCATGACAATACGTGCCCCTTGGCATTCAATATGTTTTAAAGCATTCATGACAATACGTGCCCCCTGGCATTCAAGATGTTTTAAAACATGTATGACAATTAAAACGACACATGTTGATTACCACGAAACCTATGGTGTTTTTGACAGTTAATCGTTCCTTTATTTGACTCAAGTTATACAATTATTAAGATGTCAGAGAGATATCATTCTTAGCCATGTCTAAAATTGAAAACATATACATGTACATGCCAAAGACTTAGAGGGAGATAGAGGATTGTGACACATCATATCATAATTGTGTTCTATCTTTCAGATAACCGTGGTCATTGTTTGACAACAGAAATAAATAAATAAATAGTTGTTTAACAAATAGACAGCATTCTTATTTATTTTTAAACAGTATTCCTTCACGTTTCCACCACCGTTGGGGTTCTCGCTCTGGTGGGCACTGCTGCTCTACAGCACTTCCGGTATAATATCGCAAGGCCGTCCAATCTCTCATTCATATCTGATATACCATTAACTACACCAATGAATGTCTCGTGCCTTCCGATTGCACCACCAATGCCCCGATCTCCTCCCCTGATCTCTGGAAAGAATTAATATAAAGTTGTTAAAACTTGTTTTCCAATCCAATAATTACACTATACAATGTGTGTATATTAATATATATGTATTTGTAAAATATAAAA
Organism: Archivesica marissinica; assembly: GCA_014843695.1. Lineage (NCBI taxonomy): Eukaryota > Metazoa > Mollusca > Bivalvia > Venerida > Vesicomyidae > Archivesica > Archivesica marissinica. The sequence continues at coordinate 53,858,145 of CM026399.1, forward strand.
CTGAATCAATACAGATTAAACTAAATATTGAAGCAATGATATAAATACATAACATTTATATATGTATAATACATGTATTTAGTGTTTTTATTATAATTTAAGAGTATTAGGGTAAAATGGCTTTTGTTACAATTAATCAGTCTAAATATACGTGTGTTTAATTGTATTTTTCCACTTTATTTATAGGATTGTCTAAATACCAGTATACACGACTACGTAAAGGCCAGATACAATTTACATTCAAATGTAAATATTGTACAGAGGAGTAGGAAGGAGAGGAGGTAACGATAGATTTTGAGGCAGATGTTAGCTTCATTCCAATGACGTCACTGACCCCACCATAGAGAACGATGTTTCAAACCGGACACGACTAATACTTCCTACACCACTTAGCAGAACCAGCACCAGCGTTAACGATTTCTAGACAATACAGAGGAGTCTGCCATGGACGACACTGGTAATGAATCGTCTTTTCGAATGGACATCACAATACAACAACCGAATCGTTTAGCGGAAAGGTATATATCAACCATTGAATCATAAGTATATAGATAGATAGTTTTATTTTCAAATTCAGTAAGCCAGAGGCCCATGTGAAAATACAACAAACATAAACATGGAAAAGTCCGGAAAGTTACCAGATTGAAATATTGAGTTGAATAATGAAAACAAATATGGAAGCGAAGTATCCTTACCATGTATAAAGTATTTGTATAAATATGTATCTGGGCCAGCACTTTCACCGGTTTTTAACTCTTTAATAGTCTTTAATATGTCCGTATTGTTTATTTCAACATCCAACTCGCTGAACATAGTTTGGAATTCAGCACGAACGAAACGTTCATTAAAATACACAATATCTTCATCTGGCTGGAATATAAATATACATAGTTATCAATAAATTGTCAATATTAATTATAATTGTATCTAATTACAAGTAATTTCCAATGTAAGACATTGATTGCAACCTCACACAACCTGCTAATTATCGTGAAATATGAACCTCACTAGTTTCTATAAAAAAGATATTGTATTCTTTCTGCACTATCGTGGATGAGGATGTGGACCCATCCAATTCCATAGCAGCGAATGTCCCCATTACATTCGAGGTGATAGCCGATGAATCGGCTAAATGCAATGACATATTGGTGGATACATAATGATACTCCTATAATGTAACGGTCAGTGATACGCTTGAGACCAGTTCTATGTTACAATTAGTTCCTCGCAATATTTCTCCGTTACTGAAATTTTAAATCTATAAATGACACAACAAATGGTATGCTACAGAATTAATTTCTTTAAATATGCTTTTATGTTATTTTATGTATATTACCTTCCAGTGTACTAGTGTACACGAGGACGTGGTTGTGCAGTGTCAGGAACAAACTGATGTGGTGTCCTGCGACGATGTTGGAACGGAGGATAGATCCGACGAGGTATCCACGACCATGGCCCATGCTGCTGAGGCTGGAACAAAACTGACAAAACTGGTAATCATATTATAGTATTAAATCTAAAAAGATACACATTATATTATTTTTGCTAAATTATGTTTGTACATTTGCATTGATATGTATATGTGATGGTGTCTGTGCAATTGTAGTAGGGTCCGCTTTAGCCTTTTAAAGTAATAGTTTTTATAGTACAATAATACATATATGATACAAACATGTATATGAAACTGTATAAATATATCACTAATTTATAATACATATATACCGTTATGATAATTTAAAGCAATAGTTTTGGTAGGGACACTCCAGGCTGACTATCCTTGACTCGAACCACCCATTACAAAAAGGACCAACTGAACCGATGTTGTGATGCTATTTAAACAATGCGTAATACTATAATATGATTAACAATCTAACGAATAAATATATAATAAATAATGTTTAGCTCGCAAACGACTTCATTCCTGACGATTTCTTGCGGAAGGATATCATCGTCGACGGGGGCCCATCACCTCGTCTTCGCAACACAGATGCAGCTCGACACACGGCAGGCGAAAACGTGGTACGTGGATGGTACTTTCAAGGTCCTGCGCCCAAATGACTCCTTCAACCAGCTATTTCCATACATGCGTTCCTGAAAAAGGATGGGGAGGTGAAACAGATCCCACTGGTCTTCATCTTCATATCAAGACGACGCAATGACTATAAGAAAGGTAACTACCACCTATTGTAATGTTTTAAACTAGCATCGTAATTATATAGTTTGAAAGTCCAAATGAATATTTTACTAAATAAATTAAGTGAATATATATTTTTTATAATTAAACATATTACGGTTTACGTTATTAGAGCATTATTTTCATGCAATAACATTATATTGTCTATTTTCAGAAACTGTTCGAGATTCCACAAGCCGTATAGGCATTCGTCCTAGATTTTGAAGCAGCGACATGGGCAGCATTGAGGACAGTGTTTCCTTGTGCGACCCTCAGAGTATGTGCATTACACTGGTCACAGGCTGTTTTCCGGAAAGTGCAGGTATGTATTGTTGTTAATTAATTTTTAGCTTACTCATATTTTATTGCATTCATTATATTCAATGTACAATACAACTCAAATGTATAAACATGTTACGGATGAATTAAATAAGATATATGGTACAAACATTATCAGTATGTATATATATGGAGAAGAAAAATGGTTCGGCAACAAGTTTTAACAACATTAGTTTCGGCCCGCACCGACATACTAGATTGTAATTAACAAAGAGACTGAATATAATATAAGAGCATTGCAAATAAGATACTAATTTTTGATTACAATTAAGGGGGATAATAATAGATAGGAAAAAAACTGCTACACCTTCCCAGTGCCACACCGTACAATGTCCCAAGCCAGCCAAACCCGCAGCCTCAACCCACGCAAATATCGCCTCTAGATTAATTAGTATATACAAACTGTACTATGGAAAACAATAAAATAATGAATAGTGTAATGATTTTTTTCTTAACTATAGAACTTAGATTAAGTCCTTAATATGTTAAAAAAACTACATGTATTTTAATTTATGTTAAAATATGCTAATATATGTATTTCATATTCATTCATTCAGGCCATCGGACTCCAGGAGGAGTATCACGCCAAGGGACTTTGCCACAGATACGTTCGTCAACTACTAGCGTTATACGTCTACCTTATTAACTTCTATTTCTGCATTCTGCAAACCAGTACGTCTACTCAGTTTGACTGAATTAAACTATTTTATATAATTTCAGGTTGGCACCGGAGATGGAATTATATTATATTATATATTACCTCCTTATCAACTCTCTAAAAGTAGTTTAGTTTAATCATATTGTATTGCTATATACAGGTACATAATCAATTCAAAGACATATATAATAAGAGCAAAAGCAAATGGGTTGGGCCACACGTTCTGAACAACATTAGTAATTTCTCTAAAAGTATGTAGGTCCTCTTAAGTTTCCTCTGTTTTTATCGTTGCTTCCTTTGCGCAACATGCTATTTTCTTCCACTTTCTCTTCAATAGATACCATACAATATATCAATTGGGTACAAATTCTGTAATGATTTGGATAAAATAACATTTATCATAACGCAACATCTGGTTAGGGGACAACTGTAAAAACAAAGGATTCCAACTGAAAGGACGCTATACATTTAGGGATAATTCGGACTTTATCTACCAAGGGAGGTAATACAAAAATGAGCGAGGTCCCTCGTTGGTAGAACTGTCAGACTAGTACTCGGGAGGTCGTGAGTTCGAATCCCGCTGATGGATCCCATCCATACATACCATAATATTAGTATGTTAAATGTTGTAGCTCACCTATTTCTTCTTCCTGCCGAAGCAGCAGCACAGCCGTTTAAGTAGTCGGCTGAATCTGCTTCCGGTTTTGTTTCTCTCTTCCGTTACAGATGTCACCGGTGCACTTTCAATTACTTCTGAAAAAACATGAGAAAATTAAAAAAAACATGTAAGAGAATGTAATATATATCATGTTGTCTTTTACTTTTAAAGCCTATCCAAGTGAACATACCGTCTTCACTTGCACATGCAGCTTGCTACTTGATGCAGTATAATAGATGTATATCATGTGGAGTTTGCTACTGGAGATGGGGATACAGTATAACAGATGTATATCACGTGAAGCTTGTTGATGGAGATAGGGATGTAGTATAACAGATGTATATCATGTGGAGCTTGTTGATGGAGATAGGGATGCAGTATAACAGATGTATATCATGTGGAGCTTGCTACTGGAGATAGGGATGCAGTATAACAGATGTATATCATGTGGAGCTTGCTACTGGAGATATGGATACAGTATAACAGATGTATATCATGTGGAGCTTGCTACTGGAGATAGGGATACAGTATAACAGATGTATATCATGTGAAGCTTGTTGATGGAGATAGGGATACAGTATAACAGATGTATATCATGTGGAGCTTGCTACTGGAGATAGGGATACGGATACAGTATAACAGATGTATATCATGTGAAGCTTGTTGATGGAGATAGGGATGTAGTATAACAGATGTATATCATGTGGAGTTTGCTACTGGAGATAGGGATGCAGCATAACAGATGTATATCATGTGGAGCTTGCTACTGGAGATAGGGATGCAGTATAACAGATGTATATCATGTGAAGCTTGTTGATGGAGATAGGGATACAGTATAACAGATGTATATCATGTGGAGCTTGCTACTGGAGATAGGGATACGGATACAGTATAACAGATGTATATCATGTGAAGCTTGTTGATGGAGATAGGGATGTAGTATAACAGATGTATATCATGTGGAGCTTGTTGATGGAGATAGGGATACAGTATAACAGATGTATATCATGTGGAGTTTGCTACTGGAGATAGGGATACAGTATAACAGATGTATATCATGTGGAGCTTGCTACTGGAGATATGGATGCAGTATAACAGATGTATATCATGTGGAGCTTGTTGATGGAGATATGGATGTAGTATAACAGATGTATATCATGTGGAGCTTGCTACTGGAGATAGGGATACAGTATAACAGATGTATATCATGTGGAGCTTATTTATGGATATAGGGATACAGTATAACAGATGTAAATCATGTGGAGCTTGGTGATGGATATAGGGATACAGTATAACAGATGTATATCATGTGGAGCTTGTTGATGGAGATAGGGATACAGTATAACAGATGTATATCATGTGAAGCTTGCTACTGGAGATAGGGATACAGTATAACAGATGTATATCATGTGGAGCTTGGTGATGGATATAGGGATACAGTATAACAGATGTATATCATGTGGAGCTTGTTGATGGAGATAGGGATGTAGTATAACAGATGTATATCATGTGGAGCTTGTTGATGGAGATAGGGATGTAGTATAACATATGTATATCATGTGGAGCTTGTTGATGGAGATAGGGATGTAGTATAACATATGTATATCATGTGGAGCTTGTTGATGGAGATAGGGATGTAGTATAACATATGTATATCATGTGGAGCTTGTTGATGGAGATAGGGATGTAGTATAACAGATGTATATCATGTGGAGCTTGTTGATGGAGATAGGGATGTAGTATAACATATGTATATCATGTGGAGCTTGTTGATGGAGATAGGGATGTAGTATAACAGATGTATATCATGTGGAGCTTGCTACTGGAGATAGGGATACAGTATAACAGATGTATATCATGTGAAGCTTGTTGATGGAGATAGGGATACAGTATAACAGATGTATATCATGTGGAGCTTGGTGATGGAGATAGGGATGTAGTATAACAGATGTATATCATGTGGAGCTTGCTACTGGAGATAGGGATACAGTATAACAGATGTATATCATGTGAAGCTTGCTACTGGAGATAGGGATACAGTATAACAGATGTATATCATGTGGAGCTTGCTACTGGAGATAGGGATACAGTATAACAGATGTATATCACGTGAAGCTTGTTACTGGAGATAGGGATACAGTATAACAGATGTATATCATGTGGCTACTGAATTCATAGAAACAGTTCAGCCATCTTGCACTAAATAAAACGTTATTAGCTCATATAGCACGTGGTGTAAATATAACGCTGTCATTAACCACAATATGAACTATGACCATTTTTGTAAACTGAAAATTACCACAAATTAATTATCTAATTATAAAAAACTATCAACCGATAAGCATTTGTAATGTGTTCTATAGTCTACAACTGAACGTGTATCCACGGACGCTTGGGTTTGGACAAGTGTTTTCTGGAATAAATTCAGAGCATGTGCACACAACATAGATCCAGATCAGCCTATCGTAACGCAGCGTCCGATCAGGATCTATGTTATTTACTATTCGGACATGTGCTTCAGCTCCACTGTCTGAAGAGCAATCAGCATAATAGCCTAATCAGATGACATGGTCTGTTCTGTCTGATCTGGTTCTCGGCTTTTTGCAAAGTCGCTTTTATGCGACATTGGTATTAAAAGAGTTACGACAGTTTATAGTGGGTTAAAGTTGTAAATTGTTGGTGTTACAACCATCTGTTCAAACTGTGTCCATGAATTATGTATGCACAACACATTTATAACTGCTTGAAGAAGTGGGATGAAACTTGTGTGGGATGAATAACGCCATATGAAGTGTATTTGATCAACTTGCCTTTTGTTTCTTTAATTTCATTATGATGCTCATCTGTATATTCCTCCACATGTCTTTGCTCTTCCGCCACATGACTTTGCTCTTCCTCCACATGACTTTGCTCTTCCTCCACATGACTTTGCTCTTCCTCCACATGACTTTGCTCTTCCTCCACATGACTTTGCTCTTCCTCCACATGACTTTGCTCTTCCTCCACATGTCTTTGCTCTTCCTCCACATGTCTTTGCTCTTCCTCCACATGTCTTTGCTCTTCCTCCACATGTCTTTGCTCTTCCTCCACATGTCTTTGCTCTTCCTCCACATGACTTTGCTCTTCCTCACTGTCCCGGTTGTTTTCTTCAGTGATGGGTGTACCTATCAAAATAGGAAAGTAATGCTTTAATTTATACATATTTATCTTACAGCTTATATTAATCACTCTCGAGACCTCATTCCTGATGGAATCGATCGCCACGAGGGAGAGAGAAGTGGCATGTGGAATTTAAATGCCTTGCCTAAGGGCACAATCGTAACGGCTCCAGTGGGGCACACACTCTGGATCTAAAGCACTTGTGAACAAAACAGAGTCTGTCAATCCACGATTTGATCAGCCAATAAATGATATCCTGACACATCTTAACCCTTAACCTGCCGAACAAATTGGACGGAATGTGCAAACAACATAGATCCAGGTATGTATCATATGTATCTAACACAGTCTGTACTACGGACATGATACGTATCATATGTATCTAACACACAGTCTGTACTACGGACATGATACGGATCATATGTATCTAACACAGTCTGCACTACGGACATGATGCGTATCATATGTATCTAACACACAGTCTGTACTACGGAAATGATATATATCATATGTATCTAACAGTCTGTACTACGGACATGATACGTATCATATGTCTCTAACACACAGTCTGTACTACGGACATGATACGTGTCATATGTATCTAACACAGTCTGTACTACGGACATGATACATATCATATGTATCTAACACACAGTCTGTACTACGGACATGATACGTATCATATGTCTCTAACACACAGTCTGTACTACGGACATGGTACGTATCATATGCATCTAACACACAGTCTGCACTACGGACATGATACGGATCATATGTATCTAACACAGTCTGTACTACGGACATGATACGTATCATATGTATCTAACACACAGTCTGTACTACGGACATGATACGTATCATATGTCTCTAACACACAGTCTGTACTACGGACATGATACGTATCATATGTCTCTAACACACAGTCTGTACTACGGACATGATACGTATCATATGTCTCTAACACACAGTCTGTACTACGGACATGATACGTATCATATGTCTCTAACACAGTCTGCACTACGGACATGATACGTATCATATGTATCTAACACACAGTCTGTACTACGGACATGATACGTATCATATGTCTCTAACACACAGTCTGTACTACGGACATGATACGTATCATATGTCTCTAACACACAGTCTGTACTACGGACATGATACGTATCATATGTCTCTAACACACAGTCTGTACTACAGACATGATACGTATCATATGTCTCTAACACAGTCTGCACTACGGACATGATACGGATCATATGTCTCTAACATACAGTCTGTACTACGGACATGATACGGATCATATGTCTCTAACACAGTCTGTACTACGGACATGATACGGATCATATGTATCTAACACAGTCTGTACTACGGACATGATACGGATCATATGTATCTAACACAGTCTGTACTACGGACATGATACGAATCATATGTCTCTAACACAGTCTGTACTACGGACATGATACGTATCATATGTATCTAACACAGTCTGTACTACGGACATGATACGGATCATATGTATCTAACCCACAGTCTGTACTACGGACATGATACGGATCATATGTATCTAACACAGTCTGCACTACGGACATGATACGGATCATATGTATCTAACCCACAGTCTGTACTACGGACATGATACGGATCATATGTATCTAACACAGTCTGTACTACGGACATGATACGGATCATATGTCTCTAACACAGTCTGTACTACGGACATGATACGGATCATATGTCTCTAACACAGTCTGTACTACGGACATGATACGGATCATATAATAACTCCTTGCTAGTTTGCAGAGAGCTAATTATGAACAAATTATTACCGTGGATAGTGTCCGTACTTTCGTTGGCTGCAATACTATCGGGATGTCAAGTGAACTGCCTAAGAACACAGACATTCGTTAGGCCTTTCATTTCTTCCGTTGGGACCACTTTAAAACTTGCAGGGTCCAACTGACATCCCTCATATGTTGCATTATCGCATGTTATGATGTTCGGATAATGCATCATTAGTCGTGCAGCCACATTCACTTTCCCTCCCATCACTGAAACAGAAATTTACAAATATTTACATATATATGGAAAATGTTGAGTACAACTTTGATTAGTTTATTTTCTAAGTATAATTTATAATACATGTATTATAAACTAGAAATTGTTATTAAAGCAATCTTATGTCTCTCCACTCACTGTTGCTTCGGTGGAGCTATGAAAGCATGAACGTGAAATATATAAAGTCATTGTAATGAAAATTCAAATGCCGAACCTGCATTTTTACAATTTTTCAGAAGAGACAAAACACTGAATTTTATTCACAAAGAGGTTTTGGAGATGAACACAGGACAGGCTTTGTGTTATAAGAATGTTCAAAGGGCATTAAATCCACAAAACGTCATCCACAGGAATGGGCTTACACCACTAAACATAATACTGATACCCCCTACCAACTTTAGTGAACATCCAGAGATGTAAGGCAGAGAAGGTCAAACTGGATAAAAGCCCAGACAAAACTGTTGAAAGGACCGTTAATCCTAAAAACAACTTTAGTGAAAATACAGAGATGAAAGGCAGAGAAGGTCAAACTGGATAAAAGCCCAGACAAAACTGTTGAAAGGACCGTTAATCCTAAAAACAATTACCCAACCAGAACAGGATTATAATATGTAGGCTTAAAAGTTGACATCACACTGATGCCTCGTGCCATGATTCTTGTATGACTCAGGGTGAGGGGTGAGGGTATTTAACCCTTTCCTTCATAGAGATTTAGGTAAATATACCATTATATCTCCATACAAACGACAGCCATTTAGCTATCATGCAGTGAATAAGTAGTCGCCATATCTATCCCACCTCCATATATATTACTGGGAGTACATGAGATTCTGGTGTTTATTATGAACATTGGTTTGGCTACTCCATTATCAATGTATGTCGTATTGGTAATGGTGTCAAGAGGTGCTTCCATGAGGGAAAGGGTTAGATCATTGGTTTGGCTACTACATTGTCAATGTATGTCGTATTGGTAATGGTGTCAAGAGGTGCTTCTATGAGGGAACGGGTTAAGGAGGCTATATTATTTCCGATATTCTAGTAGAAATTGGCAGTTTTTATGCAGAAAAGTCGGCGTGGGCGTTTATTAGAATAGATAGGTATATTGCACGAGAATTAGCAATGTGACTATATTACCCGAGTATATACTACATTAGTAATGTGACTATATTACCCGAGTATATACTGCATTAGTAATGTGACTATATTACCCGAGTATATACTGCATTAGTAATGTGACTATATTACCCGAGTATATACTGTATTAGTAATGTGACTATATTACCCGAGTATATACTGCATTAGTAATGTGACTATATTACCCGAGTATATACTGCATTAGTAATGTGACTATATTACCCGAGTATATACTGTATTAGTAATGTGACTATATTACCCGAGTATATACTGCATTAGTAATGTGACTATATTACTGGAGTATATACTGCATTAGTAATGTGACTATATTACCCGAGTATATACTGCATTAGTAATGTGACTATATTACCCGAGTATATACTGTATTAGTAATGTGACTATATTACCCGAGTATATACTGCATTAGTAATGTGACTATATTACTGGAGTATATACTGCATTAGTAATGTGACTATATTACCCGAGTATATACTGTATTAGTAATGTGACTATATTACCCGAGTATATACTGTATTAGTAATGTGACTATATTACCCGAGTATATACTGTATTAGTAATGTGACTATATTACTGGAGTATATACTGTATTAGTAATGTGACTATATTACCCGAGTATATACTGTATTAGTAATGTGACTATATTACCCGAGTATATACTGTATTAGTAATGTGACTATATTACCCGAGTATATACTGTATTAGTAATGTGACTATATTACCCGAGTATATACTGTATTAGTAATGTGTCTATATTACCAGAGTATATACTGTATTAGTAATGTGACTATATTACCCGAGTATATACTGTATTAGTAATGTGACTATATTACCCGAGTATATACTGTATTAGTAATGTGACTATATTACCCGAGTATATACTGTATTAGTAATGTGACTATATTACCCGAGTATATACTGTATTAGTAATGTGTCTATATTACCTGAGTATTCATGTCTTTTTTCTGTATGTCCAATGACGCCACAGAAAGTTGTCCCAGTGGTGACACCAATTGAAAGTTTTCTGAAATAATGAAAGTAAGATTTATGTAACTTCATCGATACCTAAACATAACACAACTATTGTTATAATAGCGACATATTATTTGCATACCAACAACCATAACACAACTAGTGTTATAATAGCGACATATTATTTGCATACCCACAAACCATAATACAACTATTGTTATAATAGCGACATATTATTTGCATACCCACAAACCATAATACAACTATTGTTATAATAGCGACATATTAATTGCATACCCACAAACCATAATACAACTATTGTTATAATAGCGACATATTAATTGCATACCCACAAACCATAATACAACTATTGTTATAATAGCGACATATTATTTGCATACTCACTAAGCATAACACAACTATTGTTATAATAGCGACATATTAATTGCATACCCACAAACCATAATACAACTATTGTTATAATAGCGACATATTATTTGCATACCCACTAAACATAACACAACTATTGTTATAATAGCGACATATTAATTACATAGCCACTAAACATAACACACATATTGTTATAATAGCGACATATTACTTGCATAACCACTAAACATAACACAACTATTGTTATAATAGTGACATATTAATTGCATACCCACAAACCATAATACAACTATTGTTATAATAGCGACATATTACTTGCATAACCACTAAACATAACACAACTATTGTTATAATAGCGACATATTACTTGCATACCCACTAAACATAACACAACTATTGTTATAATAGCGACACATTACTTGCATACCCACTAAGCATAATACAACTATTGTTAAGATATATACATATATAATAACAAAAGTTTACTTCATGGATACCACGACGTACTACAACTTTTGTTAGAATAATGACATAATAATAGCTTAAACATACAACAACTACTGTTATAGCAACAACATATTAACAACGCATGCATTACCTATCATACCATATATACCATAGACCCACCCCTATCTATATACATACATGCTTAGATTATATAGACATCACTTACCTGATACCTTCTGTATTGTCAAGCTCTTTCTTAATTATGTCTGAACAAGTGAGAGCTTGTGCACAGTCATTTTCATCCTTGTATCCAGATAGCCCAAATAGCACCACAATCGTCAATCCCTAAAATATATATTCAGTCCAATACACATAATGCGTGAATAACCATAAGGCCCTGGATCTCTCATCTCAGTTGAAACGCTCAAATATATTTTGAAGAAGACAGACTTACTGCGGAAACAAAATAGTTACCACCACCACCCCATCCACCACCAGGGTGTTGTGCTTTTACTATTATTGTGTTATTACTAATTGTTAGTTCAATAGACACGTTAAACTCGTGTCATTTAGTTTTTACTATTGTGTTTTTATTTGCTTCTGCGGTTTTTTGTTTGCCCAGATATGGCTATCTGAAACAATCTGTATTAGCCTTGGGCAAATCATTAGCAGTAGTTCGTTTTAGTATAATCTGTACTTACTACATTGTAGAACTACTGTTGTAAATATTTATTGTTTTCTGAAATTTTAATAAAAATGTCCTTTTCCAACCACTCAGGTTTTATTGTTTCATTCTCCCATCAGAGTTCCACTGAGCCTATCACATCCTATGCTAGACAACGAGCAGGACATAAATACAAATTAGGTACTATTGCACACTGATTGGTCTTATGAAATCTAACTTCGCTTTGATCAAATCATAACGAATATGATTAGCAGAGATATTAAAGACGAGATAAATAATTGCAGTTAGAAATACATGTACAAAGAAATAATGACTAATGATTATTCACAAATTAAAAAATTATTTACATATAAAACTGACGCCTCTGTAGAATAATAAAACAGGTTTTGGCACAATTACGAATCATCTCTTGGTTTGAAAACAGGAAACAATATTTATTATAATCGGACATTGAGTAGAAATTGATATTTGAGAAAAAATCTTATTTATACAATTCAATATTACATGCATCTCGTTTTCAATAGTAGAAATATCACAAAACGGACAAATCCTAGATTCCTCTGGCAAACCTTCATACCGACCAGTATTGTCCTATTGTGGGCGATCCCCAGTCGAAATTTGCAAAACGATGTCTGGGTGGTAATACAATTTTACAATATTGCTCTGCTATATATATGGTCAGTTTTAAACAATTTATACAGTCTCAATTTATTCCGCCCGCCACCAGAGGGACCTATGACATTGTTTATCTTGGTTGACCAAGAGATTATATACTTATCGTATGCTTTGACCTCTACATTATGTGTGAAAGAACGAGATATAGGATTAGTAAAGCTAGTGTACACAGGAAAACCATTAGCCTCATAATAGCTCTTAACATTAAAATGCCAATTTCTACATGAACGACTAGCTTACTATATGCCCAGAGTGCCACTCGCCTTTTGATCCTTGCGGTATCCATACCTGAAAGTCTTGAACAATAAAGCGAGATACATTTCCATTGTCGGACTATTGGGGGTTTCCAACCCATATCTCCTGAAATACCATTGGTTGGTGAATATTTGCCGACACCGAGATAATACCGTAATGCCCTATTATGAACGGCTTCGATACACGAATATGATCGAAACCGGCCCCACAAAGGAGCGCTATAATTGATTACAGGCCAAACTACCGAATCGTATAACTTTGTAAAAACATCGTAGGACACACCGCCCATTAATTTACATTTTGCAATAAGTAAACCCAATGCATGACTGGCACTCTGAGAAACAGATTTAACTGTAATATTATTATCCAAATGTTCATGCAAAACAACACCTAAGTACGTATATCTGTCAACACTATTAATCTGATTTATTCCACATGTGGACCTAAAGTGGGTACCTAATTCTGACTTGGGACGAAAGTGCACAACATTATTTTTAGAAGCATTTACAGTCATATCATTTAGAGCACACCAATCATTTAAAGCATTCAGTAGCACTTGTATATCATCAACAGACTCCGCTATTAACACACTACCATCAGCATAGAGCATAATACAAACTATCTCACCCCCAAGTAGTAGCATGCTGTACAAATTGTGATCACATCAACCATATTTTCATACCATACATCTACATAAGCACACATATTCCGTACATCTACATAAGCACACATGTTCCGTACATCTACATAAGCAGACATGTTCCGTACATTTACATAAGCACACATGTTCCGTACATCTACATAAGCACACATGTTCCGTACATCTACATAAGCACACACGTTCGGTACATCTACATAAGCACACATGTTCCCGTGCATTTACATAAGCACACATGTTCCATACATCTACATAAGCACACACGTTCGGTACATCTACATAAGCACACATGTTCCCGTACATTTACATAAGCACACATGTTCCCGTACATTTACATAAGCACACATGTTCCATACATCTACATAAGCACACATGTTCCCGTACATTTACATAAGCACACATGTTCCCGTACATTTACATAAGCACACATGTTCCCGTACAGTTACATAAGAACACATGTTCCATACATCTACATAAGCACACATGTTCCCGTACATTTACATAAGCACACATGTTCCCGTACATTTACATAAGCACACATGTTCCCGTACATTTACATAAGCACACATGTTCCATACATCTACATAAGCACACATGTTCCCGTACATTTACATAAGCACACATGTTCCATACATCTACATAAGCACACATGTTCCCGTACATTTACATAAGCACACATGTCCCGTACATTTACATAAGCACACATGTTCCCGTACATTTACATAAGCACACATGTTCCGTACATTTACATAAGCACACATGTTCCGTACATTTACATAAGCACACATGTTCCGTACATTTACATAAGCACACATGTCCCATACATTTACATAAGCACACATGTTCCGTACATTTACATAAGCACACATGTTCCGTACATTTACATAAGCACACATGTTCCGTACATCTACATAAGCACACATGTTCCATACATCACATAGCACACATGTTCCCGTACATTTACATAAGCACACATGTTCCGTACATCTACATAAGCACACATGTTCCCGTACATCTACATACGCACACATGTTCCGTACATCTACAAACGCACACATGTTCCCGTACATCTACATAAGCACACATGTTCCCGTACATCTACATAAGCACACATGTTCCCGTACATCTACATAAGCACACATGTTCCGTACATCTACATAAGCACACATGTTCCCGTACATTTACATAAGCACACATGTTCCCGTACATCTACAAACACACACATGTTCCCGTACATCTACATAAGCACACATGTTCCCGTACATCTACATAAGCACACATGTTCCGTACATTTACATAAGCACACATGTTCAATACATTTACATAACCACACATGTTCCCGTACATTTACATAAGCACACATGTTCCGTACATCTACATAAGCACACATGTTCCCGTACATTTACATACGCACACATGTTCCGTACATCTACATACGCACACATGTTCCCGTACATCTACATAAGCACACATGTTCCCGTACATCTACATAAGCACACATGTTCCCGTACATTTACATAAGCACACATGTTCCCGTACATTTACATAAGCACACATGTTCCATACATCTACATAAGCACACATGTTCCCGTACATTTACATAAGCACACATGTTCCCGTACATTTACATAAGCACACATGTTCCCGTACATTTACATAAGCACACATGTTCCATACATCTACATAAGCACACATGTTCCCGTACATTTACATAAGCACACATGTTCCATACATCTACATAAGCACACATGTTCCCGTACATTTACATAAGCACACATGTCCCGTATATTTACATAAGCACACATGTTCCCGTACATTTACATAAGCACACATGTTCCCATACATTTACATAAGCACACATGTTCCGTACATTTACATAAGCACACATGTTCCGTACATTTACATAAGCACACATGTTCCGTACATTTACATAAGCACACATGTCCCATACATTTACATAAGCACACATGTTCCGTACATTTACATAAGCACACATGTTCCGTACATTTACATAAGCACACATGTTCCGTACATCTACATAAGTACACATGTTCCATACATCTACAAACGCACACATGTTCCCGTACATTTACATAAGCACACATGTTCCGTACATCTACATAAGCACACATGTTCCCGTACATCTACATACGCACACATGTTCCGTACATCTACAAACGCACACATGTTCCCGTACATCTACATAAGCACACATGTTCCCGTACATCTACATACGCACACATGTTCCGTACATCTACATAAGCACACATGTTCCCGTACATCTACATAAGCACACATGTTCCCGTACATTTACATAAGCACACATGTTCCCGTACATCTACAAACGCACACATGTTCCCGTACATCTACATAAGCACACATGTTCCCGTACATCTACATAAGCACACATGTTCCGTACATCTACATAAGCACACATGTTCCCGTACATCTACATAAGCACACATGTTCCGTACATCTACATAAGCACACATGTTCCCGTACATCTACATAAGCACACATGTTCCATACATTTACATAACCACACATGTTCCCGTACATTTACATAAGCACACATGTTCCCGTACATCTACATAAGCACACATGTTCCCGTACATTTACATACGCACACATGTTCCGTACATCTACATACGCACACATGTTCCCGTATATCTACATACGCACACATGTTCCGTACATCTACATACGCACACATGTTCCCGTATATCTACATAACCACACATGTTCCCGTACATCTACATAAGCACACATGTTCCCGTACATCTACATAAGCACACATGTTCCATACATTTACATAAGCACACATGTTCCCGTATATCTACATAACCACACATGTTCCCGTACATCTACATAAGCACACATGTTCCCGTACATCTACATACGCACACATGTTCCCGTATATCTACATACGCACACATGTTCCCGTATATCTACATAACCACACATGTTCCCGTACATCTACATAAGCACACATGTTCCCGTACATCTACATAAGCACACATGTTCCGTACATCTACATAAGCACACATATACCCGTACATTTACATAACCACACATGTTCCCGTACATCTACATAAGCACACATGTTCCCGTACATCTACATAACCACACATGTTCCTGTACATCTACATAACCACACATGTTCCCGTACATCTACATACGCACACATGTTCCGTACATCTACATAACCACACATGTTCCCGTACATTTACATAAGCACACATGTTCGGTACATCTACATAAGCACACATGTTCCCGTACATTTACATAAGCACACACGTTCCGTACATCTACATAAGCACACATGTTCCCGTACATTTACATAAGCACACATGTTCCCGTACATCTACATAAGCACACATGTTCCCGTACATTTACATAAGCACACACGTTCCATACATCTACATAAGCACACATGTTCCCGTACATTTACATAAGCACACATGTTCCCGTACATCTACATAAGCACACATGTTCCCGTACATTTACATAAGCACACATGTTCCGTACATCTACATAAGCACACATGTCCCGTACATTTACATAAGCACACATGTTCCGTACATCTACATAAGCACACATGTTCCCGTACATTTACATAAGCACACATGTTCCCGTACATTTACATAAGCACACATGTTCCGTACATTTACATAAGCACACATGTTCCCGTACATTTACATAAGCACACATGTTCCCGTACATCTACATAAGCACACATGTTCCGTACATCTACATAAGCACACATGTTCCCGTACATTTACATAAGCACACATGTTCCGTACATCTACATAAGCACACATGTTCCCGTACATTTACATAAGCACACATGTTCCGTACATCTACATAAGCACACATGTTCCCGTACATTTACATAAGCACACATGTTCCGTACATCTACATAAGCACACATGTTCCCGTACATTTACATAAGCACACATGTTCCCGTACATTTACATAAGCACACATGTTCCCGTACATTTACATAAGCACACATGTTCCCGTACATTTACATAAGCACACATGTTCCGTACATCTACATAAGCACACATGTTCCCGTACATTTACATAAGCACACATGTTCCCGTACATCTACATAAGCACACATGTTCCCGTACATTTACATAAGCACACATGTTCCCGTACATTACATAAGCACACATACAACACACATCCCGTACATTTACATAAGCACACATGTCCCGTACATTTACAACACACACCCATTTACATAAGCCACATGTTCCCGTACATTATAAGCACACATGTCCCGTTACATAAGCACACATGTTCCCGTACATTTACATAAGCACACATGTTCCCGTACATTTACATAAGCACACATGTCCCGTACATTTACATAAGCACACATGTTCCCGTACATTTACATAAGCACACATGTCCCGTACATTTACATAAGCACACATGTTCCGTACATTTACATAAGCACACATGTTCCCGTACATTTACATAAGCACACATGTTCCGTACATTTACATAAGCACACATGTTCCCGTACATTTACATAAGCACACATGTTCCGTACATGTACATAAGCACACATGTTCCGTACATCTACATAAGCACACATGTTCCCGTACATTTACATAAGCACACATGTTCCCGTACATTTACATAAGCACACATGTTCCCGTACATTTACATAAGCACACATGTTCCCGTACATTTACATAAGCACACATGTTCCCGTACATTTACATAAGCACACATGTTCCCGTACATTTACATAAGCACACATGTTCCGTACATTTACATAAGCACACATGTTCCCGTACATTTACATAAGCACACATGTTCCGTACATTTACATAAGCACACATGTTCCCGTACATTTACATAAGCACACATGTCCCGTACATTTACATAAGCACACATGTTCCGTACATCTACATAAGCACACATGTTCCCGTACATTTACATAAGCACACATGTTCCGTACATTTACATAAGCACACATGTTCCGTACATTTACATAAGCACACATGTTCCGTACATCTACATAAGCACACATGTTCCGTACATTTACATAAGCACACATGTTCCCGTACATTTATATAAGCACACATGCTTCATAGAGACGGTGATAACAAAATCTCATTAATAACAAAATTAGTACCTTATCAAACAGAAACACCTTGTTCAAAGTCCCTGAAATGGTAAAATAATAGCATGATGAGACATAGGTAAAATATATCAGTAAATTATCTAATTGACAAAACATCAAATATATCAGTACATTATTTAATTACCAAAACATCAAATATATCAGTAAATTATCTAATTGCCATAGCATCAAATATATGTCAGTAAGTTATCTAATTGCCAAAACATCAAATATATCAGTAAGTTATCTAATTGCCAAAACATCAAATATATCAATAAGTTATCTAATTGCCAAAACATCAAATATATCAGTAAGTTATTTAATTGCCAAAACATCAAATATATCAGTAAATTATCTAATTGCCAAAACATCAAATATATCAGTAAGTTATCTAATTGCAAAAACATCAAATATATCAGTAAGTTATCTAATTGCCAAAACATCAAATATATTAGTAAGTTATCTAATTGCCAAAACATCAAATATATCAGTAAGTTATCTAATTGCAAAAACATCAAATATATCAGTAAGTTATCTAATTGCAAAAACATCAAATATATCAGTAAGTTATCTAATTGCAAAAACATCAAATATTTATCAGTAAGATATCTAATTGCAAAAAACATCAAATATATCAGTAAGTTATCTAATTGCCAAAACATCAAATATATCAGTAAGTTATCTAATTGCAAAAACATCAAATATATCAGTAAGTTATCTAACTTCTAAAACAAAGATAGTACTATGTATACGTTAAGTATATGAAAAATAAAACTTTAGAACAAAATGGATCTGAATTGCTCACATAAGTACATGAAAACAAGCAGGTAAAAACAAATCCTGGTAACCACGCTTATTGGTGAATCCATCCAATTTGTATAAACTTTATACATAGATGGTCAAGTATCAAACAAATCCAGGTAACCACGCTTATTGGTGAATCCATCCAATGTGTATAAACTTTATACATAGATGGTCAAGTATCAAACAAATCCAGGTAACCACGCTTATTGGTGAATCCAACCAATTTGTATAAACTTTATACATAGATGGTCAAGTATCAAACAAATCCAGGTAACCACGCTTATTGGTGAATCCATCCAATTTGTATAAACTTTATACATAGATGGTCAAGTATCAAACAAATCCAGGTAACCACGCTTATTGGTGAATCCATCCAATTTGTATAAACTTTATACATAGATGGTCAAGTATCAAACAAATCCAGGTAACCACGCTTATTGGTGAATCCATCCAATTTGTATAAACTTTATACATAGATGGTCAAGTATCAAACAAATCCAGGTAACCACGCGTATTGGTGAATCCAACCAATTTGTATAAACTTTATACATAGATGGTCAAGTATCAAACAAATCCAGGTAACCACGCTTATTGGTGAATCCAACCAATTTGTATAAACTTTATGCATAGATGTAACTTTACACATTAATTGTGTAAATGTATTTGGAGTTTGGAAATGCAGCGTCAGAGAAAGAGATATTGATTGCTATGTACATCGGTTTTCTGGTTGTATCAAGACCATCTGTTTCAAAGATATTTGTAAAGGATTGCAATGTAACTGCTATAGTTGATCTATATTCAGACAAAGATATTGGTAAAGGATGACAATGTAACTGCTATAGATGATCTATATTCAGACACAGATATTTGTAAAGGATGACAATGTAACTGCTATAGTTGATCTATATTCAGACAAAGATATTTGTAAAGGATGACAATGTAACTGCTATAGTTGATATATATTCAGACAAAGATATTGGTAAAGGATGGCACTATAACTGCTATAGTAGATCTATATTCAGAGACAGATATTGGTAAAGGATGGCACATTAACTGCTATAGTTGATCTATATTCAGACACAGATAGTGGTAATGAATGGCACTATAACTGCTATAGTAGATCTATATTCAGACACAGATAGTGGTAATGAATGGCACTATAACTGCTATAGTTGATCTATATTCAGACACAGATAGTGGTAATGAATGGCACTATAACTGCTATAGTTGATCTATATTCAGACAAAGACAGTTGTCATCACACTTATTTTGTCATTTCTTAGCTCAGTATTCTAACAGTATTTACCGTGCGTAGCTTTTGAGTTGGCATAGGCAACTTCAAATATCTCCTGAATCAGCTTAGCTTGTCGTTCCACGTCGGTGCGGACTCTGTTGTCTAAATCGATGTTCAAAAATAATATGGAAATTGGCTTCATCTCTGACATGCTTTCGAGAGGTAGATATTCATCAATCTGAAAATCAGAATGGATTGAAAACAGATTGGGTTTTAATTATATCACGGATGCAACCTGAAGGGCAGCTATATGTGTATACCAATAAGTACTAGCAAGATAAGTGTGAATCAAAATGTAAGTTATTATGGTAAGTCTGTACCCAGGTGTGAGATATTATATTGAGTCTGTACCACAAAGTGTGAGATATTATAATGAGTCTGTACAAAGTGTGAGATATTATATTGAGTCTGTACAAAGTGTGAGACATTATAATGAGTCAGTACCAAAGTGTGGGATATTGTGCGTGCACCAAAATGTGAGCTATTATAGTGAGTCAGTACCAAAGTGTGATATATTATAGTGAGTCCGTACAAAAGAGTGAGCTATTGTGATGAGTCTGTACCAAAGGGTTGGATATTATGGTGAGCTTGTACCAAGGGGTGAGCTGTTATGGTGAGTCTATTCCAGAGGGTGATATGGTATGGTAAATGTGTATCAAAGGGTGATATATTGAAGTAAGTTTGTACCAAAGGGTGGGATATTATGATGAGTCTGTACCAAAGGGTGGGATATTATGGTGAGTCTGTACCAAAGGGTGAGGTATTATGGTGAGTCTGTACCAAAGGGTGAGGTATTATGGTGAGTCTGTACCAAAGGGTGGGATATTATGATGAGTCTGTACCAAAGGGTGGGATATTATGATGAGTCTGTACCAAAGGGTGGGATATTATGATGAGTCTGTACCAAAGGGTGGGATATTATGGTGCATCTGTACCAATGGTGAGATAATACAGTACGTCTGTACCAAGGGTGAGATATTACAGTAAGTCTGTACCAAGGGTGGGATATTATGATGAGTCTGTACCAAGGGTGGGATATTATGGTGAGTCTGTACCAAGGGTGGGATATTACAGTAAGTCTGTACCAAAGGGTGGGATATTACAGTAAGTCTGTACCAAAGGGTGGGATATTATGGTGAGTCTGTACCAAGGGTGGGATATTATGATGGGTCTGTACCAAGGGTGGGATATTATGATGAGTCTGTACCAAGGGTGAGATATTATGATGAATCTGTACCAAGGGTGAGATATTATGATGAGTCTGTACCAAGGGTGGGATATTATGATGAGTCTGTACCAAGGGTGAGATATTATGATGAGTCTGTACCAAGGGTGAGATATTATGATGAGTCTGTACCAAGGGTGGGATATTATGATGAGTCTGTACCAAGGGTGAGATATTATGATGAGTCTGTACCAAGGATGGGATATTATGATGAGTCTGTACCAAGGGTGGGGTATTATGGTGCGTCTGTACCAAGGGTGGGGTATTATGGTGCATCTGTACCAAGGGTGAGATATTATGGTGAGTCTGTACCAAGGGTGGGGTATTATGGTGCGTCTGTACCAAGGTGAGATATTATGGTGCGTCTGTACCAAGGGTGGGGTATTATGGTGCGTCTGTACCAAGGTGAGATATTATGGTGCGTCTGTACCAAGGGTGGGGTATTATGGTGCGTCTGTACCAAGGGTGAGATATTATGGTGTGTCTGTACCAAGTGTGAGATATTATGGCGAGTCTGTACATATTCCATAGTAATGTGAAATTATTATTCCGAATTTTATGCCGGATATGAGTAATTATCACAGCGGCAGTACAAATATATATCAGAAAGTGAGGAAATGTGCAGTACAAATATATATCAGAAAGTGAGGAAATGTGCTATTGTTAAATGTCACTCTCACACCAAGTCAAACACCTCAGTGCCTCACTAAGTTTCATGTCTATTACAGCGGAAGCAACATTCTTGACTGAAAAATATCAAAGACAGGAGATTATTATCAACCCCTGATCAAATGGAGCGCGAATCTGGCTAAAATTTGATATAATAATTTTTAATTTTTTATGTCTGTGTGATATTGATGGAGCGAGCATCCAGTTACAATTTGATACTATATGTCTGTACGATATTGATGGAGCGAGCATCCGGTTACAATTTGATACAATATGTCTGTACGATATTGATGGAGCGAGCATCCAGTTACAATTTGATACTAAATGTCTGTACGATATTGATGGAGCGAGCATCAAGTTACAATTTGATACTATATGTCTGTACGATATTGATGGAGCGAGCATCCAGTTACAATTTGATACTATATGTCTGTGTGATATTGATGGAGCGAGCATCCAGTTACAATTTGATACTAAATGTCTGTGTGATATTGATGGAGCGAGCATCCAGTTACAATTTGATACTATATGTCTGTACGATATTGATGGAGCGAGCATCCAGTTACAATTTGGTACAATATGTCTGTGTGATATTGATGGAGCGAGCATCCAGTTACAATTTGATACTATATGTCTGTGTGATATTGATGGAGCGAGCATCCAGTTACAATTTGATACTATATGTCAGTGTGATATTGACGGAGCGAGCATCCAGTTACAATTTGATACTATATGTCTGTGTGATATTGATGGAGCGAGTATCCAGTTACAATTTGATACTATATGTCTGTGTGATATTGATGGAGCGAGCATCCAGTTACAATTTGATACTATATGTCTGTGTGATATTGATGGAGCGAGCATCCAGTTACAATTTGATACTATATGTCTGTACGATATTGATGGAGCGAGCATCCAGTTACAATTTGATACAATATGTCTGTGTGATATTGATGGAGCGAGCATCCAGTTACAATTTGATACTATATGTCTGTGTGATATTGATGGAGCGAGCATCCAGTTACAATTTGATACTATATGTCAGTGTGATATTGACGGAGCGAGCATCCAGTTACAATTTGATACTATATGTCTGTGTGATATTGATGGAGCGAGTATCCAGTTACAATTTGATACTATATGTCTGTGTGATATTGATGGAGCGAGTATCCAGTTACACTTTGATACTATATGTCTGTGTGATATTGATGGAGCGATGTCATATCTTACAAACACCTAACAATTTACAATATAATATATGTATGTCATCTCTTACAACCCCGAACAATTTATGATATAATATATGAATGTCATCGTTAACAAACCCCCTAATAATTTACAATACAATATATGTATGTCATCTCTTACACACACCCTAATAATTTACAATACAATATATGTATGTCATCTCTTACAAACCCCTAATAATTTACAATATATGTATGTCATCTCTTACAAACCCCGAACATTTTACAATATAATATATGTATGTCATCTCTTACAAACCCCTAACAATTTACAACATAATATATGTATGTCATCTCTTACAACCCCGAACAATTTATGATATAATATATGAATGTCATCTCTTACAAACCCCTAACAATTTACAATATAATATATGTATGTCATCTCTTACAAACCCCTAATAACTTACAATATAATATATGTATGTCATATCTTACAAACCCCTAACAATTTACAATATAATATATATGTAATCTCTTACAAACCCCGAACATTTATGAATTGCTTACATCTATTCAGCTGGCGTGTCCGCTGTTTCTGTATAGGTGTATCGGCAGCTGTGCTGTCACTGGGTTCATTGTGAACTCCCAAAACCTGATCATATAAATCAATATGAATAATAATTAACAACTTAATTACTTGCTATGAATTAATATATAATATGTATTGTAAGTGTTTCATAAAATATTGTTAATCGAGAATCCCCAAAATGTGTAAACATGGTGAATTGCTTGATCATGAAGTAGAACATTACTCTTCAACAATTTCAAGTTCATTAAAAAATATTACAAAGTTATAAAGTTGAATTTCTTTACTGAAAAACATGGGTAATGTAAAGTTGTATGCACAGGTAGACGCACTTGAAAGGTGTCGTATAGGTTAGAAAACATGGGTAATGGAAAGTTGGATGCACAGATAGACACCCCTGAAAGGTGTCGTACAGGTTAGAAAACATGGGTAATGGAAAGTTGGTGCAAAGGTAGACACTCCTGAAAGGTGTCGTACAGGTGGTTGGAAAACATGGGTAATGGAAAGTTGGATGCACAGGTAGACACTCCTGACATGCTTCGTACAGGTTAGAAAATATGGGTAATGGAAAGTTGGATGCAAATGTAGACACCCCTGAAAGGTGTCGTACAGGTTGGAAAACATGGGTAATTGAAAGTTGGATGCACATATAGACACTCCTGAAAGATGTTGTAAATGTAGGAAAACATGGGTAATGTAAAGTTGGATGCAAAGGTAGACACTCATGAAAGGTGTCGTGCATGTTAGAAAACATGGGTAATGTAAGCTGGGTGCAAAGGTACACATTCCTGGATGGTGTCGTACAGGTTAGAAAGATCATTTATGTAAGTTTGGATTTAAAATAAACAAATGCTCAAATTGATAATGTTCAACTAGAAATTTTAAAATAACGAGAGAGCAAGGTGCTACTACATTGTATTTTACGGCAATTGTTTAAAAACAACATAATAAAACAACATAAAGAGCAAACCATTAACATGAATGCATCGTCAAAAATGAAACTAATGTTAGCTACTAACCTGCATGTGATCATCTTTGATCGGCTGGAGCTCAAACAATTCCCTAGGACAGCACTGACTGGCCCCTGGTGACATGACTATCATTCCCGATTGGCAATGACCTTCCGCTACAGTGACGTCGGATACCGCCGGTCCCGACTCAATGTAGTGGCGATGCTCGTCATTACCAAGGTACGTGATCGCCATCTCACCAGCAGAAACACCTAAATTGATTGTTATATTGTGTTAGTTCAGCATAGCTATGCATATGTATTTTGGTTATGTCTCTTTCTGAATATTATTTCAAATGGAAACATATAATTATAATTCATGTGCATATTAAATTTTATCGTCGGGTTAACATTAACAAATACCATTTACAGCGTTATTGATGATTTTGTAATGGAGGCAATCTACAAACACTAACTTCATAAAGCACATTTCATTTGCGAGAAGATGAATACACTCCTTAGAATATCTCGGTGTGCAGTACATTCCAAGTACTATACATCTTAGAATATATCGGTGTGCAGTACATTCCAAGTACTATACATCTTAGAATATCTCGGTGTGCAGTACATTCCAAGTACTATACATCTTAGAATATCTCGGTGTGCAGTACATTCCAAGTACTATGCATTTTAGAATATATCGGTGTGCAGTACATTCCAAGTACTATACATCTTAGAATATCTCGGTGTGCAGTACATTCCAAGTACTATGCATCTTAGAATATCTCGGTGTGCAGTACATTCCAAGTACCATACATCTTAGAATATATCGGTGTGCAGTACATTCCAAGTACTATGCATCTTAGAATATCTCGGTGTGCAGTACATTCCAAGTACTATGCATCTTAGAATATATCGGTGTACAGTACATTCCAAGTACTATACTGTTTAGAATATCTTGGTGTGCAGCTTAGTTTATACACATTTATTTTAGCCTGACTGCGAAACAAGCTCCTACAACTTCTATTAATCACTCTCGAGACCTCATTCCTGATGGAATCCATCGCCTCAATGGCGAGAGAAGAGGCAATTAGGAATTTAAATGCATTGCCTAAGCACACAATTGTAACGACTACACCTGGGCTCAAACTCTGGGCCTTTCGCATCTGAAGCAGTACTACACTTCGAAGATATCGGTGTGCAAAACATTCCAAGTACCAAGATCCTTGGTATCAATAGTAATTTTTAGCTATTCATCTCATCTATAATCCTGTCAATAAGCTAATGTA